>CM073475.1:3690000-4890000 GCA_037074535.1 Gleditsia sinensis
TTTTAAAATGATAGATAACTTAAATTTGATTGATTGTCATTATATATATGTGGTAAAATTTGATTGATTGTCAAATATTTATTTTAAATAATATGTTATTTAAATTTGATTGATCATACTGATTAGTTGTCATGTATTTAATTTATAAACCCATTAATAACATTTAAAAAATTTTAATTTGTCATTAAATATTTATGTAGGTCCTATTTTTGCCAAATAAACTTGTATTATTAGCTTAAAATTTATGAGGTGACTAAATTTTAATTAACGTAAAACTTAATTTCCTACACATGGCTAGCTCCACAATTATTCACTGCATCAATATTGATTGAAGGTTAATGTTTGCAGTTTGTCCATCCATCTAACACAATCATTTATTTTAATTGCCTTAAAATTTCTAACACAATCATTTATTTTAATTGGCTTTAAATTTAATTGCCCATGTATTTTTCACCAGAATGAGATCTTTCTTCATACTCCGTTCGCATTCATTAAGCAAAGTGGTTCTTACCTTGTCAAATGAAGAAGTTTTGTATCCTTAATTACATCTCTTGTTGATGGCAAAATCCATCTCGTGAAATTGGCATTCCTTCACATATTACATGAAATCTCATTAGCACACATAGACACAGTAATGGAGTTAAGATCCTGAGGTCAAAGGGGCCTTTTATCAAGTACCTTCATATTTTATCTCGCTCATTAGTATAATAGTACGAAGTTTTAGGACATAACTAAACATCTGTTAGATGACTTTCCAAATTAATTTCAGTTCAATGTTGCGTTGAACAATTTCATGTATTAGAAAAAATTTGTTGCTCTGAATTTTTTTTTTTAAAATTTATTCATATTCGACATGTAACAAATAAAAATATTAACAACATGGAAAAATATATAATCTAAAATCAAATATAACAAAGAAACAACAAAATTTAGTCAAACAATTCTGAATTTTCACCAATTCAATACCCACACAAAGCACAATTTAAAATAGATAAAACTCTAATGATTGAGTATTTAACTCCCCAAACACATAACACAATTCAGTTAAGCAATTAATATTTTTACTAACTCAATGTCGTACAAATATCAAGCATAATTCAAAATAGAGAGATCCAAAATCAATAGGTATAATTCAGAACATGTGAACTTAGAATTAGCAGAAATAAGAACATTTGAAATCAATGATTAACTGATGAAACCAAAATCACCCAGAAATAATACTAAATCAGAGTGATCGATCAAGAAATATGTTTGTTACCTGAACCGTGGGTTCTTGAATCTTGATGTTGCAATTTTTCTTGTTCTTGCTACTCGGTTCTAATGGTCTGGCGTTGATTCCATGTTACGAGTGGATCTATGATGGTTGGTGCTTGTCTCTAGACCAAAATCTCAATTCTCAACCTTGCATTTTTGTTCGATGGTTCACCAATTCACTATCTCTTCTTTCTCACAATGCTTCTCTCAAATATAAATTTTAAAAATGCAATAAATAATAAAAAAATTATTTTATAATGAGTTCAATATAAATTTAAGAGTGAATTAAATATAAACTTAAAATAAATTTGAGGGTTTCTTTTAGATATATATATATATATATATATATATATATATATATATATATATATATATATATATATATATATATATATATATATATATATATATATATATATATATATATATATATATATATATATATATAAAACAAAAAAATGTAAATTGAGGTTACTTTGAAATCAACCACATTCTTCTCCATTATATTAAAAGTGTCTTAAGTTTTTTTTTTGTCAATGATTTAATGGGTTTCTTTGTAGAATTTATAAGAGTTGAAGAAACTTAAGCCTTTTTTAACTTCTTGAACTCTTTTTCTTACATTTTCATATGCACCATGATCATTCATCAGGAAGCCTTTGGATCTTTTGTTTTTTGTTTTTTTTTTTTGTTTTGGGTGGTGCTCTCATTTTTTTCTTTTTTGACAGATGGTGGTGTTTGGTAGTGAATCTTGTTGTACGAGTTAACTATTCCACAATCAATTATAAATAAATTCTCCTCGTTTGGTTTTGTTTTGTTTTATATTCCAGTGATCACAGATTGAACCTTTATTGCTTAATAAATGTCATTTTATCGATGATTGTGATAACAATTTTCAACGGATCACGTTGTTCATTGGCCATGATGTGCGAATTAAGAGACCTCTTCCAAACCCAACTGTCTAGAGAGATGGAATATATCGGCATCCTTGGGTAAACTCAATCTACCTATTTCCCGGCTTAATCTATTTATCTTCGGTACATTAAATATTTGAATGGACGCGATAACAAGACGAAAGAGCAGTATATGATATTAGAAGATCTGTGAAAAATAGAGGTTATGCTATTGGAATTGTTTCCAAATTATCCCCAACCTGTGCAGTGCACTTTCGTCCTAGAAGACAATGGGAATAGGTTAGACGCTGTGGATTTTGATGAATCTCCTGGTACAGTACGTCTAGATATTGCTTCTTCTTACTCGAAGAAAGATGAAATCAAAGTCCAGAAGAACGTCATCATAGGGGAAATCACCATCACTGAAAATTCACCGTCAAGCTACTCCATCGCCGGAGGACACGCTCTATTCTCGCCAGAGCAGGACAGGAAGAGTCTGGATGGGAATTTATTCTATTCTCAAACCATTTCCCCAACCATTGGGTTCACTAACGATGTACAATGGCCTTTATCGAACACAGTCTCTACTCTCACATTTGATGTCTTCTAAGATTTCTCACAATGCCAAGTCTAAGAAGATGGTGTCTGATTCCATCACATCTGCTGGGTGAAGTTGATGGACAATCACGATGGTGTCTAAGAAGATAGTATCTAGTCTTGATGGGTTGTAATTTTGGAGTCTCTTCCTTGACTAGAAGAAGGGAAGTTTGTCGTTAGCTAATTGCAGAAGCTAAAATTAACCTTTTGAACCTCGTGCATTTTCAGCAAAGGCTTCAATTTTGAACTTTAGGAATATAATTCTTGAGAATAAATTTTTTATTGCTCCGGCTCTTTCCTTTTACCTTTTTCGAAAGCCATGATTTCTCTTAGTGCTTACACACCGCCGTGATATATCGGCTTTCTTCACTTCAACTTTTTTAGCCCTTTTTTTTCTTTTTTTCTTTTTTGAACGTTTTGAATATAATTGACAATTAGAAAGAGAAGTTCCGTACTTGGATTGGGTTCCACGACCCTATTTGTTTCTTTAAGTGCATATTAATGACTATAAAAAAGTTTGAAAAGATATCAAGATATTATAATTTTTTTAAAAAAATTGTAAATATTAGTTCAAAGCAATAAGAATATATTTAGAATGATTAGAAAAATAAGTTAGATTAATTTATAAAATCTGATAAAATTAATATGATATTTGCATACTCAATTAAATTGTAATATATTAAAGATTACTTTAAAAATTAGGTAAATTGAATTAAGTCACAAATTTTAGAAACAGCAAAGGTGTATATGTATTTTATTATAACTCGGAAAACTTTTAAAAGATATTAACTTATCATATTTTTGAACTGCTAAACCTTTACTATTTCTAACAAAATTGTAACTTTATCTAATTAACAAAATAAAAATTTAAAAGTAAGCTTTAATATATTCAATTTATTTGACTATGCTGATATTATTTATTTTATCAAAATTTATAAATTACTCTAAAACATTTTCTAATCATTCTAAAATATATTCTTATAAACATTTCCGCGTCATTAAAATGAATTTGAATCCTATTCCTCATATAATTGTTCCTTTTCTAATCCTACAAGACTAGCACTTTTAAAATTTTAATTATATTCAGAATTGAAAAAAGAAACAAATGGGGTAAAATGTGGAAGCTGAGCCAAGGATTACAATCATAGACTGTCAGTTTCTAAATGTCAAAAATATTTAGAATTTTAAAAAATAAAATAGGGAAAAAAAGCCAAAAATATTGAAGTCAAGCAAGCCAATATACCACAATACACCATTCTTTCTCCAACGAAAGTGTAATTACATGGAGAAATAATGGGTTTTGGAAAATGAAGACATACAGGAATAAGGACAATTTTGTTCTCAGGAATTTAGACAATGGAAGTGATGATAAGGAGAATATTGAAGAATCAAACATTATACTAGTGTCAAAACAAGCAAGAATAATGAGAGTCGTGGAACACACATTTGATGCAAGTTGAAGCCTTTGCTAAAAATCCAGGAGGTTCGAAAGATTGGTCTTGCAATCACTGTAAAAATAGTTTTTTTTTTCACTCACATACCCTAATTCACTATCATTTTTTGGCGCTCACTCCCAATAAAAGCCCAAATCCAAAAAGGTCAAGCATTGATGAATTATTGTACTGCATATGAAAGGATAAGGAAAATAGTTCAAGAAGCTGAAAATGCTAGAATTTCATCATCTCCGAAAGATTCTACGCTTAATATGAAACCTAGTAAGTCATTGGCAACCCAATGGGATTTCATTTAATATAATATTAAGGAATCCCAAATATCATGAAATGGTTTCTCAATAAATAGGTTACCTAAAGGATACATTTTATAATGCAAGAACTACTAAGCTTGATGAATGCAATTGAAGTATAGAAAAAGGATCTTATTTTGGTTAAGGACACATGGTATTCTCAGGGAGTTTCAATGGAAGGACAAACTGCAAGTTAAAAGCAACCTTCAATCAATATTGTTATAGTGAATAGTCGAGAAGCCATGTTCTTGAATGTTGAGGGTTTTTCAAGAATTGAGAAAGGCAATTACATAATTTTGCTAAAGGTCATTGAAGTGGTAAGAGCTTATAATATAGTTCAAGTTGTTACCTTAGTAATCAAATTGCCATTTAAATGGTGAATCACAAAGTTTATTTTTGAACCATGAATTGTGAATCGTGAATCATATCAAATCGTAAGATTCACGAACACGTTCAAAAAATAACTTAACACATATAATATAAAATATAAATAAGTAGATAACATAAATAAAATACTTAATATAATATATTTATCGTAATAATTTAAAACATAATTAAGAAAAATTCTTGAAAAGACATAGTAAATTTAAAAATAATAAGATTCTTAGACATAAAAAACTAAAATAAACTAGTGAACTTTAATGATATTTATCATTCTTCAAGATGTAATTAGTTTGAAAAAACTTCACCTTTGCTTATCAAAAGAAGGAGAAGATTGACGGTAAAAAAAATTCTTCTATGCTTGCTAAATTCATCTTTTTAAGTTAGGAATAAATTTAGAATTATGGAGAGAAAAATTTGTCTTTTAAATTTATGTAAGTCTAGAATTTTGAAAAGAAAATGGTTATTTAAATATTGTTTATTTGTGTTTGAATAGGATTAAAATTATTTGTGGAAAAAAATTTTATAATTAAAAAAAATTATTTGTGTGTGAATAGGATTAAAATTGCTTATGGAAAAAGTTTTTATAATTTTAAAGAAAATATTATTTAAATAAATAAAAGACTTCCTTGGTGCAAAATTATTTCTTATTTTCGTAATTTAAAAAAATATACTATTTAAATAGATCAATTAATATATCCCCTACCTCATCATGAACAAAACGCTACGATTTTGGTAAAGGAGGATTCCATAAGCCAAAACACAGCGTTTTGGTCTTATGGATAAAAAAAGAATGGAAGATTGCAAAACATTCAGGGGAGCCGGTGAATAGCACGTCATGCAACCATGAATGCTACCCAACGTTGAAGGGTCAACTCACGAATCACAGAATCGTTCAATTCTAAGATTCTTGCCGGAATCACATTAATTTGTGCAATTCCGGCCACGATTCAAAATGTGAATCGTGCGTCTTCAACAACTGTGGTTGTTACAAATAATGCTGCAAATAGTAAGGCTGTTGGAAGGGAGGTATCGAAGGTACACAATCTTATGTATTGGTCTCCTTGTGTTCTTCACTCTAAATCTTATGTGAAAAAAGTTTGCAAAAGAAATTGAGTAGCTATCGAACACATACAAAAGAGGGAATTGTCAAATACTTTCTGAATCACTCGCATGTATTGGGGGCTTTTAGTCATCATTCTAGATTGGAGCTTCTCAAACTAGCATGATAGTTGTTCTTAATTAATCATGCCAAGATTGGGTGAAGGCAAGGAGGTGAACATGCAAGAAAAATAGGTTCCTTAGTTGTAGAAACTATAGGATGTGAAGAAGTTTGGGAGGAAGTGGAGAATATAGTTACTATCACAAAACCACTTTACTTGGAAATCAAGTTTTGTGATGGAGATAGACCTCAAATGGGTGAGATTTATGAAAAGGATGGATAGTATGATGCGTGAAATAAGGGATATAATGAAAGAAAATCATCATTTTGATGATTATTTAAAGCAAGAAGAAATTTTAATTAGTAGAGGGAGAACATTTCAATTACTATGTTTTGTCTTGCCTTTGCACTTACTCCTAGATTTTACAATCCTAAATATCTAGCCTTACCAGCACCAAGGGGAAAAAGTAGGAAGGCTCCAAATGAAGAAAAAGTAGTCATAGGTGTTATAGGAGAATTCAGTAGGATAGCATAATGTGAGATCGAGGCATAAAGGCCTTTATGATATAGTTGTAGTTCAAACTGATGTAGTGACTATTAATGGTATATTTTGGTGAGCAACATATGGGTTTGAAACTCTAGATTTGAAAAAAGTTGCTAAAAAGGTTGTCTCCACCAATTACTAATCATGAGGTTAGCGAAATTTGAGCATAGTTTCCTATATTCATATTGGAAAGAGAAACAGGTTGAATGCTACAAGGGCTGATAAGTTGGTTTTCCTACATTCAAATATCTAACACTTATCTCACTTCAGTGAAAATTATAAGGACCTTACAAATGGGACATCATTTAAAAAGAAACTATTATTGATGATTTTGCTATAAATTTTAGCTTTTATGCTTAACTGGGCAACAACATCTTACTTTTTACTCTTCTAGGATACAAAGTCACTTCCAACAAATAAACAATATCCAGAAGTAAATCATCTGTCAAATGGGTACTGATCTTTATCTGCATCAACTTGTCCAAGTACTTGAGAATAAAGTACTTGTGGTCTTCATACAAGACCTTTTCAAGGATGTCGAACATACTAGCACAAGATTAAACAACTTCAACACTAAAAAATATATTTAAGCTTGCCCATGACCCTAGGTCTGAAATAACTAAAGAGGTGTTGCTTTATATGGTAGATGCCATCTTGCTCATTACTAGTAATAATTATGTCATCTAGCTAGACCTAGTAAAGATTGTAGCCTTCTACAAATTGGTGATACAAATTTGAATAGTAGGCTTTACTGCTTGTCATGCCAAATTTTTGAACCACTATATTAGAATGACCAAACTAGGCATGCGGAGATTGATTTGAATCACTATATTAAAACTCTTGAACCATAAAGGGAGTGTTGTATTTTGCAAATTGGGGATATTTATTTTAGATAGACCCAATATTAGGTAATTCATGTGAGGACACCTCTTCATCTACATCATTGGAATAGGTGAAAATTCTTTCTCTAGTCTTTTTGTGAACACTTTTAAGCATGGGGCTCGTCTTACAGATTCTCTGCATAAGTCATGTCGCTCTCTCCACTTACTTCTTTTAGGCTTAGATATCTCTAGACTAATGGATGAGCTTTAATTTTCTTAGGCTTCAATAAATTGGAACACAATTTTCTTTTATCCTAAACTCTTTGCATTTTTTGTGTCTTCGAAGAAAAACACAACCATATTTACAAGAAAATAATAACCCAACTAAGTGACTAGCAATTAACATATTTTTTTAGTGGTTAAAGGAGAACTCTTTAATGGTTGGGTTGGTAGCAATACTTTATATTTACTTTGTACAAGAATTCCAATGGTGAGCAACATCTAAGGTAAGCATGCTAAAAGAATATGACATGTCACAAGAGGCATCTTGAAAAACCAACATTGCCTACTAAATCTGTGAGGCTTCTAAGGTTTGATGACATAATTCCCATTAGTAGGCATGGCCAAAAAAACTCGAACAAAATTAAAATTATTCACTTTAAGAATAGGACTTCTCATTGTCGTATAACAATGATATGTTTTTATAAAATAACACAAATAATTGAATGGTAGTTGAATTGGCACTCCTAAATAAGTTCCTTGCTAGAAAATCCATCTTTAATATCACTACTAGGAATACGGGCTTTAGCAACAGACACATAACGATTGTAAAAAAATCTGTCTCTACCGTCGTTATACCATAGATTTTAACAACGATTTTATGGGAATTAGTGCGGTATAACGATGGTTTTGGATAAACTGTTGTGATTTTACGGCAGTTTTAGTTAAACTGTCTTCAATTAACGATGGTTTTATTAAAACTGTGGTTATATTTTGACGATAAATTAATCGTTCATGGGGAGTTAATCCGATTTAACGACGGTTTGGATAAACCGTCGTCATTCCACGCGCCATCTTTACGAGGGTTTGCTTGTAAATTGTTGTTAAAGCTAGCCTTAATGATGATTTTATAAAAAACCATCGTTAAACCCAATTTTAACAACGGTTACTTAATTGTCAACCGTCATTAAGTCACATTTTTCCTTATATATCCATTCTCCCCCTACCATTTTCATTGTGCTATCAAAAAAACTCTCTTTCTCTCTACAAAGAACATCTGCTCGCTTATTGGGATTTGTAGTTCGGAATTACTTAATCTTACTCGAGGTACGCAGTACAATGGTTTTATTGTTGTGAAATACTTTTTAATATGATGTAAATTTAAATGATTTTGCTGAAATAATTTTTTGTTTTTTTTGTTTTTGTGAAGAACCTCCAGCCATTTACAGACATTTGTGGTTTGCAGCTTTTTAGTCTCACTGAAGGTATGTATTTTAATTATTTTGGTGTTGTGAAATAATTTTTTGTATTCATTGTATGTTCGAATGAGTTAATGACTTAAAAATAAAATATTTTATTAGAAATTGTATCTTTTGTTTTTATTAAATTGTTTCATTCTATTATGTATGTTAAATATATGTTTCTAATATAGTAAAATTAGGAGTAAGAATTATTTAATATTCATAATTTTTATAATAATATAATGGGGTAGCTCTTGGTTATGGACAATTTTTTAGAGTGAATATAATATATTTGAATTTATTATTTAGGAAGAATAACATAATTATTAAATTAAATATATTATATTCATAATTAGAAGATCGAACGGATTAAATTAATTGTGGAGTAAAAAATAAAGTTAAATTACATAAATAGTTAGCTTTTCTAATTGTTATAAAAAAATTAAAATAGAAGCATAATAACATAAATTTACTGTAAAATAATAGCGAAGTCAATTTAGATCAAGACTTATTTAGTGTAATTGTTATATAAAGAAAAAATAATTTAGGTAAAAAAAATAGTTTTTATATTAACAAACGTAATTAAATAATATACATAAATTATTAATAGAGGAATTGAAGCAGTAGAGACCATCAAATGATATTATATGAAAGAATTCAATATATTTTATACATGTATATGACAAACGAATAATAAATTTTATAGAGCTGAAAAAACCGATAATGATAACTTGTTGCATTAAATTAAAATTTTTGAAATTGAATTATTTTTACTTAGTTTAAATTAAACATAATTAGTTAAGCTTAATTATGCAAATTACATAGGCGCATTAAGTTGTTAAAAAAATTTAGGAGGTTAATTTAATAATGGAAAGAAAGTTTGTTAGTAAATCGTAAGTATACAAATCGAAAAATACAAATTTTACAAGTTATGAACATATTAAATGGAATGAAAATTAATGAATTTTTTTTTTGTTATATTAGTTAATCCTCGGAGAATGGTTAGGACATGAATTAGTACATTTAAAAACACATTAATCAGTGAAGTATTATTCATTTTTAAAATTTTATAATGGTTTCAGACATAGATAAGTTTTGGATCCATAAATCTCGACACACCCAAGAGTATTTGGAAGGTCTAGATAGTTTTTTGAATTTTTTAAATGCTAAATCAGGTGTCAAAGGCAAAATAATATGCTCATGCCCAAAGTTTAGATTTAAAAAATGGCAAGTTACAGAGGTTGTGCGCCAACACTTAATCGTTTAGCCTTTCCTACAATGATACAATTTTTGGAGTATGCACGAGGAAAGGTCAACAAGAGATCCTACTACAGGACATCATATAATGCCACAAGAGGTGGCGGAACAACCTATTGTTCAGAATGATCCTGTGCAGGACATAGTCCGTGATGTATTCAAGATTCATTGTGAACATGAAAGTATCGATTCTGTTGAGATGCCAATTCCACCATCAGTAGAAAGGATGGATGAAGGTGTGAAAGATTTTTTTGAATTACTGAAAAATGGTCAACAACAATTATACAAAGGGTGTGAGAAATACTCATAACTGTCATTTTTGGTTAATTTGAATCACATCAAGTGTTTGTGCGGGATAAGCGACAAGGCCATATCGATGATACTTGAGTTATTGGTCGACGTCTTCCCATATGCAAAAAACCCATCTTCATTTTAGGAGGCTAAAAAAATAATTAATAAGTTGGGGCTAAATTACAAAAAAATACAAACATGTAAGAACGATTACATGTTATACTGGGGGAGGATGCAAATAGATATGCTTGTAATAGGTGCAGTGCACCAAGGTGGAAACCAGAAAAGAAAAGGGAGAACCAGAAGAAGATGCCCAATAAAATTCTCAAATACTTTCCACTTAGGCCACAGCTACAAAGATTGTTTATGTCTTCTAAAACTGCTGAATATATGATATGACATTTCACTAATGAAAATTATGACAGCACGATGACACATCCGAAGGACTCCAAGGCATGGAAGAGATTGACCTTCTTAATCATCAATTTGCATCAAATCTAAGGAATGTGCATTTGGGGCTTGCCACTAATGGTTTCATCCCATTTGGCAACTTAAGTACAAGTTACAGCATATGGCCAGTCGTATTGATGCCTTACAATCTCCCTCCTTAGATGTGCATGAAATAGAGTTCTTTCATGTTGTCAATCATAACTGCAGGTAGAATGGTACGAGAGAATAATATAGATGTATTTTTACAACGTCTGATTGAAGAGTTGAAGGAGTTATGGTTTGATAGTATCCAGACTTACGATTCATTCAGCAATGAGATTTTCAACATGCATGCAGCTCTTTTGTAGACAGTCAATGATTTCCCCAGCCTTATATTTTTTTCGGTTGGAATACTCATACAGGATTAGCCTGTCCATACTGTAATTTTGACTCTGTACACCTACCTCACAATCGAAAGTGGTGTTTTATGGGACATTGTCGCTTTCTAAATCTGGGTCATAAATTTAGGATGGCCTGCAACATGTTTGATAAGAGAGAGGAAAAAAGAAACCATCCTTTACAATTGACTAGAATAGACATTTTAAGACAAGTTGATGATATTAATGTTGTATTCGAAAAAAAAAAGTAAAACATGGAGATCGAGAATAGAGGACCCAAGGTCACAGTGGGGTTGATGTTAGGACTCAACAATGATGTTAAAAAAGCATATTTTTTGAACTTATGTATTGGGCAAACAATTTTTTTGTGTCAGAAGCTTGATCTCATGCACATTGAGAAAAAGGTATCTGACAATATCCTGTATACATCGCTCAATGACACTGGCCGTTCAAAGGACAACATAAATGCACAAAGAGACTTACAGGTGTTAGGTGTGAGGTATGAGCTGTGGTCAAATGATAATAGTAAATATTTGGTGCGTACTGTCGCAGGTACACCTAAATTGATACCTTACCTCTCAACTAACCTATAGTAGTGGGAGTAAAAGTCGATCCCACAGAGACTAGTATTACCTTTTGTGAATAAGAAAGGGGGTATTGAATGCTAAAAGTAAATTAATAAAGTAAAAAGAGAATTATTGCAAATAATAAACAAGAGTGATTAAGAATGAAAGCGTTAGTTTTGGTTGATATCAACCATCAATGATCGCACTGATCATTGACAACATAATCAATATTAAATTGAGTATCTACAATTGGGATTCTATCCCTGTTCCTCCTTAAGTTTAGTAACTGATGACGATTGCATCAATTAACCCTAACTAACAAGCAATCCTTTAACACATCGGTAAAGCATAACCTATTAACTGCATGAAGAATTAGAGAAACTGGTAGATCTAAAAAAACATAGACACATCGCCTATATTTAACTTAGTCAATCATTCACTATAGGTTTAACAATTCATAATTCAAAATACGATTCAACAGTAGATTGAAACAATAAAATCACTAGTGTGCACCCTAGATATCAATTGAAACAATCATGAGAATAAGAATGGATGAATAATCAATACTCAATTAAAATTGATATAATAAACTCAAATACACATCTCACAATGCATAAAAAATCCTTGAGGTTTCAATCTTCCTCAACCAAAAAAAATAAACTAGCCATGCAGGGTGTTGTTGTTTTTATTAAAACTCGCAAGCGCACGAATCTATTAGAGTATAGATTTAGTGGTATGCAAGGTCGATCCCACGAGGATTGCCAATTAAGAAAATTTAATTCAGATCCAAAATAAATATTTCTAACCTAGTTGCCAGAATGTTTGTTTGTGAGAAAAGTACTGAACAGAGCTTGTAAAAAACTAAAATACAAAAATTAAATATGAATGTATTCAAAGTAAGAAACATGCTAAGGTTAGGGGATCCACTCTTGGTATATCAAATAATAATAAATTTTAACTCTTTTATTACTCAAATGGAATCCTCACGTAAATGAGGTTCCATTCGGAAGATATTACATTAAACGCGCTTTGGTTTATAGATGAAGTGTATTTGCCTTCTTTTATTGTATTACTAATAGTAAATAACTTTTATAAAATGGATTCAAGTATACATCGTGCCAATCATATTGTCTACAATAAATCAAGAATGATTCAAGTATTTATTGTGCCAACGATTGTCTACAATATATCAAGATTTGCACTTTACAAAATTTAAAATAAAAATATACAAACAAAGTCAATAATAATAATATAAAGTAGGCGGTAAAACCAGCCATTAAGAAAAGAAATAACAAAAAAATAAATACAAAAAGTACATAAAATAAATAATAGAGGGGCAATAAAGCCATCCTCTAAGAAAGTAAATAATAAAAATACAGAAAATAAATAACAGAGAGGCAATAAAGCCATCCTCTAAGAAATTAAATAACAAGAAAGTAAATAATAAAAGTGCAGAAAATAAATAACAGAGGGGCAACAAAACCATCCTCTAAAAAAGTAAATAACAAGAAAGTAAATAATAAAAGTGCAGAAAATAAATAACAGAGAGGCGACAAAGCCGTCCTCTCAGAAGAAAAATAATAAGAAAATAATAACATAAAAAATAAATAACAGAGGGGCAACAAAGTCATCCTCTAAGAAAGTAAATAACACGAAATTAAATAATAGAAAGGCAAAAAAATAAATAACAGAGGGGCAACAAAGCCATCCTCTAAGAAACTAAATAACAAGAAAATAAATAAGAAGATAAATACAACATCAAGTATAAACATTAAAATTAAGAGTTAGATAAATTATTATTTTTTTACCAAGAGTTTCACCCTTTCACCTTAACATTAGGAGATTAGTTCTCCATAATCAAGATAAAAAAACAAAATGAAAGATGAAGAAGCATGATAAAACTTATGAAAGAAAGTAAAGATACAAAATATATAAAGAGAGAAAATGATAACAAACACTTAGAACTTCCACAAAGATTTCCCAAGCTCCCTCTTCAGCCTTTCCCCCCTTTCCTTTAGCTCACAATATGTCTCTATTTATAGAAAAAACAAGGGAAGTAGGTGACAAAAATGGTGGGTAGCAAATTGCACTAAAGTTGACAATAGTGTTGCATTATGTGTCCCGAAAGTCATCGTGATATATCGCCTTGATAGCCACCGAATCTGCTCATCCAATCAACATAAGGGTTGTAGATATTTTCATTATCTTTCCATCCATATAAGGTAGAAAAAAATTGGCCACGTAATTTGTGATTTATGGCCAAAACGCTATAGCACGTTCAGGCTGAACTATAACAGTAAACATGTTCGGTTCTAACCCCATTTCGGCCCTTTTAATGTCCGAATTTTCTGACCACTTGAACATAAAAGTTGTAGAAAATTATATCTGCTATTCACCTACAAAATTTTGTGTTCATTAAATATGTATTTGCTGAAATATGGCCCAAATACTACAGTAAGGTTGGACTGGACTGCAACAGTAAACATGTTCTATTCTAGTCCAATTTTGTCCCTTTGGATATCTGAATTTGCTGATCACATAAACATGAAAGTTGTATGAAATTATGTCAGCTATTCATCTACCAAATTTAGTACATAATATATACGTATTTTCTGAGATACGGCCAAAATACTGTAGTAAGATCAAGTTGAAAAGCAAGCAGCAAACAAATTTTTAACATTGAGTGTTTTGCCTTGAATCTTTATGTTTCGATTCTTTTAGAAATGTGGTCATAAATTAAGATTGAATTGATGCATATATCCATTAGGATGCATCTCAAGAGACAAAAAGATAATGCTCCTTACTCTGCCATCCTTAATGAATTTATTTTGTCTGCTTGATTTATAGACATCATTTTTAAAGAATCACAATTTAGCTTTGATTCCTCCAATTGAGTCAATTTCCTATTCTTCTCTTTATCTATAAAAATACACAAAACTAAAGACAAATAAGGGAGATAAATACTTAATTAAGGTAAAAAGATAAGATAAAAATATTTAATTTATGAATACAAAACTCCTTCATCACAGGGCCATAAAAAAACTTAGAGAAAAAGGAATAAGAAGAAACTTGAGAAATTGCTCCTTGAATCCCTTTGATGGGTTGGCTCCCCTTTGATGCTTGCTTCTCCTCTTATTTCTAGGTTAGGAGAGTCCTAAATAAATTATAATTGATTTTATGGTTGTTCATGGGCTTTATTTAGAGTGAAAATGACATAAAAATTGCATTTTTTTTTTACTTTTTGCAGTGGCTACAGGCGCCGCAGCGCTCAAAATTCTGGGCAACAAGCACCATGTTGCTAAAAGTATGTAGCACTGCGGTACTAAGATTACTTTTGAATATGAGAAAGTAGTCAACACAAAATTTGTAGATCTGTCTCTTATCTTTTTATATCTGCTAGAACTACATTAATCAAAGCTAAAATGTGGGAGATATACCCAAATGAGGGCCCAAAGATCAGGATTCATCTACTGCACTACAATGTTGAATTTCAAGCTCTGTAGCACTCTAAAATATTTCGAATTGGAAAAAGTGATCAATATAAAAGTTGTAGATACTTGTCTTCTAGTTTCATAGCCACTTGAATCACTTCGATTGGAGATAATATGATGGAGATATGTTTTACTTAGTGTTGTAAGGTCTGGAATCACTATAATTCAGCATTTTTCCATAAATTTCTTATCTTTTTCTCTTCTTTTCTTCTTCCTTTGCTCTTACAACACCAAACACAAAAATTAATTAATTCCTAATTATATTGTACTTAAATCAAACAAAAAGTAAGTTTAAATGTATTAAAATCATGCTTAATTATAAAAATATCAATATTCACTTACCTTGTTCACGTTGACAAATTCAGGTAAAGATATCTTCCTCAAAACACTAAAGAATATATCTGTGCTCAACGGATATTCTAGCAATATCTCCAGATGCATTGACTTAAGACAACAGAAGATTGCATGGTTAAAAAGTCATGATTGTCACATTCTTATGGAACAACTTTTACCCTTAGCCATAAGGAAGACACTTCCTGAGTAGGTGTTCGCAGTTTTAATCGATTTCTATTCATTATTTCGACAAGTTTGTTCTAGAGTTTTAAATGTTAGCAAATTTTTCCAATTTCAAAATCGTATTGTTATGACGCTGTGCCATCTGGAGATGTTATTCTTGCCTTCCTTCTTCACAATCATGGTGCACTTAACAGTTCATTTGGTCCAAGAAGCCAAATTAGGCAAACCAATCCAATATCGTTGGATGTATCCCATTGAAAGATAAAAACTAAAAACACCTAGGTCAATGTTATCTTTTTCCTTTTCCTTTTGTTTATCAAGTTTTATTCAGATAAGGCATGTGGTATAGATTCTTGGTTAACCTTAAGTCATTCTTTTGGAATAAAGCAAGGCCAGAAGGCTCAATAGCCGAGGCATATGTTGCAGGAGAAGTTCTAATTTTTTGTTCAAAGTACTTTGAGGGTGTAGAGACAGTCTTCAATTGTCTTATTTGTGTCGATGATCGACTTGATGTTGGGACATCCAGTAAGGATACGTTGTTCCCACAAATAGGAAGACCAATAGATGAGTTTGAATATTTCACACTTCCCCACAGTAAAAATTGCAAGCCCATTGCCTTGTCTTAACAAACTCCAAGGAAGTTGATTCTTACCTATAGTGAGTAAACTAAAACTTTTTGCTGCATTAATATTTACTTGGATGATATGTAGCATTAAGTTTTTTTATACTGCTTGCTGTATAGGGAATTTAGATAATACGTAAGGCATAGCTTACGAATTTGAACACAATCATCTTCAAAGATAGATAAAAAATTTCACAAGGAATTTGTCTCCTAGTTTACTCGTCGTAAAAGTATATAATTGATGGTTACTTTGTATTTGCCGTCCATCATGAGCACAACTCACGGCATCATCTTTCTTTTTCAAATTACAAATGATGGCAATGGATATCTGTCTATCGATTTAAGATTTATTAAACTTGGGCCACTGGATAGAGCATGCTAATACAGTGCATACAATGAAAACGGATTCAAATTTCGAATGTTAGAGCAAGACCAAGGGCTAACAACTCAAAATAGTGGAGTTTACAATACTTTTAGGATGAGGAGTTATGCAAGTAGTAGTGACAACAACATGCAATTCGGTGGTTTCCCATATTATGAAAAATTATTGAATATTGTAGTATTAAACTACCATAGCTACTTTATTTAAGTGTATGTGGGCCAATACAACTACACCGAGGGGCATTATAATGGATGAATTCGATGTGACCTTTGTTGATTTCTTGCGATTAATTTATATCAGTGAAAATGATGACGACAAGCTATACATTCAAGCATGTGAGACTCACCAAGTATACTATGTAGAAGATGCACTTGACAACAAATGGAGTATGGTTGTCCATTTGAAACCCTGTGACTTATACGAAATGGGCGAGGACAATGATAATCTTTTATATGAGAGTGATCAGTTGCACACTCAAAATTTAGAAAGACTATTTCCAGAAGAAGTAAATCTATGTCTGTTACGTTATTAATTTGAGACTACAGTGCAAGTGCATCCAGTTCACATTAGCCTATAGCCCGCCCAGTGATCAGTGAAGGCGGACAAGCTAGTAAGGATGATAATGTGAAAATTGAGGCTATCCCGTCTACGATACACTCTCCCAACTCTCGGGCACCAAAGTCAGAAAGTCGTCCTGTCTATGTTACCCACCTTGATTCTCAGGTGCTGAAGTCAGAGGCCGTCCCATGCACACTCCCTAATCTCGACGCTCAGACACCGGAGGATTATTTTGATGTTAACATAAAGGACCTATTGGAAGACATAGAGAAGGAGCGTCTGTCTGCTTAGTATGAGCATAGACGCCGGAGGAGTTGGATAGTTGATGTCATTGATAAGTATCGTAAAATTTTTGTGTCTATAATAATTAACATCTAAATATTGAGCTGACACAATTATTTTATCTTCTCACAGTTGGGACCGAGTAGGTGACATCCAAATAGTTAATTGTCCACGACGTCTGGGTGCTGCCCTATGGGCAATAAGGTGGTTCTCTAGTTCAACGATGCATACTAGCCCATCAGAGACAGCGATGGTCTCCTCGATGTGTTTTTCGGCACCATTGGGGATAACTTCTGCTTCGTCATGATCTCCAACAGAGATTGGAGGAGCATTTTAGAAGATTACAAGACGAACGTTTTCATAAACACTAGATATGGACACATTTTCTTCTTAATTACAGTGAATTGTTTTTCAATGTTTTATTGACATTTGTACTTTCCTTTGTAGATACACTTTAATGTGTCGGGACTCCACAAGAAGTTAATTTTGTAGTCCCTTGGAGCAGAGTTGAGAGCTACACGTTACACTTTGTTTCAACTGAAGTACAATAGGATGAAGACTAGGGATGAGTTATGCAATGATGTCTCATCTGGCATCCCATGTGATTAGTGGGCTAATTTCATTGACTACTGCCTTGATGCAAAGTCTAGGGTAATTACTTATATTCATTTCTTCATGTACTATAATTTCAACAAAGTGTGATTAATTAATCTGTTTGTGATTAACTAGGATGTGGCTACTAAGAATTGACGAAATAGAAGACGTCTGACATGTCGCATACTACTAGCCTTGCATGTAAAAAGGCTAAGATGGTAAGTTTTCCTTTCTCAGTATCTTATTTTAATTTTAATAAAACACTAATTTAAATAATAAAAAATCAATTAATTGTTTAAATCCTTAAGAGGCTGAGATTATGGGCTTGGTGACTCACGGCGATGTATAGAGGACGGCTTATAAAACGGTTAACAGATCATACATCAACAATGAGGCTTGAGTAGTCGTTGTACATAAAATTATGTTATGGTCTGCTATGCTAATATTTTATGTGCTTGTTTGTTAATTTTTAGCAAAATTTATTGTGTACTTTTTGATTTTGTAGGAAAAAATTGTCACGATTCAGCATAAGGATAGCTCTTCCTAAGAGCTCTCGACAACTGATTCACTTACGAGAGCATTGGGAACTAGGGAGCACTTGAGTCACGTTTAAGGATTTTGGTTGGGTGTTTTCCCAACCCAAGTCTTGGTTGGGCCATGATCAAACTCTCTACCTTCGTATGAGGAGTTGCAGACCAAGGTGACTTGCCTAAAAGCATCAATAGAGGAGCAAGATGTTAAGTAGCAGCGATGAGAGGCACAGCGATAGGCACATGACACTGACATCATAGCACGATAAAGACAGATAGAGTCAGTTATGGCATTCCTACTTCAGAACTTCCAGAGTCAAGTGCCGCCTAAAATTGTTCTTGCTCATAGTCCAGGTCCTAAGGTAATTTCTCAACACTAAATTTTGTAAACAATTGTTGCTATTAATTTATTTAATTTTGAAACGATTACATAAAAAAATTATTTTTCAGGTCCCCGGTGATAATGCTAGTGGACATCAGCCTCATCAACCCCCGCAGGGCCCAAGACCATGATTTCATTGTATATCATATTTTTTTAATCTCTATGGGCTATACATTGTAATTTTAACTTCTGAGTGACTATTAATTTTTTGTTCAAAATTTATTTGTTATGTGATTTGCATAAGAATATTTTTTTTATATTCCAAGTGCCGATATATACCGATATATTAAATAAAAAATCTAACATTACAAAATAATTCACATACATAATTGTACAAGAAAAATATATATTTCAAATTAGTCTACAGAAGAACAGTAATACAAAATTCAACAACAATGTAAATTAACTAGAATAAAAAAAGTTAAAAAAATATAAAAAAACTTAACGACGAGTTCCAGAACTATCATTAAAATTTAGTCATAACTACGGGTTTAGAAACCATTGCTACGACGAGTCCTAATGACAGTTTCCATAACTGTCGCTATGACGCAGAGTAACGAAAGTTTTATAACTGTCGCTATGATGACTGTCACGTCCCTACTTTTAAGGACACATGAAACACATACTTTATGGAAACAGATATAGATAGGTTCTCTCAAGTAAACATAATACACATACCAAGTTTATAAATATCAAAGTAATAATAAAAGCAAAGATCCTGACTATGGCATTCAGAGCATACCCTAGAGTACATGTAAAATATAAATCAAAATCTGCAAGCCTTAGAAACAAGATAAGCTCACAGTCTTGGAGTTAACAACCTCAATCACATCATAATCCACTATCAATATTGTATTAGCCATTCGTCATATTGTTTCACATAAGCAAATCAAACAACCAATTCAAACCTTCCTGACATCTAAACAATCCATTACCTTTGTGTTTAAATGGAATCTTCTTATTTTCAATTAATTTCTTTTCTTTGTATACAAGAGGGTTCTCTTTATCACTGTTCATCAAAACGAGTTCAAAAACTGAACTGGTAGTCCACACTCAAGAGGCATCATCTAAGACATACGCATTGAAGTTTCAACACCACATACTTAAGGAAAAAAGTTAGAAGGAAGAAGAGGATGACACTCTATAGAACTCCACATCAGCACTGTGAATATAAATATGTCTACGGTTACATACCCATACTCAAAGTCTTACAAAAGAATCCTTTGTTCCGATAGCTACAGGAAAACCTAATTCTCTGATACCAATTTGTCACGCCCTTACTTTTAAGGACACGTGAAACACATACTTTACGAACATAGATATAATACAAGCATTCATTATAGAAATAGATACAGATAAGCTCTCTCATGTAAACACAATATACATACCAAGTTCATAAATATAAGATAACAACAGAAGCAAGGATATTGCCTGCAGTGTTCAGAGCATACTCTATAGTACATGTACAATATAAATCAAAATCTGTGAGCCCTGAAAACAAAGTAGACTCACCCAAAGATTATGTCATCTACCTAATCAACTATTTGTAGGGGAAAGACTAAACTTTGTATTCTTATCTAAAAAAATATAAAAACTATGTAGTGAGTTTGATAACACAGTGAGCAGATAAAATCTCCTATGACCTCTTAGGTCAACATATAGATGTACTCATATATATAAAAATTTATCACATAGAAAATTACAGTTCAAAGGTACATCCATATGGAATAGTGTATGATCATTATTCAAATATTGTTATGCATCAAAATATTAGACATGAAAACATTAAAAGGATCCCATATCAGAACCACTATATCAGAGTTCAAGTCCTTCCATACTTTGGTGGTATAGGATTTACCTAAACTCAATATCCTAACTAAGATTTGCCCGACTACCATTCAAGAAGAGACGCGAAGGGACTCTAATATGGACATTTCTCATGCACACAGCAAGGGAGGGTAAATCATATATCATATAGTCGACATCTCGCTCAGATAGGAGGCATCCTGCAATTCTTTATATATCATATCCCGTGTGTTGACTGTCACACGAGGTGATCACCACCCATGCTAGTTGAGGTATCAAAGTGCACCAGGGCTAACATCACCTACTGTTAGCAAATAGTATTTTCAATAAGATTCCTCCACAAAAATCATTATTTACACATATGCCATATCGTTCAAAATAGAGGTTTTAGTATAAATTCAGAATTTTCAGTCTCAGTACACTTCCTCTGTCAAACACTTCCCAATCAGGGTAATTACATATACATGCCCTTTTCCAAGGCAATCTTATAGCTTTACATATCAATGCCACGTGTACAATATATTTTCTTTACCATATGATGAAAAATACATTTAAAATCACATATTCAATGAGTTCAAAAATCCATTTTCAAAACCATACTCATCTTGCACTATATGTCAGATTGTAAACAAATAAGGTAATTTAATCTATTTCAAAGACATATAAAAGTATAAATAACTTATAAACATAACCAATTATAGATTTAAAGTTCAATAAGAGAATAGGGTAAGTCATAGAAAGAATTATCTACTCACAGGATAAGGGCTCCAGTTTGGACAGCTCTAAAATGTACTTTTTCAATTTAAATGTGAACAAATAGACCTCAAAAATGAGTCTGAAGGATCCAAAAATCTAACAAATGACTCTGGGATCTTAGTCAACCGATGGTCACTATTCATTGACGAATTACTATTCACATCAGCCAAAATCACTATTCATGTCGGCTAGAGTTATTGTTCACACCTACCGGAATCACTATTCATGCCAGTCGAAGTTATTATTCATGACACTAAAAGTTGTCAAATGACTATGAAACTTCATATAATATAGTTTACTTATCTCCTACATCCATCTACAGTGTCAGATTTTCAATTTGAGGTCTTTAAATAGAAGTTTCAGAGCTTATCTTTTTCTAAGATTTTCTACTCCCGATCTATGCCAATTCTATGGCTGATTTGAAAAATTATTCGGCCAATATTATAGTACTCTTCTCTTGAATTCAGTGGTACCCTTAGTTTTAAGATCGGAAGCTCAAAGGTACTCTAAATCTAAAGAGAAAAAATGTGGAGAGAGAAAGTTACTATTCACTATTTATTTCATCAGTTATAAAAATAATGATTTTTTTTATATTGATGGAGGGACCATTATGTGAATATTCAATTTTTTAGGGAGGTCCTTACAAATTTCATTATTTATATTTTAACCCCTAAACTTTTAAGAAATTATAATTTGTCCCCAAAAATTTTAATATGTTTTTATTTTCATCCCTAAAACCTTTCAATTACATCTCTATTTCTTTATTTCTTTTAATAATCCATACATAAATGAAAATTACTAAATCTTAGTGGTGTTACATTCTTTCCTCCTTAAGAAATTCGGTCCCCAAATTTTAAATCATCCTATCACAAGTAGGGAATGAAGTCAAGGCATAAATTACAATTATTAATCTTACTACTCAAGTTATAGGGGATATCTTTTTGTATATCATCTTCTCTAATATCTGAACTATCCTCAAATTCGCATATTTATATCCATAAGTCGATATAATTAGAAACCATACACATAAAAGAACATATACACATCTATAGTGGGTAATCAACTTTTCTTATTCCAAACTTCTATCAAGACATCTTTGATTTTCATGTGTCAACATCCTCCCATGAATCTCAGGCCTTTCTTACTTTCATTTTTAAAAGCATATCATTATAGTTCCTATCAATTCCATTTAACTAGCCCGTTTGTTCTAAGATGACTTTTCTCAACAATTATTCACGCATAAATTTCCAATCTCAACATAATTCACATCCTAGATACTAGACTCAATTTAACATGGTATAAACCCTTAACACAAATATGTTGATCACTTTGCATTATTTTTGGACATGGTTCTCAAAATATTCACCATATTTCCAAATTAAAAGTTTAAAGATTAATTTAAATCCTACTTCCCATATTTTATTCCTCAAGAACTTCAATGCCACTAATTTCACTTTATTACATTCCTCAAAGCATCATAAGGCCATCATCCGTTTATTCCTCTCAACTAAAAATCTTTATACAATTCAGTGTCCAAACTCACTATTTTAAATCAGAACTAGTTTAATATCCAACTTTCTCCAATATTTCCTCCATTAATCACTTCCAACAAATTGAAATCGCAAATTTCCTAATTTTATCTTACCTATCCTCAAGTAAACCCAATCTACTCAAATCTCCCTCTTATGACACTTTCCCATCGATATTCAATTCTTAAGCAACCTTAACATATTTTATTTTCACCATTCATAACATGTCTACTACCTACCCATTTCAATTCGCTTCTCACATATTCATACATTTTAGTGACATACTATGCAAATCTCAAACATAATCAAAATTACAATCTCAACATACAAAAATAATCATAAGTTTAAATTACATAACTGCATTATATAGCTTATAAATTTAGAGACAAATATATAACTTTTATCCATGCTATAATTTACGTTATTTACTCACTCACCTATTAAGAAACCTACGATGTTTCATGTAAAACCTCAAATGGTGTCATTTGTATACTGGCTTAGTAGCTATTGTTATAAGCAAATTAAGTTAAGGGCAAGAATATTTCCTAACTACTTTGAAAATCAATCACACATGCCCAAAGCATGTCTTCCAATATTTGGATAGTTCGCTTAGATTGTCCATCTGTTTGAAAATGAAAAGCAGTACTGAGGTTTAACTTCGTGCCCAAAACTTCTTGGAAGACTCTCTAAAAACAAGATGTGAACTGTAGTCCTTGATAAGAAATAATCAATATCAATACCCCATGAAGTCTCACTATCTTATTCAAATACAAATTTGCATATTGAACTACGTTATATGTAGTTTTTACTGGTAGAAAATGTGCTAATTTAGTCAACCTATCAATGATCACCTATATTGAATCAAACCCTTTTAGTGTCTGCGGTAATTCTATAACAAAATCCATAGTTATTCTCTCCCATTTTCATTCAGGTATTTTTATTTGTTGATGTAACCCCACAGGCCTTTGATGTTTTGCCTTTACTTGATGACATGTTACATGTTAAACACTGAGAAACATAATCAACCATATCTTTCTTCATATTATCCCACTAATAATTTTTTTTTTAATTTTGATACATTTTAGTTGATCTAGAATGAATAGTATACATAGATTGATGGGCTTTTCCTAGAATCTCTTTCTTGAGTTCTTCTTTATTAGGTACACATAACTGCTTGTCTAATCTCAAAATTCTTTTAGAATCTACAGTAAATTCAACATCACTGCCATTCTTCCCTCTTCAATTTTCTTGCATAAATAGGTATCCTCTTCCTGTGCCTTTTTCACCTGCTCAACCAAAGATTATTGAAACTGTATATGGGCCAATAGTATTTCAGGCTCCTTTACTTCCAATACTACTCCATGACTTTCCAACTTATGAATTTCTTTAATCAACAACCTCCTTACCATTGTGATATGAGTCAAATTACTCATTAACTTCCTACTTAATGCATCAGTCACTACATTAGCTTTACCTGGATGATATAATATTGTACAGTCATAATCTTTAAGTATTCACCAATCGTCTTTGTATCAAGTTAAGATATTTTTGTTGGAAAATGTATTTGAGAATTTTATGATATGTATAGATTTCACATGTATCACCATACAGATAATGCCTCCAAATTTTAAGAGCAAAAACCACTACTGACATTTTTAAATCATAAGTCGGATAATTTTGCTCATGTGGTTTAAGCTATCTAGATGCATATGCAATAACTCGACCATGTTGCATCAACACACACCCTAATCCAATTCTCGATGCATCATAATATACCGTGTATCCTCCGGTACCTGAAGAAATAGACAATACTAGCGTGGTAGTCAAACATTCTTTTAGTTTCTGAAAACTTCTCTCACATTCATCTGACCAGTCAAACTTTATTCTTTTCTTTGTCAATCTCGTCAAAGGAGCAGCAATTTTTGAAAAACCTTTAACGAATCTATAGTAATAACCTGTTAAACCAAGAAAACTACAGATCTCTGTAATTGTCGTAGGGTGTGGCCATTGTTGTACTGCTTCTACTTTTTTTTAGGGTCTACTTGAATATCATCATTGATAATCACATGCCTTAGAAAAGTAACACCATTAAGCCAAAATTCATATTTTGAAAACTTAGAATATAGCTAGTGTTCTCTTAGGGTTTGTAAAGCTATCCTTAAATATTGCTCATGATCCTTTGAACTTGGAATATAATAGTATATTGTCAATAAATATAATAATAAATTGATCAAAGAATGGCTTAAGTACTCTATTCATCAAGTCCATGAATGCAGTTAGGGCATTTGTTAAATTAAATAACATTACTAAGAACTCATAGTGCCCATACCGAATCTTGAAAGCAGTTTTCGAAATATTCTCTTTCCTTATCCTCAATTAATGATACCTAAATCTCAAATCAATTTTTTTAAAAAAAAATTGAGCACACTATAGTTGGTCAAAAAGATCATCTATACGAGATAATGGGTATTTATTACACATAGTCACTTTATTCAATTATATGTAATCTATGCATAACTACAGTGATGTATCTTTCTTTTTAACAAATAGGACTATAGCACCTCAAGGAGAGTACTAGGGCGTATAAATCCCTTGTCTAATAAGTTTGTAACTAATTTTTTTAGTTTCTTAAGTTTAGTCGATATCATTCTATATAGGGGTACAGATACTAATTGGGTTCTAAGAAGTATATCAATATCAAATTCTATTTCTCATTTAGGGGTAATCTAGGCAATTCTTTTGGGAACACATCAGGAAATTCCTTAACCACTAGAACTTGATCTATATTGGTTGGCACCGTTTTTTTAATAACTTATGGGCTACTAAAGCTAAAATTAAATTACTGGGTACATGCTTCCACTACTTGCAACTCCTTTATGCTATTGATGACATCTTCATATTGTATAAACTAGAACACACTTCAAAAACACTTAAATAAGGTCAACCCATTTTGACTTTATTCTTTAACATGTTTATGCAATGTCTTAACAAGCAATTATGAAAAACTTATATCTATCCAAGAGTCCTTCACATGAATTATCAATTTTGCATATCTCAAATTTTAAATTTCCATGGGCAAACCTTCCTTTCTCATAATGCTTGTACATAATATTATTGAAAATTAAACTGTCTTCAAATCCTTTATATCAACAAAATCTATCAATAAAAACATTATTTTCATTGATTCCTTGCTCTCAAATTCAATCCACCCTACAGCTTGCCAAATCCATTTACATACATAAGTTCCAACTCATCCATCCAAAAAGAGATTTACATCTATTTCCAAAACACTCACTTTATTACAAACTGTTATCTTGGAGTTAACAACCTCAATCACATCATAACCCATTATAAATATTGTATTAGCCATTTGTCATATTGTTTCACATAAGCAAATCAAACAACCAATTCAAACTTTCCTTACATCTAAACAATCCATTATCTTTGTGTTCAAATGGAATCTTCTTATTTTCAGTTAATTTCTTTTCTTTGTACCCAAGAGGGTTCTCTTTATCACTGTTCATCAAAACGAGTTCAAAAACTGAACTAATAGTCCACACTCAAGAGGCACCGTCTAGGATATACGCATTAAAGTTTAAACATCGCATACTTAAGGAAAAGAGTTAGAAGGAAGAAGAGGATGACACCCTATAGAATTCAACATCAGCACTATGAATATAAATATGTCTACGGTTACATACCCATACTCAAAATCTTACTAAAAAAATCCTTTGTTCCGATAGCCACAGGAAAACCTAATTCTCTGATACCAACTTGTCACGCCCTTACTTTTAAGGACACGTGAAACACATACTTTACGAACATAGATATAATACAAGTGTTCATTATAGAAATAGATATAGATAAGTTCTCTCATATAAACACAATATACATACCAAGTTCATAAATATAAGAGTAACAATAGAAGAAAGGATTTTGCCTGCGGTGTTCAAAGCATACTCTATAGTACATGTACAATATAAATCAAAATCTGTGAGCCCTAGAAACAAGGTAGACTCACCCAAAGATTATGTCGTCTAATTGATCAACTATTTGTAGGGGAAAGACCAAACTCTGTATTCTTATCTAAAAAAAATATAGATACCGTGTAGTGAGTTTGACAACACAATGAATAGATAAAACCTCCTATGACCTCTTAGGTTAACATATAGATGTACTCATATATATAAAAATTTATCACATAGAAAATTACAGTTTAGAGGTACATCCATATGGGACCTGCATTTTAAATATTCTCAGTTCAAATCACATTCAGATATTCAAAACCTTATGCAATAGTGTATGATCATTATTCAAATATTGTTATGCATCAAAATATTTCACATAAAAATATTAAGAAGATCCCATATCAAAGTTCAAGCCCTTCCATACTTTTGTGGTGTAGGATTTGCCTAAACTCAATATCTTAATTAAGGTTTGTCCTACCACCATTAGAGAGGACACGTGAAGAGACTTTAATATGGGTATTTCTCATGCACACAGTAAGGAAGGACAAATCACATATCATATAGTCGGCATCTCGCCCAGATAGGAGACATCTCGCTCTTCTTTAGATATCATATCCCGTGTGTTGGCCATCACACAAGGCGAGTAACACCCCTACTAGTTGAGGTATCAAGGTGCACTGGGTCTAACATCACCTACTATTAGAAAAAAGTGTTTCTAATAAGATTCCTCCACAAAAACCATTATTTACACATATGTCATATTGTTCAAAACAAAGGTTTTAGTATAAATTCAGAATTTTCAGTCTCAGTACAATTCTTCTGTCGAAAACTTTCCAATCAAGGTAATCACATATACATGCCCTTTTTCAAGGCAATCTTATAACTTTACATATCAATTCCACGTGCACAATATATTTACTTTATCATATGATGAAAAATACATTTAAAATCACATATTTAATGAGTTCAAAAATTTATTTTCAAAACTATACTCTTCTTGAACTATATGTTAGATTGTAAACAAATCAAGTAATTTAATCCATTTTAGAGACATATAAAAATATAAATAACTTATAAACAGAACCAATTATACATTTAAAATTCAAGAAGAACATAGGGTAAGTCACAGAAAAAATTATCTACTCACAAGATAAGGGCTCCAGGTTGGACAGCCTCAAAATGCACTTTTATAATCTAAATTTGACCAAATATACCTCAAAAATGAGTTTAGAGGGTCCAAAAATCTAAAAAATGACTCCGAGAGCTCGATCAATCGATGGTCACTGTTCATGGATGAAATACTGTTCACATAGGCTGAAATCACTATTCATATCGCCCAAAGTTACTATTCACACCTATCGGAAGCACTATTCACGCCTGTCAGAGTTACTATTCATGACACTAAAAGTTGATGAAGGGACCAATTAGCAATTTCGTCGGTAAGAGTTACTATTTATTATTCATTTTGTCGATTACGAAAAGAATGATTTTTTTTATATTGATAGAGGGACCAATTAGCAATTTTTTAATTATTAGAGGAAGTCCTTGTAAATTTTATTATTTACATTTTGATCACTAAACTTTTAGAAATTTATAATTTGACCCAAAAATATATTAATAAGTTTTCATTTTCATCCTTAAAATCTTTCAATTACATCCCTACTCTTTTATTTCTTTAAATAATCCATACATAAATGAAAATTACTAAATCTTAGGGTTGTTACACACTATAGCAATGGATTAATTTTTTAATAATTTAAAAAAGATATTTCAAGAATAAACAAAAATGCTACTAAAAAGGAAAAAATTATATAAAAATTATAGGAGTGGTTCTCTATGCTAATGGTAAAAAACATTAATAGAAAATACTTTAAACATTAAGGCAGCTATTGGAAATGTTAAAAAAGGTGAATTGTTTTCTTAAAAATAACTTTAAAGTCCCAACAAAATCGCCGCTAAAAAAGCACAATTTTGAGGAAAAAAATTATAGCAGCAATTAGAACCATTGAAAAAAGTGAACTTTTTCTCTTAAAAAAAATTCCAAAATCTAAAAAAAAAACAGTTGCTAAAAAGACACAAATTACATGAAAATTATGGTGGCACTAGGAACTGTAGATAAAGGCAACCCTTGCTAAAGGTAAAAAAAAAAATTAAGAGGAAATATTTCAAAGAATTAACAAAAATGCAACTAAAAAGCACCAAATTTAAAAAACAAATCATAGCGATTGTAGGAACCGTTGAAAAAGGTGAAATGTTTTTCTAAAAATCTCAAAGACCTAACAAAATCGCATCTAAAAAGGAACAAATTCTATAAAAATTATAGTGGCAATTGAAACCACTACTAAAGATAAAGACTTTTTAAGAGTAAATATTTCAAAGAATCTAAAAAGGAACAAATTTGAAAAAAAAAATTATAGTGACTGTTGAAATCATTGCAAAATTTGATATTTTATTTCTAAAAAATATATTTCAAAGACTCACCAAAACCGCCTCCAAAAAGGCACAAGTTTTATAAAAATTGTTACGGCTTTTGCAACTGTTGCTAAATGTTAAAACTTGTCTAAAAAATGATATCAAATAATCAATAAAAGCACCAATAAAAGGGCTCGTATTTATAAAAAATTATAGCGGCATTTGGAATAGCTACAAAATATGAAAACATTTTAAAAAATATATTTCAAAGAATAAACATAAAAGCCGCTAAAAAGGCATAAATTATATAAAAACTATGACAGCAACTACTGCTAAAGGCAAATTAAAGAATCAACAAATTTGTAGTTGGAACCATTGCAAAATATGAAATTTTTTATGAAAAAATATTACAAGGACTCGCCAAAATAGCCACTAAAAAGGAAAAAATTGTATAAAAATTATGGCGGCCATTGGAATCACTGCTAAAGGTCAAAAATTTTTAAGAGAAAATATTTCAAAGAGTCAACAAAAATGCAGCTAAGAAGACCCAAATTGCAAAAAAAAAAAATTACATCAACTGTTGGAATCATTGCAAAATGTGACATTGTTTTTCCAAAAAAAAATTTCAAAGGATCAACAAAATCACATCTAAAAAGGCACTTGTTTCAAAAAATTATATTAGCAATTGCAACCATTGCTAACTGTAAAATGTTTTTATAAAAAAAAATCAAGCAATTAATAAAACCGTCACTAAAAAGGCAGACATTTATTAAAATTATAGCGGTGATTGGAACTGTTGTTAAATGCGAAAATATTTTTTGTAAAAAAACTATTTCAAAGAATAAACAAAAATGCTGCTAAGAAGGCACAACTTATATAAAAATTATGGCAGTGGTTGGAATCAATGCTAAAGGTAAAAAATTTCTTTAGAGAAAATATTTTAAAGAATCAACAAAATCGTCATTAAAAAGGCACAAATTTGAAAAAAAAAATTATATCATATAAGTTGTTTGAATAGTTGCAAATTGTGAAATTGTTTTTTTTGAAAAAAAAAGTATTTCAAAAACTCAACGAAACCACGACTAAAAGGGAACAAGTTTTATAAAAACATTTATGGTAGTAGCAACCGTTTCTAACTCTAAAAATATTTGTATAAAAAATTATATAAAGGAATTTATAAAATAGTTCCTAAAAGGAGACAAATTTTATAAAAATTATAGTGATGATTGGAACCGTTGCTAAATGTGAAGATATTTTTAAAAAATAATATTTCAAAGAATAAACAACAGTGATGCTAAAAAGTCACAAATTATATAAAAAATTGTGGTAGCGGTAGGAACTGCAGATAAAGGTAAAAGAAAATTTTTAAGAGAAAATATTTCAAAGAATCAATAATACTGCTACTAAAATGGCACAAATTTGGAAAAAACTTATAGTAGTTCTCAGTGCAAAATGTTAAAAAAATTTCTAAATAAAATATTTCAACGACTCAAGAAAACCACCACTAAAAAGGGACAAGTTTAATAAATATTATAGAAATGGTTGCAAATGTTGCAAAATGTGAAAAAAAAATTTAAAAAAATATTTCAGAGAATCAACAAAACCATCAATAAAAGGGCTCAAATTTTATAAAAATTATATTGACAGTTGGAACCGCTACTAAATCTGAAACTATTTTTTTACTAGAAAATATTTCAAGGAATCAACAAAACTGCCACTAAAAAGGCACATTTAAGAAAAAATTATAGCTACCATTGGAATTATTGAGAAAAGTGAAATTTTTTCTAAAAGAAAATTTCAAAAACTCAACAAAACCGCTACTAAAGAGGCACAAATTATATAAAAATTATGGTGGCAATTGGAACCCTTCCCCATTCACTACCAAAAGGTAAAAAAAAAAAAAATCCTAAGAGGACATATTTCAAAGAATCAACAAAAATGCTGATAAAAAGGAACAAAATTAATTTTAAAAAAATATAGAGACCATTGGAACTTGTTGAAAATTGTGAACTTTTTTTAAAAGAAAATCTCAAAGAGTTAACAAAATCGTTGCTTGAAAATATTTTTTTTTTAAAATAATATTTCAAAGAATGAACAAAAAAATCGCTATAAAGACACAAATTATATAAAATTATGGAGGTGGTTGAAACTGCTGCTAAATGTAAAAAAATAAATTAAGATAGAATATTTCAAAGAATAAAAAAAAACTATAGCTAGAAATAAACAAAATTGAAAACAAAAAATTATGGTGGTTGTTGGAACTCTGGCAAAATGTGAAATTTTTTGCCAATAAAAATATTTCAAAACTTTAACAAAACCGCCTCTAAAAAAGGCACTAGTTTTAAAATTATAGTAACTTTTGCATCCATTGCTAAATGTGAAAAATTTTGTAAACAAAAATGTTTTAGAGAATAAATAAATACATCACTAAAAGGGCACAAATGTTTAAAACTTATAGTGGTGGTTAGAACATATATAAAATATCAAAAAATATTTGAAAAAATATTTCAAAGAATAAACAAAAAAGCAGCTAGAAAGGCACAAAATATATAAGAATGATGGCAGCAACTTCTACTAAAGGTAAAAGAATATTTCAAGAGAAAATATATAAAAAAAAATCAACAAAACCGTTGCTAAAATTGGACAATTTTAAAAAACAAATTGTAGCAACTATTGGAACCATTGAAAAATGTGAAATGTTTTTCTAAGAAAAAAAGATTGAATTGTTGTTAAAAAGGCACAAATTATATATAAATTATGGTGGCTGTTGCAATTGTTGCTAAAGGTAAAAAAAACAATTTTAAGAGAATATTTCAAAGAATCAACAAAACTGATGCTAAAAAAGAACAAATATTTTTTAAAAAAAAACTATAGCGACTGCTAGAACTATAAAAAATGTGAAATTTTTTTCTAAAAAAAATATCAAAGACTCAACAAAATCCTAACTATAATAGCACAAATTATATAAAAATTATAGCGGTGGTTGGAATTGCTGCTAAATATAAAAACATTTTAAGAGAAAATATTTCAAGGAATCAACAAAACTGCCTATTAGATAAGGTAACCAACACCCAAGAGAGGTTGAATTATATGTTTCAATGAAACATTGGTAATTTTCAAAATCAATTCCAAAACCCTTATGCTAAAAAATATATTGATGGAAGATTAGGAAACTCCTATTTATACAGGGATGACAAAGCACTTACTGTAAAATATTATATGTCATACAACCAATCACAAAACAAAAATTTAGAATGCAATAGCTTGAAATTTAAAAAATTAAGGGAAGACATAGAAAAACTCCAAAATTTATCCTGTTTCAACTTCAACTACAAAAACCTACATCTAGTCCCCAAACTGCAACTTGAGATTTTTCACTATATCCACAAGTCTTTTCAACAGACACTTGTGTGAGCCACTACACTTTCTTAACTCTAAGAGTTAGTATCAAGGGTTTATCTCCCCTTATAAAGATTTTCCTAGTCTCAAACTTCAAGAAACCCTTCCCTTGAATTTCTCAATCAACAAATGAGTGATAAAAGGTTTGGAAACAATATAAACTCTCTCAAAAAATGAATATAAAATTAAAGAGAAACATAAAAAAGATATAGAATAAAATGAGTTCAAGAATCATTATCATAAGTTATTTGTTACTTAGCACCACAATAGACCTTTGTATTTATAGATTTTTTGCCAATATAGCTGTTGGGGATTATTTGTAAGTCATTGGACACAAAACCAGTTGTTGGAGTGTTGTCTTTTTGTTATTAAGAAAAGTGGCAGCCGACTAGTATATCAAGGCAGTCAACTAGGATTATTTAATGGCTTTATTTTCAATTTTTAGTACTAGTTAGTCGACTAGTGCAGCACAGTAGTTGACTGGCTCAATTCTAGTAGCAATAAGTCAACTATCCACTAGTGCTATTGCTCCATCGACACTAACTATGCTTAACTTTAAATGGTCATATCTTTCTCATTTTAAATCAATTTTAGACATATGGGCTATCAATACAGAGTTTATTAAGTCTAGTTTTCAATAAATTAGACTCCAAAATAATTTTTATTTTGTAAGATATGGATAGAATAGTGATGAAAGGTCAAAAATAGAGTTTAGTTAACATTGTAATGCCTATTTACTGCACCTTACGTTTAACTCCATTTTAGGTGAATAACATATTATTGAAAATCTCTAGGAGACTAGTTTTCAATATAATAAATTTTCAGGATTTATATTTTGTAATATATGAATAAAATAGTGAAAAAAGTATAAAAAATAGAGTTTAGTTAAAATTCATATCTCATTATCTTGTTTTTTTGATTTACTGTATTTTCTCTTTAACTCCATTTTGAGTGAATGACATAGTCTCTGAGTCTAATTTTCATTGAAGCAAGTTTTGGTCCAAAAATCTTTGTAGTGTAGGAGATATGGATAAATGAGTAATTAAAGGTCAAAAATAGATTTTAGTAAAAGTCCATGTCTCACTATCTTTTCTTTCATGTGAACTTTATAATATTTTTTAAGATATATTTTTTAGCTCAAGAATTTCTAAATTATTTCACACATGATTCTAAGTCTATGATACTAAGGATTGATTTACCTTGAAGTTTTGAGGTTCCTTGACTTGAAAAGTTTCCTTCATGTGCTTTATTGTGTTAAAAAATTTCTTTGGTGAAACCATCACCCAAAACATAAGATCATTCATGTTGAGTCACTAAGAAACAAAATATCAATATGTAGAAGTGTATTTGAATCTATAATGATCAATCATCATTTAGAGCCGTGTGGTTGATCTTCTAGATCAATATTTCTTTACCTAAGAACTCTTTAATTTTTCTCCGTAACTTATATTTGTCATGTGATTGTTGGAATTGCTACAAAATGTGAATTTTTCAAAAACAATAACAACAGTTGTAATCGCCACTAAATGTGAAAATATTTATAAAAAACAGTTCAAAGAATAAACAAAAATGTTACAAAGGCACAAATTATATAGAATTATGGGAGCAGTTGGAGCCACTGCTAAAGGTATAAATGTTTTTAAGAGAAAATTTCAAAGAATCAACAAAACTGCCACTAAAATGACACAAATTAAAAAATATATATTACAAAGAATAAACATAACAAACCTAAAAAGGAAAAAACTATTTAAAAATTATGGTAGTGGTTGGAACAGCTGCTAAAGGTCAAAATTTTTATTGAGAGAAAATATTTCAAAGAATCAACAAAATTGCAACTAAAAAGGCACAAATTTTAAAAGAAAAATTATACCAGCTAGTGGAATACTTTTAAAACTTGAAATTATTTTCTAAAAATTTTATCTCAAGCACTCAAAACATAGCAGCTAAAAAGGCACGAGTTTTACAAAAATTATATTAGTGCTTTCAACCAATGCTAAGTATGAAATATTTAGTCAGAAAAATATTATAGAAATCAATAAAACCATCATAAAAGGGCTAAAATTATACCAAAATTATAATGACAGGTGGAACCGTTACTGAATTTAAAAGTATTTTTCAAAAAAACATTTTGAGGAACAAACAAAAATGCCACCTAAAATGCACAAATTATATAAAAATTATGGTTGTGGTTGGAATCGCTACAAAAAGCTAGAAATTTTCTTAAGATAAAATATTTTAAAGATTCAACGAAACCGCCGCCAAAAAGGCTAAACTTTGGGAAAAAATATATTATAGTGGCTATTGAAATAGTTGTAAAATGTGAAATTTTTTTCAAAAAAAATAATTTCAAAGACACAAAGAAATTGCTGCTAAAAAGGGACGAGCTTTATAAAAATAATTGTGGCAGTCACAACTATTTCTAAATATGAAAAATTTTGTATAAAAATTTTCAAAAAATTAAATTAAATTTCTAAAATTGCACAAATTTTATAAAAATCACAATGTCGATTAGAATTGTAGCTAAATGTGAAATATTCTTAAAAATAAATATTTTGAAGAATAAACAAAAAAAAATTATAAGGGAACAAATTATATAAAAAAAATATTGTAGCAGTTGAAATTGCTGCTAAAGGTAACAATTTTTGTTAAGAGAAAATATTTCATAGCATATAAAAAACTATTGCTAAAAAGGAACAAATTTGAAAATAGAGGTTGTTGGAATAGTTGTAAAACGTGAAATCTTTTTCCTAAAAAAATATTTTAGAATCATCAAAATCATCGAATTTATACAAGTTATAGCAATGGTTGAGACCATTGTTAAGTGTGAAAAATTTTGTTACTAAAAATATTTCAAAAGATCAATAAACCCATCACAAAAAGGGTTCAAATTTTACAAAAATTATAAGAGCAATTGAAGCCACTGTAAAATGTGAAAATATTTCTTTAAAAAAAATGCTACAAAGGCATATATTATATAACTTTATGGCAGTGGTTGGAACCACTGCTAAAGGTAAAAATATTTTAAGCGTAAACATTTCAAAGAATCAATAAAGTTTCTATTCGAAAGGCGGGCGCACACGCGCACACACGTGTGTGTATGTATATATATATATATATATATATATATATATATATAATTCATAGTTACCATTGGAATCACTAAAAAAAGTATAAAATTTTTTCAAAGACTCAGCAAAACAACTGCTAAAAAGGCACAAATTGTGTGAAAATTATGGCAGTGATTAGAATCATTGCTAAAGGTATAAAAAATCTTTTAAGAAAAATTATTTAAAAGAATTAATAAAACTGCCACTAAAATGGCACAAATTTGAAAAAAAAAACTTTAGTGGCTATTGGAGCTGTTGCAAAATGCAATATTTTTTTCTTCTAAAACACATTTAAAAGACTCGACAAAACCACCACTAAAAGGGCACAAGCATTATAAAAATAATTGGGGTAGTTGCAACTATTGCCAAATTTCAAAAGTTTTGTAAACAAAATATTTTAGAGAATCAATAAATTTCTCACTAAAAGGGCACAAACTTTATAAAAATTATAGCGATGATTGGAACCACTGCTAAAAGTAAAAGTATTCTTCCAAATAAATGTTTTAAAGAATAAACAAAAACTCTGCTAAAAAGGCACAAATTATATAAAAATTATGCCAGCGTAAGAGAAAATATTTCAAAGAATAAACAAAAACACCAAAAAGTGCACAAAATATATAAAAATTACGAAGCAGTTGGATTCACTGCCCAATCACTGCTAAAGGTAAAAAAAACGTTTAGGAAATACTTCATAGAATCAACGAAATTGTCTATAGAAAGGAACAAACTTAGAAAAAATTATAGCAAGCATTGTAACCAATGAGAAATGTGAAATTTCTTTCTAAAAAACAATCTCAACGACCCAACAAAATAATAGCTAAAAAATCACAAATAATATAAAAATTATGGCAGCGGTTGAAACCTCTAGAAAATATTTCAAAGAATCAACAAAAATGAAGCTAAAAAGCACAATTTTTAAAAAATAATTATAGCGATTGTTGAAATTGTTGAAAAAAGTGAAATTTTTTCTTAAAAGAAAAATTAGAAGAATAAAAAAAACCGCCGTTTAAAAGACACAAATTATGTAAAAGTTATCGCAGTAGTTAGAATCGCTACTAAAGATAAAAAAAAAACTTTTAAAAGAGAATATTTCAAAGAATAAACAAAAATGTGGTTAAAAAGCCATAAATAATATAAAAATCACTACCAAACCATTGCTAAAGCCAAAAATTTAATAGGAAATATTTCAAAGAATCGACAAAACTACCGCTAAAAAGGAATACATTTTGAAAGAAAAAAAAACTAGACTATTGGAACTGTTGAAAAATGTGAACTTTTTTTTATAAAAAAGTATCGAAGACTCAACAAAATTGCAGCTAAAAAGTCACAAATTATATAAAAATTATGGAGGCGGTTGGAACCACCGCTAAAATAAATAAAAACATTCAATTGACGATATTGTAAGGAATCAACAAAAGTGCCGCTAAAAAGGTAAAAATTTGAGAAAAACATTATGGTGGCTACTGCAACCATTGAAAAATGTGTTATTTTATTTTTTTAAAAAACACATTTTAAAGACTCAACAAAACTGCTGCTAATGAGACACGCATTTTATAAAAATTAAAGATGTTTTTTCAACCATTCTTAAATGTGAAAAAATTTGAAAAAAAAAATTTAGAGAATCAAAAAACCAATGCTAAAAGGGCTCAAATTTTATAAAAACTATAGCAATGGTTAGAAATGCTGCTAAAAGAGAAAATATTTATATAAAAAAATTTCAAAGAATCAACAAAAATGCCACAAAAAAGACACAAATTTAATAGTCATGGAATCAACAAAACTGCTAAAAAGGCACTCATTTAATAAAAGTTTATGGCAACAGTTAGAACCATTGCTAAATGCCATTTAAAATAAACATGTTTCAAAGAATCAACAAAACTGCACTCAAAGGGCATAAAATTTAAAAAAGATTCAATAAAACAATTTAAAAGATCAACAAAACCATAGCTAGAGGCATAAATTTGTTTAAAAAATTATAACAATGGTTGGTCTGGCATTTTGGTTTGAAAAGGTGCGAGGGTTTGTCATATAGGGTTCCAAACCCTCTTTCTCTCTCTAAAGTTTCTACGACTTTTTGACATCTGATTGCAACATAGCCACTACTACCATTGGAATCAAAACAATGAGGATTACAAATATGTTCGATTAGCTTCACCCAAATTGGTCAAAAAATTGCCAAAAATTAGAAGAAAAGAAACCCTAAAATAAGAGGTAAGATATAAAAGCCCTACATAAAGTTCTCAAAATGAAAAAAATAACATCATAGATAGATTTTGGAGGTGCCAAAACTTTAGGAGACAAATTTTTACGGCCAAAAAAACTTTTTTTTTTGCAGTGAACGATAACTTTAGTGTGAACAGTGCCATGTTCATTTACTGCCATTGATCGAGCTCCTTAGAGGTCAAATTTCACAATTTTTAAGTCATTTCCAAAGTTTTTAGCCCCTTCGAACTCAAATTTGAAGTCCATTTTGTCAAAATTAGATTGAGAATGAGTGTTTTGAAGCTGTTCAACATGTAGAAGCATTTTGTTAATTTTCAAACACATGTGGTAAATTTTGTGATAGTGATATGCATATTAAAGCAATAAATTTAGCCGTTTGTGGGTCTTAAAATTGAGATTCTATGAGTATGGTTAGGTAATTCTTTGAAATATATTATTTTAGTAAAAGGAATGGAAATAGATTAATCTAATTCATGAATTTGAAAGATAGAGAATGACTCTATAATAATAATTGGTGATAATGTAAGCAATTAAGTATTTGCATGAGTGTCATTTTGGATCCTTTGTTAAATGATGTGAATTGTGTAAAGTTTGTATAACTAAAACATAACTTATTAAAGAAGCAGAAGTTATGGATTATGTTATAATAGATGAATAAATGAAATTCATAGTTATTCAAGGTACCAAGTAAATGAATACAAAACATTAATTTAAGTCTGAATATGTGAATGATTATAAGTGAATGTTAGTTTCAAGTAAAGATAGTGAACTTAAGTTGCAACATATTATTAGGTTGAATCTCAAAGTTATTTATGAGGACAATTGAGAATGGAAATTTTAGTAAATTATGAATTTACTATGAATAATGACTTTTTATGTATATTGTGACTATGAACAACTTGAGGAATTGTTGATAGTATCCTAATGAAATGGTTTTTGTTTTGTAAATTTGGTTATCTGGAATGTTCTGAAATACTATAATATGGTTATTTGAAAAGAAGTTAAATGTTTTAAAGTTTTGTAATATTTTATCTTAAATTAAATTAAATAATATAATGCTTTGTAGATAACATTGTTTGAATTGAATTAAATGTTTTTGAGGTGTCAATGGAAAAGTAAAATGATTATTTCTATTTTGAGTTACTAATGATATTTTGATGTAAAATAATGGATTTTGTTCTAGAAATTTTGAAATATATTTATTTGAAGAGATGATCTATTTAACATGCATCTCATTATTCTGATATAAAAGATAAGTGTTATAGGAGGGATTCTATTTAGAAACACTGTCTATTTATCACGCCCTCAATTTAAGAGAACGTGAAACACATACTATACGAATAGATCTTTACCATAACATGTATAATACAATCCTTCATTATAGAAATAGATACAGATAGGTTCTCTCATGTATACACAATAAACAGAAAATATTTATAAATATCAAAGTAACAGTAGAAGCAAGGATCCTGCCTATGGCGTTCAGAGCATACTCTAAAGTACAAGTACAATATAAACCAAAATTCGCGAGCCTTGGAAACAAAGTAGGCTAACCCAGAGAATATAACACCTAATAGAACATGTATCTACAAGACCAAACTTTATATCATCATCTAAAAAAAAGTGTAAATATCGTGTAGTGAATTTGACAATTAAGTGAGCAGATAATACGTCCTATGACCTCTTAGGTCAGCATATAGATGTACTCATATATTAAAATTTATCACATAGAAAATTACAGTTCAGAGGTATATCTATATGGGACTTGCGTTTCAAATATTTTCAGTTCAAATCATATTCAAATATCCAAAACCATATAGAATATGATAGGATCATTAATCAAATATTGTTATCCATCAAACTATTTATCATAAAAATAATAGGAAGATCCCATATCAAAACCACCATATCAAAGTTCAAGCCCTTCCATATTTTGACGGTATAGGATTTGCCTAAACTCAGCAACTCAATTAAGGTATGTCCAACCATCGTTCAAGAGGACATGCAAAGAGACTGTAATATGGTATTTCCCAAGCACACAGGCATCTTACCCAAATAGGAGGTATCATACTTTCCTTCACATATCATATCTCATGTGTTGGCCATCACACGAGACTAACAACACCTCTACTAGCTGAGGTATCAAGGTGCACCAAGACTAATATTACTTGTTGTTAGCAAATAGTGTTTCTAATAGAATTCCTCCACTGAAATTATTATTTGCACATATGCCATATTGTTCAAAACAGAGGTTTCAATATAATTCAAAATTTTTAGTCTCAGTATAATTCCTCTATCAAAAACTTTCCAATCAGGGTTATCACATATTCATGCCCTTTTCCAAGGCAATCTTATAGTTTTACATATCAATGCCACATGCACAATATATTTCCTTTACCATATGATGAGAAATACATTTAGAATCACATATTCAATGAGTTCAAAAATCTATTTTCAAAACTATACTCTTCTTGAACTATATGCCAGATAGTAAACAAATTGTTGCTTTGAATTTTATATATGCAATGTAAACATGTAAGTGCCAGATAGTAAACAAATTGTTGCTTTGAATTTTATATATGCAATGTAAACACGTAAGTGCACGTATTGCAAGCAAGTAATAAAGTGATGAGAGAGTATTGTCTCACGAGGAAATGTTATCAAGAATTAATATAGAGAAATTGACCCATAAACACAGTGAAAAAGTTGTTGAAGATTAAAGAAAAATTAGATTCAATTACAAAAAAATATAACGAACTAAATAAAGACTGCTGAAATGATATCTTGCAACACACTAGAGTAACAGAAGAAAATCAAATAATAAGGACAACTAGGATTGCTTCAGGGTTGATATTAACTCATGCACTAATTTTAGCTCTAACTTTGCTATAGCAATTGCTCCAGTAACTAGTTTTCTATCTTGATGGGTTCTTTCCAGAACTGCCATACCCAATCATTCCCATGGTTCATTCATACATTCCTATATAAATCCACTTCGAGAATGTCATTAGTGCTATGATACTATTAAGTTATATGGGACAACTTTCATATTCCTATAATAGTTGTAGCTTTAGCCTAAACATGATATTTAGCTAAACCCATAATGTTCAAACTTAGTCTAACCTCCATTAACCTTCCCAGGTTATATGTCAATTATGCATCCTACAATTGAAGATCAAGTAAGGGCAGGAATTAAGAGTTTCAAAACAGTCTGAACATCAAGAGCATTTACTGAAAACAAAGTCATTTATTAACTTAAAAAATGTTAAGTTCATATTAACCCTTCTGCAACCCTAGCTGGAAGCTTAGCCCAGCACCATATTCAAGTTATTTACAACAGACAATATCAAGGCATACATACTGCGAAGAAGAAAATATAGTATAAAAATAGAGAAAAACAAATAACATAAGCACGAGGGAGGAAAATAGTTCTCTGGAAGGGTCTCCTCTCTCCCATGTTTAGCTATTTCCTCTCCTTCCTTCCTTGCAGCTTTCTTCTTCTTCTTTTGGACCAACCATCAATGTCTTCTTCCTCTGTCTGATGGATTCCCAATGGAACAGTGACTCCTTTTTTTGTGCATTCTCGTCCCGAGGTAGGAGCCTCTCTCTGCAACCCTTTTTCCTGTATTAGTGTATATCCTCTCTTTTCTCCTTCCAACCTTTTATTTGCTAGGGTTGTGATCCTAGTAAGGTGGCCTCTTTTTTAGCTTTTTCTCTTTCCAATCTGCACTCTTGTTAGTGCCTTTTTTTCCCACATTCAGTAGTGGAGATAGAACCTGATGTAGTAGTCGAGTGACCCTGCCAACCTGTAGCGTACCACACATATTCAACTCCTAAGAATACATAAAATATCACTAGGTTGAGAAACACCTAGCATAATTCGGCTTGCGTCCCCTTTTACATGCAATGCAGCCGAATTTTACAATTAGTGCAATGGGTGTTCTCATCTTCAGGTGATACAAAAACAATATCTAATCAGGGAGAATTAATACTAAATCGGCCAAAATGCAGGATAATAAGCATGAGAAAATAATATAATAAATCTAATGAATTAGAGTTAACAAATCCCCCCAAACTTAGAGTCTTGCTTATCCTTAAGCAAATTCTTCTGCCCATTTATAACATGTCTATACACTACAGCCCTTAAGCAAAATTAGTTTCATAAAGCATTGCTATTGGTTCCTAACTCTCAAAGCTGTTTCTAAAGAGAAATTATTGCATGTCAGCTTTTCACATTTTTAATCTTCAATTGAAACCCTCCCCCCTAAAAATTGTGTGTGTCCATTATGGTTAGTCCTTTAAGAACAACTCAAATCATAATTAATCAAGGTCCTCGGCCCCAGTCCATGATTTCATATGCTAATCTATCAAGTCTCTCTTTACTAATGCGAGGATACCAACTGATTAGAGGCAAAAAGATTACAGTACATCCAGGGCATTTAGGAGGGTAAACCAACTTTTTTTTACCAGGTTATTTGTGTCTTTTAACGCAAATGCCAACATTTGTGATGAAGGAACCAAGTTACTCAACACAATCACCCTTTTAGGAATTTCCTACTCATACCCTCTATGTCACTATTTTACACAAAAGTACACATAGGGTTCATGCATACCCCTGGTTACTAAGTGATAGTGGAGGCATTAGAGTGACTGTGTTTTTTTTACTGTGTGTCACTCCCTAAACTTAAGCCTTTTTAACAAATATTACATTGCAAATTGAGCTTGTGCCTCTTGTTGTTCTGTTATCCAGCAATTTGTTTCAAGAGACTCTAAAATTATTTCTAAAATCTTAGGTCCATCTTTCAAGACAAATTTCAAGTTTTTCTCAGTAAAGACTAACCATATTCTAGTGCTCATAAATGGAAGGTTCCAAATTGTAAGAAGTCAGTATGCAAAATTTCTACATTCAATCAGACATTTTTAGCCTTTCTTCCTAGAGTTTCCTTGAACCAACAGCAGGCCATAAGAAAATATATGATGATGATTTTTTTATATATATCTGGAAACAATATATGATTAACTAATTTTTTTTAGACTAGAGTAACTCTCAGACTGAGACCAATATACTTTTACATAAACATTTCAAAAGATAGGAAACCAGAGCAACAAAACCATAGCAGGCAGAACCAACAAAACTAGTATGCAGTTAATTCCCCCTAACTTAACGATTAGTAGTGCCCTCACTGCTACTAGATTGCATAAACATCAAAAGAAGAGGAATAATTATTGTTTTTACTAGGGATGTATAATTAAGGTAAACAGGGCAACATGAAATATTAAAATTGAACAACAAAGAAACAAAAAGGAAAACAAAGTAGGGGAAACGTAAGATTGCTGCAGCAACCTTGTGGCATCAACCTCATCAAGAGTTTGCTGCACTCTAAAGTCCACTTCTCCTTTGGACAAACTTATGTGGGCTAGGGAGCTTTCTTTTTCCTTTTTGTTGTGCTGCCCTCTGAAGACTCCTCTTGATCTTCAACCCTTTGTGGGCTCTTTTCTTTCTCTTTGCCCTGAGAGGGTTCTTATTCCTCTTCACTCTACAGCATAGGTTCCCCACTTCCTTGCCCACAGGGAGTGCTCAATATATTCGTAGGGAATTGAGGGAACGAGAAAAATTGCTTGAAATTTTGCTCTAAAGTCTGTTGCAGGGCAATGTCTTTCTAGTGTTGATACTGCCAGAACTTCTGTTGATGCTTCATGAAAATGGCTCACTGCTTCAAGATGGATGCTTATTGCTTCAGGAGTAAGTTTAATCTCTCCTCTGCTTGCTGGTGGTGGCTCAAAGTTGAGGGTGCTTAGCTTTTGGGGTGTAGGGGTTCTTGGGTGTGTGTTGGTGGATCTTGTTCACTTTTATCTTATACAATTTGAGCTATGGCTACAGAGTTTATTGCATCTCCCAGCCAGAATATATCTTCCTCAAGCGAGACTGGGACTTTACTGACCAGGCACAGGAATGACACCAAGGAAGGGAAAAATAGATTGCCCTTCTTCCGATTGGCACACACCTTGATTTGTTCTGAAATCACCCTCCCCATATTGATGGCTCTCCTATATATGATTGCGTCAACCATGGCTACCCGGTCTCGACTAACGGTTTGCTCGTGAGTAGAGGGTAGGAGGCGGGTCTTTAGAAAGTGGTACCATATCTTTATTGCTGGAAGCAAGGATACCCTATTCATCGTTGAGGCCCTTTGGGAAGACTTGTCCTATTTTGTTCTCGGTATACACACCCTCTATAGCATTTCTTCCCAGTCCTTTTCTTCTAGAGAGTCCAAGTATTTTTCGTAGTCATCTTCTTCGTCATTCAACTGGTAGGCAGTGTTGATAGCATAGAAGCCAAATGGCACCTGGGTTTCTCTTACCCTTACCCAGTCTGCAGCATCTTTTGGGAAATTAGCATAGAACTCCCTCACCAATGGAATCACGACAGACTAAGGGTGTTTAGCAAAGTCCTTTCAACCCCTCTACTTCACCACTGCTGCAATGTACTTCGGTACCCCCAAATCTTTAGCATTTGTAAAGGTGAACCCTTTTTCTCCATAGAAAGTCCGTTGGACAGTTTCTTCCTCGTGTCTTTTTTGGTTCTCCTCGAAAGTGAATTTCTTCGCCTTACTTGCCTTCCTAACTACTGTCTTCACCCTCGGCATGGTTCGCAAATGAAAAATGTTCCCAGATGAAGTACCAACATTTCTCAGAGAAGTTCTCAAAGCGCATAGGAGAAAATCCTGGCTACGATCATAGCAAGGGCTTCTGGGGCTTCCTCACGATTGCACAGACTGTAGAAGTTGAATGGGCACACTGGAGTTGGCTGAGGGAGAATAGGGTTTCGTGTCTTAAGAGTGCCTTTTAGTTTTCCTGCCCTTCCCTTTTTTTGTATTTATTATTTTTTTGTATTTTATGGCCTGGCTTAAAACGTTGGGCTCTTTTTTTTCTTGCCCATCGAATTGCCCATGCTGTTCTTTTCCAACCTAGAATGATCACTATGGCCCAGTTTCATTCATCTTCTTGCCAGAAGAGGACTCCTTACTTCATGGGAAGTTGCTGCGACAATTTTATAGCAATTCTTTTTCTTCATTGGTTGCTACCAAGCAGTCTTTATTGTGAAAAATTGTTGTGAACTGCAATTTCAAGTCTGATGCTCTTTTTGGCCTAAAAAGTTGAACACAACTACAAGTAAAATAAAAATTCAAGCTACTTAATAACTATCGAATAAAATGTAAAATTGCAAAAGCATGGGTTGCCTCCCATTAGCGCTTGTTTTATAATCGATAGCCCGACTACTTCCTTTTTATCCTTCTTGCAATTGAATTGAGGTGTACTAGCATTCCACATCACTTCCAAGGTAGTGTTTGATCCTCTATCCATTGACCTTGAATGTTCGCCCAAATTTTTCTTCTTCCAATTCAACTTCTCCAAATAGGAAAACTTGGTTAATGCGGAAAGGACCAGACCATCGAGATTTCAGTTTCTAAGAGAACAAAGTCAATCTGGAATTGAACAGCAAAACACATTATCCCACTTCAAAGTCTCGTGGCTATAGTTTCTTGTCATGCCATTGATTAGTCTTCTCTTTGTAGAGCTTAGCATTCTCATAGGCTTGCCTGCGAAACTCATCCAATTCATTTAGTTGCAGCATTCTTTTTTCACCAGCAGCCACCAAATTCATATTTAAATTCTTGACTGCCCTATAAGCCCAATGCTCTAGCTCCACTGGAAAATGACAAGCCTTGTAAAACACTCACTTGTTGGGAGACATCCCTAAAGACATTTTATAAGTTATTCGATAAGCCCATAATGCATCATCCAACCTTGAAGACCAGTCTTTTCTAGTTGGGCCAACAGTTTTTTCCAAGATTCTTTTGATTTCTCTATTTGAAATTTTAGCTTGCCCACTAGTTTGAGGATGGTATGGAGTTTCCACCTTGTTTTTAACTCCATACTTGGTTAGCAATGCTTCAAACTGCCTATTGCAGAAGTGAGATCCTCCATTATTGATGATTGCCCTTGGGGTTCCAAATCTTGTAAAGATGTTCTTTTTAAAGAACCTTATCACCACCTTTACATCCTTGGCTAGAAAAGCTTTTGTTTCCACCCACTTTGATACATAGTCAACAGCAACCATAATATATTGATTCCTAAAACTTGAAGGGAATGGCCCCATGAAATCAATCCCCTATACACCAAATAATTCCACTTCTAAAATATTGTTCAGAGGCATTTCATGTCTTCTTGATATATTTCCCACTCTTTGGCACCTATCACATTGCAGCACGAAAGAGTGGGCATTCTTAAATAATGAAGACCAATTAAAGCCTACTTGTAATACTTTGTTTGCAATTCAGATTCCTTAAAAGTGGCCTCCATAGGGTGAAGCATGGGATTGCTGTAGGATAGGCTCCATTTCTTCCTTTAGAATGCATCTCCTAATCATTTGGTCAACACATTGCTTAAAGATATATAGTTCATCCCAGTAGTAGAAATTGACCTCATATAGAAATTTCTTCTTCTCCTCTGATGTCAAAGGTGGTAGGAGTAACCCACTAACCAAGTAATTCACATAATCAGCATACCATGGCATATGAGTTTAGGACATGAGGAAAAGTTGTTCATCTGGGAACTTCTCATTGATTTCCTCTATATTTTCTCTCTCTTGTTTAAAGCTAGAAAGGTGGTTAGTTACTTGATTCTCAGTTCCCTTTCTATCTTTGATTTCCAAATCAAATTCTTGTAGTAAAACTACCCATCGAATGAGCCTAGGCTTTGAATTCTTCTTCTTGACTAAGTGTTTGATGGCCGAGTGGTTGGTATACACAATCACCTTTGTGCCAACTAAGTAGGATCTAAACTTTTCAAAGGTAAACATAACTGCAAGAAGCTCTTTCTCTGTTACAGTGTAATTAAGTTGAGCCCTTGTAGTGTCTTATTGTCATAGTATATGGAGTGAAACATTTTGTTCCTACGCTGCTTGAGAATAGCTCCCAAGGCTATATCACTCGCGTCACACATAAGCTTAAATGATTATGCCTAATCTGGTGCCACAATAATAGGTGTTGTACTCAGTTTCTCCTTAAGGTCAAGGAAAGCTCTCATGCAGTCCCTATCGAAGCAAAATGTTTTGTCCTTTTCAGGGGCTTAGCAACCTTAGAAAAATCTTTAATGAACCTTCTATAAAATTTTGCATGCCCAAGAAAGCTTCTAATACCTTTCACCAAAGTGGGAGGGGGAAGCTTCGCAATGATGTCCACTATTGCCTTATCAACTTCTAGTCTTTTTTAACCTTCTTTCACCATGAATTGACATTTCTCCCAATTCAATACAAGGTTTGTCTCCTCACACCTTTCGAGAGCTTTAGCTAGATTTCCCAAACACAAGCAAAAGAGTTTCCAAAAATAGAAAAATCATCCATGAAAATTTCCATAAACTACTTGACCATTTTCGTGAAAATTGCCATAATGCATCTTTGAAAGGTGGCTGAAGCATTGCATAGCCCAAATGGCATCCTCCGAAATGCAAAAGTCTTATATAGGCAAGTGAATATGGTCATGTGCTGGTCCTCGGGTGCTATGGAAATCTGGTTGTACCCCGAATACCCATCCAAGAAGCAGTAGTACTCCCTTCCAGCAAGCCTGTCTAACATTTAGTCAATGAATGGCAAAGAGAAATGGTCCTTTCTGGTGCTATTGTTTAGCTTTATGTGGTTCATGAAAATTCTCCAACCAGTCATAAATTTGGTTAGGATTAACTCATTATTTTCATTTTCTACCACAGTCATGCCCATTTTTTTAGGAATACATTGAACTAGACTAACCAGGAGCTGTTTGATATAGAGTAAATAATTCTAGCATTTAACTATTTAATGATTTTCTTCTTCACCACATCCTTCATTATCGGATTGAGCCTTCGTTGAGCTTCAATGGACCCTTTTTCATTATCCTCTAATAAAATTTTATGCATATAGAATGAAGGACTAATGCCTTTAATATCTGTAAGTGTCCACCCAATAGCTCTTTTAAATTTCTTCAACACCATGACAAATTGGCTCTCTTGCTCCTCTGTCAAAAGTGCTGAAATAATCACTAGTAGAGTAGTTGAATCATCCAAGTACTCATATTTCATATGTTAAGGTAATGGCTTTAACTCCAAGGTTGGTGGTTCATCTACTGACGCATTTGGTAGGTTCAATTCTAGGGAAGACATATCCAATGGCTCAATCACCAATCTCTACTTTTCAACGCCCTGTTTTGCCTCTATCCAAGCCCATTCTTCTTCATCTTCACCTTCTGAGTTTGAGTTGTCTTGCCAAACAGCTTGTGATGGGTCCCTACAACACTTCTCAAATTGCTCAGATATTAAGGTATTTATCACAGAAATAACTGAGCATTCCTCCACCTCACTTGGAAACTTCATGGATTGGAAAACATTGAATGTCATTTGTTAATCTTGTACTCTCATTGTCAATTCACCCTTTTGCACATAAATTAGAGTTCATCCTGTAGCTAAGAATGGCCTTCCGAAAATGATTGGTACCTTTGCATCTGCTTCATAATCCAGCACTATGAAATCTACTAGAAAAATGAATTTATCCACCTTAACCAAGACATCATCTAATTTTTCTTCTGGATAAGCTATAGATCCATCTGGCAGTTGCAATGAAATTGTTGTAGGCATAACTTCTCCAATCCCTAATTTCTTGAATATTGACATAGGCATAAGGTTAATACTTGCACCCAAATCACATAAATTCTTGCTAAAATACTAGTTCCCAATGGAACATAGAATGGTGAAACTGCCTAGATCTTTAAGTTTAGGTGGCAGTTTATTTTGCAGCACAGCACTACATTCCCTAGTTAGAGCAACAATTTTAAATTCTCCAAATCTCTTTTTCTTAGTTAAAATAATCTTCATAAACTTGACATAATTTGGCATTTGTTCTAAAGCTTCCACCAAGGGAATGTTGATGTGTAGTTGCTTGAGAACATCCAGAAACCTTTTGAATTACTGGTCTTGCTGCTGTTTTTGAAATCGTTGAGGGAATGGTGGATGTGGTCTAGGCTACTAAACGTTTTACTGTGGCACTTCTGTAGCATTTGCTCTAGAGGTTTCTGTTTCTTTATTTGCCTCATCAACCTGCCTCTATTTGTTCTCCTTTTCATCAAGATATGCAGTAGGGTCTTTTTGATTCTGCTTCTTAGTTTAGGTTGCTTCCACTATTTTTCTACACCTAAATGTTATAACCTTACAATGTTCCTTCCCATCTCTCTTAGGAAACTTCAGTATTGCTCGGGAGTGTCCCTAGAGGTATGTTTTTTAGCTCATTAGCCAGCTAACCAACTTGGGTCTCCAAATTCCTTAATGATGCAGCTTAACTCTGGATTACAGCATCATTCCTTACCATATATTCTTTAAGCAATGACTCCAAGGAGTTTGGAATCTCATTAGGTTGGTGCTTTTTTTGTTGGAATCTTGGGGAAAATTGTGGCCTCTGAGGAGCAAAATTACTTCCCTGGACAGCACCATGGTTACTCCACGAAAAATTAGGATGTTGTCTCCACCTTGGGTTATATGTATTTGAATTAGGGTTGTTGTTACGATTCATGTTCCTCATATAGCGTACTGACTCTAAATTTGAAGGACAGCTATCAAATAAATGAGACCCATTGCACAAAACACAGGATACTCCTATTTCTTGAACCAAGTTAACACCTTGAGGGTGATTTAATTGCTGGTTCTTCAAAATATTTACCAATGAAGTTACTTGGGCTGTGAGAGAAGTGACTTCACTCACTTCTTGCATACCAACAGCTTTGTTTCTAGTTAAGACTCTGTCTATAGGCTATTGATAATTGTTGCTAGCCATCCTTTCAAGCAGTTCATACACTTCATTGTATGTTTTAAACAGAAGTGCACCATTAGCTGTTGCATCCACTATGGTTCTGGTTTGAGCATTAAGACCATTATAAAAGGTCTCCATCTAAATGTAGTACGTAATCCCATGGTGATGGCATCTCCATAATAGCTTTTTGTATCTCTCCCAGGTTTCATATAGTGACTCTCCATTTAGTTGCTGAAATGAAGTGATGTCAATTCTCAACCTTGCATTCTTAGTGGCCGAAAAATATTTCATCAAGAACTTCTCGGCTAAGTCATTCCAATTGGCAATAGAATCAGGTGGCAGAGAATTCAACTATACTCTAGCTCGGTCTCTTAAGGAATATGGGAACAGTTTGAGCTTTAAAACTTCATCTGTCACCCCATTCATCTTAAATGCATCGGTGACTTCTATAAACACTCTCAGGTGAAGATGAGGATCTTCTGTAGGCATTCCACTAAATTGCTCAACAGTTTGTAGCATCTGGAACATCACCGATTTGAGCTCAAAATGAAGAGCTTCAATTTCTAGACTTACTATGCTTGGATTCAGCCCATTCAGATTTGGTTAAACGTAGGCGTTCAAGACTCTATCACGGTTGTCCATGTTGTCAGCTCTCGGATTGGCCATTGCTGCCACTTGGTATAGTCCAGTCCCAACAATTCTCTCCTTCTTCGTAGAAAAGTTCCCTCTATCTCAGGATCTAACGGTAGTAGCTCCTTGTCTAACATGTTCATGCACTGATTTCACCTGCCCAAAACACCAGGATGCCTTAAGAATTAAAAGGCTCTAAAACTAGTTAAAATCTAAAAATAATTTCTAAATTTTCAATTCCCCAGCAATGGCGCCAAAAAACACTTGTTGCTTTGAATTTTATATATGCAATGTAAACACGCAAGTGCACGTATCGCAAGCAAGTAATAAAGTGATAAAAGAGTATCGTCCCATGAGGAAATGTTATCAGGAATTAATATAGAGAAATTGACCCATAAACGGAGTGAAAAAGTTGTTGGTGATTAAAGAAAATTTGGATTCGATTACAAAATAATATAATGAACTAACTTTGCTATAGTAATTACTCCAGTAACCAGTTTTTTATCTTGATGGGTTCTTTCCAAAACTGCCATACCCAATCATTCATAAGGTTCATTAATACATTCCTATATAAATCCACTTTGAGAACGTCATTAGTGCTCTGAAACTGTTAAGTTATATGGGACAACTTTTATATTCCTATAATAGTTGTAACTTTAGCTAAACCCATAATGTTCAAATTTAGTCCAACCTCTATTAACCTTCCCAGGTTACATGTCAATTCTGCATCCTACTATTAAAGATTAAGTAAGGGTAGGAATTAAGAGTTTCAAAACAGACTGAACATCAAGAACATTTACCGAAAACAAAGTCATTTTGCCACACCCCTAATTTTAGAGCACGTGAAACACTTACTTTACGATCATATATTTTCCATAACATGTATAATACACTCTTTTACATATATGAATTTCCATATATATACCAAATCTATAAACATCAAAGTACAGCAGAAGCAGGGATCCTGCCTGTGGTGTTTAGAGCAACTCTAGAGTACAATTATATTACAATTTAAACACTGAGAGCCCATAAACAATTTAGGCTCACCACAAAAGTACGACACCTAGTCGATCAAAAAGTCGTAGGACCAAACTCTAGGTCTTTATCTGAAAAACATATTCACAATGTGTAATGAGTTTTACAACTCAGAGAGCAGATAATACCTCCTATGACCTCTTAGATCAACATATGGATGTACTCATTAGTTAAAATTTATCATATCAAAATCTACAGTTCAGAAGTATATCCATATGGGACCCGTATTTTCAAATATTCTCAGTTTAAATCAATTCAAATATCTGTATCCAAATATGATACAAAATAATCAATGATCAAACGGTGATATGCATTTAAAACATTTCTTATAAAAATCTTAGGAGGATCCCATATCAGAACCACCATATCAGAGTTTAACCCCTTTCGTACTTTGGTGGTATAGGATTTGCCTAAACTCAGCATCCTGTTGAGGTTTGCCCTACTACCGTTCAAAAGGACACGCGAAGGGACTCTATATGTGTATTTCCCAAGCACACAGCAAGGGAAAGCAAATCACATCTCATATAACTAACATCTCGCCCATATAGGAGGTATTCTGCTCTCCATCACATGTCATCTCCTGTGTGTTGGCTCTCACACGAAGCTAGCATCACCCCCTGCTAGTTGAGGCAATCAAGGTGCGCACCAGGGCTAACATCACCTGCTGTTAGCAGACAGTGTTTCCAATAGAATTCCTCCACAGAAAATATCATATGCACATATGCCATATAATCCAATATAAACTTCTCAATATATTACAGACTTTCAGTCTCAGTACAAATTCATCTGTCATAAATTACCCATTCAGGGTTTATCACATATACATGCCTTTTCTCAAGGCAATCATATAGCTTTATAAATCAATCCCACGTGCATAAATATTCACTTTATCATTTAATGAGAAATACATGTGAAATCAAATATTCCATGGGTTCAGAAATCCAATTTCAAAACTATACTCTTCTTGAACAATATTTCAAAATGTAAGCAATTCAGATAATTTTAATGCATTTCAAAAATATATAAAAATGTAAACATCTCATAAACATAATCATATATATGCTTAAAGATCAAGAAGAGTATAGGGCAAGTCATAGAAAGAATCATCTACCACAGGATAAGGGCTCCTGATTAGACAGCCCCAAAATGCACTTTTCCAATCCACATTTGACTAAACAGACTTCAAAAATGTGTTTGGAGGGTCCAAAATACTAGAAAATGACTCCGGGAGTTTGGTCACTATTCACAGTCGGAAAACACTATTAGTACCATTAGTTTTGAGAAATTGTTCGGTCAAAATTATAGTACTCTCCGTCCTGAATCCATTGGTATCATTAGTTTTGAGATCGGATGCCTGTAGACACTCTAGATCTAAAGAGAAAATATGGAGGTACTATTCACTATTCACACTATTCATCTTCTTCCTCTATTTCGCATTCCGTCTCCCACATTTTCGTTTCCTCTTTATTATTTTTTTATTATATTAATTATTATTTAATAATTAAATATTTAGATTTATTCTTATTTTATTTCATATATATTTATATAAATACTATTTTTCATCCTAAAATATCTCAAAAATTTCTAAAAATTTACATTCTCATAAAACTTTAGTTGAACTTTAAAATCATGATTTTTCTTAATAAAAATCTTAATAAAACAAATCACAAAATAAATATCTTTATACATAATAAAAGAAAGAATATTTCTAAAAATACAACAAAAATTTATTAGAAGCCAATATAATTATTTTAAGCAAAACAATAATTATTTTAAACAAAAATATATTTACTTCTAGCAAAACATGCATAGTCATTTTAAAAAAAGCATACTTATTTATAATAAAATATTATTTAAAAATAAAATTTTGGGATATTACACAGTCATTAACTAAAAAATTGCTTTAAGTTCATATCAACCCTTCTACAACCCTAGTTGGGAAGCTTAGCCTAGCACCATATTCAAGTTATTTACAATAGACAATACCAAGGCATCCATACTACAAAGAAGAAAATACAGTATAAAAATAGAGAAAAACAAATAACAGAAGCACGAAGGAGGAAAAGAGATCTCTGGAAGGGTCACCTCTCTCCCACGTTCAGCTGTTTCCTCTCCTTCCTTCCTTGTAGCTTTTTCCTTCTTCTTATGGATCAACCATCAATGTCTTCTTCCTTTGTCTGATGGATTCCCAATGGAACAATAACTCATTTTTTCTGTACGTTCTCGTCCAGAGGGAGAACCCTCTCTCCTCAACCCTTTTTCCCGTATTTGTGTATATCCTATATTTTCTCCTTCTAGCCTTTTACACGTTAGGGTTGTGGTCCTGGTGAGATAGCCTCTTTTTCAGCTTTTCTCCTTCCCGCCTGCACCCCTGCCAGCGCCCCTTTTTTCCCACGTTCAGTAGTGGAGACAGAACTTGCTGTAGTAGCTGAGTGACCCTGCCAACCTGCAGCGTACCACACATATTTAGCTCCCATGACTACACAAAATACCACTAGGCCGAGAAACACCCAGCATAACTCAACTTGTGTCCCCTTTTACATGCAATGCAACAGAATTTTACCATTAGTGCAATAGGTGCTCTCATCTTCAGGCGATACAAAAAACAATATCTAATCAGGGAGAATTAATACTAAATCAGCCAAAATACAGAATAATAAGCATGAGAAAAGCATATAATAACTCTAATGAATTAGAGTTAACACAAATTAGGTAATTTAATCCATTTCAAAGACATATAAAAGTCTAAATAACTTATAAATAGAAACAATTATACATTTAAAGTTCAAGAAGAGCATAGGATAAGTCATTAAAAGAATTATCTACTCACAAGATAAGGTTCTAGGTTGGACAGCTCCAAGATACTCTTTTCCAATGCAAATTTGACCAAATAAACCTCATAAATGAGTTTGGAGAGTCCAAAAACCTACAAATGACTCTAGAAACTTGGTCAACTCTGGTTAACTGATGGTCACTCTTCTTGGCCAAAAATATTGTTCACATCAGGGGGCAAACATTGTTCATATCAGGCAGAGTTACTGTTCACACATATCAGAATCACTATTCACGCCGGTTGGTAGTTACTATTTATGACACTAAAAGTTTTCAAATGACTGAGAAACTTCATATCCTATATTTTATCTATCTCTTGAATCCATCTACAGTGTCAGATTTTCAATTTGAGGTCTCTATATAGGAGTTTCAAAACATACCTTTTTTTTAAAGACTTTTTACTTCCGATCTGTGGCGATTCTGCAGTTGATTTAAAAATTTGTTATGCCAAAATCATAGTACTCTCCTTCTTGAATCCAATGGTACCCTTAGTTTTGAGATCGGAGGCATGAAAACACTCTAGATCTAGATAGATAAAAGATATGAGAGACAAAATACTATTCATCACTATTCAATCGCCTAATTACGAACAAAAATTTGATCTCTTATCTTTTTTTATAAATAATAATAGAGGGACCAAATAACAATTTTCTAATTATTAGAAAATGTCCTTGAAAATTTTAATATTTACATTTTGACCCTTAAACTTTTAGGGAATTACAATTTGACCCAAAAATATTAATAAATTTCCATTTTCATCCTTAAAACCTTTCAATTACATCCATAATATTTCATTTCTTTTAATAATCCATACATAAATGAAAATTACTAAATCTTATAGGTGTTACATTATTCCTCTCTTAAGAAATTTGATCCCCAAATTTCAAACCATCCTATCACAAATAGTGAATGAAGCCAAGGCATCAATTATAGTTATTAACCTTACTACTCAAGCTATTAGGGATATCTCTTATGTATATCATCTTTACTTTCTACGAAGTCTCTTCACTTGAGTGATTTTACCATATAACCTTAACCATAGGAATTTCTTCAACCATAAGCTCTTCACTTGTCGATCAATAGACATCGGTTTTTTTTCCTTATAATTAAGCCAAATTCTTGTCCAATTAAATTTTTTGGAATTAGATAACATGAGAAGAATTTGATAGGTACTTCCTTAGCATTAATGTAAGAAAAACTATATCAATATCACTTAATCCTGATGGCAAGGCTAGGTGATATACTATTATGCCTATTTTGTTCAAGATTTTAAAAGAGCTTATATACTAGAGCTTAACTTTTTCCTTCTTTTCAAACCTTATTACCTCTTTCATGGGTGAGTCCTTCAAGAATATTTGGTCACCAACTGATAATTTCTAGTGCTCTAACATTTATGGTCCTTATAGACTTTTGGCCTATATTGAGTTGCTTATATTCTTTTCTTAATCAATTTTACTTTGTCAACGGCATCTTACAATAAGTCTGACCCCACTGAATCATTTAACAGAAAGTTAGTAACATATCTTACATAAGGCTTTAAGTCATCAAATATCACTTTATTATAGGCAAATTCTACTAAGGAATCTCCCACCAAACTTGAAGACTATGCTTGAAGCATGCTCTCCAAACTATCATCATCAATTTAGGTTGGTCATAATCTATATATTGCATGTTATTCCAAATTAGGTTTCAAAAACTTAACTTTACTCATCTCACCCACCTATTAGGAGACCTATAATGTTTCATGCAAAACCTCAAATGGTACTATTTGTATATTAGCCTGATAACTACTAATATGGGAAAGTTCAACTAAGGACAAATAACTTCTCTCAACTTTTACCAAAATTATATAAAGATACCTGAAGCATATCTTATAAAGCGTAGACACATCATTTAAATTTAGTATAAGCTATATTACAATTTAACTAATATCCTAAGGCTTCTTGAATAGCTCTCCTAAAATAATATATTCAATTCTTACTTGTTGACACACCAAACAATAAAAAAAATAACACTTATATCTTCTTTTTACTATTATACTAGTACAAATCTTTCAAATTTTAGTATATCCCATCAATATTCAAAATACATGGCTTCTTCTAAAATATCCTTTCCTTACTCAGCTACATTAGATAAATTTGGGTGTCCTCCATACCTTAGTACTCAATCAGTATATACTGTGAACTCATTATTCTTTCTAATTTGCACATGGTCTGCCAATTTACATAGTTATACATACTTTACATAAAGATTTTTTTTCCAAGTACATTCTTTGTTAGATAAATCCTTTCAAAATCTCCATTATTTTAACCTACTAACCACTTGGACACCATAATAACTGAGTTTCAAATAAAAGAAATTAACCTTCCTTACAATAAGGAAAAAGAACCTTACATTTAATGACAAACATCAATGAAGGATGATGTAACAGAAAAAGAGGAATACTTAATAAAGCATAGTGCCAAAATATAAAGTCAAAAGTTTGGACAAAGACACCATAATAACTGAGTTTCAAAGAAAAGAAATTAACCTTCCTTACAATAAGGAAAAAGAACCTTGCATTTAATGACAAACATCAATGAAGGATGATGTAGCAGAAAAAGAGGAATACTTAATAAAGCATGGTGCCAAAATATAAAGTCAGAAGTTTGGACAAAGCAATAAAATAAAATTAAAATGGGTGGCCATAATTCTTGAAAAGATGTAAACATAACTTAGCTGCTACTTTAGAAAAAATCGATGGCTGCAAGTTTTGAATATATGTGCCAAAATTTAATTCAAAGCTATTGTTATTCGGTGGAAGAATAACACATGAAAAAGAATTATTTCTGAGCTTATAAAATTTTGTAAAGAATAAAGAGCATGCAGTTAACTGGTAGGATGCGGTTGGTTACTTCTAAACATATGTAATCAATCAACTATAAAATAAACCAGCCTAAATTAAAATTTCTAAAATAACTAGTCGACTTAATAATACCAATAGTCGATTAGTAATAACATTGAAAAAATAAAAATAAATCATTTGATGGTCCCTCTTCAACAATTAACTAGTTTTCATTTTCACTCTTTTTTTATAACGACATCGATCACTTACAACTTCTCAACAAGAATCAAGACATCAATGTTTCATCAATGACTACAAAAAAAAACATTCTAGTGATACCTTAATCTTATTCTCTTTATGTGCTTAATATGAGCCACAATCACAACTACTATACATATGCATGCGTGGTATCATTTTTGAAATTTACCTTCAATTTAGCTGATATCCACCGGCCACTCACATAGTTGTTGTAATTATATCCGGCCTATTTGCATAGTTATTATAAGTATGCCCTTCTTTGAGTTCTATAAATACACACATTAGTATCTTTACCTTCATACTCAAAATTAGGGTGAGTGCAATTATAGAGGGAACCGCATTCCGTCAATTTCAAAATAATTGTGTCTTTTGTGGTTTCAGTTCTGAAAAAGATGAAGAGTATATGAAAACAACACAAAATCTGGGTATGGTGCTGGTCAGGAGAAAAATTCATTTAATCTATAGTGGAGGTAATCGTGGGTTAATGGAGTGCATGTCTACAGCTATACATGTAGAAGGATGTCAAGTTTTAGGTATTATTCCTACTGCTCTAACTGTATCAAACATCATAGGAAAAATAGTTGGGAAAGAATTTAGGGTAGCTTCCATGTAAGAGCGCATAGCTAGAATGATGAGCGATGTTGATGCCTTTATTGCCTTACCATAGGGTTTTAGTACTTTAGAACAGATTTTTCAAATAGTTTCCTAGGCACAACTGAATATCTATAATAAACCAATAGGTTTGTTAAATGTTAACCATTTCTTTGATGGTTTCTTTTCTTTTCTTGATCAAATTATAGAATAAAGGTTTATCTCACACTCAGCATAACGAATTCTTATTTCGGCTTCAAATGATGAGGAGTTTATTAATGCTTTACAAACATTTGTTTATGTACCTGATCCAACTACAACTCAAATAGATTGGACAATAGACAATAGTAGAAAGCGCAAATTGGATTTGGATCTTCATCTGTAGTTATAATAAGATGTGGCAATTGCTATACCACTTCTACTTTCTTAAGGTCTACTTAAATACCATCCTTGCTAGTCATATATCTTAAAAAAGTAACACTACTAAACTAGGATTCACATTTTAAGAACTTAGCATATAGCTAATACTTCCTTAGAGTTTGTAAAACTATCCTCAAATATTGCTTATGATTCTCTAAACTATTGGAATATATTAGTATATAATCAATAAATACAATAACAAGTTTATCTAAGAATTGCTTAAATACTCTATTCATTATGTCCATGAATACAGTTGGGACATTTGTCAAACTAAATGACATCACTAAGAACTCATAGTGGCCATACCAAATCCTGAAAGTAGTTTTCGAAATATCCTCTTTCCTTATCCTCAATTAATGATACCTAGATCTCAAATCAATTTTTTTAAAAAAAAAATTGAGCACACTATAGTTGGTTAAACAAACCATCTATACGAGGTAATGGGTATTTATTATTCACTGTCACTTTATTCAACTATCTGTAATCTATGCATGATCGCAGTGATCCATATTTGTTTTTCACAAATAGGACTATAGCACCTTAAGGAAAGTACTATAGTATATAAATCTCTTGTCTAACAAGTATTGTAACTAATTCTTTTTTTTTAGTTCTTTAAGTTTAGTCAATATCATTCTATATAAGGATATAGATACTAGTTGGGTTCTAGGAAGTAAATCAATATCAAATTCTATTTCTCATTTCAGGGGTAATCTAGGGAATTCTTCTAGGAACACATCTGAAAATTTCCTAACCACTAGAACCCGATCTACATTGGTATACTTTATATCAACGTATCTCACCACTGTGAAATATCCTTGGCACCCTTTTTGTAATAACTTATGGGTTGCTAAAGTTGAAATTAAATTATTGAGTACATGCTTCCACTGATTGTTCAATACTTGCAACTCCTTTACTAACCTTTTATGCTATTGATGACATCTTTATACTGTATCAGCTATAACGCACTTCAAAACACTTAAACAAAGTCAACCCATTTTGACTTTATTCTTTAACATACTTATGCAATGTCTTAACAATCAATCATGAAAAACTTATGTCTATCCAAGAGTCCTTCACATGAATTACCCATTTTACATACCTCCAATTTTAAATTTTCATGGACAAACCTTCCTTTCTCATAGTACTTGTAAATAATATTATTGAATACCAAACTGTCTTCGAATCCTTTATATCAACAAAATCTATCATTGAAAGCATTATCTTTATAGATTCCCAACTCTTAAATTCAATCCACCCCACAGCTTTCCAAATCCATTTATATACATAGGTTCCAACTCATTCATACAAAAATAGAATTACATCTATTTCCCAAACACTCACTGTATTACATACCGTTATCTTGGAGTTAACAACCTTGATCACATCATAACCCACTATCAATATTGTATTAACCATTCGTCATATTCACATAAGCAAATCAAACAACCAATTCAAGCCTTCTTGACATCCAAACAATCCATTACCTTTGTGTTCAGATGGAATCTTCTTATTTTCAGCTAATTCTTTTTCTTTATACCCAAGAGGGTTTTCTTTATCACTGCTTATCAAAACAAGTTCAAAAGCTAAACTGGTAGTCCACACTCAAGAGGCACCGTTTAGGACATACGTATCAATACTTAAACATCGCATACCTAAGGATAAGAGTCAAAAGGAAGAAAAGGATGACACCTTATTGAATTCTACAACAGCACTGTGAGTATAAATATGTCTGCAGTTACATACACATACTCAAAGTCCTACTACAAAATTATTGCTCCATTATACTATCGGAAAACTTATTTCTTTGATACCAACTTGTCACACCCTTAATTTAAGGGCACGTGAAACACATACTTTACGAACAAATCTTTACCATAACATGTACAATACAATCCTTCATTATGGAAATAGATACAGATAGGTTCTCTTATGTATACACAATAACCAGATCAAATTTATAAATATCAAAGTAACAATAAAAGCAAAGATCCTACCTGTGGTGTTCAGAGCATACTTTAGAATACAAGTATAATATAAACCAAAATCAGCGAGCCTTGGAAATAAAGTAGGCTCACCCAGAGAATATAGCACGTAATAGATCACATATCTGTAGGACCAAACTCTGTATCCTTATATGAAAAAAAAAAATGTAAATATCGTGTAGTGAGTTTAACAACTCAGTGAACAGATAATACTTCCTATGAACTCCTAGGTCAGCATATGGATGTACTAATATATTAAAATTTATTATATAAAAAATTATAGTTAAGAGGTACATCCATATGGGATTCGCGTTTCAAATATTATCAGTTCAAATCACATTCAGATATCCAAAACCATATGAAATACGATATGATCATTAATCAAATATTGTTATGCATCAAAATATTTCACATAAAAATATTAGGAGGATCCCATATCAGAACTACCATATCAGAGTTCAAGCACTTCCGTACTTTGGTGGTGTAGGATTTGTCTAAACTCGGCATCCCAGCTAAAATTTACCCTATCACCATTCAAGAGGACACACGAAGTGACTATAATATGGGTATTTCCTAAGAACACAGGGCTAACTGAGGTATTAAGGTACACCAAGGCTAGCATTACCTGTTGTTAATAAATAGTTTTTTCAATATGATTTCTCCACATAAATCATTATTTACACATATGTCATATTGTTCAAAATAGAGGTTTTAGTATAATTTAGAATTTTCAATCTCAGTACAATTTCTCTATCAAAAACTATCCAATCAGGGTTATCACATATTCATGCCCTTTTCCAAAACAACTTTATAGCTTTACATATCAATGCCACGTGCACAATATATTTTCTTTACCATATAATGATAAATATATTTAGAATCACATATTCAATGAGTTCAAAAATCTATTTTTAAAATCATACTCTTCTTGAACTATATGCTAGACAGTAAACAAATCACATAATTTAATCAATTTTAGAGATATATAAAAGTATAAATAATTTGTAAACATAATCAATTATAAATTTAAAGTTCAAGAAGAGTATAGGGTAAGTCATAGAAATAATCATCTCCTCACAGAGTAAGGCTTCATGTTGGACAGTCCTAAAATATATTTTTTCAATGCAAATTTGACAAAATGGACTTTAAAAACAAGTCCGAATGGTCCAAAAATCTAACAAATGACTCCGAGAGCTCGGTCGATGCCGATTAACCAATGGTAATTGTTCATAGCAAAAAATATTGTTCACATCCAGGGTAGAATCGTTATTCATATCGGCCGGAGTTATAGTTCACACATACCAAAATTACTATTCACGCCGGTTGAAATTACTGTTCATGACAGCAAAAGTTGTCAATTAATTGAACAATTTCATATCATATAGTTTATCTATCTTCTGAATTTATCTACAGTGTCAGATTTTCAATTTGAGGTCTCTAAATAAGAGTTTCAGACCTTACCTTTTTCTAAGATTTTTTACTTCTAATATGTGCCGATTCTGTAGTCGATTTGAAAAATTGTTTAACCAAAATAGTAGTACTCTCCATCCTTAATCTAATGGTACCTTTAGTTTTGAGATCAGAGGTCCAAAGACACTCCAGATCTAGAGAGAGAACTATTCATCACTATTCGTTTGCCTGGTTAGAAAAAAATTTCGTCTCTTTTTTTTTTTAATAATAATAGAGGGACCAAATAGAAATTTTCTAATTTTTAGAGGATGTCCTTGCAAATTTCATTATTTACATTTTGACCCTTAAACTTTTAGAAAATTACAATTTGACCCCAAAAATATTAATAAGTTTCCATTTTCATTCTTAAAACTTTTTAATTACATTCATACTCCTTTATTTCTTTTAATAATCCATATATAAATTAAAATTACTAAATCTTAGGGGTGTTACACTATTAAGTGTAGAAGATACTAACCTTGGTGTACCTAGATACCTCAACTAGCAAGGGTATTGCTATCCTTATATGTTGGTTAACACCCTGGATATGTTATGTTTTGTAAAAGAGAGCGATATACCTCATATTATTCTCAACATAATTATAATAAAGATGCAATTTCCAGGCTTTTGCCTACATGAAGACATATGATTGGTGATTTCTTATTCCTTACTGTGTGCTTAGGATAAATTATGGTTCTAATCGAAATCCTCCTGATCAATTTAAGAATAGATATTTAAAAGATTGATCTCTTTTAATAAACTAGTAAACTAAAGATGTTAAAGTTCACCTTAAATGATAAATCAATTGTATATGATTTAGTATAGAATCTTTTTGTGTTAAGTTTAGAACCAAGTTTTGATTGAATTATATAAAACATAATGGACATAACGATAAAGAATGAATTAGTGCGATGATTAGAAATAACTTTGCTTTATGTTTCAATAATTGTGATTAATTAATGCATATTGTGAATTAAAATTATATGTTCAATGTGAGATTTTGTTAAATTTGAAATTTGGAATAAATGTATTCTATTCCGCTATGCTATGGTTTATGTCATTTGCTCACTGAGTGGTAAGACTCATTTCCCTCTATTTTCTCCTATTTTTAGATATAATTAGAATCAGAGGTGTTTAGAAGATAAATTGACTCTAGTGAGCCCAAACTTGTTCTTGGGCCTAGTTTTAGTCGTATTATTATCTATTGAAAAATTTGGAGTTGCTTCATTACTACAAGTAGGGCTCGTGTTTCCGATTGCATGCTGACATAGTTAACTGTAGAATGTTTTGTATTGATTAATAATAAAGTTTCTTATGTATATAAGTTTGGAATTTGACAACTATAATAGATGATTCTACTAGTATAATCAACTAATTCTTTACAATTGTCATTTTCTTGAGGATAGATCTTTGTTTGTTATAAAGGAAAATAAGCTTTAAATGAAGTGTGTGACTGTTCTACAAGCTTGAGATAGTGTTTCTTAAATTATGTGTTATGGGCTCGTTAGGAAGGCTTAAGGAGTGAGGAAACTCTCATTTCATGCTGGTCATGTACTCAAAAATCTGAGACGTGACAAAATTGATAAAAACTATTGCGACTATTAGAATCACTGCTAAATGTGCCATTCTAAGAATGCATAAAATTTATAAAATAATTTCAAAACCATCATTCAAAGGACACAAATTTTCAAAAAAAAAAAAAATAATGCAGCGGGTGGAACTATTAAAAAATGTGAATTTTTTTTTATAAAATATTTCAAAGAATCAACAAAACCATTTCTAAGGCACTAAATTAAAAAAAAAATTGTAGTGGCAGTTGGAACAACAACTAACTGTGAATTTGTTTAAAAATAATAATAATTCAAAGTGTCAAAAAAAACTACCCTTAATAAGGTAGAAATTTTTTAAAAAAATTATTGTGCAATGGGAACCATCGGTAAAAGTGAAAATTTTCTTTTAAAAAAGTTTTCAATGAATTAATAAAACTTCCAGAAAAAGGGCACAAATTTCAAAAAAATTATAACGGTGGTTGGAACCATAGTTAAATGTGAAATTTTTCCAAAAATATATTTCGTAGAATTAAGAAAATTGCTGCTAAAAGGTAGAAATTTAATAAAAAATTATAGCGATGGTTGGAACTGAAACTAAAAGTGAATTTTCTTTAAAAAAAAATTCAAAGAATCAACAAAACCAATGCTAAAAAAGCACAAATTTTAGAAAAGTTATAGTGGTGATTGGAATTGCTGCTAAGTATGAATTTTTTAAAAAACCAAATTACAAATTATGAACAAAATCTCCATTAAAAAGGCATGAATTTTAGAAAAATTACAGCAGCGGTGGAAACCACATCCAAAGGTGAAATTTAAAAAAAAAACACATATTTCAAAGAATCAACAAAAACATGACTAAAAAGGCATAAATGTTATAAAAATTATAGCGATAGTTGGAACTATGCTAATGGTGAAAATTATGTTTTTTTTTAAAAAAAAACTTCATCAAATTAAAAAAAATCATTGTTAAGAGGACATAAATTTTATCAAATTATAGTGGCAGTTGCTACCATTGCTAAATGTGAAAAAATTAATTTAAAAATTTATTTAAAAGAATAAAAAAACCACTGCTAAAAAGGCACAAATTTTAAAATAGTTATAGCGGTGGTTGGCAACGCTAAAGTGTGAACTTTTTTAACAAAATATATTACAAAGTATCAACAAAAATGCTATTAAAAAGGTGCAAATGTCTAAAAATCATAGCGATGATGGGAACTATAACCAAAAGTGAATTTTTTTTAAACAGAAAAACAATATTTCAAAGAATCAACAAAATCACAACTAAAAAGGCACAAATTTTATAAAAATATAGCGGCGGTTGTAACCGCGGCTAATTGTGAAAATTTTATTTTAAAAAAATATTTTAAGGAATCAACAAATCTACTATTAAAAAAGGACAAAATTGAAAAAAAAATTATACCAGTGAGTCGGCGATTCACAAGGCACTAATTTGAAAAAAAAAAGTACATCAGTTGTTGGAAATTCTATAAAATGTAAATTTTTTGAAAAAAAATATTTAAAAGAACTAGTAAATCATCGCTAAAAGGGCACCAATTTTTAAATTATTATTGTGACTAGTGGAACTGCAAAATTTGACCTTTTTTTATAAAATATTTCAAAGAATCACCAAAACTGCTGCTAAGAAGGCACACATTTTTACAAAGTTATAGTGGCAGTCGGAACAACTACTAAGTGTGAATTAAAAAAAAAAAATCAAACAATCAACAAAACAGCCATTAAAAAGGTATATATTTAAAAAAAAAAAAATTATAGCAGCAGTTATAACAACTGTAAAATTAATTTTTTTAAAAAAAATCCAAAGAATCAATAAAACCATAGCTAAAATGGAACAAATTTTATAAAAGTTATGGCGGAGGTTGGAACTGTCACTAAATGTGAAATTTTAATTTTAAAATCTATTTCAAAGTAGAAAAGAAATCTACCACTAAAAAGGCACGAATTTTATAAAATTACAACGGCTGTGGGAGCTGCAACCAAAAGTTAATATTTTTTTAAAAAAAATGTTTGAAAGAATAAACAAATTGCAAAAAGGCACAAATTTTATAAAAATTATAGCATTAATTGGAAAAGGAGCAAATCTGAAAAGTAAACTTTTTTTCAAAAAAATATTTCAAAGAAACAACAAAACTGTAGATAGAAACACACAAGTTTTATAAAAAAAAAAATTATACGGTGATTGGAGCTACTATTAAATGTGAAATCTTCTTTTAAAAAAATATTTCAAAGAGTGAACAAAAACGCAGCTAAAAGGGCATAAATTTTATAAAAAATTCTAGCAATGATTGAAACCACTACTAAAGGTGAAATTTAAAAAAAAAAATTGAAAAAATCAACAAAACCGACCCTAAAATGGGACAAAATTTGAAAAAACTATAGTGGCGGTCAGAACTACCATAAAATGTATTTTTTCTTTAAATATTTCAAAGAATCAACAAAATTACAGTAATTGGAAAAGACACAAATTTGAAACAAATTATAGCAACTGTTGGAACCATTGCAAATTATGAAATTTTCTTTTAAAAAAATTTCAACAACAAAATTGTCGCTAAAAAAAAGTTTTATAAAAATTATAGCAGTAGCTAGAACCATTGCTAAATGCAAATTTTTTAAAAAAAATTATTTTAAAGAATCAACAAAGCCGTCACTAAAAAGGCACAAAAATTATACAAATGATAACAGCTATTGGAATCAACAAACTTCTGCTAAAATGGCAAAGAATGGTTTCAAAATGCGAATTTAAAAAAAATTCAAGAAATCAACAAAACTGTCGATAAAAAGACGTAGATTTAGTAAAAGTTATAGACAGCTAAAACCATAGATAAAAGTGAAATTTTTTATAAAAATTATTTCAAAGAATCAACAAAATCGTTTCTAAGAAGGCACATATTTTTAAAAAGTTATAGCGGTGGTTGACAGTTGTGTATGTTAATTATTTGTCTAAGCTTCACAACGAAAGAACCAAAGTTGATTATGTTGTCCTGACTCAATCAAGTTGTTATTCCTTAGTGGATAGATGCAAAAGAAGCTTAGGTATAGCCAAACATAGAGAATTACGATCATAGAGTAGGTTGGGCACACCGGTTCAGTAAATGTATTATCATATGACTTAGACAAGACTGTACTACAAGTTTGAACATTTTTCAATGGTAATTGTCAACTATAAGCGTAGCAACCATAAAATGAATTAAATCACAATAAATTATTCTATTTTCCCTAAACATAATCATTTGATCTTCTTTCACTGAATCAACAAGAGTGATTTTATGTAATAATAAACTAAATAAATAAGGATAGAATGACATTTTCAAATCAGCAAGTAATAATATTTAATAAAAAATATACTATAAAAAGTTGATTTAGAGATGGATTTTCAAACTTAGAGATGAAGCGTTATTTTCGCTAAACAGAGACATATTTAAAGATTGAAATATTAGGTTTATGACTTTTCTGTCTTTAAATCCATCTCTATTTAGCCAAATACTACTTTAGAGATGAAAAAATTATGTCTCTAAACTTTCCATCTCTATTTGTTAGAGATAGAATTAGTCTGTCTCTAAAATTTCTATCTTTAATTTCCAAATTACTTCAAATTAAGATAATTAAATATTTTTCATAATTAAAATTTTCAAGTACAACACTTGGTAAAAGAGCAAGATATCCAAGTACGATAGAAGAGCTGCTTTCAAAGGCTTTTTAACAAAAGACATGAATTGGCCTATTATTCTGATAAATTAAATATTGCAGAAGATTACCATAATTATATCTTTTATCGTAGAATTCAAGATTTTGAAGTAGAGAAGACTTTGAAGAGAATGGATAATAATAAAGCAATAGGACCTAATAGTATACCTATTGAGGTATGGAAATGTCTAGGCGATAAAGACATAAATTGGCTCACTAAATTGTTTAATATGATAACGAGATCTAAAAAAATACCGAATGAATGAATGAGAAGTACTTTAATCTTTGTCTATAAAAATAAAGGGGACATACTGAACTGTGCCAATTATAGGGGAATTAAGCTCATGAGTCATACTATGAAGTTATGAGAAAAGGTTATCGAGCAGATAATAAGATAAGTGACTCAAGTCACAGAAATCAATTTGGTTTCATACTAAGAAGGTTAACCATGGAAGTAATTTAATTATTGTAGAGATTGATGGAGATATATCAAAGGAAGTAAAAAGATTTACATATGATTTTTATCAATTTGGAAAATGCATATGATAGAGTGCTAAGAGAGATTTTATAGAAGGCTTTAGAGAAGAAATGAGTACATATTTCATATATTTGAGCAATTAAAAATATGTACGATAAGATCACGACTTGCTTGAGAATACAAAATAGAGACACAAAGGATTTTTTTCATAACTATAGGACTACATCAAGAGTCATCTTTGAGTCCATATCTTTTTAACTTAATCTCATATGCAGTTATTGAACATATCCAAGATTTGGAGCCTCGATATATGATTTTTGTAGATGATATAGTGCTAGTTGGTTAATCAAAAAAGGAAATAAATATAAAGTCAGAGTCAAAGAGACAAGTTTTAGAAACACATGGCTTTCGTATAAGTAAAAATAAAATTGAATATATGGAATGTAATTTTAATAAAAGGCAAACAAATACAAATTTAGAAGTAAAACATGGAGATCATATATTAAAACAAGTCACAAACTTTAAATATCTTGAGTCCATTAAACAAAATGATGGTGAAGTAAAGGAGGACGTAAGCCATAAGATTCAAGCAGGATAGATGTAATAGAGAAAAGCTTCAAGTGTCATTTGTGATATAAAAGTGCTGCTCAAAGTTAAAGAAAATGCCACGCCCCTAATTTTAGGGCACATGAAACATGTATACCATGAACATATATTTTCCATAAATATGAATATTTCAATCATTTATCATGGCAACAGATACATATAAGTTTTCCCATACATATACCATATACAGATAAAGTCCATAAACATCATAGTAACAGCAGAAACAGGGATCCTGTCTATGGCATATAGAGCATACTCTAGAGTACAAGTACAATATAAATTAAAATCTACGAGCCTTTGAAACAAAGTAGGCTCACCTAGAGATTATGTCATCTAACTGGTCAACTATCTGAAGGTGAATGACCAAACTCTATATTTTCATCTGAAAATAAAATGTAGAAATATTGTGTAGTGAGTTTGACAACTCAGTAAGCAGATAATACCTTCTATAACCTCTCAGATCAACATATGGATTTACTCATATATTAAAATTTATAGCATCGTAAATTACAGTTAGAAGTACATCCATATGGGACTCGTATTTTCAAATATTCTCAGTTCAAATCACATTCAGATATTTGTAACCATATATGATACATTATGATCGTTAATCAAACATTGATATGCATTAAAAATATTTCTTATAAAAATATTATGAGGATCCAATATCAAAACCACCATATCAGAGTTCAATCTCTTCCATACTTTGTTGGTGTAGGAGTTGCCTATACTTAGCATCTCAGCCAAGGTTTACCCTACCACCGTTCAAGAGGACACGCGAAGAGACTCTAATATGGGCAATTTCCCAAGCACAAAGCAAGGAAAGGCAATCACATATCATATAACTGGCATTTCACCCAGATAGAAGGCATTCTGCTCTCTATCACATAACATATCCCATGTGTTAACCCTCACACGAGGTTAGCATCACCCCTGCTAGCTAAGGTATTAAGGTGCACCAGGGCTACCATCATCTATTGTTAGCAGACAGTGTTTCTAATAGGATTCTTCCACAAAATTATCATATACACATTCTATATCATTCAAAACAGAGCTTTCAGTATAATACATAATCTCAGTGTCAATATAGATCATTTGTCATAAATTACCCATTCAGGGTTTATCACATATGCATGTCATTTCTCAAGACAATCATATAGCTTTATAAATCAATGTCATGTACATAAATATTCACTTTATCATTTAATGAAAAATACATGTGAAATAAGGTATACCATGAGTTTAGAAATCTATTTTTAAAACTATACTCTTCTCGAACTATATTCCAAATTGTAAGCAATTAAGATAATTTTAATACATTTTAGAAATATTTAAAAGTGTAAATATCTTATAAACATAATCCAATACACTTTTAAAGATCAAGAACAGTATAGGGCAAATCATAAAAAAAATCATCTACTCATAGGGTAAGAGTCCTAGATTGGACAACCCTAAAATGCATTTTTCCAATCTCAAGTTGATCAAATAAACCTCAAAAACATGTTCAGAGGGTCCAAAAAGTTAGGAAATGACCCCGGGAGCTTGGTCAACGCTGGTCATTGTTTACGGCCGTTAAATACTATTCACTACCGAAATCACTATTCACTACCGAAATCACTATTTATACCCGTCGAATTTACTATTCACGATGCACAAAAAGTTGTCAGATAGTCAAAAAAATTCATATCCTAAAGTTTATCTAACTCCTGAATCTATATACGGTGTTAGATTTTCAATTTGAGATCTTTAAATAAGAGTTTCAGAGTTGATCTTTTTCTAAAATTTTTTACTTCCAATCTATGGCAATTCTGCGGTTGATTTAAAAAATCATTCAATCAAAATCGTAGTATTATCCGTCCTGAATCCAGTAGTACCCTCAGTTTTGAGATCAGAAGTCAATAGGCACTCCAGATCTAGAGAAAAAATAAATGTTACTATTCACACGATTCATACTATTCATCGGTTATGAAAATCGATTCGAATTCCTTGCTTCCTTCTGTCCCTCCCCCTTTTTCTTTCTTCTTTTTTATTTTTTATTATTATTTAATAATTAAATATTTAAAATTTATTATTATTATTTTTTATTATATAAATATAAATATTATTTTTCATCCTTAAATATCTCAAAAATTTCTAAAGATTTATATTCTTATAAAACTTTAGTTGAACTCTTAAATCATGACTTGTCTTGATAAAAATTCGAATAAAACAAATCAAAAAATAAATATCTTTATACATAATAAAAAAAGAATATTTCTAAAAATAAAATAAAAATTTATTAAAGGCCAATATAATTATTTTAAGCAAAACGAAAATCATTTTAATTAAAAATATATTTTCTTTTAGCAAAACATAATCATTTAAAATAAAAATATATTTTTTATTGTAAAACATTATTATTTAAAAAAAATACGGGATATTACATTCTTTCTCCCATAAGAAATTCGATCCCTGAATTTCAAACCACTCTATCATATGTAGAGAATGAAGTCAAGGCATAATTCGGAGTTACTAACCTTATTACTCAAATAATTGGAGATATTTTTTTTATATATCATATTTACTTTTTAGAAAATCTCTTCACTTGTCGATTAATAATAAACATCGATGTTTTCTTCATAATAAAGTCAAATTCTTTTCCAACTGAATTTCTTGGAATTAGATAGTATGAGAAGAATCTGATAAGTACTTCCTTAGCATTGATGTAAAAAAGATTGTACCAACATCACTTAATCTTAATGGCAAAGCTAGGTGATATATACTATGCATACTTTGTCCAAGATTTCAAAAAAACCTATATACTAAATCTTAACTTTTTTCTTCTTTTCAAACTTCATTACCTCTTTCATGGGTGAGTCCTTTAAGAAAATTTGATCACCAACTAATAATTTTTAGTACTCAACACTCATGGTCCATGGTCCATATAGACTTTTGACCTGTATCGAGTTGCTTGTATTCTTTTTTTAATCAATTTCACTTTATTAACGACATCTTATCATAAGTCTGACTCTATTGACTCATTTAACAGAAAATTTATAACACCTCTTACATAAGGCTTTAAGTCATCCAATAACACTTTACTATAGGCAAATTCTACTAAGAGATCTTTTACCAAACTTGAAGACATATGCTTGAATCATGCTCTCCACACTAGCATCATCAATTTAAGTTAGTCATATTCTATCAAATGTATGTTATTCCAAATTAAATTCCAAAAATTTAACTTTACTTAACTTACTCACCTATTAAGGGACCTACGATATTTCATGTAAAACCTCAAATAGTGTCATTTATATGTTGGCCTAATAATTACTGATAGGGGTAAGTTCAACTAAGGATAAATGATTTTCTCCAAACTTTCACCAAAATTATATAAAGATGCCTAAAGCATAACTTCTAATGTATAAACACATCATTTAAATTTACTATCAGCTATACTATAATATAGCTAAGATCCTAAACTTCTTGATTAGCTCTCTTGAAATAGAATATTCAATTTTTATTTGCTGACACACCGAACAACAAAAGAATATCACTTGTATATTCTTCTTACCATTATACTAGTACAATTCTTTCATATGTTAGTATATCCTTATTGCCTCGGGTTATCCATATTCACAATCTATGGCTTCTTCTGAAATCTCCTTTCTTAACCATTATTTACATGTGAATTTCCAATCTCAACATAATTCACATCCTAGATACTATACTCACTTAGCATGGTATAACCTTTAATACAAATATCTTAATCGCTTTACATTAATTTTGGACATAGTTCTCAAAATATTTTCATATTTCTAAATTAAGAGTTCAAAGATTAATTTAAATCCTACTTCCCATATTTTATTTCGCAAGAACTTCAACACCACTAATTCACTTGATTACATTCGTCAAAGCACTATAAGGCCATCATCTGTCTATTCCTTTCAAAATCTCTATTATTTTAACTTACTAATCACTTGAACACCATAATAACTGAGTTTTAAAAAAAGAAAATCCACTCTCCTTGTAATAAGGAAGAGAACCTTACATTCAATGCCAAACATTAATGAAGGATGACGTAGCATAAAGTAGAGCATAGTGCCAAAAACAGAAAGTCAGAAGTTTGGACAAAACATTGAAAGAAAATTAAAATCAATGACTGTAATTCTTGATAGTTTGTAAACAAAACCTAGCTACTATTTCTGCAAAAATCAGTGGCCGCAAGTTTTGAATATATGTGTCAAAATCTACTTTAAAGCTATTGATATTCGGTGGAAAAGAAATATTTCTGAGTTTATAAAAATCTGTGAAAAACAATGAATACTTAGTTAACTGGTAGGATTCAGTTGATTATTTCAAAATCGATGTAATCAATCAACTGTAGAATAAACCAGTCCAAATTAAAAATTTTCAAAATAGCTAATCAATTTAATAATACCGATAATTGACTGGCAAGAATATTAGAAAAACAAGATAAATCTTTTGATTGTCCCTCTTTAACAACTAACTGGTTTGCATTTTTTACTCTCTCTTTTTACAATGATGCCTATCACTTACAACTTCCTTACAAACTTCAATACATCAATACTTCATCAAGGACAACAAGAAAAAGAAAAATTTCTAGTTATACCTTAATCTTATTCTCTCTATGTTCTTAATATGGGTCACAGTTACAACTACTATACATATGCATGCGTACCGTCATTTTTTTGAAATTTTCACCTTCAACTTAGTTGATATTCACCAATCACTCACATAGTTGTTCTAATAATGTCCGGTTTATCGTATAGCTATTATAAGTATGCTCTTCTCTGAGTTCTATAAATGCACACGTTCATATTTTTACTTTCATACTCAAAGTTAATGTGTGTGCAGCTATGGAGGGAATCGCATTCCGTCAGTTTTAAAATATTTGTGTCTTTTGTGGTTTCAATCCTAGAAAAGATGGAGAGTATGTGAAAGTAAGACAAAATATTAGTATGGTACTGACCAGAAAAAAAAAATTATTTAGTGTATGGTGGAGGTAACCATGGGTTAATGGGGTGTGTGTCTACAGCTATACATGTAGGAGGATGCCAAGTTCTAGGTCTTATTCCTACAGCTCTAACTGCATCCAACATCATAGAGAAGACAATTGAGGAAGAATTTAGAGTAACTTCCATACATGAGCGCATGGCTAGAATGATGAGCAATGCTGATGCCTTCATTACCTTACTAGGTGATTTTGGTACTTCAGAAGATATTTTCCAAATAGTCTCTTAGGCACAACTAAATATACATCACAAATCGATAGGTTTGTTAAATGTTAACCACTTTTTTGATGGTCTGTTGTCTTTTCTTGATCAAGTTGTGGAATAAAGGTTCATCTCACACTCAGCACGACGAATTCTCATCTCAACTTCAAATGCTGAGGAGTTGATTGATATTTTACAAGCATATGTTCATGTACCTGATCCAACTATTGCTCAAATAGATTGGAAAACAGATAACCATGGAAAACACAAGTTAGATTTGGATCTTCATCTGTAATTGTAGTAGGACATGCCATTGTTGTACTGCTTCTACTTTGTTAGGGTCCACTTAGATACCATCCTTACTAACTATACTCCCTTAGAGTTGATAAAAATATCTTTAAATGTTGTTTATGATCCTCTGTACTCTCGAAACATATTAATATTTCATTAATAAAGATAATAATAAATTTATCCAAGAATAGTTTAAATACTCTATTCATTAAGTCCATGAATACAGCTAGAGCATTTGTCAAACTAAGTGACATCATCAAGAACTCATAATGCCCATAATGAGTCCTAAAAGACATTTTTCGAATATCCTCTTCCCTTATCCTCAATTAATGATACTCATATCTCAAATCAATTTTTGAAAAAAAATATTGACCACCTTATAACTGGTCAAATAGATCATCTATACGAGGCAATAAGTATTTATTCCACACTGTCATCTTATTCAATTGTCTATAATCTATGCATAGTCATAGTAATCTATCCTTCTTTTTTCCAAATAGATCTAGAGCACCTCAAGGAGAGTACTAGGGTGTATAAATTCCTTGTCTGACAAATCTTACAACTAATTCTTCAATTCCTTGAGTTTAGTCATTGCCATTCTATATGGGGGTATAGACACTGGTTGGGTTCCAGAAAGTAAATCAATACCAAATTCTATTTTACGTTTCGAGGTAATCCTAGCAATTTTTCAGGAATTACATCAGAAAATTCTCTAACCACTGGAACTTAATTTACACTAGTATATTTTATATCAACATCTCCCACCACTGCCAAATATCCTTGGCACCTTTTTGTAATAACTTATAGGCTACTAAAACATATATTAGATTTATTTTTTTGGTACCTCACTATGGTCTCCTTGTATCAAGGAAGAAGATTTTCCAGGAATATTGAATTTAATCATCTCAGGATGACATTCTAAAATGTTCTAACATGTTGCCAACCAATCCATTTCTAATATCACATCAAAGTCTACCATATCTAGACATTCAGGTAAAACGGATATTATATTCAGAAATGATCATATTTGGCATTTGTCTTAATTCTTTAAATTCTTTGGGACACCTATCCCTTTCACTTTCAGGAAGTAATTGATCCATAAATACCTCTTAAGATGTCACAATATTCAATCAACTTTATACTAAGAAATTTAACAACTTGTAATAGAAAAGAAATTGAAACCCTATGAATTCCTCAGCAACACTAGAAATATAAATATGTTCAGCTCATATCCATACTAAAGTTCCTACTAAATAATCTTTTGCTCCGATAGCCATAGGAAAACATAATGCTCTAATACCAACTGGTCACGCCCCTAATTTTAGGGCATGTGAAACACTTATACCATGAACATATATTTTTCATAAATATAAATATTCCAATCATTTATCATGGAAACAAATACATATAGGTTCTCCCATATATATACCATATACAAATAAAGTCCATAAACATCATAGTAACAGCAGAAGCAGGGATCCTGCCTGTGGCATATAGAACATACTCTAGAGTACAAATACAATATAAAACAAAATCTACAAGCCTTGAAAACAAAGTAGGCTTATCCAGAGATCATGTCATCTAGCTGGTCAACTATTTGAAAGAGAATGATCAAACTCTATATTTTCATCTAAAAATAAAATGTAGAAATATCGTGTAGTAAGTTTGACAGCTCAGTAAGCAGATAATACCTCCTATGACCTCTCAAATCAATATATGGATTTACTCATATATTAAAATTTATAACATCAAAAATTATAGTTCAGAAGTACATCCATATGGGACCCGCATTTTCAAATATTCTCAGTTCAAATCATATTCAGATATCTGTAACCATATATGATACATTATGATCGATAATCAAACATGGATATGCATTAAAAACATTTCTTATAAAAATATTAGGATGATCCTATATCAGAACCACCATATCAAAGTTCAATCCCTTCCGTACTTTGTTGGTGTAGGATTTTCTTGTACTTAGCATCTCAGCAAAAGTTTTCCTTACCACTATTCCAGAGGACACGCGAAGGGACTCTAATACGGGCAATTTCCCAAGCACAAAGTAAGGAAAGGCAATCACATATCATATAACTAGCATTTCGCCCAGATAGAAGGCATCTTGCTCTCAATCACATAACATAGCCCGTGTGTTGGCCCTCACACGAGGCTAGCACTAACCTTGCTATTTGAAGTATCAAGGTGCACTAGAGGTAACATCACTTGCTGTTAGCAAACAGTGTTTTTAATAGGATTCCTCCTCAAAATTATCATATGCACATATTTCATATCATTCAAAACAGAGCTTTCATTATAATACAAAATCTCAGTCTCAATACAGATCATCTGTCATAAATTGCCCATTCAGGGTTTATCACATATACATGCCCTTTCTCGAGGCAATCATATAGCTTTATAAATCAATGTCACGTGCATAAATATTCACTTTATCATTTAATGAGAAATATATGTGAAATAAGATATACTATGAATTCAAAAATCCATTTTCAAAACTATAGTCTTCTCGAACTATATTCTAAATTGTAAGCAATTTAGATAATTTTAATGCATTTCAGAAACATTTACAAGTGTAAATATCTTATAAATATAATAAAATACACGTTTAAAGATCAAGAAGAATATAGGACAAGTCATAGAAAGAATCATCTACTCATAAGGTAAGAGAGCCCCAGATTGGACAACCCTAAAATGCATTTTTTTCAATCTCAATTTGATCAAATAGACTTCAAAAATGTGTCCAGAAAGTCCAAAAACTTAGAAAATGACCTCGAAAACTTTGTCAACGCTGGTCACTGTTCACGACCGATAAATACTCTTCACCACGGGAATTACTATTTACCGCCAGAAATACTATTCATACCCGTTGGATTAAGTGTTCACGACGCACAAAAAGTTGTCAGATGGCCGAAAAAAATTCATATCCTAAGATTTATCTAGATTCTGAATCCATCTACTGTGTCAGATTTTCAATTTGAGATCTCTAAACAAGAGTTTCAGAGTTTACTTTTTTTCTGAAATTTTTTACTTTCGATCTACGGTGATTCTGCGGTTGATTTGAAAAATTGTTCAGTCAAAATCATAGTATTCTCCGTTCTAAATCCAATGGTACCCTCAGTTTTGATATCAGAAGCCAATATGCACTCTAGATCTAGAAAGAAAAATGAAGGTTCCTATTCACACTATTCATACTATTCATCGGTTATGAAAATCGGTTCGCATTACTTGCTTCCCTCTCCCCCTCCACCTTTTTCTTTCTTCTTTTTTATTATTATTATTTAATAATTAAATATTTAAAAATTTTATTATTATTTTTTATTATATAGATATAAATACTATTTTTCATCCTAAAATATCCCAAAATTTTCTAAAAGTTTACATTCTTATAAAACTTTAGTTGAACTCTTAAATCATGACTTTCCTTGATAAAAATTTTAATAAAACAAATTACAAAATAAATATCTTTATACAAAATAAAAGAAAAAATATTTTTAAAAATAAAACAAAAATTTATTAAAGGCCAATATAATTATTTTAAGCAAAACAAAAATCCTTTTAATTAAAAATATAATTGCTTTTAGCAAAACATAATCATTTAAAATAAAAATATATTTTTTATCATAAAAAATTATTATTTTAAAAAAATATAGGATGTTACAGAAAAATTCTACATTACAATTATAAGACCTATAATATTTTATGATAGTGAATGTTGGACAGTTAAAAAACAAAACGAAGATAAACTCAATGTCACAGAGATGAGAATATTGCAATGGATGTGTGAACATGCTAGACGATATATAATTAGGAATGAGTGCATTAGAGAGAAAGTTGGGATTACACTTATTATAGAGAAGATGGTGGAATCTCTAAGTGAAATTGTTAAGAAATATTTAATAATTAATAATCTATTATTAATCTCATTTATAATAGATCACGGTGACGTCGTTTGATCCATGTAACCGATCTTACCTAATGGAAAAAGGTTTAGTTGTTGCTGTTGATTTATAAAAATTAAAATTAATTTTAACTACAAAATGATATTGAAATTAAGATAATTAAATATTTGTAAAAATCTACTGAATAAGTGTGAAACTTATGCTAAATTTATTAAGGAGCTCCATAGCATTAAAAATTTATAATCACAACACAACTATGTTTTGTTTTATTGGCCAAAAAAAATATGTTTTGTTTCTTTAGAGTATTTTTTTTAACATATGCACATTTTTAATATAATAAAAAATAAATATTTTTATTTTATTACTTTTTATCATCAAATTCATAAAATTCTTTTTGGTGTATATATGATAATGACATTAAAATTTTGATCATCATGCAAAAATATTTTTCCAAAATATAATAAGAAAATATTTAAAAGGAGAATTTTATTATTTCCAATTCTCATAAAAATTGTAAGCAAATAAAAATTAGGAATAATGAGAATTTATATATTACACATGTTTGATATCATTCTGACTTTTTGGCATTGAAATTACAAGGCTTTTTTATATTAATATTAATGTCAATACTTCTTTAATTAGTTATTATCTTTAATGCTCTCTCTTTGTTTTTCGATTTGTAGGCTTATCATTGCTGCTTCCTCATCCTCTCAGCACCGTTTTGTTGATTGAGGTTGTTTTGGAACCAAAAACCATGTAAAATGCAAGTTCAGCATGTTTTATATTTTCTCCTTATTTTTAGGGATTTCTTTCTTATTTTCGTATTTTGATGTTGATCAGGATTCTATCTAAGGTTTTTTCTATTTAAACTTATGTTACTAATACTTTGCATTTATTCAAAAAATTTGAGAAAAAAATACACCGTTCAAATATTTCATGTTTGTCTTCTAATTTTACACTTTCTCGTTGCTTCAAGTATTGAACTAGCAACTTATTAATTAGAAGAAATTTTACTTTAGTTCAGTTAAATTCTATAATATCTCATGGTTTATTAATTATGTTTCTTTTCCTGTTCTTTTATAGTCTTTCAAGTCATGTTATATATACATATACATATACACATAAATACACATAAATACACACACACACACACACACACATATATATATATAAAGCTGTCATGATATTATCCACGCCATTATTTTTTTTTTTTGGTTAAACAAGAACTTTTATAAAGAAAAGATATACAAAATAGCATAAGCATAAAAAGAACGCAAGGTAGAAAAACGCAATACATATCTTAAAAATTAGCGCAAAAAAAAAAGTACACTCCTTAAAAGTTAATCAGAAACCTTGGCCACGGGTTCCAGCTCCTTCTCGCGAAGCACCTTTATTGAACAACGCGGGTTTTAGCTTTTTCTCTCGAAGCATCTCCGTGGGAAGAAAAACGCAAGGCATGAAGATTGTACAACACCATCACAAAGCCATCCTTTGAGCAGTAGCGTGAACATGGAGCAACCCACACCACCGGTGCACTACCGCATGATAGGTACCATCGGCATTGGCCAATCACCATGAGCACTACAAATCATCGTCAACCCCAACCGAGAATGTCGCAACGAAGACTTGAGCCTAGGTAAATCTTCCTCATTTACTGTATCCTTATCTCTTGCTTTATTTTGAAACCATTTTAACTTTATTTTCCCTATCCTTTAATTACTATATTGCTTTGTGAGTTTTTGAAACCATTGTGTGTTTGATGTGAGTTTCTTCATATACTTTGTTTTTGAAACCTTAGGTTGTGCATTAAGGACATTGTGGGGCACTTTCCATTCCTTAAACAGAGCTGACAAAAGTTTAGAATTATCTACACTGCATCAAGAGAATGCAAAATAATTATCCTCCCATCCATAGATTGCTAAAAAATTTATGTGCAAATACACATAATATCCACTCTACTCAAGTAAAGCATTAAAGGTCAAGATTCCATCATAATAATAAATAGAAAACAATAACAAAGACGATAAAGGACCATATAACATGATATGCCAAAAGAGAAACAACTAGAAAAAATTTACAAGCCTATCATACACATATTTTAAAATTCATACATTGTAAAGAATTTCATAATTCCAAGACATCCTCATTATAACCTAAGGGGTATAAATGCCACTTTCTTTTCACTATGTAACAAAGAATACAAGGTGACATTCTAATGTCTGGCAAATTATTGTACGATTGATAATTTAAAATTTTATTTTTTTCAATCAATTTAATTTCTGGTCTATAAAACCATTGCAACTTGAAACTACAAAACACCATAACAATATTTTGAAACCATTATTTTGAGCTCAAGTAACTCTTCCTCATTTATTGTCTCCTCGTCTCTTGCTTTATTTTGAAACAATTTTAGCTTTCTTTTCCCCATCCTTTAATTGTTATTTTGCTATGTGAGTTTTTGGGTGTTTGTTGTGAGTTTTTGAAACCACTGGGTTTTTGAGTTTCTTCATATACTTTGTTTTATTCCCATTACTTGGCTCAAAATGACTCTGAAGGCCAATTTGGCATTGGTGTTGTTGGTAGTGGCGTTGTTCTACATAAAATAGAAAGAGATCAAAGCATCTAATAGAGAATTTGGACAGAGATTGATTTGGGCAAAATATTTTTTTATTTTTCTTTACTTTTACTTTTTTCTCTAACCTACTGTTCATAAAGACATTTGAAGTATATATATTTAATTTATTTAATAAGTATAATATAGAGAAAAGTTTGTTATGAATGCTAAAATTAAATATAGAATATTTAAAGAGATTAAATTTGTTAAGAAATAAATACAACAATATTTGTGGGAATATACTACATGTTTTCTAACTACTAGATACTTTGCTCTGTTAGTTTATAAGTTGGAACTTGGAAACTTAATTCCTAGCCTAATTCCTTCAACTAAAATCAATAACCATCATTGGTGGCTTATGCGAGGAGATTACCCACAGGAAATAACAAATGTGCGATTCAACACTATCAGTGTAGATTTTTGAATATGAATAAAGGATACAAAAATATTAATGTTGATGCAAAGCACAGAGAAAGAGAATAGAGACTCTTATTGGGATCAAGTTATGAGTTAACAAAATACATAGCAACTCCTTTGCTGTAATAGCCTTAAAATAATAAAATAAAATAAAAACCCTAAATAAATGAAAAACTTTGAATTAAAGAAAAATTATGAATGTAAGTGAGGATTATGATAAATGGAGATAAGTATCATTGGAAATGTGTTTATTTATCATATTGTTTGAGGAATTATGAAGGTAATATGAGGACTTAAATTTTGGGGTTAAAATATAATTTTCTAAAAGTTTAGGGGTCAAAATGTAAATAACAAAAATTGCAAGGACATCCCTCAATAATTTAAATTTTTCTAATAGGTCCTTCAGATAATTTTTAGGGAAATCTGAAGCAGAATACGTAAAACTTCTACAACACATCTATCTCTCCCTATTTTTCTCTCTAAAAATCCTAAAACTTCTCTCTAAATTTCTAGCACTTTTGAACCTCAAATTTCGACACCACCATCACCTATGGATTCAGAACAACAAGAACTACAAATCTATCCAATTGGTTTCTAGAGTTTTGGTTGGAGATTTGCTGAAAAATAGAGGAGAAATTCTAGGAAGGTGAGTTCTAAAACTCTTACATATCGTTCTCAAATTTAAAATCTAACACCATAAATGGATTCAGGAAGTGGAAATATCTTCGGATATGAAATTTCTCAACCATCTGACAACTTTTTGTATGTCGTGAATAGTAAATCCGTTCGATATGAATAGTAATTTCAATGGTGTAAATAGTATTTCTGACATGGAATAGAACCCATTAGTGGACCAGTGTCACTACAAGAAAACTCGCATTCAGTGGCAACTTTAGTCATCACTAAAGGTGAAAAAGTCGTCACTGAATACATTCAGTGACGACTTTTAGTTGTCACCAGATGGTCGTGGATAAATGCGTCACTGAAGCTTTCAGTGGCGACTTAGAAAAGTCGTCACTGAATGTATGCAGGGTTTTTAGTGACGACCCTTCAAAGTCGTCACTGAAAATTATGATTCAGTGACGACTAAGTCGCCACTGAATGTAACTTTCAGTGGCGATTGAGGAAGGTCGTCACTGAAACTTTGCATGAAAAAAAAATTCAAAAGCCATTTACGATGGATTCAGTGACAACTGAAGTCGTCACTGAATCCTTTGATTCTTGATTCAATGACGACTACAGTCGTCATTGAATCTCCCATCGTTGGATTCAGTGACGACTTTTGGTCGCCACTGAATCCTATAGTAATTTTTTTAAAAAAAATTTTATTTACCATTTAAATAAAATCTTTATTTATGATTAAAAAAAATAATCAAAGAAATTAATAAAGTATATATATATATATATATATATATATCCATAATTTTATACATAATACATGATTGTTGAGTGAAATATACAATGTCAATTAATAAAACATTACAAAATAAAATGTTAACAAAGTAAAAAAAAATAACTTGGTGGCTCTCTTGGAGATGGTGTTGCATTAGTCATAGAACTTGGTGCAGCACTACCCATAATACCCAGCAGAATTTGTCCCTATTCATATTCCAATAATAAATTAAAATATGACAAGTAGAATTTTTAAAAATAAATATATACCAATAGCATGAAAAAAATACCAAAAAAATAAATGTGACTAAGTTTAACAAAGTTAATATCACATATATGACACTTAAAAAAATATTCTAACATTATGCACATAATAATGACTAATTTAGTCATTATTTCACTCTCACTAACTATTAAACATGACATATTGATAGTGTGCTCTATTTTATCTACAATATTGTAGAATCACAAAAACATTAATAAAAAAATAATAGTCAAGCATACATGACCCACGCTTGTTTATGCTCAAATTGCAAATGCTAATCCTCTCTATCTATAGTTCAAGTTTGTCCCAAAAATAAAAAAGCATAAGTTCAGACCAAATAATTAGAGACACCCTATTTTTTTCTTGTTATGAAAAAACATTCACCTATGTACAAAATCATCCAACAAAAGCAAAAATTAAGCGGCCACATAATCCTTGAGAGAAAATTCACTCAGTGCTACAACCATGCAACATATATATTTGAATTCTTCTAGTGTTAGACCAAATTTTAACTATCTGAAACATAACCATATGTTTTAGAGGAAATAAAACCATTACAAAAATACAATAAAATCAGAAAAAAAAAAGAAGTAAAAATCATATATATGTGACTTCAAAATACAATCAAATTACCGCCACTTCTCATTATAAAACAATTATCAATTCTCTTCATAAGTTATAACATATGACAATTCACAGAAATCTACAACAATTAGGAACAATAAGAGGGAAGAAGGAAGGAGCTAATCAAGTGTGGGAGCAATGACCAATTCTCATTGTGCCTTCAAACGGACAATCAAAAGACCGTTACTTCGCATTATAAAACAATGACCAATTCTCTTCATAAGTCAGAACAGATGACAATCCATAAAAACTTACAGCAATCAAAACAATGTCATATCTTGTTAACAGTAAGTCAAAAGGTGACAAAGACCAAATTAGTACAAGGCAAGCCATGAAACATATTTGAATTCTTCTAGTGTGGGAGCAAATTAGTACAAAGCATATATTGTGACATCGAAATGACAATTCAATTGCAACCACTTCTCATAATAAAACAATGACTAATTCTCTTCATAAGTCAGAACAGATGACAATCCATAAAAACTTACAGCAATCAAAACAATGTCATATCTTGTTAACACCACGTCAAAAGGTGACAAGACGAAATCAATACAAGGCAAGCCATGGAACATATTTGAATTCTTCCAGTGCGGGAGCAAATCAGTACAAAGCATATATTGTGACATTGAAATGACAATTCAATTGCAACCACTTCTCGTAATAAAACAATGACAAATTCTCTTCATAAGTCAGAACAGATGACAATCCATAAAAACTTACAACAATCAAAACAATGTCATATCTTGTTAACACCACATCAACCACTTCTCATAATAAAACAATGACCAATTCTCTTCATAAGTCAGATCAGATGACAATCCATAAAAACTTACAGCAATCAAAACAATGTCATATCTTGTTAACACTAAGTCAAAAGGTGACAAGACCAAATCAGTACAAGGCAAGCCATGGAACATATTTGAATTCTTCTAGTGTGGGAGCAAATCAGTACAAAGCATATATTGTGACATCAAAATGAAAATTCAATTGCAACCACTTCTCATAATAAAACAATGATCAATTCTCTTCATAAGTCAGAACAGATGACAATCCATAAAAACTTACAACAATCAAAACAATGTCATATCTTGTTAACACTAAGTTTGTAAAAAGAAGACACCTATTTCCTCAATGCCAACAGCTATTTCAAGAGATAGGTTTTCTTTGAATTTTGAACATCAAAGCTAACTAGGCAACAAGCTCAAGAGAAAGTGGCCAGCAACCTGTAACTGTACTTTAATATGCAATAATCAAGACATCCAAAAACCAAACAAATTTAAAAGTTACAACATGCCTATCACTTATCAGTCACATTAACATGGACAAACGATAAAAGCATGTAAAAATACAAGATTATAACACCTGTTAGGCCAAGATAGAAGTCAACTATTAAAAGGGAAAAAAATTCAAATCTTGTAAGCTATAATTTTCGAATATTCCAAAACCTGGTTTAGCTTTATTTTGATAACTGGTAGATTGAAAAATTCAATACAATGAAACCCTCCAAGCCTTCAAACTACAAACCACAATATCTAAAATCAATTGCCACCAATCCTTGAGCAACCTTACTATGTGTGAGCAAGTAGATTACCATCAACAGAAAGCAATAAAATCCATATAAAATGTGGTAACTGGTTGCTACAGAAACCAAATTATTCATGAGCAATTGAATTACCATGAAAAAGAAAAGATGAAAAAAACAGCAAGTTGAAGGCTATTAGTATACACCCCATTAAGAAGTTTCTTCCTGAGTTCTGGTACTCAGTTTTTGCATATACGCATATGTCTCAATGCATACTTGATGTAAAGTATTAAAATATGGTTATACGGCTATTTCATCAAAATACAGCCATAAGATCAAGATAAAGAAGATATGGTTATCAGGTTCTTTCTTCAAAATACAATCACAAGATCAAGATAAAAGATACGGTTATCTGGTTCTTCCTACAAAAATACAAAGTATTAAATCATTCTTACATCTAGAAAAGATATAATCTTATCCAGATAAAAAAAATGCAATCATATTTGCAAGAACTAAATTACCATTCAAACAACTTTTCCCAAGCTTTTTGAGTAATTTGCACACACAAACAAGTTTGAAACAACATTTGTTGCAAGTTTGAGTCACTTTAAGGGAATAGATGCTCTGAATGCATGTATCTCATATATTCACTTAGGCTTGCATTTTGGATTTCTAAGCTGTCCAAATATACTCAATCACAATCATGCATCTCTGGAGAAAACACCAAAAAAAAGATCAAATTGTTTTAAGGATGGTAAGTCAGAAGTACCAAAGACACAATCAGACAAATATTTATATACATATTAGTACCTGTTTGAGGGATGTGATTAAAGAGGTTATTTGCGACTGTAGTTTTTCTTCAAATTGTGCTTGCATCCTTTCTTCTCGTAGTCTCATCTCCTCACATAATTTTGTAGCAACCTTTTAACGTATTTTCCTTTCTTGCTCTTCAAGGTGTTGGGGAGTGATTTGGTTAGCAACTCTCTTAGTGGGAGGTCTAGCCCCGTATCCTTTACCGCAAAAATATCCCGTCCTTTGACCAAGAACCCGAGTCAACATTTTGTCATTGGTCATACCAGGAGTGTCTTCCTGAGATTCCTTGGTTACAATCTCTTTCAGTTGGGCCTACGCTTAAAACAAAGCGGAGTTAGAATAAGAACAAGAAATATAAATTACATCAGGTAAAACTTAATAAAATTTAAGTATACATGAACTGTCTAGGACTTTGCATCTGACCATATAACTTCCCCTTCTTTCGACTTACGAGTATGTTGTATCTCCCATATCTGGTCAATTGGAGCCTTTTCTCTAGTTTCAGGATTTCTCTACAATAAAACATAATTGTCATATAATGATAAATAAAACATGCATATAAATTTATATATAAGAATAAGTTATTCTAAAGTCTGACTGTTAATTCCTCAACTTCTGCAAACGATCGAGAACTGCACATATGTTTTGTTAACTGTTTAGCCCTGTTCTGTGCATTTTTTGAACTTTTGTCCTGCATATAATTTCATAAGTTTGAAAAACAATTTTGTTGCACATTTCATAATAGATCACTATTTAAATATGGTATTACATAATACCTTAAATTCATATGAGCCAAAAAAACTAACCAAGTGCCTTCATTCATCATCGTCGACCGTGGAAGGTGGATGTGCTAGTCTCTCCTCATCGGTGTTGTACTGGGAGTAGAATTTGTGCAAGCGACTCCTCCAATTTTTGTACAATCTTTGTGCGGTGGCATTAATGAATGCATCAAATCGCCATTCTATACTTGCACCAACCTCAAATTTTTCCTACGACAATAAACTCAAATTTGTTAAATTTAAGAACTGGATATAAGTTTGACAAACAATTATGCTAATTATTACCTTTACTTACAACAAGATCTGTTCCCCACACTATTCCCAAATTTTGTCCCATTCCTGCTCTTTCAAAGGCCAAGTGGATCGTGCTATGTGTCCGATGTAATTGACAAGTTCTCTTGATCCGTCTCCCACGGCTCGAAGGATATCGTCAGGGATCACAATTTGGATTTTCTGTCCATTTTTTATCTTCGAGTCTACATTGATACATTTGTATGATCCCCTGACATTTCAGCTTATGTTGCAAGAAGCTGTGAACCACAATGAACTAGGGTATTAGGCACAAAATAAGAAATCTTAACTGGTTTTGTAAACTATTTTATTTACATACCTGATTTGCTAATTAGACGCTAAGAGGTTGGTGGGGTGAGTTGTGCCTCAGTCTCTCCCAGACCGGATTGTATACACGGTAGTAGGGTTCCTTCATTAGGCACAATAAATTAGGGTATTAGGCACAAAATAAGAAATCTTAACTGATTTTGTAAACTATTTTATTTACATACCCGAACTGCTAATTGGACGCTGAGAGGTTGGTGGGGTAAGTTGTGCCTCAGTCTCTCCCATACCAGACTGTATACACAATAGTGGGGTTCCTTCATTAGGCACAATAAATTAGGGTATTGGGCACAAAATAAGAAATCTTAACTGATTTTGTAAACTATTTTATTTACATACCCGAACTGCTAATTAGACGCCGAGAGGTTGGTGGGGTGAGTTGTGCCTCAGTCTCTCCCTGACGGGGTTGTATACACGGCAGTGGGGTTTTTTCATTAGAACCACCATGTTTGACACCTCTGTATCCGCAACCACTGCGTCCACCTCTTCCTCTTCTTGCCATCTTTGAAAATCAACCTACTAGAAATAAACAAATAATGTCAGTGATCAACACTTCAGACAAAAAATAAAAAAATCCAATATAAAACAAAATATGGGATGACAAAGTATATACCTATTACATTATATAACATTTCATATCAAGTAAATTTACCAATAATATGTATATTATAGATATAATGTTTTACACTAAATTAAACTAGTATTTTTAACAAGGATATTGTACATTATATATACCCATTACATTCCACAGCATTTCATATAGAGTCTTCAGATAAAAAGTCTTCTTCATTATCACTTTCTTCGTTTGTGGTTTCTCCTTCTTCATTGTCATTGATGAAGTCAACCTCCCTAACACTTCCTCCCTCAATCTGGTGATTAACACTTTGAGGTTGAATATCATCCCTCAATAATACCACTGCAATGTCATTCTGATTGTCATTGAAAATGAACTCATTATGTTCAACCTCATCCTATTGGTAAGTATCTTCTACAGACAATGATTCTCCTACATCATCTTCAGAAGGCATGTTGAAAATGTCACGGGGGTTTGTTTTTATAACAACAAGCCAATCTCGCTCAACAATATCATTCAAATAGAAAACTTGTTCTGCTTGTGATGCCATAACAAATGACTCATTTGTATTAAATGAAAAACGAGAATTCACGCTTGTATATCCATATCTGTCAACTTTATATCCTCTTCCTAAATGAGCAACATCCCACCAATGACATTTAAAGAGATGTACTTTCCTATCCCCCACATAAGAAAGCTCATAAATATCCTCGAGGATTCCATAATATTCCTTCTCAGGATTAGAATCATCCCCCCTCACAAGAACTCCACTATTTTGAGTTTTTCTTTGAGATTCACGATCTCTTGTATGAAACCTAAACCCATTGACCAAAATTGTGGTATAGCTATATATTACTCTTTGAGGACCAATGGCTAAGCTAAGAAGCTCATCATCTCCTCGCCAATGTGAACCAGACTTCGTAACCTATTAAAAAGTAACATCGAAAGGTTATGACATAACATATAATATAATGCATTAGTTAACCTACTTAAAAAATACTTACTAGACGATTAAAACATTGAGGAAATTCTTTAATGTGCCTTGAATCAACATTTGATGCCTGTGTTTAGAGCTCCCTTTTGTGCTCCCTACAAATTGTGTCATTCCATGTATTAGAGTTTGGTTTACCAATAATTTAATTGTGAGTAAGCTATAGTGTACATACTCTATCAACAGCCAAAATTTTTCACTATTTTGTAGCACGTATAGAGAAGTTTGATCAAATTCTTTGTTAGAGAGGAAAATCGATTTGCCAGCACCTCTTAACTGTCCACTTTGACCAAATATCAACCTCTGAGAAGCTGTCATATTTTCATCATCATTTCTTGGAGCTCTATTGAATTTTGTTGGAATATTGCTCAAATATCTTGAGCAGAATATTAGGCTTTCATCAGCTAAATAACCTTCGGCAATTGAGCCTTTTGGACGAGCGTTATTGTGAACATATGACTTTAGTGTGCGTAGATGCCTATAAATACAAATGACAAATCAATTGGGTTTTTAATACTAAATACAACACAATGAAATTGTATAGGTTTGATAATGTTACCTCTCAATTGGATACATCCATCGGTATTGGACAGGCCCTGCAATCTTTGCCTCTCTTGCTAAGTGGATGGGTAGGTGGACCACGACATCAAAGAATGTCGGAGGAAACACAGTTTCCAATTTACATAAGGTAAATGAAATTTGTTTTTCAATTGAATCTATGTCTTCCATGGTTAAGCATTTTGAGCACAAAATCTTCAAAAATTGAGCCAACTCCACTATAGGATCACTAACCTCCTTAGGCAACAACCCACGAATTGCAATTGGAAATAGCTCCTCCAATAAAATGTGATGGTTGTGACACTTTAGTCAATATATCTTTCTTTCTGCCACATTGACACACCTTGAAATATTGGAAGAGAATGCATCAGGAACCTTTAACTTAGCCAAAAAGTTGCAAACCTTCAACTTCTCTTGAGATGAAAGCACGTAGCATGCTGCTGGTAACAAAATATTATTCCCGTTCTCAATAGGGTGCAAACCTGACCTAATTCCCATATCCACCAAATCATAGCAGCTCTTCACTGTGTCCTTCGTCTTTCCAACCATATCCATCACTGTGGACACAATGTTGTCTAACATGTTTCTCTCAATATGCATAACATCAAGATTATGTCGTAGTAGAAGTGTTTTCCAATAAGGTAATTGGAATAAGATGCTCTTTTTCTTCCAATTATATGCAAGAACTGCTTGGTTACGCATTCGTTTCTGACCCTTTCCAAACGTCACATTGAGCAAGCATTCTAGTTGTTCAAGTGCTTCGTCACCAGTCAAATATGTAGATGCAGTATCATTTTTTATTTTACCATCAAATGCCCTCTTATTTTGACGCCAAATATGATTAGTTGGTAAGAAGCGACGATGACCCATGTAACATAGTTTGCTTCTTAATAATGTAGAGTGGGTATCTTTGTGGCAACAAGGACACGCCAATTTTCCTTTTGTGGACCCACTTGAAAGATTTTCATATGTAGGAAAATCATTTATTGTCCACATGATCGCAGCTCGCATATTAAAATTTGACTGTCAATGAGCATCATATGTCTCCACCCCTTCCTCCCATAATTCTTTAAGTTCATCAATCATTGGTTCTAAATATATATCTATATCATCTCCTAGATACTTTGGGCCAGGGATAAGAAGTGTTGTCATGAAGTATGGTTGTTTCATGCATTTCCAAGGGGACAAGTTATATGGTACTAGAACAACTAGCCAGATACTATGGTTGACACTCATGTTTCCATATGGCTGGAACCCATCACTTGCTAATCCCATCCTAACATTTCTAGGATCCACTGCGAAATTAGGATGTTGCTTATCGAAAGACTTCCAGGCAATGGAGTCAGATGGGTGCCTTAACACACCATCATCAACATGTTCTTCTTTGTGCCACCTCATATCTTTGGCAGTGTGCCTTGCCATATATAATCTTTGCAACCTTGGCTTAATTGGAAAATATCGCAACACTTTGTGAGCTTCTTTCTTGCATTTTTGCACATTTGATTTCCATCTAGACAACTTGCACTTAGGGCATGATTGTGCAGTAGCATGTTCTTTCCTGTATAAAATGCAGTCATTCTTACATGCATCTATTTTTGTGTAGTCTAACCCCAAGTCTTGAACAATTTTCTTGGCTTCGTAGTAGGAATTAGGTACTTGGGCACCCTCTGGCAGCACTTCTTTAAATAATTCTAACAACATATCCACATAATTGTCGCTCCAATGATTAAGACACTTTAAATTAAGTAGTCTAACGATGAACGACAACTTTGATACCTTATCACAATTTGGATATAAACTTGTTTTGGCATCTTTTAGTGAGTCGTAAAACTTTCTTGCATGAAAATTTGGCTCTTCATTGTTTTCTACATAAGGGTTCATCTCTTCTGGGTTCACAACTCCATATGCATCTTGGATCATTCCAATTATGTCATCCTCTTCATTCCCTTCATCAAGGGGATATGAAGTTATCCCTACAACTTCTCCATGACGATCCCAAACCTCATAAGATTGCCAGAATCCATTCTTCAACATATCAAACCGTACTTTATGCCTAACCTTGAACACCACATTTCTACATTTTTTGCATGGGCATCTAATTCTACTCCCCACCCTTAGTTGACTGTATGCCCACTCAAAAAAATCGTCCACCCCTTTTATGTACCTTCGATCAGCTCTATTCCCAACTTTCAACCAACTCTTATCCATTATCTGTCATACAATTTTGTATAGAGTAAAAGTGAGCAATTAGAAAAGAAAAGAACAAGGTATTTAGACAAAACAAAGTATATGTGTAGTGATAATTGAATGAAATGGGGTCTTGTTGCCAAATGTACTACAAATGGGAACATGTTTCCAAAACTACTAGAAATAGAGAGATACGAAGAGGTAGTTGAGATCATGTTCATATAAAATAATATTTAGGAAGAAAACTTGTTATGTAAGAGAGCACACAAGAACTTTTAGAAAGAGAACTTATTACGAAGGTCCCCAAGCACTTACCATAAACAATAGAGTCCAATGGTGGCTTTAGGGCTCTACATATGTACTCAATATATCAATAGTATTGCATACATAGATGATCCAACAAGTAAATGAATTGAAACTATTGGTCTAGAACTCTAAATAAGGTTCCAATAACATAGTACAAGTATCATACTAGAATGAAGGCCTATGGCCCTAAACTTATGAAGCATGACGAATTTCATGTTATGTTCTTCAATGGGAAACCATAACATAGCCATCATCAAAGTCTTATTATGGCTTAAGTTCCCTTGATAAAATTAGACAGTTGCCTTATAATTTTTATAATATCATCTCATATATTGTGATTGATTGAAACTTAAACTCAAGAAGAAAAATATAAATTTACATTGAGAATTGAATGACTATCTTATTATGACTTAAGTTCCAATGGAAAGCATAATATGAATCAAATATGAATAAAGTTATTTCGAGCCAATATATTAAAGGAAAATATGTTAGGGCCCTTTATATATTGGAATTATTGCTCTTATTTGTTATATTTGATAGATTAATAGATTATTGTAAAATTTTATTATCTCTTTGCGCCTATTAATAGATTATCTCTCAATATTTTATTAATAATTAGTTATCCATAGGAATCCAAACATACTTTGATTCTTTCTCATTTCTTAATAATTAATCATTCAAAAGACCAACAAAAAAGGTAATTCTTTTTTTTTTTTGGTTACAAAGTTATTTTCTACCAAAAATTAGATAAAAGTTTAGTGTGCAAGAGGCAAAATTCTACTGAAACATGGGTTAAGGAAATACATTTTTATTATCTTTTCTTATATTGCCCCTGTAACTCCTCTTTGAATTTATGTTAGTCATAACCATCCACTATCACTATCTCGCCTCAGTTGCATTTGTGCTTAACTTTGCACTTTTTCATCCTTTCCTTTTCATCAAATTCATCAAAACTCTCTTCCTCTCTGGAGGAATTTTATTATACTATTATCTTATATTCTCTAGATTGTCGTATGGGTCAATTTTTAAATAAGTTTCCATACTTTAAAATTTTAAAATTTATGAACTCCTGTAATTTTAATTTTTTTAGTTAGTTTTTTATCATTTCTTTAAATGTTAATTGATAAGCAAGTCACACTCTATCTTTTTCAGTCTTTGTCACTCCCTGTTCGCTATTCACCACTCATAAACTATTAGCCGTTCTTTTTAAGCTGTTAATATCACTGGAAAATGCTACAGCAAAAAATCTCCAAGCATGGTGGCTTTTCTTAAATTTTGGAATTTTGCTGCTTTAGATATTTGATTAAGATGGACTTTTCTACTAAGCACCAACGTCAACTAGAGATGAGAATGGGAGAAAAATAAGGCAAAATTGAAAAATGTTTCTGTTTGCTCTCAATTGAGGTCCTGGGTATTTTTTTTTTTTGGCCATAGGTCCTGGGTATGATATTTCTTCGTGGAGTCAATTATTGTTTTGTGGTACTGGCATCTCTATAGAAGTTGTTAATTTTATCCTGATTAAAGGAACATTGAATTTCATTGTACAGAATTCTTATCAGAATAAAAGGGAAAGGGGAGGAGAAAAAAGGGAATTGCAAACCAAAAGTTAAACTGCATGCATGTAAAGAAGATGGGTTTTATTCCTTAGGTTGTAGATTCTGTTTTTCTTTCTATTTTTAGTTACATGACATTTGAAGCTGATGGTGTTGTTCCTTATAAAGAAGAAAGCAAGACTATCTAAGCATAACCATGTGAACCTAGAGGCTTAAGCATTCATTTTGGGGGGCCACAATTAAGATATCTTTGACATTATGCAACTTTGTAATATTGACATCTATCTTATCATGCAACTACAGTGTCATCGGGCTCACTGTATTTTTCAACTTCTTTTAACCATTTCACTGGAATTTTCCACACTAGCAGGGATGTAGCTGTTCTCTCAAAGCATTATTTTTTGAAGACAAATTAATTCATTCCTAAGTTCTTCTTCTGTAATGAAGCAGTATTTGCTTTTCTCTACATAATACTATATGTGGGCATGATAATTGGGCTCTGCAACTTCTAGTAATCAAGTCATGCTATTGAAAAAATGTATTATCTTATTATGGTGTGATACTACCAGTATCTCCAATATTGCTACTTTTTTGGACTTTGGTCCTCTTGGTGAAATAAAGATCCACAAGAGAGAAAAGGACAAAACGATGTTAACTGGAAGGTAGCTTGTCACTTTATATTATCCAAATTAAGGTGGAACATATATCTCTCAACATTTATGTGTCTTTTTCATATATATTTTTTAATTTTTTAAAAGACACTAATATTTTAAAGATAGAAACGTATCATGTTCGACACCTATATTAAACCAATTACAGTACCAAAATAAAACCCCCAAAAGTATAAACCCCAACCACAATAGATAAACCCCTAAACTAAATCAATAGCAAATGCCCAATACAAAGAAGAATGAAAGGAAATACTGACCTCAGATGCGTCGCTACAGCCACCCATGAAGTGGTTCACGATGTAGGGGTTCTTGGTACTTTTCGGTGGGATTCTCTGTGCAGACGTGTCTATGCAACCCACTATTGTAAGAGCCAGGTTTTTTTCTTTTTTATTTTATATATGCGTTCAGTTTTATCTTGGTTTATACTACAAGTGAATTTCCTTAATCTTACTAAGCCATAAGAATAAAATACCACATATTTATATGATCACTTCACAAGAGGTTACATCAGTATTAGAGTTATACAAGAGTAACACTAGATACTACTGAAACACTAGGAATTATTCTTCCAAAAATATACATTGGTTACACTACATAATGTACATCCTACTGACTAGGCCCTGGCCTAACACCACACCCCTAGGGTGCATGAGTTGATAGAGGGGGTGGTGCCGATGCCAGGATCTCTACTACGTTCATTATCATTACATCTTGTAAGACGGTGAACTGGCCCAAGAGGGGCACGTCTACTACCTATACCTTTAACATCAGTGTAGGCATCTCAATTGTTATTATCTGAACACATCACCAAAATTAATGAGAATAAAATCTCAATAGGTCTAACATTAACAATTTATTATGAAAGTAAAACAAGAGATGTGTTCAGCTGTATAGGCTACAGAAAACATTATTTAAAGCTATAATCAGTGCATATAATATAAAATGATTGAAATGCATACAACATGCATACAACATGCATACACCAAAAATTTCTCGGTTGTCAATAGAGCACTGTCACTTGGTCAGAGTGGCCATAACCCATGGCTCACTCAAGGTTAATAAGGCGTCCCTATCCGGTACCGTCTCACAGCCATTACAACCTCTCAGGTCACCCCTTACCACCACAAGGTACCGCATGTCGCCGGGTCACCTTGCCACCATAAGGGTCATCCCAATATTTCATTTTAAGATATAGGTGTATCACTCACACATCACACCATCACATATGGCACTTATGCTTTTAAGCATTCACTTCTTATGCATCACATACACCTTTGAGATCATGCATCTCATGAATATACAATTTACCCATATATCATACATGCCTTTCACTAGGTCATGCACTCTCATATTTTCATTAATGCAACATATATACAACACACACACATGCCTCATCTGCATATACCTCATCCATTTACCATGCAAGTATTTCACACATGCACACACTTCTCATTTATATGCATCTCATCAATGCATCTTGTATACATCTCACACACATCTTATCTATATGAATATCATCAATGCATCATGCATCCGTCTCACATACATCTCATCTATATGATTCTCATCAATGCATCATGCATCCATCTCAGATACATCTTATCTATATGCAATATGTGATTTAATTTCTCATAATAAAAGGTTATAATTCACACTACAATGCATTATTAATAAGGTATTTATTTGTATTTTAGTTTCCCTTAACATCATCCATCCATTGGGGTTCATTCAGAGCCTTCAAAATGCAAAATAGGGCCATTTCATCCTCAAGCACGGCTTGTCCAGGTCCCAGGGCACGGCCATCCTTAAAATTGTACAAATCGTGCTGCAGAATTCTCAAAAATAGCTCTCAACATAGCCTGGCCTTGTTTCGGGCTGTAGTCTGGCGACCAGCCTGACCTTCCTTCACTCTCCAAGCCATAACTCCCTCATTTCAACTTCGATTAAAGTGATATAGGTGTCTATAGAAAGCTAATAGAATTATCTACAACTTTTATGTTTACTAATGTTACATATTACAAATAGATGTAAATGTAAAAGTGTTACAAACCCAACATCATGATTCTGCGCATTAAATCTGGCCTTTCTTCACTCGTTGAGGCATAACTCTCTCATATGAGGTCGGATTAAAGTGATTTTAGAGGGGTTTTAACCATAAGACACAGATCTACAACTTTTATGATGAAGACATCTTCTAATTTGACATAAACCAAGAAATACAGATTTATTCATTCAGACCATCGAATTTCATCCATCCAAAGTCAATTTTTAGCACAAAACATGCAATACATATGCATCTAAACCTTTGCTCTACATGGATATTCATATGATCAATCCAATACATGCATAAGATACCTCCATCAATAAAAAATTACAAGTATTCATACACACATATGTCATCAAGATTTCAAGCTTCATAATCAATTAATGTTAAACCTACCTTAAGAACTTCTTGGATTCTTTCTTCTTGATACCTTTCTCTCTTCTCTCTCTCTATCCTTCTTCCTTCTTCCTCTTCTCCTTCTTGGCTACGTTTTTGTTTCTGATTCCTCTCCCTCTTTGATCAAATTATTGAGTCTTATCCCCAATATATTGATAAAATTGCATTCCTTCTAGAAGTTACTCCTTCTTATTCTTTGCCACTCATTTCTCTAATTATTACAAGTATGGCTTTCTCTAATTATTACAAGATTTTCATACCATTAGAATATGACTTTGCCCCTCATTTCTCTAATTATTACAAGATTGCCATACCATTAGCATATGACTAAAGCCTTGTTTGGCTTCCTCCAATTCCCTAAATAAAACTTAGTAGATCTTAGAGATACCTTTTATTCATAATTCTAACCCCTCTCTCACTACTTAATTCTATTCTAAGAGGTTAGAAAATTAGGGTTTCATCCTTCCTAATTTTTCTAATAAAAAGAGAATTAATATTTTTTTCTCATCCTTTGAACCTAGAAAATCATGCCATAACATAGAATTAATTGAGGGATGTTACAACTATCACAAAAGCTAAAATTGGTGCAGAAACTACAATACATAAACAAAACAGCTCAATTCCAAACCGAACCCACTGCAAGTGTAAACTCCAACCAAAACCCTTAACTGAATCAGTAGAAAATGAACAATATACCTCAGATATGACTATTCCACCAAAAAGTTCTCTTCTACTTCAAGATGATCAATATACAGAATCAGAGCAAGCAATTGCTGAGATCAGCATCTGCACACTTTCAAATTGTATGAAGAAAGTTCAATAACATATGTATTATGAGTCCCAGGAACAAATGCAGATACATATATCCAAATTTCTTCACTATTTAACAAAAGTTTTTTCACCTTCTAATGTAACAGAATTGCCTGTGGAGTACACAACTATGTTAGCAGGTCAGAATGCTTCAAGTGCAAAACACCAAGAGATTTTGGTGAGAAAAGTTTAGTCTTCAGGATGTTTTCTCTGTTTAGCTATAAAAAGGTTTGACAATGTTCTTAGAAAATCATATTCAACCTTAGTTCAATGATACATTGATTACTTCTATTTTTAGGTGGGGGAAACGGAGAAGAAATTTTAGAAAGTCCCCAGATATCACTGATTTCCATTCACAGAGTTCCTCAACAACCAACACCATATCTTGTTTTCCCCATCTTATGCTTTAAAAACTAATCATTAATGAAGACCCTCTGTTAAAATTATAGCTACTTTTCACACTAGGAAGCATTTAAGTTAATTATACAAAATCAAACAAGCCAACCTGTGGTGCTTCGATGGTACTTCGATGGTGAATCAAACAAACCAACCTGACTGAAGCAGACACACACAATGGAGGATTGACAAAGATGAGCCCACTGCTTTCTCATCCGAAGGTGCTTCGATGGTCTCACTCAGTTGGCAGCTACGAACTCAGCCAATCCATGTCTCTCGTTCCAGGGGCTTCACTGTGAGCCACCACTGTTGACTTCTGCCGTGGTGACTTCGGTGATGACAATTGGAAACGGGCAAATAGGTGGTGATTTTGGGGGAAGGTTTCTCGTTCACCAGGTAATGATTTCTGGTGAGAAAAATTTGAGGGGTTTCGTTCGTGGGACAAAAAATTTGGGGGTCTTAAGCTCGGGTTTCAGATGCGTGTGCGTGGATTATCAGATGCCTCCAGATTCCTCTCTGCTGTGCTTCAACATTCAGGTCGCGGGTTCAACATTTAGATGCCTATGCGTGGGTTTATCAAATGCGTTTATCAGATGCGTGGGTTAAGTATATTTTTCATTTCCTCTAACATCTGCTTATTCTCTTTTTATTATTTTCTTTTTTTTATAAAAAAATTTATTTTCCCTTAAAATAATTGAATATCTTTTGATTTTTCAAATATATATATATATATATATATATATATATATATATATATATGTATGTTATTTTAATTTTAAAAATTTACTCTATCAATTTACTATTTATTTAAAAATTAGCTTATTTAAAAAATATTTTTATATTTATTTTATTAATAAATAATTTACTTATTTTTTATTTTATAACTAAAAATTTATATATTAAAAATTTAATTTAATTTTTTTATTGAATAAATACATCCATTCTTGAAACCCCTTGCACCACTTGAGCTAGCTTTAGAAAACAAATATGGACCAATCAAAGATACCAAAAATGCGAAGAGGAATGGGAAAAGAAATTTATCTACTTTCAGTGGCAACTTTAGTCGCCACTGAAAATCATTTTCAACCTTTTAGTGACAACTTCATATAGGTCGTCACTGAAAAGGCAACTTTCAGTGGCGACTCATGATAGTCGCTATTGAAAAGGAAAGTTTCAGTGACGACTCATGAAAGTCGCCACGGAAAGTGATTTTCAGTGACGACTTTTTTGGTCGCCATAGAAAAGTTGTCACTGAATGTCCTGTTTCTTGTAGTGTGTTGACCAAGTTCTCATAGGCTAAATTTCGTGATTTTGGAGTTATTTCCTAGGTTTTCAAACCCTTTAGACTTGTTTTGGAGGTCCATTGGATCATATTTAGCTTAAAAAAATACATTTTGGAGATATCTAACTTGGAACCTTAGCTTTGTGAATAGATAATTCCTTTTATGACTTACCCTATATTCTTCTTGAGCTTTAAGTGTATAATTAATTATGTTTACAAGTTATTTATACTATCATAAGTTTGTGAAATGTGTTAAAATACCTACTTTACTTACTAACTGACATATAGTTCAAGAAGAGTATGGTTTTACAAATAGATTTTGAAACTCATTGAATATGTGGTTTTAAATAGATTTCTCATCATATGGTAAAGTGAATATTTTATTCACGTGACATTGATCTGTAAAGCTATAAAGTTGCCTTAAAAAAGGCATGAATATGTGATAACCCTGATTGGGAAGTTTTTGACAAAAGAATTGTACTAAGACTGAAAATTCTGAATTATACTAAAATTTCTGTTTTGAACATTATCGCATATATGCAAATAATGATTTATGTGGAGAAATCCTATTGAAAATACTATTTGCTAACAGCAGGTGATGTTATTCCAGGTACACTTTGATACCTCAACTAGCAGGGGTGGTACTAGCTTCGTGTGATGACCAACACATGGGATATGATATATGAAGGAGAGCGGGATGCCTCCTATCTGGGTGAGATGCCGACTATATGATATGTGATTTCCCCTCCTTTGCTGTGTACTTAGAAAATTATCCATATTAGAGTCTCTTTGCATATCCTCTTGAACGAATAGAGTAAATCTTAGCTAAGATGCTTAGTTTAAGTAAATCCTACACTACCAAAGTCCAGAAAGGCTTGAACTCTGATATGGTGGTTCTAATATGGGATCCTCCTAATGTTTTCATGAGAAATATTTTGATGCATAACAATATTTGATTAATGATCATACCCTATTGCATATGATTTCGGATATCTGAATATAGTTTGAATTGAGAATATTTGAAATGCGGGTCCCATATAGATGTACCTCTGAATTGTAATGTTCTATATGATAAATTTTAAAATATGAGTACATCCATATGTTGACCTAAGAAGTCATATGAGATATTATCTACTCACTAAGTTGTCAAACTCACTACACGATATTTATATTTTTTTTCAGATAAGAATACAGAGTTTGGTCTTACTTCTACGTGATCTACTAGGTGTCACACTCTTTGGGTGATCCAACATTGCTTTCAAGGCTCACAATGTTTAAATCATTTTGTACTTGTATTCTAGAGTATGCTCTGAACAGCACAAGTATGATCCCTACTTCTATTGTAATATATGTATAAAGTCTTAACCTGTGTATTTGGTTATATGGGAAAACTTATAAATGTATGTTATTATTTTTTATATGTGATATACTTAGAGAATGTATGTAATAAAATAAGGATAAAGTTATCTTATACTCATGACAATCGTGTTCCCTTAAATTGGGGGCATGACATTTACGGTGTCGTTGATGCTTGAAACTATTTATGAGGTTTTTCGCCATTTTTTCTCATATGACTTATTGTTTCTCATAAAAACTAAAGCTATCAGCTTCACAGTCAACATACTCAGGGGCTTGTTGACCATGGCCAATTACATAGGCTTTTCCTCGCTAAAAACTGCCATTGTTTGTGTTGTCTTCACCTTCTTCCTTAATTTGAGTTTTGACCTACACCTTCTTAATGAAAATAGTTCCTGTTCCTACATGGAATGGTGGCAAAGATGAAGAAGATGACCTTGAAATAGGTTCAAACGCATTTTTCTATTTAGCAGATGTTGTTCTTTTAATTAAAATTCGCAAGTGTACGAACCTATTGGAGTATAGATTTAGTGATATGGAAGGTCGATCCCACGAGGACCTCCAATTAAAAGGATAATCTAATTTAAACCCAAAATACATAATTCTAACCTAATTGCCATAATATTTATTTTGTGAAAAGAGCATTAAACTAAGTATGCAAGAAACTTATGTTCTCAAATTAAATTAGAATATATTCAAAGTAAAGATGCATGTTAAGGTTAGGAGATCCACTTTTAGTATATTAAATAAAAATAAATTAAACTATTTTTTTTACTTAAATGGAATCCTCATATTAACAAGGTTCCATTCCTAACATATATTACCTTAAACTCACTTTGATTTATATATGAATTACATTTACTTCTTTTTTATTGTATTAATAATAATTGAGCCATTTTTGTAAAATGGATTCAAGTATATATTGTGCCAATCATCATATTATTTATAATAAATTGAAATTGATTCAAGCATTTATTGTACTAAAGAATGTCTACAATGGTTCAAGATTCACATTTTACAAGATTAAATATGAAAAGACGTGAAAGGAAGAAAATTAAAAACATAACAAGAAATAAGTCGCAAAACCAACCATAAACAATAACATGACATAGGTGGCAAAGCCAACCATTAACAAATAACAATATAAAGTAGGCGACAAAGCCAACTATTAATAAATAACATAAAAAAACTAAAGAGATAAATACTAAATCAAATATAAACATTGAATTCTAATTAAAAGTTAAATAAATCATTATTTACTTATCAAGAGTTTCACCATTTCACCTTAGCATATAAAGATTAGTTATCCATAATGAAAGTAGGGAAACAAAATTGAAGATGAAAAAGTACGATGAAATTATAAAAGAAATTAATGATAACAAAATATTTAAAGAAAGAATAATAACTTGTAACCAAAAACCTCTTTCAAGACCATTTTCTAGCTCACAACATCCCTCTATTTATAGTTACAATTAGGAGGGAAGGGTAATTTTCAATAATAATGGGTAACAAAGTCACATCATTTACTATTGACACTTTTGGATCTTCTCACATGCGCCGAAAGTAACCATTGAATTAAGTATTGAACTTTACCAAATTTGCTGCCCATGTGAAAATAACAGTTGAAGGAAATTTTGCCACCTTTCCATAATGGTATGGCATGTATATATTGGGTATTTTCTTTGTGACTAATAATCAAAATATTAAAGCAAGATTGGGCCGGATTGTAACAGCAAGTATATTCTCTTCTGGCCTACTTTTAGCCCTTTTAATATCAAAATTTCAAAATTACTGTGAAATACGAGTTTGAATATATTTGATTCTTCTTTTCGTAAGATTAAGAATCACATTGATTAGAATTTTGGATGAAAAGTTAGACCTTTTTTTCTGACTTAAGTATTTATCCTTTATCCTGAGAAGCTGGGTGTTTTGCCTTAAATCTTTATGCTTCAATTTTTTGGAATTGTGATCATAAATCAAGATTAGCTTGATACACATATCTACTAGGATGCATATCAAGAGTCAATAAGATATGTGCAATGACTTCTTACTTGGCCATACTTAATAAATTGATTTTATTTTATTAGTTTATAGACATCATTTCCAAATAATGACAATTTTACTTTAATTCTTCCAATTGAATCTTTTTTTTATTCTTCTTTTCAACTGCAAAAGACTTAGAAAACCAAAGATAAATAAGAGAAATAAATTCTTAAATATGGCAAAAAGATAAGAGGAAATTATTTAATTTATGAGCATAAAACTCACTCATCAAACACCCCCAAACTTAACATTTTGTTTGTCCTTAAATAAAACATACAAACTTTTAAAATTCAAAAGATGAGTGAGTGATGAGTTGTCTTTGGCTTAAGAAGCATTCCTTAAATATTTCAAGAAATTTGAAACCAAGGAGAATTTCAAGAACCCATGACTATGTAAAATTTTAATTCAAATACAATTCATGACTTACCCTTGAATCCCAAGTGTATGTGTGGTAATCACATGACATTAGACTTCTTGTATTCAAATAAATTTATGTAATCAAATATTTGAATTAGATCTCCAGATATATGCATTTGGGACTCCATAAGTTGATTTTTTATGTCATTCTCCACTAATGTAGACTAAACATATTATTCAGGATTATTAGGACTTTCATTAGGCTTATAATGCGTGGCACAGGTTAAAGATGGATAAATGGATATCAATGAAAGCTCAATTCACCCTACAACATACATGATCATTTAGTTGTCATTTGGTTCATGGAAAGGTTTATTTCCAGGAAAGTTACATTCTTAAGAAAGTTGAAAAAATATGTATGGTTGTCATTGTACTTTCTTAGGAATAATTTGTTGTATTCCCGCCAAATTTTCATTCCCATGTTTAGTTCATGTAAAATATTTCCAGGAATATAATTTACTTTTTCAAAAATACCCTTATAAAAGAAAAACTTTAAAAATAAAATAAATGATAAATAAGAGCAAAAAAAATGAAATGAGCAAATAAACAAATAAGACTTCTTCTTGACCAAAAAAATAAGAAATGATATTTTTTATTTAAGCATTTTTTAAATGCATGGGACATTTTGTACAAAAAAAGGCATGAAACATTACATTTGTATATTAATAGTTAAACTACCTAACAATCGGAGAACATTGAAAAGTGTATAAGCTTTATCACACAAGAAATTTTGAGATTGGACAAAAATACATCTTACTAAATTGATGCGGTCATAAATACATCAAACCATTGTTGTTATATAATAGTGCTAAACATAAACCAAAAGAAAAAACTACAAACTATTACCATAACGCTATAGCAAAAAAGTCAAAAACATTCACAGCAAACTTAATTAACAATAGTGCAATTACAAGGTGTTTGCTACTAAAATTTGTTGCACATAAAAAACTTTCAACTCGGGATCAATAGTAAAAAAGAAATCCACTGCACGTTTATTCTTAATAATCATAGATCCAACCCTTACCCTTTTCATATCAGTTAACCCCTCAACTTTCTTTATTTCTTTAAGTACTTGCATCCTTCTCTCTGCTCCTTCCTTTTCATGCTTAAAATATCCAACAAAGTCATCAACGATGTCTTTGGTGCTCTCATACATTTTTCTAAAACTTGTATAGTCTCTGCAAGTTGTTCAATAATAGAATCATTCCCAATAGTTATCTTTCTCTTCTCTCTCGCACTAGATGCAAAATCTTGGCCCTTTGAAGCAACAATACCAATATGAGTGGAATAATGACCTAGATATTATGGAAGTTGAGTCTCAACTGCATAATCAATGGGAGCCTCATTTATGTTTGCATCATCACTCATAAATAAAGCATCTTCTTGCATCTCTTCATCTCTAATTCTACGGGTAAATAATAAGTCTTACCATATACAAGTCGGTAAGGAGACATTCTAATAAGGGTTTTAAATGTAGTATGATAAGCCCACAAAGAATCAAATATTTTCAAAGATCAATCTTTCTTATTTTGGTTAATCATTTTCTCCAGAATAGTTTTAATTTCCCTATTTGAAATCTCAATTTGACCACTAGTCTGTGGGTGGTAAAGGGTAGTAACTTTATGTGTAATGCCATATTTCTTCATTAAATGCTTAAAATTTCTATTGTAAAAAAATTTCCCCTCATCGCTAATGATAGCCTATGGTACACCAAATCATGAAAAAAAAATGTTTTATTTAAAAAATTTTACCACGACCTTGAGATAATTTGTTTTACAAACAAGAGTCTCTACCCATTTTGACACATAATCCATAACAATAAAGATGTACAAATTTTCAAAGGAATTAGGAAAAAGTCCTATGAAATCAACACCCCAAATATCAAATATTTCAACGATAAGGATAAGAGTCAAGGGCATCATATTTCTACATGAAATACTACCTAATTTCTAACATGGCTCATAAGAACTACAATAAAAATGTGCATATTTGAAGAATGATGGCCAATAAAAGCCACATTGCAAAATCTTTACAGTATTCTTTTTAGTACTAAAATGACCCTTACAAGCATGATCATGACAAAAAGAGTAATACTATATTGCTCACTCTCAAGAACATATCTTCTAATGATTTAATCAAGACAATACTTAAACAAGTATGGATCTTCCAAAAATAATTTCTTTACTTTACCAAAAAAATTTACCCGATCTTGCTTACTCCAATATATAAGCATTTGAACCATGGCATGATAATTAGCAATGTCAGCAAACTAAAGTAACTGAGAAATAGCTATGAGTTTCTCATCTAGAAAGGATTCTCTAATAGGTAAGTTATTATCAACATACTCAACTATCAACCTAGACAAGTGATCAGCTACCACATTTTTTGAACATTTCTTACCTCTAATTTCTAGATCAAATTCTTACAACGATAGTATTCATCTTATCAAACATGCTTTAGCATATTTCTTAGAGAGAAGATATTTAAGCGTATCATGATCTGTAAAGATTATAATCTTAGATCCTAGTAAATAATATCTAATCTTGTCTAGAGCAAATACCACAGCTAGTAACTTTTTTCCTATCATAGAATAATTCAATTAAGCAACATTAAGAGTTTTACTAGCATAGTATATCATATAGGAAAATTTATCTAGACACTGACCTAAACCAGCTCCAATTGCATAATCAGAAGCATCATACTAGATTTCAAATGGAAAATTCTAATTGGGTGGTCAAATGATAGGTGCAGAGATAAGTAACAAATTAAGTTTCTCAAAAGCTTAGAGACATTCTTCATCAAAGACAATATGTACATCTTTGGCAAGCAAATTACATAAAGGTCTAGAGATTTTATTAAAATATTTGATGAATCTACGATAAAATCCTGCATGGACTAAAAAGGAACATATATCTTTTACAGTCTGGGGAGGTGAAAAATTAGATATAAGATCAATTTTGGCCTTATCTACCTTAATGCCTTAATATGACACAACATACATTAAGAAAATCCCCTTTTTAACCATAAAATGACATTTTTTCAGTTCAAAATAATATTCCTTTCCCTGCATTTGATTAAGACCAATCTCAAATGGTGTAGACACTCCTCAAAACTAGACTCATGCATAGAAAAATCATCTACAAACACTTCTAGAAATCGTTGTACCATGTCAGAAAATATGTTTATCATGCACCGTTGAAAAGTGGTAGGTATATTACACAATCCAAATAGTATTTAACAATAGGAAAAAGTTCCAAAAGGACAAGTGAAGGTAGTCTTTTCTTGATCCTCAGGTGCAATGGTAAGTTGGTTATAACTAGAATATTCATTAAGAAAACCATAGTATGCATGTCCAGCCACCTTTCTAGCATTTGGTCTATAAAAGGAAGTGAAAAATGGTCTTTGCTTGTGACAGTATTCAACTTGTGGTAGTCAATACAAATATGTCACCTAACTTGTACTCTAATGGGAACTAGCTCATTATCTTCATTATTGACTATAGTTATGCCAGATTTCTTGGATACTACCTAAATAGGACTAACCCATGCACTGTTAGAAATTGGGTAAATGATACCCACATTTAGAAGTTTAATCACTTTAGCCCTCATAACCTCTTTCATGTTTAAATTTATCCATATTTGTGACACTCTTGAAGTTGTGGTATTATCCTCTAAATGTATCATATGCATGCAAATTGATGAACTAATACCCTTGATGTCTACTATTGTCCATCTTATGGCTTATCTTTGTCCATTAAGAATTCTAATGAGTTGAACTTCCTATTCTTTATCTAATTCAGATGCTATGACAACAGGCAAGGTCTCAGAAGGTCCTAAAAATACATTTCAGAGAATATGGTAAATGTTTCAGTTCTGATTAGAGTTATTTTTCTACATATGGCAAAGAAACGGACTTAAGTTGAAAGTGTCTCTGTTTTGGCTTTCCATTTATCAGTATCTATTAGTGGAGTGGTCTCTATATGTTTGTGTTGAAGTGAGCCAAACATTTCTCTAAAGGTTCATTACCAAAAGAGTTTAAAATGAATCATAAATTGCACCTTCAATTATGTTGACTTCACACAAATTATCAATATTCACAAGTTAACGAGAAGCATTAAAAACATTGAGTTCAATCCTCATATTTCCAAAAAATAAATTGAAAATTCCATTGCGATAATTAATTATTGCATTGGGTGTTGCCAGAAATGGTCTACTCAAAATGATAAAAATTTATATATCTGCATTCTCAATAGATATAGTGTCAAAAATAATGAAATTCACTAGAAAATAGAATTTATCAACCTTAATAAAAATATCTTTTATAATACCTTTAAGAACTTTGGTAGACCTGTCAACTAATTAGAGAGTCATTAGTGTAGGTTTTAACTTACCTAACCCAAGTTTTACATACATATAGTATGGCAACAGATTCACACTTGCTCCTAAATTAAGTAAAATTCGGTTAATTATATGGTCACATATAATACAAGAAACTGTGGGACAACTAGAATCTTTATACTTGACATGAGTTTTTTACTGGATTATGGAGTTCACATGTTCAGTCAAAAGAATTTTTTTAAAACATTGGTTTTCTTTTTTACTGTACAAAGATCTTTCAAAAATTCTGAATAAACATGTACTTATTTAATAGTATCAAGAAATGGGATGTTAATACTAAATTGCTTAAACACCTATAAAATGCCATTATATTGAGTATCTTTCTTGATTACTGCAAGTCTTTATGGGAATAGAACTTTAGGGATACAAAGTGTAGGTTCACTTTTATTCACATTTAAGTCATTAAACTATGACTCTACATGATGACTCTATTTTTCATGTTCTGGCATGTGAACATGGTTGTCAATGATTTTTTCATATATAAAGGTTGTTATAAACTTAACTTCTTTGTTAAGATTTGTTGATGATCCTACTTCAAATTGACCCTTAAGATTAGGAATAGGTTGACTACGAAATTTGTCTTTCTCTTTCCTAAAGTACTGGCTAATTGACCTAATTGTGTTTCAAGCTTTGAAATAGTTTAAGTATTGAATTGTAAAACTTGTTGGGTTGACTAGATGAATTGTTGAAAGGTATCTTACAAAGAAGATCTTCATTGTTGTGATACCCAAAAAGAAAAGCATGTTGATGAACTAAAGGATATGAATTAGGAGGGGAAAATTGGTGCCCCCATTGATTCATTAAAGGTTGATTTTGTCTTCATGAAAATTTTAAGTGATTCCTCTAATTTGGATTATATGTGGGTGCAAATGGACAATTTAATGATTTTTCATAAGACTGAAAAGAATTAGTTTGCTCAGAGAATGCCTCTTCGTAAGCTAGTATAGATGGACAAGATTGTACAATGTAAGATGTACTAAAACATAAGGCACATGCCTCTTTTCTAACATTGGTGAAGGGTTCGAAGTATGGCTTAAAGTTAAAGCTAAAGCTAAACCGTTCTAATAAGGCCAACTAATGCAATTCTCACATTTATGTCATAATTTACTTTACAAATTCCTCTCTTTTTTATGTTGGGGACTTTCTATTCCTTGGATCTATGTAATTCCAATGTTGAAAGTTTTCAAACAATGATTCTAAGGATCTCAAAGTTTCAGCCACATTTAATTGTAAAAACCTTACACCATGCATGCTTTGGATAATTTGACGATTTGATGGATTCAAACCATCATAGAAATATTTTACAAGCCTTTAAGTTTCAAAGCCATGATTAGGTCATTTCAAAAGAAGGTAATTAACTTTTTCCCAACATTCAAAAAATTATACATCCTCTTTTTGGCAAAAATAAGAGATTTCTCTTCTAAGGGTATCAGTTTAAGGCATGGAAATTTTTTTTGATAGAAACTTATTTTACTAATTGATTCCAACTAGTAATAGTTCATATATGGAGAGAATTTAACCAGCCTTTAACTTTATATTTTAATAAAAATAGAAACATTTTAAACTTGATTGACTCATCATTAAAATTTTGAAAGCAAAATATTGAGCATATTTCAAGATATTTTTTAATATGTATGTATGGGTCTTATCTCTCTAAGCGATAAAATGATGATAAAAACTGGAGTATGGCTAGTTTAAGTTCAAAATGAGTTGCATTAGTTTGTGACAACACTATACAAGATAAGGTATTGATTATGACAAGTGAAAAATATTTCATGATGGTTTTCTCATGTGCAACTTGTTATTCTATTTTTGATGGTATCTCCACAAAATCTAATGTTTCAATTTTTGCATGAACAACAAAGGACGGACATATTGAATGGGATCTCAAGCTCATAATATATTAGCAACAACTTCATCTTCTAAATCTTTAACTATTGAGCCTGCTGGAGTCCCAAAAGAATAAGTTACCACTATGAATGCAAAAATTGAGACTCTATCTGCTCGATTTCAACAAAGTGAAGATAAAAATTTGATGTTAAGGCGAAAGGTTGAAGAATGAGTTCGGATGTTTAAGCGTCTCATGATAAATAATAATATAAGAAGCCGTTGTTTGCACATGGAGAAAAAGAGGATGACAACTACGGAGAAACTAGTGACACTATTGATAGATAATAATATTGAGATTACATTATATGTTTTACATTATTCATGGATGATTTTGTTTTACATATTAATATAATATTATACATTTTTTTGGGTGCAAAATTATTGGATTCTTCTTGAGATTTATATTTTTAATGCCATATAATCATCTATAGGATAATCGTTTGTTTGGGATAATAAAAAAAATTGAAATTTTTTTGTTAATTTAGAGACGCTATTTTATTTCTTCCCTAATAATTAGAGACAGAATCCATTCTCCTATAGTTTAAATGTTAGAGACAAAAATTTAAATTTTTAGAGATTATTTTTTTATCTTTAAGTGGTTAGCGATGACCAAATTAGAAACAAAAATAAATTATGTCTCTAATATAATTAGAGATAAAAATTTCACCTTTTAGAGATTGAATTATTTCATCTCTAATTATATTTTTTTCTAGTAGTGAATGACCAAATCAAATTACAATAGCAAATCATCACAACCATATCGTTATAATACCACGTAATAGAGACTTTTTGCAAAACTGTAAATTTGATGGTAAGTTCCTCTATTTGTAGGACCCTATTGGAAACTAGTAGTCAGTAGATAAATTGATCGAAATAACTAACATTTTAAAAAGTGAATCAATTATTGAATTAATCAAAAGAGTGGTTTATAGTTAACCGGTTTACCTATAATTAAATTACAATCGAACCAACAGTAAAATATATGATATATTTTTTATTTTCTATATTATTAAATATAATATATTAAAATTTAAATATATAAAATCAATTAAATAATTCATTTAAGATAAAAATAATCAAATAATGCATACTAATATATTTGAAAATTTATTAATAATTATATCACACATAAAAAAACTGCATACTTTTACATGATTTAGTAATCAATAGTTATTATAGTATTATTTTTAATCACAAAAAAATTAAAATACATTTATATTATCATATAAGAAATTAGTCAAAATGACATTGTTTTGAATTGAAATTTTTTTAAAAAAAAAAAAAAAAAAAGAAGAAGTCAAAACAGTGCCATTTTAATAGTAGGAAAAAAATAAAAGGAAAATGTAAACTCTTCAAACTATTTTAATTTATTGATTTTTTGACTAATTCGATTTTAGAAGTTAAACTGAATGGATTCTCCTCTCAGTTATTCTAACTAGCCAATTTAGTGTAATTGTTACAACACTTGAATTAACTATAAATATTAGGGGTGTAAGCAATCCAATGAGCCCGACTCAAATCGTGTAAATCCAACAAAAAAAGAATACATCAAATGAAGTATATGAAATTTTCAAACTTAAACGGATTGAAGTACTTTAAAATTTCGAATATTGTCGGATATTAAAATTGATTTCAACCCGAACCCGACCGAGTATTATCAGAAATCATGCGATTTAATTTCACAATCAATGAATTTTATTGCTTCTTCCCGTAACAATAGATTAATTTTTTTTTCTAAAAACATTTTTATAACAATTGACTTTTTTATTTTATTCTACTAACTCTTCATGTGAAGATGTGACAATGCAATGAAAGCTTTTTATCTTCCTAAAATTCTTCTCAGATTTAATGATGACTCCTCTCTCTCCCTTTTTTTGTTTCATTTTCTTTTTAAGGTATTACTCTATTTCCACCCTCATCCATCAGCCTTTCAAGTATCAACAATCCCAGGAGAAATTCGAAAATTTCCTTTGCCTTCCTTCTTTTTGAAATTGAAAATAACCCTTCACGCCTTTCTTTTGCCCTATTTTCTGAGAATGAAAACAACTCTTCACGCCTTCTTTCTATCCAGATCATCTCTTTCATTTGCTGATAAAAAAATAGTTGAATAGCCATCTCTTTCATATGTTTTTCATTCACTCTCACACTTACGCATTCACTCAATAGCTTTCTCGATTGAGTCCTAGCAACACCGCAAAATTGTAGGGACCGATTATAGATGGCAGTGAGGTGAGCAGTCGGGGTCGTCGTCTTCATCTCTAGTAACAATGCCAGTGTTCCTCTCTTCACAGTCAAAACTCAAACAAGATGAGGTTCTTTTGTTAAAAAAAATGTTAGATCCATTGAAAAACACCAACGAGGAGGCAAAGAAAGAAGGAGAAAGAAAATCTTAGGTGACCTGACCGAAAATTTTTCAATCCGAACAAATCCAAACTGTTCGGGTGGTGCAACTTATTAGTCGGTTTCGGATTCTATTTTTTCAATCTGAATTCTATTCGATCGAGTTAAATTTATGGTTCAACCCATCCAAACTCAACCCGTATTCACCCCTAATAAATATGGGATTATGTTTTAAATTTAAAGTTAACTGAATTGTTTCATTCTTTTTTTTTTTAAGACATGCTGTTTGTTGTATTCTGAGTTGAAATTTTCTCTTCTTCTTTTCTGTTGAACAAAGGGGGCATCACGCCCAAAGAGAGAGAGAATCAACAGAAAACAGCTCCGGGTGTGGTGGCCCCAAAAAAGAATCAGCTAAAAGTTCCTGAGCAATTGCAGGTGGAGGATCGTTCCAAATGTGATTTTCCAAAAGGCTGTTTCAGGTCGCTTAAATGGTCAATAGCGCTATCTATAAATATCATAAAGAGGTTCTCATTTTTATGTCCCCAAATTTTTTTATGACGTCCCAACTTCCCAGTCTACAACACATGGAGTTGAGTTTCTTTAGAAATTAGAGTTAGATAAAAGAAGAAAAAAAATTCTGAATATCTGTTTATTTAAATTGTCAAAACACGTGCATATATTCGCATCTTTGTGCTTCGGAAGCCACGATTCAAATCAGTTCTACTAGCCAACTGCGATAAACAAACTGTTTTCTGCGTCGAGATTCATCATACAAATATTTTTTTTCTCCCAATCAGGTATGATTTCCTACAAAAATTATTTGGCACAAACTCCTTATGACAACTATTTCAAAACATAAAATTCTAAAAATTTGTATTTGAATTAAATTTTTTTTCCCCCTAAATATGAAAGGTTATGAGAAGATTGTGCTTATTTTATAGCATAAGAATAATAAATTTTATAATACTCAAAAGATATTAATATTATATATATTTTTTAAAATAAATAAATAATATTAATTATCAAATGAAAATATCTAAATTTATTTTATATAATAATATTAATTAATTAATTAAGATATTAATATATTTCGTGTGATACAATATTATTTTATTAATATTTTTTCATACAAAATGTACACTTATATAGTTATATAATTACATGCAAGTCAAATAGCCGCGTGTCAATTTTTACTTTTAAAAAATAATCATATTAATAATTCATAAATAATTTTTAAGGAATTATATAAATATTACTACTATAATTAAGTAGGCCCACTTAGGTTTCTCCGCTTTTTACAGTCTAATAAAGGAATAGTTGATAGTGGAATTTGCTGAATTCAAATCAACTGCAGTTCCTAATTGTTGCTTTGGGAGTAGGAAGTACGAACTCCTTTAAGTGTAAAGGTAAACTGAGAGTTTGCTTTTTATATTTTGTGATTAAAGACGAACAAGCAACACCGGTACCTGTGTACTGTGCTGCATTTACAAATGCATTTCAAACTCCATGAGGTAATGGTCGTTATAGTTAGTTTGTGGTCGATGAGAGTATATATTAAACTCTCAAAACATAAACAATAAAAGTGTAGAAAACGCTCAAATTTTCTTAAAGAAATAGTTGATAGTCATTCTGTCCTGCTCTCGTTATGGAGAGTCTTCTTCTCTTCTAGGAAGAGATAATCTTCTTGAGCAAACGCTCAAGTTTTCTTAAGGGTGAAGAGATCGTTCACCTAGTCTATACGGAGAGCAAGGTTCTTTCAATCTGTTCTCTTCCAACAACCAGTGGGGAAATTTTAAGGAGTTCTTAAAACCTTTTTTTTCAATGTTATGGAGGATAAAGTATATGAAGGAATCAGGGAGAGTGGTGGAAAAGGCAAGAAGACAGCAGAGGGAGAAGGTACATTGCAGTTAGAAGCCGATGACAAGCAGACCTGGATTCTAACACACAGAAGCCTGGTGGGCAAAATAATTGTAGACAAATCGCTCAACAAGAGAACTGTGAAATCTATTATCTATAAAGGGTGGGGGAACCCCGAAAGATTGAGTATAGTTGACATGGGGCTAAACACCTACTTATTCAACTTTGAAGAAGAGGAAACGGTGATTAGAATAATGGAAGGCTCACTATGGAATATTATGGGATATTTGCTCAACTTACACAAATGGAACCCAAAGCAAACTCTACAGGAGATGGAATTCAGTCGAGGCCCATACTGGGTTCAAGTCCATGGCTTAACCTTAGAAAACTTGAACGTTAAAAATGGGCAAATCATTGAGAGTAGTCTGGGAGAAGTCATGGAGGTAGAAGACCCAGTTGTGGGAGGAAGACTAATAAGACATTTCTTGTGGGTGAGAATTCAAAAAAATCTGAAGGAACCTTTCATTTCTGGATTCTGGGTTCCTAGAAGAACCTTGCCCAGTATTTGGGTTAGACTGAAATACGAGAAGCTGCAGGAGTATTGCTACATATGTGGGTGCTTGGGCCATGAAAAAAAGGACTGCAAGAAGGAGAAGGAGGCCATGTTTGAGGAATCCAGGCCAAGATATGGGCCTGGTCTAGGTGTACAACCGGCAAAGCCACTGAATGCAATAGTAAGGGAGAGCCTATGGAGGAAGAAAGAGGGCAGTGAACGGTGGAGCTCAGGCGAGGGTGGTTTAGACACAAGAAACCAGGAGTGTGGAGGCACACATAACGAAATGAAAAGTAGCAAGCGGCGCGTAGGATCAAAAGGAGACAGAGCTAGCAGACAACAGGAAGGAGAAAACAAAAAATGGGAAATCACTGAAATGAAAACTGCAACTTTTGAACAAAGAAAAGGTTGGGGGTCGGTACACAGAAAGGGGAGAACCCAGACAAGAGAGAGAGCTCTAGGGGAGGGCAGAATTTGACAAAGTTTGACTTTATAAACATAGGAGGCCAGGCTGGAAGCGAGAGTCCCAAGAGAACAGAGACATCAGAAGATACAAGAGATGGGCCTGAAAAAGTCAAAAGCCCAACGGACCCAATAACTCAAAGCCGAACAGGAGGAATAGAAGGATGGAGCCCAATAGGGCTGGAATGGGCCTGCTTAGAGGTGCCACTCAGGGTGATAGTCCCAGCCCATGATGGGAAAATAGCCCATGGACCAACAAGGAAAACCAACCCACGAGCAGGGAAAATGAAGGCAAAGTCAACACAACCTGAAACCAACTACTGGGGGAGGGAAGAAGGGGAGATGGATGAGAATGAGAGGGGTGTACAGAGCAGAGCAAACTCGAATCTTGGAAGAAGGAAGTGGAAAAGAAAGGTAAAGGCAGTAGAAATTCACCACGAATATTTTGTGGAGCTGCTTAGTGAGGAAGAATCAGATACAGGAAAAAATAGCATAAAGGAATTGGCAGACAAGTGGGCCGTAGTGGAGGATGAACTGACCTCTGCAATGAGGAACTACCTAAGTTTAAAAAGAAGGAGTTCGGCTCTAGAGGTGGTGGAAGAGGGACAAGCAGAAGGGCATTTAAGGGATAAAGATATAGAGGAAGGAGGAATAAATAGGAGCTTGGAGAGGCTAAAATGGAGAAATTTCTTAGGGGCAAATCTAAGAGAAGAAGACAAGGCTGAGGAGGCGGGCCTAACCATGCCTCACCCCTCAAAATGACAACCATAAGCTGGAATTGTCGAGGGGTGGGGGTTGCCTCGACAGTTCGAGAATTAAAAGACTTATGTCTCAGGAAAAATCCCTCGCTTTTGTCTCTAATGGAAACAAAGGCTAAGAAAAAAAAGATGAATAACTTGAAGAGGAAGCTGGGGTTCAAAGAAATGACAGCAATAGATCCAAGGGGAAGAGCTGGAGGTTTGTGTCTTATGTGGAAGGAGGGTTGTGTGGTGGAAGTGCTAGGAAAGAATCATAATTACATTCACACAAGAACCAAGCTAGAGGAAGAGCAGAAGGACAACTTTAATACATTTTTCTATAGGGATCCGGACCCAAGGAAAAGGAGGCAGTTATGGAAGCTTTCAGAAACTTCCTAATGGAGAATGACCTCCAAGATACCCCAGTTAAAGGGTGTAGATTTACATGGAATAACATGAGAGAGTTAGGAGGGATGAAAGAGAGGATCGATAGGCACATTGCTAATTTCTCATGGATTAATAATCACAAGGAAGCTAGAGTCATAGCCCTTCCAGCTGTAGGATCAGACCGTAGCCCCCTTATTTTGGAGACTAGCCTAAAACAAACCAAAAGAGATAGGCTCTTTAGGTTTAAGGCATATTGGGCATACCATGAGGAATTCATTGGAGAGGTGGGGAAATACTGGAACAGCAATAGGAGTGGAGATTGTCTAGCCGGTTTTGTACCTAAATTGAAGAAACTGGCTGCACATCTGGAGGAATGGAAAAAGAGGAGTTTCAAGATGGCGGATATCCAGATCTCAAAGCTGAAAAGAAGGCTACAACAAATCCAAAATGGAAAGCATAGCAAAGAGGCTGTAGAGGAAGCAAGGAGAGTTAGGAACAAAATTAATGATTTGTGGAAGCAGGAAGAGAAATTTTGGGCACAAAGATCAAGGATTAAATGGCTGGAATGTGGAGACAAAAACACAAAAAAAATTCCATCAAACCACCCTACAAAGAAGAAGGAGGAATAGGATTGCAAGAATAAAAGATGAAGTGGGGGTTTGGAAAGAGGAGGAAGCTAATATCCAAAACACTTTCCAGAAGCATTTTATCAAATTATATGAATCCACTCACCCAAGAAGCTGCTCGGAAATTGAAGAGGTTATCCCTAAAGCTATATCTAAGGAGATGAATGATGCTCTGTTAAGGGAAGTGACCGAGGATGAGGTGGAAAGGATAGTTTTCAATTTGGGGGCAATGAAGGCACCTGGATCAGATGGAATGAATGGTATATTCTACCAAAAAGCATGGCCTGTGATGAAAGGGGATGTATGTAGGGTTGTCAAAGGTTTTTTTAAAGATGGGGAGTTGCCTAGGGAGATAAATGAGACACATATTACATTGATTCCTAAGGTGCAAAACACAGAATCTGTAAGTCACTTTCGTCCCATTAGCTGCACTAATTATATTTACAAAGTCATCTCCAAAATTATTGTTAACAGACTCAAGTTTATTTTCAATGGGCTTATATCACACAACAAAAGTGCTTTTGTTAGTGGTAGACTAATACAAGACAACACCATCCTAGTTCAAGAGGCCTTCCATTTTCTAAAACAGAACAATAATAATAAAACCCCATACATGGCCATTAAGCTATATATGAACAAGGCTTATGATAGACTGGAATGAGGTTTAATTAAAAAATTGTTAGAGGCTTATGGCTTTGATGGAAGATGGATAAGCCTTGTTATGGAATGAATTACCACTATAAAGTACAAAATTAAGATTAATGGGTTGTTGGGACCTACTTTAACTTCCTAAAGAGGCTTGAGGCAAGGGGACCCTTTATCCCCCTACCTGTTTATCATGGCAGCTGAAGTATTATCAAGAACAATCTCTGAGGCAGTAACAAAAAAGGAACTTACGGGGCTCAAAATAGCAAAAAATGCCCCAGAATTAACTCACCTCTTTTTTGCAGATGATTCTATTCTTTTTGCAGGTGCAAATGAACAGAATGAAGAGAGTATAAAAAGGATTCTTAATGACTACTCTAACTGGTCAGGGAAAATGATAAATCTTGAAAAATTAGGTATTATCTTCAGTAAGGCAACCCCGGGAGACATAAAGGAAAAAACCTAAGGAATTCTCAGTATTCCAACTTGGGAGAATCCAGGGAAATACCTAGGCATGCCAGCGGTATGGGGGAGATCTAAGAGGCAGGCACTAAGGTGGGTGATGGATAGTGTCAAGCAGAAACTCTGTAATTGGAAGATGAAGTACCTATCCCAAGGGGGAAAAAAGGTCCTAATAAAGGCAATCATCCAGGCCATTCCTACATATGCTATGTCAACTATACTGTTCCCTAAGTCATTCTGCTCTAAATTATGTGCAGACGTGGAAAAGTTCTGGTGGAGAAGCAATGGTAAAGAAAATGAAATACATTGGGTAAAGTGGGAAAAGCTAACCAGGAAGAAGAATGTAGGGGGGATGAATTTTAAAGATTTCAGGAGCATGAACCTAACTTTACTGGCTAAACAAATGTGGAGATTGATAGAGAAACCAGACTCCCTATGGGCGAGCATCCTCAAAGAAAGATATTTCCCAAAAACTATGTTTCAGAAGGCAAGAAGGGGAAGCCACAGCTCATGGGCTTGGCTTAGCCTATAGGAAGGAAAGGAGCTGCTGTGTAAATATGGGATGTGAAAGATAGGTAATGGGGAAAGCATTAATATCTGGGAGGACAGGTGGCTAAGGAGTAGAGTTTTGGTTGAGAACACTTCGAATAGTAGCTTGGAGAGAGTGGCCTCTCTAATAGATCATGATACTAAGACATGGAAGGTCCCAATTCTAAGAGAAATGCTACCCACCCACCATTTAAAGGAGGCTCTAGCTACCCCAATCCCCTATTCTAATCAAGCAGATAAGTTCATATGGCCTAAGACCAGCGATGGGCAGTATAGAGTGAAAAGTGGTTATGAGCTAGTCAGGATGACAGAGCAGGGGGATAATGGCAATGCCACTTCAACCTCTACAACAATCAACCCAAGCCTATGGAGGAAGATATGGGAGACATCCATTCCTACAAAAATTAAAATCCACATTTGGAAGATCCTACATAACGCCCTACCTACTATAGAGAATTTGCATAGAAGGAAAATCATCCAGGATAGTATGTGTCCTATATGCAATGAAGGCCCTGAATCCTTGGAACACCTATTCCTTGAATGCACATGGACTAGACTAGTTTGGTTCGGTGCAAACATCCAGAGTCAGACTAACCAAAGGGTGGGACACAAGACAAGTGATTGGCTAGAACACAAATCTCATATGTATAAGGAAGTACAGGGATAGGAGGAGAAGGAAGCTATGGCTATGTGTTTCATCATGCTGTGGTTTATATGGAAGGAGAGAAATGCTCTCATGTATAAACAAAAGAGTATAGACCTTATGAGTGTAATACATAAAGCAAAATCCCTAAGTGGTAGCATCAACAGCATACGAAAGGAAAAGTTGCAAGATTTCAACAGTAATAGGGAAGGGGTTTCAGCTAGACAAAGGAATTGGAAACACCCTCCGGAAGGGTGGCTAAAAATAAACACTGATGCAGCTTTTCAAACACAAGGAACAGATTGTTACCTAGCAGCAGTAGTCCGTGATGAGTATGGGAGGGTCCTTACGGGAATCACCAAACGAAGCTCAGCCCACACGGCTCTGGAAGCAGAAGGAAAAGCGATCGAAGAAGCGTTGATCTTATCCAACAACCTGCAACTAATCAGAGTCATCATTGAGTCGGACTGTAAAATAATGGTAGATGTGTGTAATAAGAAAAGACAAGAATGAAGTGTCAACCATATCCACAGCTAAATCAAGAAGGTTACCTTTGATGGAAAGCAGCTTAGAATAGAGTGGATCCACAGAGATTAGAACATGGTGGCACACACGGTTGCGAAGCTTTTGGAGCATAATCTACTCCAGATGAATTGGGTATCCCAACCTCCGACAAGATTAAAGAAGATGTTAAGGGAAGAAAGAGAGTCAGGAAGGGAAATACCCTAACAATTTTGGGATTCATGGCACTAGGTTACCAAATCGATAGGGTTTCACAGAGTGTGTTGCTCTATTTTTTCACCCTGTAATCGTGTTTCAATCTGAGAGCTAGACTTCTGGTTGCATTTCGTAAACCGAGTCTATCGAGTCTCTCAGGCTTGGGCTTTAGCCCGTTTCCTAATATGTTATAGGCTCTGGCCTTATGTTAAAAAAAAGGGAATAGTTGATAGTGGAATTTGCTGAATTCAAATCAACTGCAGGTCCTAATGGTTGCTTTGGGAGTAGGAAGTACGAACTCCTTTAAGTGTAAAGGTAAACTAAGAGTTTTCTTTTTATATGTTGTGATTAAAGACAAACAAGCAACACCGGTACCGATGTACTGCGTTTACAAATGCATTTCAAACTCCATGAAGTAATGGTCGTTATAGTTAGTTTGTGGTCGAGGAGAGTATATATTGAACTCTCAAAACATAACAAACAATAAAAGTGCAGAAAAGATAAAAGTACATACATAAAAACAATGTAGAACAATGATTGAAGGTCCATCTATTGTAGAAAGGGCTGTCCTTTTTATAATAGATGTTAGTTATTTCTGCATGTCCCCCTACCTCCCTAATGAGAGAGGCAATAAGTGTTAGGTGACTCCCACATTCCCGGGTCACAAACTTCCCAGTTGATATGCCTTATTATTATATGTGATACGGTGTGACCTTGTTTGTTTCTCATGTTTCGAACTGCGAACGTCATAGTGGATAAAGCTGTAAGGGGGTGTTTGGTAGGAGGAATCTTTTTTAAATCCTAGAAATTTGTATTTGGAAATCTTAAATTCTCTTGTTTGATTTTTAATTTTTTTTCATGATTTCCAAGAATTATCAATTCTTGAGAATCAAATTTTAACAAGAACTCCCACAAAATAATTCCCTAAGGTGGGAGTGGGAATGGTTTTATAGAAATAAAATTACTAATATATCCTTTCTTTTATCCCTTCCCTATACCCTTCTCCCTCTTATTTACATATGCACGCGGGAAGAAGCTTCCTCCATTTTCATTTGTGCGGGAAGAAGCTTCCTCCATTTCTATCTGCGCGGGAGAAAGAAATAGCGCGCCAAACTCTGCGCACCCAACACCAACACCCTTCTCAGCCTCTTATTTATGCATGCATGAAGGAAGAAGTTTCTTCCATTTTCATCTGCACGAGAAGAAAAAAACAGAGCGCCAAACTTTGCGCACCAAGCACCAACGTAAGCAGCCTCCACCACCACATCTCCCTCTGCGCAACACCCACCACCGTGAGTCACCGTGAAGCACCCATCCAGCGTCACTCCAATCTGTTTACTGGCATCTGAAAGGTACTCTATTTCTATATCTCCATATTGTGCTTCCATTTGCAGAATTATTATGGAGTGGTTTTGTTGCATTATGAGTGTATGCACTGTACTGTTAAAATATTATTGGGAAAAGAGAGGTGGGGGATGATTATATTTTTTGAAAACATAATATAGGTCGTTAAGTTGGACGTTCATTCTCGTCTTTGAGTTAGCCATTATTGTAGGCAAGTTCAAGAAAAGCAAGCATGAGTGGAAAGTGAGTGTTTATATTTTGTAAAAAGGGAATGAATGATTAGCAAAGACTAACGAAAGGAAATAAATAAATAAATAAAAGTCATTGAAAATTTCTGCATCAGGTATCCTGTGTATATAAAAAAAACTCACCTACCCAAAGCAATAACTTTATCTAATTTGGCCTGAAAAGAGTTTGACTAAAAAGAATATAGCATGTTCATTTAGAAAGAATATAGCACGTTCATCAAGCACACACCAAAATGAATATAGCACGTTTATCTTCATGAACTAGAAAGTATGTCTAGAAAGAAGCTCATACAAAATTGAAAAGTAAATTTTGAGGTCATTAAGAGTAGAAAAATACAACAATAGTTTGAAGAGGAGGTTCCATATTGTTGCTGCCAATCGTTGTTGACATGTGGTAGATTATATATTATAACATGCACTTGTACTTGAATTATGAAATAGAAAAAAAAAACTAGTAATAGTGCATCTCCGCCCCCCCCCCCCCAAAATATATCAAAGCAATTTTTTTATCTTTATATTATATTATATATATATATATATATATATATATATATATAATATGTAAATAGGTAGACCCATTTATGTTATCAAATTAATTAATTAATTATTTTCTTAAATTGATTATTTATTGATATTTCATTTTCAATGGGAGAGTATCATCTAAATTTATTTACATTTTACTGCTTGTAAATTTGCACTATATGGTAATAAAACATAGTTATTGATTACTAAATGTGATGTAAAATTATAAAAAGAAGAAAAGTTTTTATGAAATAAATTGAAATGGAATTTTCCCATCTCAATGTTGATCAGTTATCACGGGTTCTAAAACTTTCCAAAGAACTAGTACTACTAGCCCATTATCATAACTTGACATCTTGTCTTTTTTGCCAGATAAAAACTTGGCATCTTATCTATAATATTTAAGATTTAAAAGCATAATATTTTAATTTTCTTATAACATGTTTATAATAAACATATGTGACACTCCTGATAGCATATTTATAATAATAAACATCTGTAACACTTCTTATAGCATGCTTGTAAAAGTATTCTCTTTACATTCATTTGATCATTTCTAAAAGTATATTATTTTTGTTTCATGTTAGATGATGGCACGATTAAACTATGGAAGGAGAAGAAGGCTCATTCTCATACTAATAATATATATAGAGTTATTTAATCAATTTGTTCTTCTCTTGATGAACATGTGTATCCTGTTATTGGTTTATCATTTAAGAAAAAAGAATTAGGAGATGTGTTGCTTGGGATCATTATAGTAAGGCCATGGTTAGAAATGTCAATTTTGAACGGATAGTTTACATTAGTGATACTGCTTGTATTGAAAATACTAGAATGGATAGGAGTTGCTTTTACAAATTATGTGATTTATTAAAAACAGTATGGAAGCTTATACCAACTAAGCATATGAGTGTAGAAGATCAAGTTGTAATATTTTTACATATTTTAGCTCATGATGTTAAAAATAGAGTAATTAAAAGATAGTTCATGAGATCTAGTGAAACAATAAGTCGGCAGTTCAACAAAGTCTTGCATGTTGTATTGAAATGTTATACAGTTTTACTCAAGCAACCTAAACCTGTACCTTAAAATTCTACTGATGAGCGTTGGAAATAGTTCAAGGTAATGTTACAAACAAATATAGAAAAATTGGTATTATCATTTTATTAATTAAGAAATAAAAGCTAATGCTACACATTTTTTTCCTAATGAATAGAATTGTCTAGAAGCTCTAGATGGGACATACATAAAGGTAAATATCTTACAAAGGGATAAGGCTAGATATCGGAGCAGAAAAGGTGAGATAGCAACAAATGTTTTAGGAGTTTGTTCTCAAGATTTACAATTTATCTATGTTTTAATTATATGGGAAGGATCAGCCGCATATTCTAGGATTCTCAAAGATGCTATATATCATAGGAATGAATTAAAGGTGCTAAAAGGTACTTTAATTTATTTTTGAGTGTCATTTTTTAAGATTGGTGCTTCTTAGATTTATTTTAATAACTTTTTTTAATTAATGATCATCATTCTTTTTTAGGGTATTATTATTTATGTGATGCTGGATATATGAATGGGGAAGGGTTCCTTACACTTTATAGGGGGCAAATATATCACTTTAGTAAATGGAGACACGGGACACAACCTGCAACACCACAAGAGTTTTTCAACATGAAACATTATTCAGTTAGAAATGTCATTGAAAGATGTTTTGGCTTGTTAAAAGGGCATTAGGGAATTTTAAGGACCAAATCATTTTATCCTGTTAAAACACAATGTAGGATAATTACTGCTTGTTGCTTGCTTCATAATCACATTAGAAGAGAAATGGCAATGGACCCTTTAGAACATCACTTGATGGACATTGAAGAACAAGATGTTTTGCAAGGTGATATGATAACTCATGTAGAGGCATCTGATGGTTGGACAAATTGGAGAGATGAGCTTGCTCAAGAAATTTTCAATACATGGAGAGCACAACATTGAAATCATTTGGGCATTATTAAGACTTTTGTTATTTATTTGTGTTGCTTGTAATGATAAATATTTTAAGTTTGGTTATTTTATTATATTGTAATAGACTGGATTATTAACTATTTTTATGATATTTTTAGTTGTGTTATGATGTTATTAATAAATTTCATTTAATTATATGCTTTTAACTATTTGATATTATTTGTATTCTACACTTTTTTTTCTATCGCTAGATGGAAGAATCCAAAGTGAAGCATAATCATCATCAATGGACTTTTGAAGAAGATGCAATTCTTGTTAAGTGTTTAGTTGAATATGGGATAGCTTAGAGAGGGAACAATGGTTTCAAACCTGGATTTCACAAGTATTTGGAGAAGATGATGCTACAAAAAATGTCTGGCTGTAATTTGAAAGCTTCCCCTCATATAGAGTCAAGGGTTAAACAACTCAAAAAACACTATAATGCAATATGTGAAATGATGGGGCCTTGAGGTGGCAGTGGATTTGGTTGGAATGACAAGGATAAAATGATCGTAGTTAATAAAGAAATATATAAAGAGTGGGTAAAGGTAACTTATGATATTTTTATGTCTATTCGATTATATTTTTATGTAAATTTTTTTCTTTAATTGATTTATATATATATATGATTTATAATTTTTATTGGTAGACTTATCCTAATGCTAAAGGACTTTACAATAAGTCATTTCCTTACTTTGATATACTTGGTCATGTTTTTGGCAAAGAAAATGTTAATGGAGAAAATGCAGAGGATCTTGCTACTGTTGTGGAAGCAATGGATAAAGAAGCTTTTATAGATGTTGGTGTTGAAGCCGAATTACATATAAGAGAGGAAGTTGATGAAACAGCTGACTCTATTGCTGAAACTCAAGAAAACTATTATATTGGACAAGATAATGGGTCAAATAATAAAAAGAGGGGTAAAAAAAGAGATCGAGAAATTTTATTAATTGAGATGGTGGCTGATAGTATTACCAAGTGTAGTACTTTATATGAGAAATGTACTAGTACAATTGAAACTTTGGCTTTAGCTTTAAAGGATGAATCTGATGGAGCCAATAAGAGAATGTTAGTTTCTTAGGAGTTGAAAAATATTAAAGGATTAAATACTCTACAGAGGGTTAAAATTGGGCGTTTGATATGTGAAGATAGTTATATAACTGATTTTTCTTGCAAGTGGATCTTAAAGAAAAAAAATTGTTAGTGAATGATATATTGGCAGAAAATCATATTTGAGAAGGTAACTTTTTTGTTACATTTTTTTTGTTCTTTCTTTTCATATTTTACTAACATTATTTAATTTCTTGCAGTGTTGATCAAGAAGATACTAGCTTAAAAGTTAGACTAAGAAGGTAGTGTTATTTTGGATTATCACATCATGTTGAGATGTTTTGTTGTTTATAACTATTTTGTACACATCTTATTGAGATATTTTTTTGTATACATCCTCCTGAGATATTTTTTTGTACACATCCTGTTGAGATATTTTTTTGTGTATAATTATTTTATAATATAGTACTATCATGTAATTATATATGCAACGTTGTATATTTTTAAAATTTTACACATCTTTTGTCATAGAAGAGGCATCTTTGTTACTTTTGGAGGGTAACGATATGTACTTTTTAATTTATTTTATTATTTCAATATTTTATTCTTTATTAAAAATAAAAACAAGCAAGAATACTTTTAAAAATAAATTAAATGACATTTTTGAAAAATTACTGAAGATTCTCAGGAAACTTAAGTATAACCAAACAGATAAATATAAGATTTTCAAGAAATGTTAATTAAAGATTCTCAGTAATCTTAAAATTCAACCAAACACATTTTTCATATTCCTAAGAATTACAATTCCCATCAATTATGTTTCCCAGAAAATATTATTTCCAAGAATAAAAATCTTTGCCATGTACCAAATGCCCCATAATGTAAATCAGGCCCAATGCTCTAGCCCTATCCTAACAAATCTTGGGACTAAATTAAATTAGATTAAAAAATCTATATATAAAATGAGATGCCATTTACTAAACCCATTTCATCTTTTAAGGGTCTGTTTAGTGGTTAAAATAAAATAAAAACGGATAAGATAATAAATTAGATAAGAGTATGATAAAATATGAGTCTGATAAACTATTATCATATTCAATGTTTGATGCGTACTAAGATAAGTATTATGCTATCATATCACGTGCTTGGAGTAAATTAGATAATGATAGGATATTATATAAATTATATAAAATAACAAAATTACTCTTATAATATAATTACATATATAATTATTTAAAATCAATTTTAATACAATTTTTTATTACTTTATACATTAGTATAAATTAAAAATTAAAAATAAATATATATAATTAACAAAATAATATCTATAAATTAATATATCATATAATGCTCAACTACTTCACAACAATATAACCAAAATAACCATTTAGTTGTATGTTATTTGATTTAGTTGCTATATAACAATTTAAAAAATTAAACAATATAAAGTCATTGCCATCCATCCATTTATATAAAGTCATTATCATCTATAAGTTTCATCAAGTCATTGTCATCCATAAGTTTCATCAAACCAAAATAGGCTATCATTCACATATACATCAAACTAAAATAGAAAATAAAGTCATCGAAAAGCGTAAGCTCCATGAGAACAACTATAGCAATGATTTTACAAAATGAAAGATGACCAACATCATCAGCACCCAAAAAAATATGCAACCAATGTGGCACCGAGAGTATTTTTTCTGTTGCAGCCAAACATTATTATTCTGTTAAATCTATTTTCTTCAACTCATTGAAGAGACTCCTATAATCATCAAATACATCCCTGACAACTCCAAGGTGATCTGTAACTTTACCCAACTGTTATGAACTTTTTTCTTGCCACATTCTGAAACTCTTCCCTAATTCATTTATACTATTAGTAATTATGTTTGCTCCTCTATTTCTTTTCGTTGAATGATTTTCCACATAATCATTCTTTCTCTTAGATTAAGCCTGATTTATAGATGTTGATTGTGTCAAAAAAAAATTTAAGCTTATCAAGCAGCAAGATAGGTGTATACTTGTAATCCTTTGTATTTAGATGACTCTACACAAAATGAAAACACTTGAATTTATCATGAGTAGAAAGTGAAACAAAATAATTCATAAGAGAGGAAAAACAATAAACACTAACCTTTATATACTCTGTCCACACATCATCACTATATACTTTAATCATTTTTTTCATCATCCCAACTAAATTCACTTTGATTTAGCATATCATAAACAATTGCATAAATAGTCCTTAACCTCTTCATTGCAGACTCAATATGTGGTTTCACTTTGATTCCACATCCAAAAAACTTTTGCTCTATTTTTGTTTCAATCATTTTCAAAGTATGCATCTTGAATTGTCCATTGTCACATATTTGACCTTGGTTCACTGGTTTCATCAAGATGTCAAGAAGGGATTCATCCTCTTGATTAAACCATTGTCTATAATCTATCTTTTTCTTACTAGCTTGTTGCATGCTTCTCTCAGATTCTATTCCTATCTCATTACCAAAATATAAATCACAAATATTTTATGCAATCTATAAAGAAAAAAACATAAACTAAATACAAATAATACATTTGTCAAATCCAATAAACAACCAATATAAAATTACACTCGAAGTATTTATTGAAATTATAAATGACAAACATTGAAGATGTTTCAAATTCTTTAAAGAAGTACATAAACCAAACAACCAGACAATATAAAATAAAAAATAAAGAACCAACAACTAAATAATCAACTCATATGTCTATTAGCAAGCCATTCATTTCATATTTGTGTTGTTATGTTTTCCCTCGAAGCAAACCACTCATTACTTATCACGGCCCCAAATGATGGAACACATGACCGACACAGCATAAGGGTTTTCCCCTAGCCGTAAGCCTAACACATAGCATGCACAAACATTCAGCACACAATCCAGAGTACATAATAAATATAACTGGCCACATATGCCACATCCAATATCAGAAAATACTATATATATATATATATATATATATATATATATATATATATATATATATATATATATATCTCATGAATCCAACATCCGTGATTCAACTTGGCCCATGGCCTCATAATACAAACATAGTTGTAACACATAAAATTGTTTTCCAAACAACACATCAAAGTACACAAGAAGCGAGGATCCTGCCTGTAAGTTCATGGAGATACACTAGACATAAACTAAGCTAGACAAATAGTACAACGGAGCCTTGCCCAAACTGGGGATCACCAATGCTATATTCAGCCTTCTACGGAGCTGTAACTGGATCAAAGTTTCTTTGACTATCTGTGGGGAGGAAACAAAAGAGGGGTGAGATTACCACATCTCAGTGAATGGGTAAATCATACTATAACTGAAACAGGGCAAACCAAAAACGAGTGTTTCGCAATAAGTTTAATAATTGAAACACTAAGCATTTAACCATAATTTATTGCAAGAAAAACTAAACAATTCTAGTGTATGTTCAAAAGATAAAACAGGATTAAATCAGTAACCGTAAAGCAAATCAATTATGCATGGTAAGTAATAAATGATGTTATTTATGCAATAACAATGATGAATGAGATTATTTAGAAATATTTAATCTTTAAGAAAAATGCATCAGTTTATTGGAGTTCTTTCCTGACAGATCTATCATCTTCCCCAAGCACATAGCAAGGTAAGGGTAATCACTGTAGGCGTAGACATAAGTCCACCCTAAATTTCCTCAAGCACATAGCAAGGGTATGGCAATCACTGTAGGCGTAGACATAAGTCCACCTTAAATCCATGTGTCTTAGGCAGTCATATGCCCGTCACAGTATCCTAGGCCGAAGCCTTCACATGACCATGGTGCACCAGGGCTAGCACTCCCTGCGGCTAGCTAACAGTGATCTAAAAGGGTCCCTCCAATAGAAAATATTTGAAATATGCTATTCAAAAATTTTAAAGTAAAATATTTCAATAACATTATAATAAAACGATAATTCTCCATCTAGCTCTTTTCATGCATAAAATTCCGTTCTAAAATATATCTCATCCATGAATTCCCATGGAGACCTTTATAATCATAAACTTTCTCTTTTAAACATAGATCGTCCATCGACGTCACATAGATGCTCATCATGCATCAAATTATTTCATGGCTAACTTAGTTCATTTCTATAACTAAGTTCACATTTCTATAAATCTAGCTCAAATGGAGAATTATCAGCCTAGATGCTTGCTCTGCATACCTAGAGTTCAACTAGGATTTAAATTTATAATTTCTAACATGGTTGGAACATATTGGTTTTCAAAGCGGTAAAACAATTTAGCATACATTCCAACTAGTTAAAATCATACGAGAGAGAGAGAGTTATAAACCGAATTCGTAAAACATGTGCTATAGTATGAAAAAAAAACTCACTCATCGTACTAAGAGTCCAACAACGATAATTTCACCTCGTGCTGGCTCAACAACCTAGAAAACATAAACATAATATGAAAATTAGACAAATTATAAATGTCACTATTCATACTGGAAAATACTATTCACTCACCGGAAAATACTATTCACGCCGAAACCTAAAAACCCTATATTTGAGCATAGAAACTAATTCTAAGACTATCTACGGAAAGAATTTCGGTAAAACGAAGCCTAAAACGCGATTGGACGGAGGTTTACCTTTGGAGGTACTATTCACGCGATTTTCCAGCGACCTTCCAGCGAATTTTCGGCGAAATTGATCGATGAGTTTTGAAGTACTCGTTGCCACGAGTCCAACGGTCCAGACGGTTCGTCAATCGGAGGTCTGTAGCTCCAGATATGAGGAATTGAAAATCGAAGAGGAAACAAAAAATGGTGGAAGGGGGGCTGCAGTTTGTTTTCTTCTCTGGTATCCGTATGCACATATATGTGCTGGTGCTACAATAAAAAATATTTTTTTAAATATAATAATAATTATTAAATAATTAATAATAAGATTTTCTTTTATAAAAATTCATATAAATTCCATTTTTCATCATAAAATATCCCAAAAATTTTTAAAAATTTCCTTTCTCATAAACCTTTAGTTAAACTCTTAAATCATAATTTTTCTTGATAAAAATCGTAATAAAACAAATTTCTAAACAAATATCTTTATTCATATTAAAAGAAAGAGTATTTCTAAAAATACCATAAAAATTCAATAGAAGCCGGTATAATTATTTTAAACAACACAATACTTCTTTTACTTAAAAGTCCACTTACTTTTAACAAATCATAATCATTTCTACATAAATAAAAATATATTTGCTTATAGCGTGCCAAAACATAACTTCTAATTTTTTTTCTTTAATCTATGTAATAAATATACATATTTTCTACGGTTCTTATCTCTATTGTCAAAATTCTCTCTTTTATTTTAAATTTCCTTTTGGTTAAATTTTACGGTTATTACATTCTTCCCCCCTTAAAGAAATTCAGTCCCCGAATTTTACAAAAACCAATAACATGAAAACATAAGACTACTCTTGGAACAGCTGTGGATACTTCTCTCTCATGACGTCCTCTACTTCCCACGTAGCTTCCTCTTTGGAATGATTCTGCCAGATCACCTTCACTGTAGGGATATCCTTAGATCTCAACTTTTTCACTTGTCTATAAACAATGGCCATGGGTTTCTCTTCGTAGGCCAATTTGTCATCCAAAAGGATTTCTTGCGGTTGAATCACATGAGATGGGTCGGGTAGATACTTCCTCGACATCGTGACATGGAAGACTGGATGCACTTCACTCAATCCAGGTGGTAGGGCTAGGCGATATGCCACTATTCCTACCCTATTCAAAACTTCAAAGGGTCCAATATACCTCGGGCTTAACTTCCCTTTCTTACCAAACCGCATGATTCCCTTCATTGGTGAAACTCGGAGGAACACGTGATCACCTAGAGAAAACTCCAACTCCCGACGCCTATGGTCCACATAAGCCTTTTGACGACTTTGTGCAGCTAAAAGTTGTTCCCTTATCAGCTTGACCTTCTCTATGGCATCTTGCAGCAAGTCTGGCCCTAGCAGCTTGGCTTCTCCAACTTCAAACCATCCAACGGGAGATCGGCATCTTCTCCCATAAAGAGCTTCAAAAGGTGCCATCTGAATACTGGCTTGATAACTGTTGTTGTATGCAAACTCAGCTAATGGCAGGTATCCTTCCCAACTGCCACCAAAATCCAAAATACATGCTCTAAGCATATCCTCCAGAATTTGAATCGTGCGTTCTGACTGGCCATCTGTTTGGGGATGAAAAGCGGTGCTTAGATCCAACCTCGTCCCCAAAGCTTCTTGAAAAGCTTTCCAAAACCTTGTCGTAAACTGTGGACCTCGATCAAATATGATGGATACAGGGACTCCATGCAATCTAACAATCTCACTCAGATACAGGCTTGCATACTGAGCCGCATTAAATGTAGTCTTCACTGGTAAGAAGTGGGATGACTTTGTCATTCGATCCACTATCACCCATACTGAGTCATAACCCTTAGGGGTCCTTGGTAACCCTGTAACAAAGTCCATAGTAATCCTTTCCCACTTTCACTCCGGTATCTCAATCTATTGGTGCAAACCGGCAGGCTTCTGGTGTTCAGCTTTCACCTGCTGACAAACCAAGCACTGAGCCACAAAGTCTGCTACATCCTTCTTCATCCCATTCCACCAATACAAGTCCTTGAGGTCACTGTACATCTTATTTGTTCCTAGGTGGATAGTATAGGCTGATTGATGTGCCTCTTACAAAATCTGCTTCTTCAAGCTATCCACATCGAGTACATACAAGCGCTTCCCACATCTTAACACTCCTTCAGCATCCACGCTAAATTCAGAAGTCTGATTATTCCTAACTTCTTCCATGAGATTACACAACTTAGCATCCTTGTCCTGGTCTGCCTTAATCTGCTCAACCAGCGGAGAGTGTAGTTGCATGTGGGCTAACAACACCCCTGGCTCCTTCACTTCAAAACGCATCCCCTCACCTTCTAGCCGATGAATATCCCTTATCAACGACCTCCGGAGTAGGGTGATATGGGCTAGACTCCCCATTGACTTTCTGCTCAAAGCATCTGCTACCACATTGGCCTTGCTTGGGTGGTACAAAATGGTGCAGTCATAGTCCTTCACCAACTCCATCCATCTCCTCTATCTTAAATTAAGATCCCTTTGTTGAAAGATGTACTTGAGGCTCTTGTAGTCCGTGTAAATCTCACAGGGTTCACCATAGAGATAGTGCCTCCAAATCTTCAAGGCAAAGACCACTGCCGCCATCTCCAGATCATATGTAGGATAGTTTTGTTCGTGCTTCCTGAGCTGCCTAGATGCATAGGCTACAACATGACCATTCTGCATTAACACACAACCCAAGCCCACCCTTGAGGCGTCACAGTACACTGAGTATCCTCCGGTGCCTGTTGGGATAGTTAGAACTGGGGTTGTGGTTAGACACTTCTTCAAGGTCTGGAAACTATCTTCGCATGCATCCGACCACTCAAACTTAACTCCCTTCCTGGTTAATCTGGTCAAAGGAGCAGCAATCCTGGAGAAATCCTTGATGAACCTCCGATAATACCCTGCTAGACCCAAGAAACTTCGGATCTCCGTCACACTAGCTGGGCGAGGCCACTGCTGTACTGCCTCTACCTTCTCGGGGTCTACTTGAATGCCATCCTTCGTGACTACATGCCCCAGAAACATAACGTTGTCCAACCAGAACTCACACTTAGAGAGCTTGGCATACAACTGCTGATCCCTCAAGATCTACAGAATGACCCATAGGTGCTGTTCATGCTCCTCATGGTCCTTAGAATAAACCAAGATGTCATCAATGAACACAATGACAAACTGACCCAAGAATGGCTTGAACACCCTGTTCATCAAGTCCATAAAAGCAGCTGGTGCGTTAGTTAGTCCAAAAGACATAACCAAAAACTCATAATGACCATAACGGGTCCTAAAAGTTGTCTTGGAAATATCTTCCTTCCTGATCTTCAACTGATGATACCCTGACCTCAGATCAATTTTGGAGAAACATTTCGCTCCTTGAAGTTGATCAAACATATCATCAATCCTGGGTAAAGGGTAGTTGTTGCGCACCGTTAGCTTATTTAGTTGCCGATAGTCAATGCAAAGACGCAAAGACCCGTCTTTCTTCTTCACAAAAAGGACCGGAGCACCCCATGGAGAAGTGATCGGCCTGATGAAACCCTTATCCAACAAATCCTGTAATTGACTCTTTAGCTCCTTAAGCTCTGTGGGTGCCATCCTGTAAGGTGGTATAGAAATTGGTCGACCTTCTGGAATAAGGTCGATACCAAACTCTATCTCCCGTTCAGGAGGTAATCCTAGCAACTCTTCTGGAAAGACATCCAGGAATTCTCTTACCACTGTCATCTTGTCTACTTCGGGTATCTTCCTATCCACATCTCTGACATACGCCAAGTATCCCTGGCATCCTTTCTTCAACATCCTCTGAGCACCTAAGACTGAAATCAAGTTACTTTGAGCTTTACTTCGGTCACACTGGAACCGGAAAGGAACTTCACTTGGAATGTTGAACTTGATTGCCTTCCCATAGCAATCCAAGGTAGCATAGCATGATGCCAACCAATCCATTCCTAGGATTACGTCAAAGTCGATCATATCCAGGATGATCAAATCAGCAAATGTCTCCCTATCACCCACTGACACTTTACATGATTTGCATACATGCTCTACTGGCAAACAATCACCGACCGGGGTGGTTACAAAGAAAGGGGCATCCATCCTAATCGGATCTTTACCCAAACTCTTAGCAAAACTAGGGGAAACATAGGAATATGTAGACCCGGGGTCAAACAAAACATATTCTTCATGTAGGCAAACTGAAAGAGTACCTGTCATGACCGCATTTGAAGTTTGTGCATCCTGCCTGGTAAGAGAAAAAATTCTCGGTTGACCTCGGCCTGCTTGGCTTTGACCTCGACCCATCATCCCTCTACCAGTACCTCTGCTACTTGCTTGGCCCGTTATAATCCTTATAGGCTGAGCTGCCACTGGAGTTGGTAGCAAAGCCGGTCGAGTTGGCCCTTGGCTTGAGCCATACAACTGGGGACATTCCCTCTTCATGTGTCCAGGTTGGTTGCACTGAAAGCAAACAACCACCTCCCTGCGGCACTGACCAAAGTGATGGTTGCCACAAATAGGGCATTGTGGCCTGTTCTGCAGAATAGCTCTTGGTCCTGGTTGACCTGGATACCTGGTGTTTCCCTTGCTAAGACCTAGCCTACCACTCGCATCTGGTCTCTGGTTGGGGTTCCCAACATTCTGTGGTGCTGGGCACTGCTGGCCCTGAAATCGTGGTCCTTGGGAATGAGAACTTTGCCCTCCTTTGGAGCTCTCATCCCTAACTCTCTTTCTCAGCTTGGCACTTTCGACATCGGCCAAATGCCTAGTTTCCATCATTCTTGCACAGTCCACAGCCTCTGAATAGTTGAAGAATTGCTTCATCTGGGGCGCCACTGATCTAAACAATGCTAGTATCAACCCCTGGACAAACTTCTTGACCATGGCCCTTTCAGTAGGGACCATGCGTGGTGCATACGGCAACAGTTGTGTGAAGTGATAGTCATACTCCGTGACTGACATACCGAGAGTCTGCTTCAACTCTACAAATTCCTGCCACTTGGCATCTCGGATACTCTCAGGCACAAACCTCTCCATGAAAACTTCCTTGAACTCTGGCCATCCCAAAGGTGGCGTTGTAGCTCCCCTTCCGCGCATCATGGTCTTAAACCATACCTGCGCTACACCAGACAACTGGAAGGATGTCAACTCTACTGATCGGATCTCTGGACACTTAAGCACCTCATAGATCTTCTCAGTGTCCTCTATAAACTCCTGGGGATCTTCACTAGCCAACAACCCCTTGAAGGTTGGTGGTTTCAGCTTCAAGAACTCAGATAGTTCCACTTCCCTCTCGACGGGTCTCACATGCCGCTCCACGGACTTAACTGGTTCTGGAACGGAGGTAGCTGTTTCGAGCTATTGTGGGTCCCTTCCACCTTGCCCATCCCTTCTTTCGGCTAGATTTTTTATCGCCCGCTACATACCTTGCATGGTTACCAGCATCTGGGCTATCACATCATCCCAGGGGTGAGAAGACATTTCCCCCGCCCTGGGAGTCTCAGTTTGCTCACTGCTTAACTCAGCTTGTTCGGCTGCTTCAGCAGCCCTTACACCCCTGCCACTGCCTCTTGCACTGGCTCTAGGTTGGCCTCTACCACGACCTCTTCCTCGGTCTCTGCCACGACCTCTACCTCAACCTCTAGGCACGGGTACTGCGGACTGAGCAGACTCTTCAGCCATCTGCTCTTGAGCCGCGGGTTGCCTAACCTTTGATCTCGTTCTTGGTGGCATCTCGCTACAAAACAAAGATAGCCCAACCATCACTTAACCATGCCAACATAGCATACTATAAACTAACTTACTTAAACAAAAAGACAACATCCTATCGAACCCCTTTAGCAGCACCGTGAGTATAAGCATGTCCAGATTCACACACATACTCAAAGTCCTACCTAAAGGTCCGTTACTCCATGAATACAGGGAAACCTAAACCTCTGATACCACTCTGTCACGGCCCTAAATGATGGAACACATGACCGGCACGGCATAAGGGTTTTCCCCTAGCCGTAAGCCTAACACATAGCATGCACAAACATTCAGCACACAATCCAGAGTACATAATAAATATAACTGGCCACATATGCCACATCCAATATCAGAAAATACTGTGTGTATATATATATATATATATATATATATATATATATATATATATATATATATATATATCTCATGAATCCAACATCCGTGATTCAACTTGACCCATGGCCTCATAATACAAACATAGTTGTAAAACATAAAACTGTTTTCCAAACAACACATCAAAGTACACAAGAAGCGAGGATCCTGCCTGTAAGTTCATAGAGATACACTAGACATAAACTAAGCTAGACAAATAGTACAACGGAGTCTTGCCCAAACTAGGGCTCACCAATGCTATATTCAGCCTTCTACGGAACTGTAGCTGGATCAAAGTTTCTTTAACTATCTGTGGGGAGGAAACAGAAGAGGAGTGAGATTACCACATCTCAGTGAATGGGTAAATCATACTATAACTGAAACAAGGAAAACCAAGCATGAGTGTTTCGCAATAAGTTTAATAATTAAAACATTAAGCATTTAACCATAATTTATTGCAAGAAAAACTAAACAATTCTAGTGTATGTTCAAAAGATAAAACAGGATTAAATCAGTAACCGTAAAGCAAATCAATTATACATGGTAAGTAATAAATGATGTTACTTATGCAATAACAATGATGAATAAGATTATTTAGAAATATTTAATCTTTAACAAAAATGCATCAGTTTATTGGAGTTCTTTCCTGACAGATCTATCATCTTCCCCAAGCACATAGCAAGGTAAGGGTAATCACTGTAGGCGTAGACATAAGTCCACCCTAAATTCCCCCAAGCACATAGCAAGGGTATGGCAATCACTGTAGGCGTAGACATAAGTCCACCCTAAATCCCTGTGTCTTAGGCAGTCATATGCACATCACAGTATCCTAGGCCAAAGCCTTCACATGACCATGGTGCACCAGGGCTAGCACTCCCTGCGGCTAGCTAACAGTGATCTAAAAGGGTCCCTCCAATAGAAAACATTTGAAATATGCTATTCAAAAAGTTTAAAGTAAAACATTTCAATAACATTATAATAAAGCGATAATTCTCCATCTAGCTCTTTTCATGCATAAAATTCCGTTCTAAAATATATCTCATCCATGAATTCCCATGGAGACCTTTATAATCATAAACTTTCCCTTTTAAACAGAGATCGTCCGTAGACGTCACATAGATGCTCATCATGCATCAAATTATTTCATGGCTAACTTAGTTCATTTCTATAACTAAGTTCACATTTCTATAAATCTAGCTCAAATGGAGAATTATCAGCCTAGATGCTTGCTCTGCATACCTAGAGTTCAACTAGGATTTAAATTTATAATTTCTAACATGGTTGGAACATATTGGTTTTCAAAGCGGTAAAACAATTTAGCATACATTCCAACTAGTTAAAATCATACGAGAGAGAGAGTTATAAACCGAATTCGTAAAACATGTGCTATAGTATGAAAAAAAACCCACTCACCGTACTAGGAGTCCAACAACGAGAATTTCACCTCGTGGTGGCTCAACAACCTAAAAAACATAGACATAATATGAAAATTAGATAAATTCTAAATGTCACTATTCATGCCGAAAAAAACTATTCACTCGCCGAAAAATACTATTCATGCCGAAACCTAAAAATCCTATATTCGAGCATATAAACTAATTGTAAGACTATCTACGGAAAGAATTTCGGTAAAACGAAGCTTAAAACACGATTGGATGGAGTTTTACCTTTGGAGGTACTATTCACGCGATTTTCCAGCGACCTTCCGGCGAATTTCCGTTGAAATTGATCAGTGAATTTTGAAGTACTCGTTGCCACGAGTCCAACGGTCCAAACGGTTCGTCAATCGGAGGTCCGTAACTCTAGATATGAGGAATTGAAAATCGAAGAGGAAAGAAAAAATGGTGGAAGGGGGGGCTACAATTTTTTTCCTTCTCTGGTATCCGTATGCACATATATGTGTTGGTGCTACAGTAAAAATATTTTTTTTAATATAATAATAATTATTAAATAATTAATAATAAGATTTTCTTTTATAAAAATTCATATAAATTCCGTTTTTCATCATAAAATATCCCAAAAATTTCTAAAAATTTCCTTTCTCATAAACCTTTAGTTAAACTCTTAAATCATAATTTTTCTTGATAAAAATCGTAATAAAACAAATTTCTAAACAAATATCTTTATTCATATTAAAAGAAAGAATATTTCTAAAAATACCATAAAAATTCAATAGAAGCCGGTATAATTATTTTAAGCAACACAATACTTCTTTTACTTAAAAGTCCACTTACTTTTAACAAATCATAATCATTTCTACATAAATAAAAATATATTTGCTTATAGCGCGTCAAAACATAACTTCTAATATTTTTTTTTCTTTAATCTATGTAATAAATATACATATTTTCTACGGTTCTTATCTCTATTGTCAAAATTCTCTCTTTTATTTTAAATTTCCTTTTCGTTAAATTTTACGGTTATTACATTACTTGTCTTAATTGTGTTAATAGGATCAATATGTGCCACATTCTCATTTTGTAGTTGTACTTCCAATTTTGTGTCCAATTGTTCTTTCATTGGGTCAGTAGACATTTCTCTTCTGATAAAATTTATAAAAGCAAATAAGCAATTTTAATGTGGGTTTGAGTTTTGATTGGATAAAAAGATTGTTTTTAAGTATAGCCCAACGCATTTTTAATAATCAAAAAGTTCTCTCTATCACATTTCTTGCCATATAGTGTCTCATATTTAAAAGATCTTTCTTATATGATGGTATGTATCCATGTCTATATTCACTACGATAGTATTGATATCCTCTATTTGGAACAAAAAATAATTCATAGTTTATAAACCCAGCATCCATGCGTTAAAAATACCCTATAATAAAATAAAATAATTAATTTAACATATTAATAATTATTCATTCGTTACTATTACAACTTTTCTACCATGCAAATCTTTTTTACCTGTTGGGACTTTTAAACTATTCCTCCTAGAAATGGCATCCCGCAATACCCTTGAGTTAGATACTGATCCTTTCCATCCAGGTAACACATATATAAAGTTCATATCTATTGAACATACACCTAAGACATTGGTCGATATATCTCTTTTTCTATTACGATATATTGGTTTATCAATTGTTGACACATTAACTTTAATATGCGTTCCATCTAATGTCCCAAGATAACTCTATATACAAATACAAATAAAATGTTAATATTTAACACACTAGAGTGCAATTGTTAATATATTCTAGAACACAATACATGAACATCATACCTTAAATCAGTTTCATCTCTCATCTAAGTAATTTTGTGGAATAGGATCTAGTCCTCTAAAGAGTGTTTCTTACAATCGTAATGTAGCATTCTTAATTTCGTTTCTTTTATTAATAAAAGTACATAAATATTTAATGTAACATCCCTAATTTTGTTTCTTTAAAGGTACATAAATATTTAATTAAGGAAATAAAATTTATTAGACAATTTTTAGATATCTAATGAAATATAATCCTTAGAAATTATTTACCTTATGTGTATGCATAGAAAATATTTCTAACATTAAGGAAATAAGTAAAGAGAGAAAACTTAATAGGAAAAATTAAAAATAATATATTAAAGAGAGGCGAAATTCTTTGGTAAGAAAGATAATTTTTTGTGAAGTAAAGGTCTTAAAATTTTAAAAAGATTGGATTAGGGTAATTTTTATGAAAATGTGACCAAGCCCTCCAAGAAAAGTAAAATTTTATCCAAAGCAAAGGGAATGGGTAGGAATGAGCCCAAATCCAAAAGGAAAAATAAAAGAAAATAAATCATGTGATGAAATAATAGTGTAATAATAATAAATATTAGGTTACAAGGCATTAAGACAAAAATTTAGCAAATGGTGTGATAATATCTATATCCTACATTCATAATTTTAGCAAGTGGTATGATAATACATGGCATTAAGACAAAAAATCTATATCCTACACTCATAAATTTAGCAAGTGGTATCATAATACATGGCATTAGGATAAAATATTCTTATTCTACACAAATAATTTTAGCCAAGTAAGGTAGATTCAAGGGTTAGAAACTTGCCACTTAAAAAGGCAAACCTATCATACTTGATTAAGACAAAAGAAAAAAGAAATGAATCCCTAAATCAAAGGGACCTTGTCCCTTATCTTAAGAACATATTATCATAATTTTCAAAATACAAATCTCCTTTTGCTATGCATATCTTGACTAAGGAAGAGGAAGACAAGAACATGAGTTGTTTGTTTTCCAAAAATCAACCAAGTGCATCATAATTGTGATAAGGTAGACCCATGATCATGAAAGGTAAACCACTTGATAGTCTATTTCAGCAAAACACTCTTATAACATTATAATTTCGTCCAAGTGAGGGAGAGGAAAAATAAAAGCAAGGTAGAGTGAGGCAAGGAGAGAAAGAGAGGAGAAGAAAGGAAGGAAGAAGAAGGAGAAGTCTAGAGGACTAAGTACTCGAGGTAAGTTAACTTAATCTCCACTTGAATCCATCTTTCTTCTTCATCCTTGGGGTTCAAAAACTCACCCTCCTTCTCTTATTTAAGCTGCTAGAAAAGCTAAGGGAAGGGAGGAATCTTGCAACTTCCTTCAAGAGGAAACAAGAAAAAGAATTCACTAAGTGAGTTAGGGAGATCTTTAGGTAGGTTTAACAATATTTCTTTTTAGAAAAGATTTGAAATCTGTAATATTTATGTGAGATTTTGATCTTAAAACTTTGATAAAATTTATAGTATTTGCTACTTTGATGATTGGTCGTGGATGTTGCTATATCATGTTACATGTTATTTTGCATATGATGGATGTTTTGGACATTACAATTGGTGTGAAAAATTCTGCATGAGTATGGCTATAGTTGGTAAAATTTTTATGATTTTTTTTATGCTACTATTTTGTATATTTGAATGTCATGAAAAATTGATAGAACATGATTAGATGTAAAGAAAATGGAAGAGGATGTAATATAATTATGAACTAAAACCTTAGGAAAGGATTGGTTAGGAAACTAGATTTCGGGGTAATTAGGGAAGCTTCTGTTTTTTAAATTCTAGAAAGTATCGGTTAGGAATTAAAAGAAATGGTTAACATGAAAAATATATATCTATGTTTCACAGATGTTTAGCCACTGGAATCACTTAATTTGGAGTTCATATGAGGGATATATTGCCCGATATGTAAGCAATGGTCAGACAATGGTTAACCAGAGAAAAATCTGTCAGGTATGCTTCTATGTTTGAATTGTTGGGATACATATGTAAGGAATTAAAAGAAATTCTTAACTTAAAAAATTTAGATCTATGTTTCACGGATTTTTAGCCACTGAAATCATTCAAATTGGAATCAATATGACAGAGATATGGTCTGATTAGTAAGCAAAGGTCAGAAACTAGCTAACCAGAGAAGAATCTATTAAGTATGCTTTTGTGTTTGACTTTTTGGGCAAAATATGCAGGGAATTAAAGGCAATTGTTAACATAATAAATATAGATATATAAATCACGGATCTATAGGCTCTGAAAGTACTTAATTTGGAGTTCATATAAGAGAGATATGGCTGATTAATGAGTAAAGGTTAGAATCAGTATAGAATCCAGAGTGGTTAATGTAAGTGTTTTTATTTTCGATTTTCTGAGAGTAATTAGTAAGGAATCTAAAGACATGATAAACACTAAAGTTGTATATAAATGTCTTAGCATTTTATAGGCTTTGAAATCACCTCAATTGAAGTTTGTATGAGGGAGATATGGTCTAATTAGTAAGTAGAGGTTTGAACCTATCCGAGAAGAAATAACATTGAATTTGAGGGAGTAGTAATACTACGATTACTTAAGATTTCACTAAAATGTTCGACATAAGGGTTTTAGAAGATTGTCTTATCGTTCAATTGACACCAAGATCACCTTAATCGGATTTAAAATGAGGTCATTATGCTCGGTTTAGTGAAGAGAGGATAATAATATTTAAAAAAGAAGAAGAATCTTATAAATAAAAATAATAAATAACTAGTGTATGCCATAACCATTGCCATTGCATGAACTCCTTACCATCTTAAGTGTGTAATTTTGACATGGAAATATTTTAAAGTGATATTTGAAACGATTATGTTCATGGCATGATTACCAATGATTTTGTTGGTAATGATTATATGAAAAATTATGACATGTAAGTATAATGAACATACATGTTATTGAAATCATATTTCTGACTATTAATGTGAAAAGAAAAAAAAAAAAAAAGAAATGAGCACGGTCACATGGCAGTCCGTGTGGTGTACCAGTAGGAGACGCCTTACCAACGACTATGATTGTGTTAATAAGAAAAGAAATTGTGCCATGTCGGACGAAGTGATAAAAACCCGTACCGGAGAGTAGAAAGTGCTCACCCTAACCGAGATAACTTGACATGAAAATTAGTTGATAGCCATCATATGATATTTTGAAAATAGTTATTCATGTCATCCATGTCATTACTGTATAATTTTTATGTACATAGATAAAGTGCATTCATGTGACCTAAGGTAATTGTTGTAGCTTATACAAATAAGCATGACATGATAATAATTATGATTTATTGTTGAACCTATTGGGATTTAATTCTCACTATATTTCCATATCATGTTCAGAAAACTAGTTTTACATATGTTTCTTTAACTCTGACTCTTAGTGTACATTAGATCGAGTTACTTTATGTTGGGCAGATCCAAGAAATTAATAAAATGTTTGTGGTCGAGTTGACTAAAATCCTGTTGAAGGTGCAACCACCCACATCCGTATCTCCGGAACTGGTCAATAGGGATGAAGAAGATGTAGACATATATGTGTTTGATTTGCATACGAATGTTGTTAATTAATGATGTGTAAACCTTAATTTTGCTTGGTTAAATTAATTGAATGTTATTATGAGTTAAATTAAGGTAATGACTTCATGCGACATTTTTTAAAAAAAAATTATGTATATGTATAGATGTAAAAAAAATGGAGTTGTTACACGTAAGACACTATTCAATATTCTATTAAAGTATCTACTAATTGTTTCTCCAAACATTTTAAACAAAAACTTAATGACCCGACTCTTAGAATGATATGCCAATATGTATAAGAATATAATCACTTGTTCTTCAATACTTACTAGTCCATCCTCTTTTAATTTACCTTCAATACGAAGGAAAAAAACATAATGAATGAAATAACCTAATATCCATGCAAAGTTGATCAACAGATGTAACATCATCTTGGTTTATCAATCTCTCTAAAAGTTCTTCCCTTAAACCCTCTCTAACCTTTGGTTGTTTTCTAAGACTATGATTTTCATAAAATCACAATACAGAAAACTCACTACAATAAACATTGCAAAACAAATCTCAATCATCTCTAAAACCATTTTCTCCGAAATCAAATATGACATAATTTTAAGCTGGTCTTCTGAATTCATATTTACTTATACAAATAATAAATATAAATAAACAACTTAAATAAAACATTGCAAAACAAATCCCAATTATCTCTAAAAACATTTTTTTTCAAAATCAAATATGACATAATTTCAAGTTAGTCCTCTGAATTCATATTTACCTATACAAATAACAAAAAATAATAAACAACCTAAATAGAGGCCTTCTCAAACAACCTGACTCAGCGACAGCACCTCGTGGTGTGACAGGGTCCAGGCACGATGAGACTCTCACCCTCTCCGGTGCCCCCTTCCAGGAGACTTGGGCCTGGTCCACCGCTGAGGACGTTTCTCCAGCCATGAATGTGTGACAAGGAGATAATGTACATCTACAAAGCCTATTAACAGAAACATCATGTACAGATTGGATAGGGGATAAGGTATCCTCCAAACTGGAAAATATAAACTAGCTAAAAGTGGAAACATACATAATTATATTCCATAACACATTAGTATCAAGGGAAGCCATACACACAATTCTATTCCATAACACATTAGCATCAACAAGACTAAGTTGTCACAAAGCATATATAAAATGAACATGGCCCTCACTTGTCCCAAAACAACTAACATCAAAATCCACAACAATAGAGATGTGAATCACAACAAATTCTGAAGCCAGATGCACACCTAAAATTCTGGAGCTAGTGCAAATCACAACGAATATGTAAATCGACTAAAATGAAGCAATGATAGAGATGTGAACCACAACAAATATGCAAATCACAGTGCAAATCACAAAGAGGGAAACCAAGTAGAGATATGATGGAGATATGTAAATCATAGGCATATATATAAACCAAGCATAGAGGGAAACCAAATATACAGATAGATATGTAAATCGATACCCTAATACAAACTCCCACACTAAAATAGGTTCTAAAACAAGCAAAGAAACGGAAAATAAAATATACAGTCAAATAAACCAGGGTGAGCAATTGGCTAAAACAGAGATGAAAAGGGGGAAAATTCATAGTAAGCAATCGGCTACGGCATGGCAGAATAAAACTATACAGAGGGAGAAATCGATGCTTACTTCGCCTGATGGAGAGCGACAGTGGGAGGATGATCATTCTCAAGATGACGAAGGAAGATATTTCTCAAGAGTGAGGGGGGAAGAGTGTAGTTGACGGTGAGGGAGAGGAGCATTCTTGGGATGACGACAGACAACGTTCTCAATGGTGAGGGAGGAGGCACGTTCTTGGTTTGATGATAGATTAACGTTCTTGACGGTGAGGGAGGAGGCGCGTTCTCGGGGTGAGGGAGAGATCAAGGGTGAAGAGGATGAGGGCCCGAGAACACATTTTCTGAGGGAGGAGCCTTGTTTTCTGAGGGGCAATTTCAAGGTATGGGGTGAAAGTGAACAATTCAGTCTCTAATTTAGGTAGCCCCACATAATACAAGTTTTAACTAAAGAAGTAGGATAACATAACAAATCTAATATTGTTATCCTATCTGATTGGCTCACCAAACATAGAATAAAAACCGAATAGTATAAATTATCCTATCCTATATCCCTTATCTTATACTTCAAACAGGCCTTAAAGTTTTTGGACTAATTGTATAAGTTAATTTTCAAGACTTTGTCCTTAGAGCTTACCCTAATTTTAAGATTAGCCCTAAACAAATTTTTTATATTAATAATAATTAAACATGTAATCTTTTTATTAGAAATGGTATTATAATGACTTTTGTTGATTATTGAGTAATAATATGTTATATAATTAAAAATATAAACTTGTTTCATATATAATAGTTATTAATTTAAATATAACATTATGTGTTATTTAATTATTTTTAATTTAAATTACTTATATTATTTATCATATTGTATAATATAAGAAATGAAAAAATAAATTATATATAATACATTTGATTAAGGATTCAATCAATCGTAGTTTAAGTATTATTGGATCAATAAACTATGGGTCATGAACCATTTCTTTTATTGATTTGATGGACGATCCAATTTTTAAAATATTGATTTGGCTTTTCATCTTTTACACTTCTTTTTATATCTATTACATTATCATTGATTTAGTAAATAAAATAATTAATAATGTAAACATTTCTATAATAAATAAATAAATAAATAAATAAATATATATATATATATATATATATATATATATATATATATATATATATATATATATATATATATATATAAGTGACGTGAATTTTTGGTGGTGCAAAAATAACAATACTCTTAAAAATAAATCTCCGAATTGATGCTCATAAAGTTCATAATTTGTATTCACCGCAGAAAAATTTACTATGAAAAATAACATATATTTAATTCGTATTGACTAGATCAAATCGCATATCAAGTTTTGTCAAATCCAAATATGTTTTTAAAGAAATGTAAGAAAATTTTGAAAGCTAAAGTTTTAAAATTTCTATTCAAACCAGCTGGTCCTATATAGATGCGCAATAAAATATTTGATGTTTTTAATGATATAAAAAATTTAAAAATAAAATTAATTCACAATATAAAAAATTAATCTAAAAAATAAATTAAGTTTACATACACACATATATTCTATCCCTGTATGCTGAGAATGGACCATTTTTTTCTTCTAAATCGACCTCATTAAGTTCTCTGTTATATATATTAAGCAGACAGAGAAAATTATTAATTATGCCGTCATTTCTCGTAATCTTTATTCAGAATTCAATTTTTTTTAAAGGTAAGGGAATGAGAAAAAAGACACTGACGGTAAAGATATCATTTTTAACTACCAAGTTTTATGTTATTTATTTTTTGTGGAAATAAATATAATGTGTATTTATATTTGAAACATACTTGCATAATTAATTTGAATAAATATATCATTTTTTATTTTTTCAGATTTGTTTTTTTTTAAGTCAACTATCAAAATAAAGTTATTTTCATAGTCCCTAATTTTCTAGGTAAGAGTAGACTTCAATATTCCCCAGATTTGCATTGGTCCATGTAATACAAAAGATTAGATGGGCTTATACAATTAATAAATTCTTGCACCACCCAACGAAGAATTTTTATTTTTCTTTTTTTTTACATTTTTGTATAATTTATATTTTTTATTTTTAGATATTTATTTTTCTTCTTGGTCAACTATCAAAATGAGGTTATTTAAGAAAGAGGTCTTTTTATTTTGGGAAATGGTAGCGGCGCATCACCGATCTCATATCGTTCGTCACATCCTAATCTTCGTGCGTAATGAAAATAAGGGAACGTAGAAAAGTCTTCGCCCCCTCCCACAGACTCCACCCAACCCAATTCTTTTTCCCATATATTACTAGTACCAATGCTATCCTCGAATTCTCAAAAAAAATAACTGCCTTCGTCGGTGCAGCCTCAAGCTGCTACTCTTTTCCCTTTTATCTCTCCCTCTAGATTTTAGACCTTTTTATTTTCCCTTCTTCCCTTCCTTCCTTCATATAGCTTTCAGTTGCTTCATCCACCATGGCTTTGCCAGCTTGCTCACCGGAGCAACTGGCTCAGTTATTTGGTGCCAACACCACTAACGCCACAGCCGCAGCAAATTTCATCTGTGACAGATTTACAGCTGTCACCAACAAGTTCTCTGACACCGCTTTCGCCGTTGACAACACCTACCTCCTGTTCTCTGCTTACCTCGTTTTCTCCATGCAGCTCGGCTTTGCCATGCTCTGCGCTGGCTCCGTCCGTGCCAAGAACACCATGAACATCATGCTCACTAATGTGCTTGACGCAGCCGCCGGGGGACTCTTCTACTACCTATTTGGCTTCGCTTTCGCCTTCGGAGGCCCCTCAAATGGCTTCATCGGCCACCACTTCTTCGGCCTCGAGGACATTCCCTCCTCCACCTTTGACTACAGCTACTTTCTCTACCAATGGGCTTTTGCCATCGCAGCCGCCGGCATCACTAGCGGCTCCATCGCCAAGCGAACCCAGTTCGTTGCTTACCTCATCTACTCTTCCTTCTTAACAGGGTTCGTTTACCCTGTTGTGTCTCATTGGTTCTGGTCCGGTGACGGTTGGGCTAGCGCCACCAACTCGGACCAGCTATTCGGAACCGGAGTCATAGATTTCGCCGGGTCTGGTGTGGTTCACATGGTGGGTGGTATCGCTGGTTTGTGGGGCGCACTTATCGAGGGACCAAGAATTGGTCGATTCGACAGCTCGGGTCGACCCATTGCACTTCGTGGCCACAGCGCCTCCTTGGTCGTGCTTGGTACTTTCATGCTTTGGTTCGGATGGTACGGGTTCAATCCGGGTTCGTTTACGAAGATTTTGAGTGCTTACGATTCTGGAAACTACTACGGCCAATGGAGCGCCGTGGGCAGAACGGCCGTGACCACCACCCTAGCCGGTTGCACAGCCGCATTGACAACTCTTTTGGCAAGAGGATTCTCTCGGGTCATTGGAATGTGACGGAGTGAGCAACGGGTTGCTGGGCGGGTTTGCTGCCATCACTGCAGGGTGCTCCGGCCTCCGTGGTGGAGCCGTGGGCGGCAATCATTTGTGGGTTCATGGCAGCGGTGGTGTTGATATGCTGCAACAAACTGGCGGACAAAGTGAAGTACGATGACCCATTGGAGGCTGCGCAACTGCACGGCGGGTGCGGTGCGTGGGGAATAATCTTCACAGCGTTGTTCGCGAAGCAGGAATATGTGAATCAGGTGTACCCAGGTAAACCAGGCCGGCCATACGGGTTGTTCATGGGTGGTGGTGGAAAGTTATTGGCAGCTCACGTGATCCAGATTTTGGTAATTACAGGGTGGGTCAGTGCCACGATGGGTCCTCTCTTCTTTGTTCTTCACAAGCTCAGGTTGTTGCGGATCTCTGACGAGGACGAATTGGCGGGTATGGATCTGACCCGACATGGAGGATTTGCTTATGCATATGAAGATGAATCCCACAAGCATGGGATTCGGTTGAGAAAAATTGAACCAAATGCTACTTCTCCCACCATAGATTAGGGTTCAACTGTAGCTTTTTTTTTTTTTCTTAAATCTTAATTTATCTTTGATACTTTTTTCTTAGATTTTATGGGTTTTGTATGTTTATTATTTGTATTTTATTGTGTACAATAATATGTCAAAGATTTTATATTAGAGCATCTTCAACGCGGGGAGCTTAAATTATAAAATTAAATAAGAAACGCATCTTACATCTAGACATTCATTGGAGCTGTCCAACGTGGCACCCGCATGTAAGCAATGTTGCTTACTGAAGCAACGTCTCTTAAACCAATTGTGGGTCCTACGGAAGAAGAATTAGAATGATACGAAGGAAGAGAAGCCACCTAAACCCACGCAGGAAGCTTGCAGAGAATAGGAGATATTAATAAATAAATAAATAAGAGAAATAATTATAAAAAAACAATGAAAAGTAATAAAAAAAAATATTTAAAATAAGTTTATATTACTTTTAAAAATTTTATTTATGTATTTATTATTTTAAAATTTATACTAAAAATTTTGTTTTATTTAAAAATTTATATTAAAAATATTATTTAAATTTTTTTATATATTTATTGTTTTAAAATTAAAATATAAATAAGTTAATATTTTAAATTAAAATAAATATAAATATAAAGATGTAGAGTAATTTGTAGGACCTATTTAATAAATTTTTTAGAGTTGCATCATTAGAGTGTATAGTTGCTTAAAATATTATAGAGTTACTTAAAAAAAATGCTAATATAACATCTGTGAGACCCACTTAAATAACTATATTGAATATTATCATTGGAGATGGTCTTAAAAAGAAGATAGATTCTTAGGTGGCTTCTCGAAAATGATGAATACTTGGAAAAGCTTTGAATGAGTACCTTTGACTATTTATGTGGTGATAGAACTTTACATATTTCAGTTATTTAATGTTGATGAATTAGGTGATGAAATTTTGTATAAGGGATTTTTTTTTCATTTTATTTGGATGAATATTATTGAGTGCATGACCAAAATATCCTTGTCAAGGTCTATTTTTCTTTTTTTCGTAATGTTTGGTATCAAAATTTGTTTAGGATTTATGAGAAAGTAAGATAAGATTATATATATAGTATCAAATATAAACATTTATTTATGAGAATCTTTTATTTTTAAGAATAAAAAAATTATAAAATTTTTTATTTTTTTATTCTCACATATGAGGGTGAAAATAAACTGTTTCCATAAAATAATTTTTTTTTATAAAAAATGATTAAATTATCTTTAAACTTAAACTCTAATCGCTAAATTATAAATTTAACCTCGAATCTTAAATTATAAATTCTAATCCCTAAACGTTAAATTTTAAACCTAATTTTTGAACCTTAAATTTTAACACATAAACCTTAAATCATAAACTTAATTTTAAAATTATAAATTTTAAACTCCAAATTTTAAACGTAACTTTTAAACCTTAAACCCTAAACTCTAAATTCTAAATTCTAAATTTAACTACGAAATCTTAAATCTAAACTCTTAAATTCTAAACCCTAAACTCTAATTTTTAACTCTTAAATTTTAAACACTAAATCCTAAATTTTGAACCCTAAATCTTAATTCCTAAATCATAAATATTAACCATTACCCCTAAATTTTAAAATTCTAACCATTACTCTAAGCTCTAAAACTCTAAGCACTAACTCTTAAACCTTAAATTTTAAACATAAACTCAAAATCTTAACTTCTAACCTCTAAATTTTAAATAAATAAATAAATAAATTTTAGTCAAGACAAAATATCTTATTTCTTTATTTACTCCTTTTTTTATCATCTTATCCTATATATCATTCTTTTTATTTTGAAAGCTTTTTTTAGGATATTTTTTAAAAAATAATTATATTCTAAAAAATATTTTATGTAAACTAAATATAAAAATAAAAATTTGATAGTAATATAATAAATTATTTTTTTAAAAGTAAAGTAACAATTAAATATATATTTTTAATTTATTTATTTATTTTATTTTTAAAATTATAACTTTTTAAAAATAAAATATTTTAAAAATCAAATTCCACCTCGAGATGTGGATGCATGGGAGCCAGCCTCTTATGAAAATAGTGTCTTTCTATCCTATATGTCCTCAAAATATTGAGAGGCCAAACAGAGAAGGCGAGGGAAGTGGTGAGAAGACATGGCTTTGAAAGCACGCCGCCATTTGCTGGGACTGACTGATTTAACGAATTTCCACCACCACCTGTTCATTAGGTCGCCCCTCTGTTATTTTGCCATTTTTTATATTGATTTGCAGACAAAAAACACGTGTACATCTCTTATAAAAAAATATTTTGTATTACAAGATGGGGCAAAACTAGTATTTGTAAAACGGGGTGCTTAACTTGTAAATAGTGCTGTTTTTGAATTTTAATATATTAAGTTAGTTTAAAATACTGAGTTTTTTGGGTAGTCGGTCATGAGTTTATTTTTTTTAATTTTTAATTTTAAAAAAGTTATATTTTTATTTAATTAAAATAAATTAAAAATAATATTTAATTTATTATTAATAAATAATTTGTTGTCTATTATCAATATTTAAATTATAACATGTAATATAAATAATTTTAAAAAATATTATTTTTATTAAATATTATAATTTAAATAACACTAATAAATAAATAAAAATTTATTGACTTTCAATAAATTATGCATTTGTTGATGTCTAAACAAGCCCAACAGTTTAACAGGAACATCTAATCCAGCATAACATTGCTATCCCAAACTTCCAAGGAGTTAAGGTTTGACTGAAGTAAAAACAATTTAAACCAGAATTCAGTTCAACTCACTCCCTCAATACCCCGTCTCAAGTTAGAACAGTATATGGAAGAAAGAAAGAACATTGAGCAAAATATATTCTTATATAGTTGAAAAGAGTCAATTTCTTCTCACAAATATATGCACGACAGTTTTTTTTTTGGTTCCACAATATCTGCTTGATAGTTGCACTCCTGTGTTCGTAAGACATCAACAAATGCACAATTTATTAATTTTGCATGAAAGTTCTCTGTCTCTAGATGATACAGGAAAAACGTTTTGTAACCTCCTTATAACCAAATCCCAGTGTTCTAAAGAAGAGTTGAAATTAATAAATTCATATAATTCTAATGTCTGAATTTCGTGAATCATTTCAATTTATAATTCTTTTGGAACAAGTTATTGCATCTGCGCTTTGATTATATATGGCCTTAGTTACTATCAACAATCAATTGAAATCATGTTGACATGAAAGATTATTTCCTGGCATCACAAAACAAAATAGAATTTTTATAAATAACAAAACTTCTTAGTCACATTAACATATGGGGTTCAAATTACTGCTATATTTTTTTTTTCTCTGACCATTTTTTTTCTTTATCTAAAATCACTGTCATATGGGGTCCAAGTAAAGACATTAGTATTTCCTTTCAAGAATGATACTAACTCATTTTTCAATTCTTTAGGTAATAACAACCTAATTCTTACTTGACACTAGTCTCAATCCCTATATATCCAAATTCCCATTACTTCATCATCTGATTTTGAGTGAGCTCCTAATATTTCATCTCTAACTTCTAGCAGCTCGATAGTCATTATATTTTCAATGCTTGTTTCTTGCTTTTCTTCTTTTTCTACTTCCTTCTCTATTTTGAAGACTAGTGGCACAGCAACTCCTAGTCGTTTTCTGATATGCTCTAACCTCCCATTTCTTATACCTCTCTTCGAAATTTAATCAGAAGATGTGGAGTGGAAATGATGGCTTGGGCTTTATGCAATGATAGCCCTCTTGAGAATGGTGTTCTAAGCTGATGAAGCCAAGACAACAATGAAATACACCTTAAGGTCTTTTGCGCAAGGCTTAAGATCATATTTTGATAGCCCAAGCTTTTTACACGCATCAAAATATAGTATAACTTTCGAACTTCCTTGATCTATTAAAATTCTCTTTACAGCGTAGTTGGTGCTAAGTGTACTATATATTTCATTCGATTGACATATAAAACTTTCTTGTAAAACACTTTATGTTGTCTGCATCCAAGTTTCATGGCCTAGCTAGGATTAATATGCTTCATTAATTTATCCTAGTTCCATAGGCACTAGTTATAGTTGTTTGGTATCTTTTACATATTTTGATTAGAGAACTTGATCATAAAAACAAAACAAATTTACTTATTTTGTATTTATCTGAAAATATTGATATAGAAAATAACTAATTTTTTGGTCGCTCTATAAGAAATAACATAATTTAAGACAACCTTCGAGAATATAAGACCTTTGACACAATTCATGAGTACCCTATTTAAGGTTGAAAAACTAACTCTGCTTCCCGTCCCTGAAACTTGACTAATAATTCAGAGACATAAAATCCCAAATTATGAAGTGAGGTAGAACTGCTTGCTTCTCTTCCTTTTTGACACAATCCATAGGAACTTTAGCATAAGCAATAGCAGGTTGAACAGTTGTAGTTAATCAATCATATTAGATTTAAAATCAGAACCAATGAAACATAATTAATGATCATGATTCATGAAGCTTCTCCATGTTAGGCCTGATGTGGAACTGTTACCCAATTTCAGTTCCAAGCAATGATGGGTGTTTTATATTTTGGGAGTAAACCCAAGGTTACAATCATAGTTCTATTAAAAATACATTTATCTTCTTTTGATGCATTAAATTAATTCACAGTTAACCATTTTATAGCTTGCAGATAAGATTTGATTCACAAGTGGATTTTGAGTAATTTGATCTCTAATATGTAATAAGAATTATAGTAAATTTCAGTTTCTCCATTTTTGTGTCTTGATTATGGAAATTAGAAATTCAGAATTATAATTGAAGGTTGACATACACCAATGCCTGGATTAGCTCTAATTAACTTAAGCTTTTAATCATATTAACTAGTTAATTTAATATGTTCTTTTTCTTTTACTGTTATAAGAGAATACTAGCATATTTTTTAGCCAAAAAATGCGTGTAGCAGACACCCTTCACAGGCTGATCAACGATGCTCATCTATCACGAGTGGAGAACCTGCTATTGGTTAGTGGACATTTCTACATTAGGATATGGATATGCATATGACAGTAATAACATTATATATTTGTATAACTTTAGCAATTTTTATATTATATTAATATATTTTGGAGCCATTATGTTGGTGTTTGATTTATATTATTGGTTTTAAATTATATAGGTTATATAAGTGAGGAAAACAAAATTAATTTTGCAGTAGTTAAAACTGCCGCTAAAAGGAAAAACAAAAAAATGATATGCATACAAATTATTAGTGGGGGTTTGTGCTAAATGGCAATGAAAGATGAAAACTGCAAATCAAATAGCGGCGGTTATTGTTTTAATCATACTGGCGGTTAATACAAGGTTGGTTTTAGTGCCTAACGGTGGCAGTTAGTTAATCGCTAGTAATTGAACATCTTGTGGCAATTATTCCAACAATTTCTTTAAATTGCAGCTAATGGCACTCTCTAAGCCTGAGGTACCCGCGTTTTAATTACTAATTGTCACTACAAGAAAGGCGGGGAATGGTGACGGATAATTAACGATGGTAAAAAACAACCGTCGCTAAAGCCAACTTTAATGACGATTTTCAAACCATTGTTAAAATTAGGAAATTAACGACGGTTTACACAAAACCGTCGTTAAACACGGACGGTTAAGATCAAACCGTGGTGATTTGCATTGCCTTGGAAGGGGAAAAAATGACAAAAATTAGGATGATTTTTTGAAAAACTGTCGTTAAATGACGACGGTTTCTTGAAGAACCGTCGTTAAATGACGACGATTTCTTGGAAACCGTCGTGGTCTTCCCAACGTTTGGAATTTGAACCGTTGCTCGATATTCGTGTGGTTTAACAACGGTTGATCTCCTAATCGTCGTTAAACAAACAATTAACGACGGTTTCTTTACTAACCGTTGTTAAACCCATTTAGCGATAGTTTTTTTGTGGTTTAACGACGGTTAGAAACCGTCGTTAAACCACGTGTCTGCCTATAAATTCACCAGCCCTCCTAATTTATATTACAAACACTTTTCATTAGAGTTTTTTCGTATAATACACTTGTTGAGATTATTTGTTGTCGCTTTTGAGTTTTTGTACTGTAATCTTCTTTGTGACTTGTATTTATTATTCTCAAGGTGTGTCATTTAATTTTTTTAATTATATTTGGTTATTTTTTTATATATTGTATGTTCAAAATATTTTCTTATATTATTTTTTATTTTCTTTTGTGAAGATCTTGTGACGTTGTGACGACTCTTCGATTTCGATTTTTGTGTGTTATTTATTTGGAATCATTTTGAAGATATGTAATCTAATTAATTTTATTTTAAATGAATTTATTTCAAATTATTGTATGTTAGATTGCGATAATATTAGATATTTTGTGTACTTACTATTTATTTTAAAAATATATTTTACATTGTGATGTACATTGTATGAATCAATTTTAAAATTTGTGTTATTTTTGCAATGTTTATGATGTTTAATATTATAATCTATTATGTTCATTGAAAACATGTAAGATGAAATTTTTTTTTAATAATGTTGAATTATTATACTTAATTATTTTTTAAGTAAAATATTTGTATTTAATATTAGAATTGATTTATAAAAATAAAAAATAGAGATCTTGATGCAGTGTTGATAGAAGAATATGAAAAAGTTATTAAATACACATAGTTAAAAAAAATTAATAAAAATTACAAGTAGGTTTTAAAAAATGAAAACAAATATATATAATAACATAAATTTAGTAGATGAATTGAAGTGTGTAATTGATTAGGTAAAATAATAAATTTTAATAAATAGACAGAGTAAGTATTGAAAATAATTTTTAAAAAATTGTGACATTACTTTAAAAATATACGTATGTTTTAATATAAATTTAATAAATATATATAATATTATAAATTTATTATAAAATGATAGTGAATTTAGTTTTAAATATAAGTTATTTATTGTTTAAAAAATATAATTAAAATTAATGCAAATAAATCAAAAAATAGTTATTATATTGATAAACGTATTTAAATAATATACACAAATTAGTAATAGTCAAATTCTATTACAGTTGTTACTAAAATATTAAAATATTTATTCAGGTGATGAGGTAAAATAATAAATGTTAGTAAATAGATAAAATTAGTATTAGGAATTGGTTTTAAAAAAATAAATCACTAATTTAAAAATACACGTAGTTTTTTAAAAATGAAAATAAATATATAATAATATAATTTTAATAAAAATAATAGTGTAATAATTTTTAATGCACTATGTTCTTATGCTAGATTCTCTATTAAGGAACTAACAAGATCTTAGATGTAATTGAGTAGAATTATTCTTGAATATATGGCCCTTATATGGGCCATTGATTTTACTTTTTTAGATAGGGAATTGAAATTTCAATTCCCTATATGAGTTTGTTAGAAATTTTACCATGTAAATACTATAATTGAAATTATAGCGGCAGATGTAAAATTATAATTCAATTTTTTTCTACTAGTGGCTGTACTTTCCAAAAAATTTAGATTCGTAGAGATTCGATCATGAAACTCATCCTTTTAATTAATGACATTAGGAGAATTAAATAAAATTAACACATGACCAATGGCTTTATCAATGGCACTGTTTGAAAAGTTAGATTTTTTGTTCATGGATTCGTAGAGATATTTTAAGTGTTTTATTTCATATTATGTAAGCCAATGTATGTCATCATTTATCTCACTCTCTCTTATATATCTCTCTTAAACTCTTTGGGATCATGATTCTTTATTTATAACGAACTAATAACGAAGATTTTTTATTTGGTGCTTCATTAAATGTCAATTATCATAAAGTTTGTTAAAAAAATTTTACACGTAAAATATTTTAAACCTCTTCAAAATGTGTTGTGTTTTATGCACAATCAATTGCAAATCCCTTCTCATGTAAAATAGTCATGTTTTCTTTTAGTTCAGAGTAAGAGTTATTTAGGTTAATTGTTATTTAAATTCATAATTATTTCAGAAATTGATAAATCTTGGATCAATAAACCTCGACAATCAATAGAGTACCTGAATGGTTTAGACGGATTTTTGGAATTCGCAAATGCCAACTCTGGGGTCGAAGACAGAATAATATGCCCGTGCCCAAAGTGTAGATTCAAGAAATGACAACTCATTGAGGTCGTGCGTCAACATTTGATCGTCAAACCATTTCCGGAGGGATATAATTTTTGGAGTTTGCACGGAGAAATGATTACAGAAGAATCTGCTGTAGGACATGCTATAATGCCAATTGAGGTCTCAGAACTCATAGTTCAAGATGACCCTGTGCAGAACATAGTCCGTGATGCATTCGGGATTCATCCTGAAAATGAGAGTATCGCTTCTGTGGATATGCCAGTTCCACAGTCAGCAGAAATGATGGATGATAGTGTCAAAGATTTTTATGAGTTATTGAAAGATGGTGAACAACCACTCTATGAAGGGTGTGAAAAGTATTTCAAATTTTCTTTTTTAGTGAAGTTGTATCACATCAAGTATTTGTGCAGCCTAAGCGACAAAGCAATGTCGATGGTACTTGAGTTGCTTTGTTGATGTATTCTCAGATGCCAAGATTCCGCCTTCATTTTACGAGGCTAAAAAAATCATTAATAAGTTGGGGTTGAACTACAAAAAAATTCATGCATGTCAGAATGATTGTATGTTATACTGGGGTGAGCATGAAAGTAGTGAAACTTGTAGTAAGTGCTCCGCACCAAGGTGGAAACCGAAACAGAAGGGGGAGAAGTGAAAAAAGGTGTCTAATAAAATTCTTAGATACTTTCCAGTTAAGCCAAGAATGTAGAGGTTGTTAATGTCTTCTAAAACTGTTGAATTTATGAAATGGCATTCTGAAGACAAAATTTCTGACGGCATCATGAGGCATCCAAAGGATTCTGAAGCATGGAAGAGATTTGATCTTCTGAATCCTCAATTTGTATCAGATCCGAGAAATGTTTGTTTGGGCCTTGCAACGGATGGTTTCAATCCATTTGGAAACCTATCTACAAGTTACAGTATATGGCCAGTTCTGTTGATTCCGTATAATCTTCCTCCTTGGATGTCTATGAAACAGAGTTCATTCATGTTGTCAATGATAATTCTAGGAAAAAAAGCACCGAGGAATGATATAGATGTATTTTTACAACCATTAATTAAAAAGTTAAAGGACTTATGGGTTAAAGGTGTTAAAACGTACGATGCCTTTGACAAAGAAATGTTCAATATGCATGCAGCTCTTTTGTGAACGATCAATAATTTTCCTGGCCTTGGATGTTTATCAGGCTGGAATACTCATACTAGATTAACTTGTCCATACTGTAACTTTGACTCCACTCTAGTCCGTCTCCCTCACAGTCAAAAGTGGTGTTTTATGGGACATCACCGCTTTTTATCTCCGGATCACAAATTTAGGATGGCCCGCAATAGGTTTGACGAAAAAGAGGAAAGAAGAAACCCTCCTCCGTAACTGAGTGGTGTAAACATTTTAAGAAAAGTTGATGATATTGAAGTTGTCTTTGGAAAAAATGTGGAAATTGATGTTGGGACTCAACAACGGCGTTACCGAGGTCAGGGTTCGGTTGATGCTGGAACTCAATAATGGCGTAAGAAAAGTATATTTTTCAAACTTTCGTATTGAACGAATAATATGTTGCGTCATAATCTTGACGTCATGCATATTGAGAAAAATGTCTGCGACAACATCATTTACACTTTACTTAATGATTCTGGCCATTTAAAGGATCACATAATCGTGCGGAAAGACTTAAAAGAGTTTCGTGTGAGGCCTGAGCTGTGGCCAGATGATGACGGTAAATATCCATCTGCTTTGTTCACGTTGACAAATGCAGGCAAAGAAGTTTTTCTAAAAATACTTAAGAATATATCTGTACCTGACGTTTATTCCAGTAATATCTCTAGATGTATTAACGTAAGACAGCGTAAGATCGGAGGACTAAAAGTCACGACTGTCATATTCTTATGGAACAACTGTTACCGTTAGCCATAAGAAAGACACTTCCCAAGCCGGTATCTGCAGTTCTGATCGAGTTCTGTTCATTCTTCCGACAACTTTGTTCTAGATTTTTGAATGTCAATGAACTTGATCAACTTCAAAATCGAATCATTATGACGCTGTGCCATCTTGAAATGTTATTTTCGTCGTCTTTCTTTACAGTCATGGTGCACTTGACTGTACATTTGGTCATGGAAGCAAAGTTAGGAGGACCAGTCCAATATCGTTGGATGTATCCCATCGAAAGGTAAAACATTAAAAACACATAATTCAAATTTCTTGCATTATTGTTAATCTAATTTTATTCATTTAATCTATGTTCTCTAGATACTTGGGTAAACTTAAATCTTTCGTGCGAAATAGAGCAAGGCCAAAAGGCTCAATAGCAAAGTCGTACATTGCAAGAGAAGTTTTCTTATTCTATTCCAGGTACATAGATGGTGTTGACACTGTCTTCAATCGTCCTCCTCGTGTGGATGATCGATCCGATGTTAGGACGTTTGGTAGGGGTTTGTTCCCACCAATAGGAAGACCAATTGGTGGATTTGATTATTTCACCCTTTCTCTCCGAGAAAAATTGCAGGCTCATCGGCATGTCTTAACAAACTGCAAAGAAGTTTATCCTTACTTACAGTAAGTTAACTCACACTTAGTTACATTTGCATACAATTTTTTGTCTTGCGTAACATTAAGTGTTTAGATAATGTTTACTCAATAGCGAATTTAGAGACTATGTACGACATAGTTTAAGAAGTCAGACGCGATCATCTACCGAAATAGATAAAAAAGTCCACAGAGAATTTGTCTCTTGGTTTTCGCGTCGTGTAAGTATTCCAACATGGTCACATTTAATTCATATGTCAAATATGAGTACAACTCATCCTTTATTCGTTTCCAGATCGCAATTGATGACAATGGATCGCAGTGTAATGATTTAAAATATCTTGCACTTGGTCCACTAGATAGAGCACGTTAATACAATGTTTACAATGTAAATGGATTCAAATTTCAAACTTTAGAGCGAGACTAAGGGATGACATCTCAAAATAGTGGAGTTTACGGTACATTCGGGACGAGGAGTTATGCAAGTAGTAGTGATACGACATACAATTTGGTGGCGTCCCGTATTACAGAAAACTATTGGACATTATCGAATTAAACTACCATAGCCATTTTACAGTCGTATTATTTAAGTGTATGTAGGCCAACACAACTACAACGAGAGGAATTGCAATTGATGAATTCAGGGTGACATCGGTTGATTTTTCTCGGTTGATTCACACTGGTGAAAATAATGATGACGAGCCATACATCCAGGCATCTGAGGCTCCTCAAGTGTACTATGTACAAAATGAGCTGGACAAGAACTGGAGTATAGTGATACATTTAAAACCCCGTGACTTATACGAGATGGGAAATGAAGATGAAAATCTTATATACGACAGCGATCCGTTACACATGCAAAATTTAGAAAGATTGTTTTCAAAAGGAGAAGTTAATTTATGCTTGTTACCGTATTAGTTTTATTGTTTCCGCCTATTTATATATATTTTAGACTACTTATAATTACTGTACTATTTTATTTATTTCCATAACTTTTATTAGGCAAAGTTTATTTTGTAATTGGTTTATTAATTTCATTTTGCCAAGAGCGGTGATGATGAATAAGGCTAGATCACTCTACACGGGCATGGCAGGGGTGATCATTGAGGGCGGACAGCCCACTATGGAGTCGGAGGCTGTCGCATCATCAGTCCCTAGTAGCGACTCCCATCCACTGGATTCGCAGGCCGTCCCTGCACACTTCCCCCACCCGACGCTCAAGCACCGGACGACGATTATACGTTCAATTTTGACGCGATCTTTAGCGGTGTAGAGGAGAAGCATCAGCCTGGTGAGCAGGAGTGCAGACGCAGGAGGAGTTAGATAGTTGATGTAGTCGGTGAGTATTGTAAACATGTACACTTTATGCGCTTAATAATTTTGTCTTAGTAACATAATATATAATTGTCTACATTATGACAAACGGGACCAGGCAGAGGACGTGCAGACAGTTGACTGTCCACGACGTATGGGCCCTGCCTCAGGGGTCAAAGGTGGTTGTCCAGTTCAACGACAACCACCAGGCTATCAAAGACAGTGGCGGTTTGCTCGGTGTCTTCCTCGGCACCATCGGGGATAACTTTCGGTTATTCCCGATCTCCTACAGGGACTGGAGGAGCATTCCTCAGCAGTCGAAGACGAATGTCTTCGTAAATAATATTCATGTATGAAAATATATATCTTTTGTAGTTAATTATATTTATTTGTAATTTATGTGCAATTTATGTGTAACTAATTTTTTACTTTTGTTTGCAGACACATTTTAATGTGATGGATCAACACAAGAAACTGATCATGCAGTCGCTAGGAGCGAAATGGAGAGCGGCACGATACAATTTATTTCGCCTGGCGTACGATGGTACGAAGACTAGAGATCAATTGTGGAGTGAAATCCCGACAGGTATCCCACCTGATCAGTGGGTAACTTTCGTAGACTATCGCCTTGACGTGAAGTTTAGGGTAAGTTGTGTATATTAACATATTTATAAAATTTCACTTTTAAATATTGTCACTAATTATTTTTTCTATGTGATTAATTAAAATGTGGCTGCGAAGAATAAAAGGAACAGAAGACAACTGACAATGCCACACACTACTGGATCCAAGAGCCTTGCGCGTAAAAAGGCAAAGATGGTGAGTTTAAATCTATAAATATTTTGTTTTTTTAAATGTTGAGAAGACTATAATATATATATAATCATAAATTGATTGATTAATTATTTTAATTTTCAGGAGATTGAGCTTGGAGATCTAGTGACTCGTGATGATGTATAGACGGCAGCTCATAAAAGAGCTGACGGATCATACATCAACGACGAAGCTCGGGCTATTGCAGTAAGTAATAAAATCTTATCAACCGTACGTGGGTAATTATTTAATTTTTAGATAATGTTTAATATTATTAATTGTCTGTTATTGAATGTTAGGAGAAAATTGTTCGATCCAGCAGGAGAACAGCTCGTCCCAAGAGCTCTCGACGGCTGATTCACTTGCGAGAGCTCTTGGCACTAAGGATTTGGGTTGGGTGTTTGCTCAACTCAAGTCTTCGGTTGTGGTTCGTCTGGGTCGAGCTCACAGTCTGGGCCGTCATATCACGACTTACAGAATGAGATGGAGTGCCTGAAGACAGCTATGCATGAGCGAGACGTCGAGCAGCAGCGACGAGACGCTGAGCTCCAGCGACGAGATGCTGAGCTCGCAGCACGGCAAGCACAGATGGAGGCTGCTATGACGTTCCTGTTACAAAAATTTCAGAGTCAGCTGCCACCTGAAATTTCAGGACGTCATAGTCCCGGACCTAAGGTAACCTTTTAATACATAAAAATTGTTGATATAATTTTGTGTATTTTGAAAAAACTAAAAATTCTAACAAACACAATTTATTTTTCAGGACCCCAGCGACCGTGGTAGTGGGCATCAGTGTGATCAGCATCTGCAGGGTCCGGGAACTTGATTTAGTTATTATATTTGTATATGTAATTTTGTTACGTTCGTTACTATTAATTTTTGTGTACATATATTTTTTTATATATAGATTTATTATAATTCAATAATTTATGCATATTTAGTATCTCGTTAAATATTAATAAATTTTAAAATAATTTTTTCAATTATTAAATAGTTCACACATTTAATTTTTATATAATAAATTAAAATGTGTCTAAATCAATTTATAAATTATTAAAAATATAAATTAATTTTTATTTTTCATAATAATTTAATAAAAAAAATTTTTAATCATCATTACTATATGGATAGCACCAAATATTTTATTTTAAATTAAAAATTAAATTGATATAAAAAATTAAATTAATTTTATTAATAAAAAAAATTAAAAAAATATATAGAAGTAACGACGGTTTTTAAACCGTCGTTACTTTTAACGGCGGTTCAAAACCGCCGTTAAAAACGGTTTAACGACGGTTTTTTAAACCGTCGTTAATTCAGTTATAGTGACGGTTATTCCCACGGTTGGTTGAAACCGTCGCTATGACTGACGTTCCACGACAGTTTTGAAATCGTCGTTAAAGGGTATGCCACTTAAAAACTGCTGTTATGCTATTATTTTGTTGTAGTGTGTTGGAAAATGATAAAATGTATTCCTAACTACCGCAAAATGACCATTTTAACCTCTTCTAAATTACACTTTTTTTGTAGAGAGGGATCCATCTATACCTGATACCAAGTGTTGACAAATTAATCAATGGAGCTTCAGGGCATGAATTGTTAAGTTTTCCATATACCTTTTCTGGGTATCACCAGATCAAGATGAATCCCAAGAATGTTGACAAAGCAGTCTTCGTCATAGAATCTAGAGCCACTTATCAAAACATGTCGGAGTGTGTGTGTGTGTGTGTGTGTGTGTGTATGACATGGTAGTGAAGATCATAAAATGATTTAGCTGAAGTTTTTGACTAATTGAAAAGACACTAGATTTAGCTGAATCTTACAAAATATGCCTTTAAGGTGGGAGTTGGGAAGTTCCTTGGGTTCATGATTAACCAAAGAGGGGTTGAGGAAACTATAGAAAATGGCAGCCCATATTGGAGATGAAAAGCTCTCAGTCAGTATAGGATATCAAGAAGTTAAATGGGAGAATTACAGCTCTCAGCTAAGTTTTATCTAGGTCAATAGATTGTTTCCTTCCTTTATTTAATATTCTGAACAACATTAAAAACTTCGAATAGATCAAGGAATGTGAAGAGATTTTTCAAAGGTTGAAAAGAGCATTTGTTAGTCCTACTAGTGCTTTCAAAATCCAAGCTAGGTGAAACACTATATATGTACTTGGCTACAACCATTTAAACTTGATTGAGTCTTCTTCCACAAGATTCGCACCCATAATTTTCTTTTAGCGCAAGATTTTGACCATAGCCATAACTAAATTTCAGAATACTTTTATTTTTTGTGTACAGCTTTATGTTTATGATTTAATGAACACAAAATGTTTATGATGATACCTTTTGTTCAACAAGTCACTTATAAATTTAAACAAAACAAAAAATATTATTTTGAATGTCTTTTGAAAGATTTTGTTCATCGTGAACTCTAAGCATTTTTAAAATTAAGAGTGTTTGTGCTTTCTTCAACTGTTAAAAGAATTTGAAACTAAATTCGATCATCAAATAAAACTAATGATCACTATGAAAAAATATATATTAAATTTTAATTTAGTTATATGCATATTTAATTTTGAATTATATATAACTTTGTATTAAATTACAATGAATATAATTCAATGTGTGTGTGTGTGTGTGTGTGTGTGTGTGTGTATATAATGGCTACTATGTTGTTATGAAATTAGAAAATGGATTTCTCTTTTGTGCACAAGAATAATCACCTTGTTTTAAAAAATAAAGGTAAAGAAAAGGTAAGAACTCAATAGATGGTGTACGTAATAGTCAATGGAGGAATATTCTCATTTTGAAGAAAGTGGTGGGTCAAACTTCGAAAAACACTTCAAATTGGGCAAAGGAAATTTAGAGGTTTTGGGATTGGTCTGAACTCGTAACCTACTCATCATTTATTGGGAGGAAGACCTGTACAGCTACAACGGCTGCATGCCATTGACATTAACCGTTTGACATTAGAAAAAGTAAAATTTGTCAATAAACTTAGTTGTCAATCATTAATATATTAATATAATTTTTTTTGTACAACTGGCACTCAATTTTTATTTTGGCCAATATATTACTGGGACTGACTGAACTTAAACTGTTACTTTTTTTGTCGTTGTTGTAAAATTTAAACTGTTACTTTAACAAATAAATAGTAATTTAATAGTTATACAAATGTCAGGATTATCTTTTATACTTTATGAAATAGATTGTCATTTTAAAATTATTAAATATGACCCAATGATAGAGTGTAGATAATTAATAGAAGATTTTAAATTTAAGCTTTTACTTTGACGTCTACCAAAAATTGAAAGAAAATTTCATCGCCGACCTCCATAATTTATTTGTCACATGAAAAAATATATCTATTAACAATTTACTAATTTAAATCTGTTTTTACTTTCATTTTGAGGTTTTTTAGCAGATGTGAAATGGTATTTAATTGCCAAAGTTCCATTCCCATCGGCCATACGTACGGCGGCACGGTCCGCTTCGCAGAGTTAGTCAATGTTGGCGGCCGCGTCCTCAATCATTGTTCATAATTTCTGTTTTCTCTCTCTCTCTCTTGCTCTTAATATCACAAGGGACTCGGCCGAAAAAAAAATATATATGCATCACTAATGAAATCCATATTCTGCAATTTGTTTTTGGGTCAACGGAAGCTCTACATCTTAAGAGGTGGAGCCCCTCAGCTTTTGGATCATCTTAATTTTTAATATTTGTGTAAAATGATAGTTAATTATTAGAAAAAAGAAAAGAAAACAACTTTATGTGGCATCCCCAACATTCTTATGTTTTAAAGCCAAATATGATTTTTTTTAAAAAAAATAGTGGGTTGACTGTTTTAGGGTACATTTTTAAGTATATTTTATACGTATTTAAAAAATATATTTTAAAAAAATTTATAGAATAGTTTTTTTCCTGAATAAATTTTAATAAGTTATTTTTAAATTAGCACAAGTTAATAATCTCTGAAATAAATTTTTATAAATCGTGTTAATAAAATATTAAAAACATTAAAATTTTCTTAAAAAATAAATATTAGATATACTAAATATCATTTTTTAAAAAAAAAAATTGGCTAACGAAACTCTGATAAAAAAATTTTAAAATTATATTAGCAAATATTACTTTACTGACGTTATATGTTGAATGAATTTTATTATTACTGCTTATCATAACAAAAAATTTTAAAATTCAAATTTTTAATATTTATTTTTAAATTTTTTATCAGAATTTAATTACATAACTTTTTTAAAATGATATTTGGTATATTTAGTATTTATTTTTTATTTTTAAATATTTTTATATTCTATTAAAGTAATTTATAAAAATTTATTAGAGAGATTATTAACTTGTGCTAATTTAAGAAAAATATATTCAGAAAAAAATTATTCTTTAAATATTTTAAATATATATATTCATTATGATTTTAATTTTATTTTTTAAAATATTAAATAAGTACCCTAAAACAGTTAATCCACTATTTTGTTTTCCTCGTATTTGGCTTTGCGTGAACTTGTTTTTGCCTTTTATTTAATAATTAACTGCCTAAACCAAAGATGATCGAAAGGCTGAGAGGCTCTACCTCTCAGAGAGCACCATTGTTCTTTTTTTTTTTTTTTTGGGTCAAATATAGAAAGATTCCTCCGCATTGCAACTACATATCATTTAAAGTAACAGCTGGAATTTATCCCAAAAATAATATTAATTATTATTTTTAGGTGAAATATTATTATCTTTTTATTGAAAAGAAACCGGTAACAAATAGAAGAGTGCTTATAGTACATAGCATCCATGTAGATTCCTATGATAATCCTGGATTTTGCTTAAAACAAGTATACTGAAATTAACAAACCAAGAAAAGGAAAGGCAAAATTAATGTCAGATTTTACACTGCGGGGCCCACCTTACAAGTTGCAACTTATCTCATGCGAAAGTTAATTACTTAATTGTTTAATATTATGAAATGGACTATAAACTCTCATATAAAACGAACAGGGGCGGAGCTAGACAATTTTATCAGGCGGGGCGGAAAAAAAAAATTAAAAATAATATATTAATTAAATATTTTTGGAGGACTAAATAAAGATTTCTTCCTTTATTATTAAGAATTTTTAAATATTCTTTTAAAAAATTTATTATTATTAAAAAATTTAAAAAAATTTTGGAGGGCTAATGCCCTCCAGACACCACTACCCTCCGCCCCTGAAAAGGAACTACTCAGATGTGTTTTAACAACGCAATTAATTGAATGAAATAGATATGAGTTTCAGTTTTACTTTGTGTAAAAGTATCTTCCTCTTCTATCTCAATTTTTTTTTCTGTCAAATTGTTATCATAGCCAAAAAAAGCACCCCTTACCTTTTAAACCGAGATGTCATTTTCCTTCAACCATTAGAAATATCGGGTAGAAAAAAACCGGTCAACCCATCGTTTGCGTTGTTCATCAACATCTCCGGCCTGATACCGTTTCCTTTTTGTACTTTGCGCGAGTTGAAAATGAGAGAGAGAGGATTTGAAGAGGAGAAAAGAAATGAACAGAAGTAATAGTGGCATTGTTTGTAGTGAAAGAGTGAAAAAGTGAAGACCAAAGAAATTGTAAGGGAGAAAGAGAGTCTGAAAAGTCAGAATGACAGTACGTGCAAGTCGAGAAAGTTTGATCGGAGGAAAAGTTAAAAAAAAGAAAAAAACTTTTCTCTCTCCTTTCTTGAAACTTCCTTTATTACATTTTTCTAAATATACATATATTTTTCGACAACTAAATTTATTAGCAATATTTTGTTAATTATTTAATTATTTAATTTTTTTTATCAAAATATTATTATATAATATTGTTATTTTTATTAAAAAAATAAAAGATAATGTTTTACATTTTTTATTTTTACTTAAAATAATATTATTACTTAATTGTTTTTAAATATATTTTGATTAGTTTTAATAAACGTTAATGAGTGCTAGATAAAAAAAAGTATAAATACTAAAAATATTTTTTAATGTATAATCATTTGTTTATACGTTTATTGAATCTAAAAATCGAATTATACTATTTTTTGTAGGCATGTTTAGAAAAATATGATTTTGCCAAGTTTTTAAATTTTTGAACAACGAATCAATATTTTATCAATTTTTTATTTCAAAGTATTCAAAAAATTTTAAAAAATATTTTTTTTTCATTGGGTGGCTCCAAAATTTTTTGAGGGCATTCCTAATTGAATTATTATGGCATGGGTTGTTTATATTTTTTAATATTTATACTCTTTTCTTCACACCCCTTAGTATCTATTTAAAGTAATGTTTATAATATTAAATTATTAAAACTAATTAGAATATACTTAAAAATAACCAAGCAATAATATTTTTGTATTCTATTATAAATAATTTAATTAAATAACAAATGGGAGATTAATGAGAATTTAAATGTTTGTTAAGAGTTATTAGGGGAAGAAGGACCGATATGCAAATTTTGAAATTTACTTGGAAGACCTTATAAAATAAAAAATTACAACAATGCCCAATAAATTTGGAAATTACATTTTTGCCGCTCCAAGGAGCATTTTCCTCAAGCTACTTTGGCTCTGTTTGATAAAATTAGTTTATAAGTTAATTTAAAACTTATAAGTTAACTAAAAACTTATAATCTATACGTTACTTCAAGTAGTGTATAGTTTATAAACTTTTAGCTATTTTAAATTATTCAAATAAGTTCGTTTACCAAACACTTCTAATTTGATCAAACAAACTTATAAGTTAGTCAAATAAAATATAAGTTAACTTATTTACCTTATCAAACACACTCCTTGAGTAGCAGCCTACGCCACCTCCTCCTTGAATACCCTCTTTGCAACCCTGCAACCCAAAATCTCATTTCCCTAAATTCTCCCTCTACCTATCATCTTCTCTCTCTATCAACTTTTATTTATGATAAAACTCTGTTGGTTTTTCATCCATATCAATGAGCATACTAGATCAATATGTTTAAGGATTCTCAAGATCTTTAAATATCCAAGAAATTTTCTCATTGAAGCCAGATTAGATCGTAAACCAAAATCGAGGCCTAAAGTAGTTAGAATGAGCCTTTTAAGATTTGTGCACCTTCGAACCTCCATTTTCAACACTATTGGTACCATAGGACTCGTAGAAACTAGAATTATACATCTGGATAGCTACAACCACCCTAATAGGACGAAGAATGAGAAATTTTGAAGGTGAGAACCTAGCCCTAAGTAAGCTATAAAAATTATATTTAGAGTGCTCAAAATAAAAAACTAACACCGACAAATAATTTTTAAAGGTGCCAAAATTTTACAGCCATATCTAGTCGCATGCGCTACTTCTCTCAACGATAGTGGGCTTCACATTCCCACACATGTCCTGAAGATTCTTGACTCATTGACTTGTTGACATGTTAACCCAACTCTCAAAGTTTTACTTTCACATTCCTAGACTCCTTTCCTATATTGTTAGACCTTCAAAACTTATTTTTGAAGTTATTTTAGACTAAATCAGCTTGAAATTTATCTTAGTGTGGATGCCAACTTTGAGATCAATAGTCTTGTAAGTAGATAATGTTTGCTATAATATGTTTTATTATTTTTTATAAGTTTATATTATATTTTACGTGATCTATTTATTTATTATTTAATGACATATATTGTGAAATCAAATTATTTAATTGTTAAATTATCACATTCTTACTAATATAGATTATGAATGCCTATGCCTAAAGCCCTAGGTACTATGAGAAAGGATTTTATTTGGAAACTTCCATTTGAATAAAAGTGTTACACATAGAATATATGGAATTGATTTTTGAATATCATATATGACACTAATAGAATCATGAAATTGATTTTGAGATTGAATATAAATTTTATTTTGTTAATATTTTGAGAAAATAATAAATGGAAAATTCGTTTGTAATGCTTGATAGAAATGGAATAGAAATTTGATGAATATTGGTATTAAAGAATGCCTTGATTAATGGATTTGATTTGTTTGAAGTGAAACCTTTTATTATGAGGGTGTTTTTGGATATGGATTCAAATTGTAATATGGATAATAAATTGAGGCTTGCTGAGCTATTTTATGGAAATGAAATATTTCTATTTGTTGGAGGGATTTGAGTATATTTGAAATTTTTTATTTTTCAAATATTTATTTTTATTAGTTTTTTAAAGTTTATTTATTAAGAGAAAGCTTTATCAAAACACTATAGCTATCAATAGTAGATGCTAGTTTTAAAACACCTTAATTTATTACTCTAACAAATAGGAGTGTTGTTAGCTTCATGTGTCGATCAACACACATATATTGATTATTGATTAAGATGAAAAGAGTGCTCAATATTAGTTATTCCCAAGCTGGAGGCTCATGGTTTGATTGGTTATTAACTGTTTTAAGTTATGTTCTCATGCTTTACTTGATTTTGTTGTTGAACTCTCCCAACCAATCCTTTTCTTTAATTTATGGATTACTATGAAAAAATTATAGTTTAGAATTTATTTAGTTTTGATAAATGATTATGTTCTTATACTATTAGTAGCATTTGGTTGTTATCCTTCACAAATGTTTGATTTGGCCATTTATGTTTTACAGAATTTTGTGCATTTTAGAAATAGTATTATGCTTAATTTTATAGTTGCTTGCAAAAAACTAGTGCCCCTCACTTGTTCCATTTTGTTATAATATGTGTTATCTACTCAAAGTTGTAAAACTCACCCTATTCGATTAAAGATGCTTTTTAAATAAAGATTTAGAGCTTGGTTTATTAGCAACAAATTAACTAAAGCGGCGTACTCTGGTGAGTCCAATGTTTGATTCTAGTGGACCACATTTTAGTTTAAGTTATGTTAGTAAAGTTTGTAATCTAGTAGAGCTTCATAACCCACAAACAATGTTCTTGCTTCCTTTTGCATGACATTTATGTTTTAAATGGTTATATGGTTTGGAGTGGATGGAGAACTTCAATATGACATCTCAAAGTTTTTGGGTGTATTGCACATACCTATGTGCTAGAATTATTGAGAAAGCAACTAGATGATAAAAGTGAGAAGTATATTTTCATTAGTTACAGTATAAATTCAAAGGCATATAACTAGTATAACTTAGAAATAAAGAAGATGATTATTATTTATGATATAACATTTGATGATAAAGAAGATGATAAAAGTGAGAAGTATATTTTCATTGGTTATAGTATGAATTCAAAGGCATATAACTAGTATAACCTAGAAATAAAGAAGATGATTATTAGTCATGATATAACATTTGATGAAGAAAAAATATGGGATTGGTCCTTGAAAGCCCAAAAAGAGCTAGTGTTGAAAACTATATAAAAAAAGAAGGATTATCATATTCAACACGTCAACTAAAATTATCTAGTCAACCTTGTAAGTGTCATCAGTTATTAAGTAGATTGGCGGATTATGTTGTGAGTAATAATAATGATCCATCTAATGAAGAGATTATCAAATTTGCTTTATTTCAATTTTATGAACCCATGAATTTTGAAGAAGCATATAATAAAATACATTGGAGAAAATCCTTCGATGAAGAAACATGCAATTGAGAAAAATGAAACATGGTACTAACATATTTACTTATAAATAAAAAGCTAATTGGAGTAAAATGGGTATAAAAAACAAAGTATAAGCCTAATGGTGATATTGATCGCTATAAAGCAATATGGGTTGTAAAAGGGTACATGCAAAAGCTAGGTATTTATTACTTTTAAGTAGTTGCTCTTGTTACTAGATTAGATACAATTGGTCTATATGATTCTCACTTTAATTTAAACAAAATGAAAAATCTATTAAATGGATGTTAAGTTTACCTTTTTGAATGGTACTTTGAAAGAAGTATATTTTGAGCAACCTCCAAGCTCTGTGATAAAAAGAAAAGAGGAAAAGGCATACAAATTTAGAAAACTCTGTAAGGATTAAAACATGTACCAAGAGCTTGGTATACACATATAAATTCTTGTTTTGTCGAACATGATTTTCAAAGATGTCCTTTTGAATGTATTTTGTGTCTTATATTTTTATTGTATATCTTGATGTTGGTGAATTGATTTTTACTATAAATAACTTAAAGATGGTTGTAGATTTCAAAGAGGCTAAGGTGAGTTGTTTTAAAATGATAGATTTGAGTTTGATGTCTTATTTTATTGGCATTTAAATTGTTTAGAAAAATGATCAAATTTTCATTTCACATAAGATATATGCTAAAGATATTTTGAAGAAATTTAAAATGGAATAATTAAAAGCTACTTTCCACTTCACTTAAAAGGAAAATTGAAATTGGAACAAGAAGATAAAGGTAAAAGAGTAGATCAAACTTATTATAAAAATTTAATTGAAAGTTTGAAATATTTAACTGCATTTAGACCATATATAGTCTTTGGAGTTAGATTACTTAGCATGTTCATGGAAGAGTTATGTAATATATCTAAAGGTACCCTAAATGGTGGAAATTTTTTATTCAGTGCTAATGATGTAAAACTTGTTAGATTAAAAATAAGAATTGGAATGGTGATATAGAAACATGAAATAGCATTTCAAGCTATGCATTTCATCTTGACTTAAACGCAATATCTTAGTTTTTTTAAAAAAACCAATTATTGTACTATCTACAATTGTAATTGAATACATATAACTACTAAGGGTGAGCATGGATCGGTTAGGGTTGGATTTGATCTAAAACTCATTCCGACTGAACATTCTTTGGGTCAAGATATTGTCACCCACACCCGCTGAACATTTTACATCACTCAAAGAATTCAGATTTATGGAGTTTGAGGACGAATCGGTCGAGTGCACATGAATGATTGAACACATCCACATCTATGAAGAGAGAAAGCAGATCTAGAACCTAACAACCACTATCATCTCTAAAATCCAAATGTTATGCTGTTTTAAACCTAGATCTAGAGATTGGGAGAAGAAATTACCATAAAAACAATGAAAGAAGCATGGCTTTCGTGCACCATAGTGTAGTTGGTGGAAGGGAGATGAAAAGACCAAGGGATCTGCTATCATTGTTGCTGTGAACTGCGACCGTGACATAGCTGATTGTGGAAGAAGACGAGAAGACAAAAGGAACAACGAAAAGGGGAAAGAGAGATTGAGAGACGAAGAGGGAGGTGAATGTTTGGTTTCATTTTAGAAACCTTGAAGACGAAGTATAGATTGACGCAAGCAGGAGGCAACACCATGAGAGATTGATAAACTGAGAGGCCGAATGATTAGGGTTTGGGGGGTGAGGATCAATATATAAATTGAAAAAATGACGTTGTTTTGATTTAATGTTTTTTTGCGTACAAAAAAATAGTGAGAGAACTAATATGTAAAATATGCAGCCATCGGGAGTCAAACCCAGCCACAGAGCCACGACAAGCATACTATGAGGTTTTCAAAACTTTTTATGTTACTCATCGGTCGGGTTGGGTTACTTCGGGTTCAATATCCTAAACCCGACCCAAACTGATAAACCCGTCAACTCGATTCAATAGACTCAAAATGATAATTTTTAGTCAGGTTCAAACGGATTGATTTAGGTTGGTCAGGTTATGCTCATCCCTAATAACTACAAGAAAAATAAAATTTTGTATAAAAAGTTAATGCAAAAATATCAATTTTTGTTGCTAAAGAAATTGTAACAAAACTAAAGTTGTTGCAGCATTATTGCAAAAAGTGATGTTGAAAAAAATTGTAACAACTTTGAAAATTGTTGTGAACTTACCACAACATATTGTGTTGCAAAAAAGAAAATTTTGTAACACAAATAATTGTTGCAAATAGAATCTTTTAGCAACAAAATATGTTTGTTGCAAAACAGAATCATTTTGCAACAAAAAATAGTGACACAAAACAGAATATTTTTGCAACAAAAAATTGTTACTATCAGGTAAAAATGGTTACAAATACACTATGACAATACTTGAATATTGTTGCATTTTATTTGTTTTGCAACACTTTCTTTTGATTTGCAACAACTTTTCCTTTAATTTAAGAATATTTTATCGCAAATATTTATGCAACAATTTTTTATCAATGCTAATTATCTTTTAAGTAATATTTTTAAGAAAAAAGTAGATTAACAATTGCAACAAAATTATTGTGGAAGAAGTTCTATTTTTCATTGAAAACATACAAAACCTGACAACAATCATTCCATAAAACATTAAAAAGTCTTTTGAATAAATGTACCTTGATTTATGTATGTTGCTATAAGCAATTGTTCAAAACAACCAAAATATATACCTAAAACCTGCTTTACTCTAGAATTTTTTTTTTAAAAAAATCAGCTGGCCAGTCTCCACCAAAATATTAAGCCTACTTTTCGCCATCAATGATCTAAAGGTGCCCAGGTGCTAAAATTCCCTCGTGCATAAATTCCTGGATAAACATTATTGGGCTAGTCTCTACAAACATGATTGACTGCAGCAGCTCCCAACTTCATTATATATATATAGATAATAGCATATTGATAATGAGACAATAAATAAATAAGAGATAGAGAGAGGAGCTAAGAACATAACTTTGCTAAGCCAAAATTGTTGAAACTGTGTCATTTAAGAGGCAGGTTTTGCATGAAGGTAATACACTAAAAACCATTACACAGAATTTAAATTCCAGAGATTAACAATACCTCGTGCAGGCCCTCTATTATTTTTGTATAATACCTATAGAGTAACAAAATTTACTCTCCAAAATGGATAAAAAAAAATCTGAATTATAAAGCAGGTTTAATAAATTATGGACAAAATATATATTTTTCACCTTGATGAATTAGTGCAATTGTAACTTTTTTTTTTCTTTCAGAGCCCGTTTGGTTGGATGGAATAAATTTTAATGGAATGGAAAGAAGAAAGAAAGAGGGAATGAAAAAGAGAATGGAATGTTATTACCTTGTTTGGTATGCGATGGAAAGGAAGAGGTAATATGATATTTTATTATTTGATTAATAGATAAATTGAAAAAATAGAAAGATAAGATAAACAAAATGATTAAATTAATTTTAATATAAAATAATTAAATTAATTTTTTTAAATAAAAAAATTAAAAAAAATAGATTTTTTTTTTTAAAAAAATTCCTACAAATTAATCTTTATAAAATATAATCAAATTAATTTTTTTAATAATTAAATTAAATTATTTTAATAAAAAAAATATGAAGTTAGCATTATTTTGTGATAGAATTTTGGATTCCATCCATTATTGGAAGGAGTCCATTTTCCATCACATGATAGAATAGAGTATTCCATGGAATGTTCCATTCCATCAAACCAAATGATAGAATCCTACTTTCCATTCCAAATTCCTTTCTATTCCTGCCAACCAATTGCTGCAATGTCTCCTCTCTTATTTGTTTCTATTACAATTTTCCCTCACCATCTATTTTTACTGTAAAAATTAACTTTTGGAGACATGAGATGACCAAACTGCTATTGATTTTTTTTATATAAAAATATTATTATTATTTTTAATATCTGCCCCATCTCCACCCAAAAAAAAAAAAAAAAACAAAGCCTCTTGTGTACGGGGTCCTGTGTAGATCCTCACAAGGCAGCCTGCAGAGGAAAGCTCCCGTGATGGAGGTCTGCGATTTAGAGAGATGGAACGAAATTGTATGACAACGCATGTTGTTGTTTACTTCCTAAAGGAGAGATTATTTGACCAAAGCGATGCATATAGAGTTGATGGCTGTGTGTGAGCACTATGGATTGATGGCTATAGTAAATCTCAAGCACTCCTTTTAGTGCAGAGGGTGCAAGAATAAAACAGACATTGTTCAAGTTAATAGTCTCAATCTTCTCGTGGGCGCTGGCTTTCAAAGACGAGGGGCTCTGTTTTTTCGAGTTTTTGGAAGGGGGGAGAGGAAGAAGATTGGGGGAAAATGAGTTTAGATATTAAAAATTTAAAAATAATAATAATAAGTTTTTTTATATAAAAGAATTCAAGGATATTTGTCATTTTTTACCTCTGAAATTTAATTTTAACTGTGAAAATGGATTGTGGGGTGAAAATTGCAATAAAAACAAATAAGAGAGGGGACATTACAGCAATTAAAAGAAAAGAAAAGAAAAAAATTACAATTACACTACAAGGTGACAAATTACACTTTATCCATAAATTATTATAATTTAAATTATACGAAACCTTCACCAGAAGATAATGCTACTTCTATAATAACGTTGTTGTTCTGATGTCCTCGATGCAATTTTTGAGGAGCTACCGTAACGAGTATGATTTTACCTATAAAAATAACATAGAAACAATTTTATTTGCTAAACATTCTTTTTTCTTTTCTTTTATACTCTTTGTAGAGAGCAAAAAGTTTTAAGAAACCAGTCTTTCAATGACAATTAAAATTATCACCCAAATTCAAAATTATCACTAAAAGCATTTAGTGATAACTTTTAATTATTGTCTAATTATTGTCAATATATTCATCACTAAATATTTTTTATGATAATTTTTGAAATCATTGAAAGTTCACATTCGATTTATTAAAATTGCTATATAATATGTACTTTTAATGACAATCAAAGTTGTCAGTAAATTCTTTTTTAATAGTAACTTTAATATGTCACTATTGAAAATAGGTCAAAATTAACCCTATAGATTCAATGATAACTTTAACAGCTATTAAATCCTTTTTAGTGGTTACTTTAAATTGTCATAACTAAAAACATATTCAGTAAAAATAAAAGTAGTCACTAAGGGTTTTTTTTTTTATAAATATTATTCTGCAAAATAAAAAAATATATTTAACAAACTATTTTAAAAACACTTTTTTTAGTGTTCGAAAAAAAAAAAAAATTTCTTTTATTTTTATTTTTTATATTTTAAAAACAATTTATTAAAAAAAACATAAAACAATTTCTAATTTTATTTTGAAAACATAAAACTGGTTTTAAAAATAGTTAACAAACATACCCATATCTTAAAGTTGGACATTCAATGTGAGTTTTAATTGCTACTAAATCTTCTATATTAATTTTTTATTTATATTTATATTTGCACTATAAATAAAACCTTGTATTATAGAAAAGAAATTAATAAAATAATATATATTAACATAATTTCAAATATAACAAATAATCGTTAATAGACAATTACACATGTTAGCTGAAAAATAATATATACATGATTAAATATCAACAAATTAAAAACAATCAATTTGGTAGTTTTTTAGAGATGCCAGTGTCGTATTAATTGTAAAACTTAGTGCAAGACTACCTATTAAGCCTATCAAAATTTGTCTTTATTCATGGTACACAATACCAAATTAATACATAACTCTAAAAGTAACACCAAGTAACAAATAATTAAATAATAAAAATTACTATATATGCAATTAAGTAATTTCATAATCAAAAAGCAACTAAAGTAAAAAATAAAATAAAATCATATACACTATTCTAACATATATAAAGGCTATTCAACTTGTTTAGGACACATTTGAACCTCCTAAAAAAAGATGATAAATGGCAAAGCATTTTAAATTAAAAACAATCTACTCGGTAGTTTTCTTGAAAACTACTACCCAAATGATAAGAATGAGTTATATCATATGACTATGTAAATAAATAAATAAAGTTTATTTATGTAATATTGCAATAAATCTGTATATCAAAATACATCTGAATCAGAAACTGAAAAAAGATAATTCCATATCAAGGCCCATGCATGCTCCAACTACAGCAAGTCTTTGAAGAAACAAAATACCTATTATAATGCTTAAACCTATGGACGAGCAAAACATATTCTTAAACGAGCAAGCAAATTTTTATCTTATTGATTTTTTCTTTTCTAGTCATAAAGAGGCAACACAGCAAGATATAACTAATATAGCTTATGTAGCATTACAAAGCAAGTCTATGTGTGCAGAACCACATCAAATAAAAATGCCCACAAATCCAATTACAAGAAACAATTTATTAATTGGTACTAGTAGTGGTCATTAATTACATAATTTACCCATTTCCTGGTTCCAAAAACTGAACACTGCTGAAAAGTGTAAATCAAAGAGTATGAGCAACATGATCAAATGATACTGATTGAAGGAAAAACAATTTGTGTAATGAATGACTTTAATGTAGCATTCCGATGGTGTCCACCAAATCAAGAATAGCTTATTAGAAAGCTCTAACATCTAACTTCTAACCCATTGAATAACCATCGCTTCAAGGAACAATTCCACCTAATAGGGTATTTAAGGCAGCTTCATTAGCGTAACCAACATATTTATGTGTTTTACCTTTGCCTTGATTTAAATGAGCACACATAAGATATATTATTAAACAAAAAAAGTGTTTAGATTTTGCAATAATGGCACACAGAATAGTTGTGTCATAGCACAAACACCTACTATTCATAGAGCATATTAGAAATAAACTGCCAAAAGAAGATAGATAATAGTCATGTCAAGACTCACAAAACAACCAATGGTAAAAACAAAATACCCAAATAAAATTAAGAAACATATGACTTGAGAAAAAATAAGACCCATGCTCCAAGTTCAGAAAGTCTTTAAAGAACTATATACCCATAATAAGGGAAAATAGCATTTTACTACCCTAATCTTTAGGTGCAATTGCAAATTCTCCCCTAACTTTTAAATTTTTGCAACATCTCACCTATTCTTTGTTTTGATTACAATTTCTCCCTTGCCGTCCAACTTCACTGTTAAGAATAACTTTTAAGGTTGTGAAATTACAAAATTAACCCTTTATTTTTTTAAAACCCATTTGAGATTTTTTTAAATAATTACACTGTTAAAACGTGGGGAATCCATTTTTTGCTCTTCCTTCTCTCCCCTCACCTTCCTCAGCTACTTCACCTCCTCTCTTAGCCTCTTCCTCACTTGCTTTCGATCTACCTCCTTGAAAGTGAACATCATCATGTCTCTCTCATAGCTCCTACTCTCTTTCTCCTCTCATACAATCTTTGTTCAAACCAACGCTTCCTGTTACTTTGTTCTCTAAGCCTACAATCGAAATGCTCGCTTCAACACCTCCTCTGTTTCTTTCAGGAAATGCAAAGCCTTGAAATAGCAACGGCAATGAGTTCATCATGAACCCACCTCTGCTCATTTCCGTGCTTGCATCATTGTTCCAAGTCACGATCCTTTGATAATTTGACTCAAATTCAACTGGATTTGAGCTAGTGAAGAGGGTTTGGTCATTTGAAAGTGTTTGATCTGTAGCTAACGAATGAAGAGATAGGCAAGATCTTTGGTGGAATTAGTGGTTTTGGAGATTATACTATTTAAGTAGTTTTGAAAATTAATGGAGGAGGTTGCAGAGGTAGTGGGAAAGAAAGTGTCACGGCCCCAAATGATGGAACACATGACCGGCATGACATAAGGGTTTCCCCCTAGCCGCAAGCCTAACACATAGCATGCACAAAAATCCAGCACACAATCCAGAGTACATAATAAATATAACTGGCCACATATGCCACATCCAATATCAGAAAATACTGTATATATGTATATATATATATCTCATGATATCTCATGAATCCAACATTCTGATTTAACTTGGCCCATGGCCTCATAATATTCATGTGATTCAACTTGGCCCAAGGCCTCATAATACCAACATTATTGTAAAATATAAAACCATTTTTTTCAAACAACACATAAAAATACGCAAGAAGCAAGGATCCTGCCTGTATGTTCATGGAGATACTCTAGACATAACTAAACTAAATAAACAATACAAAAGAGCCTTGCCCAAATTGGGGCTCACCAACACTATCTTCAGCCTCCTACGAAGCTGTAGCTGGATCAAAGTCTCTTTGACTATCTGTGGGGAGGAAACAAAAGAGGGGTGAGATTACCACATCTCAGTGAATGAGTAAATCATACTATAACTGACACAGGGCAAACCAAGCACGAGTGTTTCGCAATGAGTTTAATAATTGAAATCCAAATGTAAAGATAACAATAGAAACATTAAGCATTTAACCATAATTTATTGAAAGAATGCTAAATAGTTCAAATGTGTGTTCAAATGATAAAACATGATTAAATCAATAACCGTAAGCAAATCAATTATGCATGGTAAGTAATACATGAAGATATTTATGCAATAACAATGATGAATGAGCTTGTTTAGAAATATTTAATCTTTAAGAAAAATGCATCAGTTTATTGGAGGTCTTTCCTAACAGATCTATCATCTCCCCCAAGCACACAGCAAGGGTAGGGTAATCACTGTAGGCGTAGACATAAGTCCACCCTAAATTTCTCCAAGCACATAGCAATGGGTATGGCAATCACTGTAGGCGAAGACATAAGTCAACCTTAAATCCCTGTGTCTTAGGCAGTCATATGCCCGTCACAGTATCCTAGGCCGAAGCCTTAACATGATCATGGTGCACCAGGGCTAGCACTACCTGCGGCTAGCTAACAGTGATCTAAAAGGGTCCCTCCAATAGAAAACATTTGAAATATGCTATTCAAAGAGTTTAAAGTAAAACATTTCAATAACATTACAATAAAGCTATAATTCTCCATCTAACTCTTTTCATGCATAAAACTTCGTTCAAAAATATATTTCATCCATGTATTCCCATGGAGACCTTTATCATCATAAACTTTCCCTTTAAACATAGATCGTCTGTAGACGTCGTATAGATGCTCATCATGCATCAAATCATTTTAAACATAGATCGTCCGTAGACGTCGCATACATGCTCATCATACATCAAATCATTTCATGGCCAACTTAGTTCATTTCTATGACTAAGTTCGCATTTCTATAAATCTAGGTCAAATGGAGAATTATCAGTCTAGATGTTTGCCCTGCATACCTAGGGTTCAACTAGGATTGAAATTTATAATTTCTAACATGGTTGGAACATATTGGTTTTCAAAGCGGTAAAACAACTTAGCATACATTCCAACTAATTAAAATCATACGAGAGAGTTATAAACTGAATTCATAAAACATGCGCTATAGTATGAAAAACCCACTCACAGGTAAGGGCTCCAGATTGGACAGCCCTAAAATCCTAGTTCCTGGTCTGAATTCGGTAAAACAAACCCCAAAATCGAGTCCGGAAGGTCCAAAAGCCTTAAATGAGCTTGGTCACTGTTCACCGCCGGAAAACACTATTCATGCCGGGAAATACTATTCATCGTCGAAAAATACTATTCACTGTCACAAAAATTTTACCGAATCAACAAAACAATTTCATATCCTAATATTTATCTAATTTCTGAATCCATCTACGGAGTCAGATTTCTAATTAGAAGTCCCTAAGTAAGGTTTTTCAGAACTTACCTTTTACCGAGATTTTCTACTTCAGATCTACGGCGATTCAACGGTTGATTTGAAAAACTGATCGGTCAAAATTGAAGTACTCTTCGTCCTGAATCCAATAACACGTTCAATTTTGATATCGGAAGCTAATCGGTACTCCAAATCGAAAGATAAAATTGGATATCACTATTCACTCACTATTCACTACTATGCATCTTTCCGTTTTTTTTTTCCGAATCTGTTTTCTCCGCCCCCGGTTTCATTTATCATTCTGCAGGTTTGTTTTTTTTTAAATAATAATAATTATTAAATAATTAATAATAGAATTTTCTTTTATAAAATTCATATAAATTCCGTTTGACATCTAAAAATATCCCAAAAATTTCTAAAAATTTACATTCTCAATTACCTTTAGTTAAACTCTTAAATCATAATTTTTCTTAATAAAAATCGTAATAAAACAAATTTTAAAACAAATATCTTAATTCATATTAAAAGAAAGAATATTTCTAAAAATACCATAAAAATTCAATAGAGGTCGATATAATTATTTTAAGCAACACAATACTTCTTTTACTTAAAAGTCCACTTACTTTTAACAAATCATAATTATTTCTACATAAATAATCATATTTTTTCTAATAGCGCGCCAAAATATAAATTCTCATATTTCTTTTATAATTCTTTAATCCATGTAATAAATATACATATTTTCACTGGTTCTTATCTCTATTGTCAAAATTCTCTCTTTTATTCTAAATTTCCTTTAATTGGAATTTTCGTTAAATTTTACGGTTATTACATTCTTCCCCCCTAAAGAAATTCGGTCCCCGAATTTCATCACCATAGTTGCAGATAAATATTAATCTCATTGTTCAAATAAATATAGATATCTAGCACGTATATCCTCCTCTCTTTCCCAAGTAGTTTCCTCAAAAGAGTGATTTTTCCATCTCACCTTTACTATAAATATCTCTTTTAACCGTAACTTCTTTACTTATCTGACCACTATTGCTACTGGTTATTCCTCATGGGTTAAATCTTTCTGTAACTGAATCTATGGACACTGTATAACATGTGTAGAATCCGGTAAATATTTTCGTAGTATAGACACATGAAAAACTGGATAAACATTATCCAATGCAAGTGGTAAAACCAAACAACAAGCCACTGAACCGATCCTATCAAGAATTTCAAATGGTTTTTTTTTATACTGAGGGTGTAACTTCCTTTTCTTTCCAAATCTCATTACCTCTTTTATTGGTGAGTCATTAAAGAATATATGGTCACCAAATGAAAATTTCTAGTGCTCAACATTCATAGTCCTTGTAAACTTTTGACTTGTATTGAGTTTCCAGTATTCTTTTTCTAATCAATTTCACTTTATCAATGACATCTTATAATAAATATAACTCCACTGAGTCATTTAACAGAACATTTGTAACACCTCTTACATAAGGCTTAAATCTTCTAATATCATTTTATTATAGACAAATTCTGCTAAGAAATCTCCTACCAATCTCAAAAAAATATATGCATGTAGCATGCTCTCCAAACTAGCATCATCAATTTAATAATTCATATGCTATCTATTGCATGTTATTCCAAATTAGATTTCCAAAGTTTAACTTTTCTCAATTCACTCACATATTAAGAAACCTATGATATTCATGTAAAACTTCAAATGATTGCCATTCTATATTGGCATGATAATTACTGCTATGAGCAAATTCAACTAAGAACAATTAATTTCTCCAAACTTTCACCACAATAATATAAAGATACTTAAAGCATAACTTCTAATGTATAAACACATTATTTAAATTTAGTATCAGTCATACTATAATCTAATAAAGATCTTTAGACTTCCTGACTAATTCTCTTGAGATAATATATTCTATTCGTACTTGCCAACATACCCGCCAATGAAAAATTTCACTTGTATCTTCTTTTTACCATTATACTAGTACTATTTTTTTTATCTCAGTATATCTTTATTACCTCGGGTCATCCATAATCACAATCTATGACTTCTTCTGAAATCTCCTTTCTCAACAATTATCCATACGTGAATTTCCAATCTCAACATAATTTACATTCTAGATATTAGTCTCAATTTAGCAAGGTATAAACCCTTAACACAAATATCTTAATCACTTACATTATTCTCAGAGATGATTCTCAAAATATTCTCCATGTTTTCAAATTAAAAATTTCGAGATTAGCTTAAATCTTACTTTCCATACTTTACTCCTCAAAAACTTCAACACCGTTAACTCCTTTGATTACATTCGTCAAAGCACCATTACATCATCATCCATCTATTCTTTTCAAAATCTCTATTACTTTAATCTACTAATAAGTTGAACACCATAATAACTGAGTTCCAAATATTAGAAATTATCTTTCCTTGCAATGAGGGAAAACAACCTTGCATTTAATGCCAACCGTTAATGAGGGAGAATGCAGTGAAGCAGACGAAAAGCACAATAGAGAATGGTGCCAAAATAGAAAGTCAAAAATTTGGACAAACATTGAAAAGCATTAAAATCGATGGCCGTAATTCTTGAAAATTTGTAAACAAAATCTAGCTGCTATTTCGACGAAAATCGGTGGCCGCAATCGGTGGCCGCAAATTTTGAATATATGTGCCAAAATTTAATTCAAAGATATTGTTATTCGGCGGAAGCATATCATATGGAAAAGAAATATTTGTGAGCCTATAAAGTCTGTGAATAACAAGAGCACATAGTTAACTGGTAGGATGCAGTTGGTTGCTTCAAAATATATAATCAATCAACTGTAAATAACCAGTCCAAATTAAAATTTCTCAAAATAGCTAGTCGACTTATAAACCAATAGTCGACTGGTAAAAACATTGAGAAAACAAAATAAACCATTTGATTGTTCCTCTTCAACCATTAATTGGTTTTCATTTTCACTTTTCTTTTTCTTTTTCTTCTTTTTACAATGACGGCTATCACCTACAACCTTTCAAGACATCAATACTTCATCAAAGACAATAAGAAAAAGACAGATTTCTGGTGATATCTTATCTTATGCTCTTTATGTGCTTAATATGGGTCACAGTCATAACTACTGTACATATACATGCTTGCCGTCATTTTTGAATTTTTTTTTTTAATTTAGCTGATATCCACCAATCACTCACATAGTTATTCTAATAATACCCGGCCATTTCGCATAACTATTATAAATATGCCCTTCTCTGAGTTCTATAAATGCTTACATTAGTATCTTTATCTTCATACTCAGAGTTAAGGTGATAGAAATTATGGAGGGAACCGCATTTCGTCAGTTTCGAAATATCTGTGTCTTTTGTGGTTCCAGTCTTGGAAAAGATGGGGAGTATGTTAAAGCAGCACAAAATCTGGGTATGGTGCTGGCCAGAAGAAAAATTCATCTAGTCTATGGTGGAGGTAACTGTGGGTTAATGGGGTGTGTGGCTACAGCTGCACATGTAGGAGGATGCCAAGTTCTAGGTATTATTCCTACAGCTCTAGCTGCATCCAGCAACATAGGGAAAACAATTGGGGAAGAATATAAAGTAGCTTCCATGCATGAACGCATGGCTAGAATGATGAGCAATGCTGACGCCTTCATTGCCTTACCAGGTGGTTTTGGTACTTTAGAGGAGATTTTCCAAATAGTCTCTTGGGCACAACTGAATTTGCATCACAAACCAATAGGTTTGTTAAATGTTAATCACTTCTTTGATGGTTTATTATCTTTCCTTGATCATGCTGTGGAACAAAGGTTTATCCCACACTCAGCACGACGAATTCTCATCTTAGCTTCAGATGCTGAGGAGTTGATTGATGCTTTACAAGCATATGTTCATGTACCTGATCCAACTATTGCTCAAATAGAATGGACGGCAGACAACCGCAGGAAGCGCAAATTGGATTTGGATCTGCATCTGTAACTGTAGCAAGATGTGGGTATTGCTATACCGCTTTTACTTTCTTAGGGTTATCTTAGATACCATCTTGCTAGCCACATACCTTAAGAAAGTATTATTACTAAGTCAAAATTCATATTTTGAGAACTTAGCATATCGCTGATACTCCCTTGGAGTTTGTAATACTATCTTTAAATATTGCTTATGAACTTCTGCACTCTTGAAATATTCTAGATTAACAATAATTATAATAACAAATTAATCCAAGGATGGCTTCAATATTTATTTTATTTTTATCAAGTCCAAGAATGCAACTGGGCATTTGTCAATCCAAATGACATAACTACAAATTCATAGTGTCCATGCCGAATCCTGAAAGCAAATTTTTTTTTATCCTCTTCTCTTATCCTTAATTGATGATATCTAAATATCAAATCAAGTTAAATTTTTTTTTTTTTTAAAAAAATGTTGAGCACTTTCTAACTGATCAAATAGATCATCTATACGAGGTAATGAGTATTTATTCCACATTGTCACTTTATTCAACTGTCTATAATCTATGCATAGTCATAGTGATCCATCTTTCTTTTTCACAGATAGAACTGGAGCACTTCAAGTAAAAGTACTAGGGCTTTTAAATCCCTTGTCTAACATGTCGTGTAACTATTTATTTTTCAGTTCTTTAAGTTCAGTGGGTGCCATTCTATATGGAAATATAGACGCTGGCCAGGAAATAACTCAATACCAAATTCTATTTATTATTTCAGGGTAATCCTGGCAATTCCTCAGGAATTATATCAGAAAATTCTCTAATCACTGGAACTTGATTTACAGTGGTATACTTTATATCAGCATCTCTCACCACTGCCAACTATCCTTGGCACCTTTTTGTAATCACTTATGGACTGTTAAAGCAGATATTAGGTTACTGGGTATCTCACTAAGATTTCTTTGTATCAAGAGAGAAAATTCTCCAAGAATATTGAATTTAATCACCTTCTAGTGACATTTCAAAATGACATGACATAATGCCAACAACTTCATTCTCAATATCACATCACAATCTACCATATCTAGACAACCGGGTATAACAGATGTCACATTCAGAAACCATCATACCAGAGTTTGACCCCTTCCGTACCTTGGTGGTATAGGATTTGCCTAAACTCAGCATTCCGCTGAGGTTTGCCCTACTACCATTCAAGAGGACACGCGAAGAGACTCTGTGGGTCTTTTCCCAAGCACACAGCAAGGGAAAGCAAATAACATATCATATAACTGGCATCTCGCTATAAAACAGCCAACCGTCACTCAACCATGCCAACATAGCATACTATAAACTGATTTACTTAAACAAAAGGACAACATCCTATCGAACCCCTTTAGCAGCACCGTGAGTATAAGCATGTCCGGATTCATACCCATACTCAAAGTCCTACCTAAAGGTCCGTTACTCCATGAATACAGGGAAACCTAATGCTCTGATACCAAACTGTCACGGCCCCAAATGATGGAACACATGACCGGCACGACATAAGGGTTTCCCCCTAGCCGCAAGCCTAACACATAGCATGCACAAAAATCCAGCACACAATCCAGAGTACATAATAAATATAACTGGCCACATATGCCACATCCAATATCAGAAAATACTGTATATATGTATATATATATATCTCATGATATCTCATGAATCCAACATTCTGATTTAACTTGGCCCATGGCCTCATAATATTCATGTGATTCAACTTGGCCCAAGGCCTCATAATACCAACATTATTGTAAAATATAAAACCATTTTTTTCAAACAACACATAAAAATACGCAAGAAGCGAGGATCCTGCCTGTATGTTCATGGAGATACTCTAGACATAACTAAACTAAATAAACAATACAAAAGAGCCTTGCCCAAACTGGGGCTCACCAACACTATCTTCAGCCTCCTACGAAGCTGTAGCTGGATCAAAGTCTCTTTGACTATCTGTGGGGAGGAAACAAAAGAGGGATGAGATTACCACATCTCAGTGAATGAGTAAATCATACTATAACTGAAACAGGGCAAACCAAGCACGAGTGTTTCGCAATGGGTTTAATAATTGAAATCTAAATGTAAAGATAACAATAGAAACATTAAGCATTTAACCATAATTTATTGAAAGAATGCTAAACAGTTCAAATGTGTGTTCAAAAGATAAAACATGATTAAATCAATAACCGTAAGCAAATCAATTATGCATGGTAAGTAATACATGAAGATATTTATGCAATAACAATGATGAATGAGCTTGTTTAGAAATATTTAATCTTTAAGAAAAATGCATCAGTTTATTGGAGGTCTTTCCTAACAGATCTATCATCTCCCCCAAGCACACAGCAAGGGTAGGGTAATCACTGTAGGCGTAGACATAAGTCCACCCTAAATTTCCCCAAGCACATAGCAATAGATATGGCAATCACTGTAGGCGAAAACATAAGTCAACCCTAAATCCCTGTGTCTTAGGCAGTCATATGCCCGTCACAGTATCCTAGGCCGAAGCCTTAACATGATCATGGTGCACCAGGGCTAGCACTACCTGCGGCTAGCTAACAGTGATCTAAAAGGGTCCCTCCAATAGAAAACATTTGAAATATGCTATTCAAAGAGTTTAAAGTAAAACATTTCAATAACATTACAATAAAGCTATAATTCTCCATCTAACTCTTTTCATGCATAAAACTTCGTTCAAAAATATATTTCATCCATGTATTCCCATGGAGACCTTTATCATCATAAACTTTCCCTTTAAACATAGATCGTCCGTAGACGTCGTATAGATGCTCATCATGCATCAAATCATTTTAAACATAGATCGTCCGTAGACGTCGCATACATGCTCATCATACATCAAATCATTTCATGGCCAACTTAGTTCATTTCTATGACTAAGTTCGCATTTCTATAAATCTAGGTCAAATGGAGAATTATCAGTCTAGATGTTTGCCCTGCATACCTAGGGTTCAACTAGGATTGAAATTTATAATTTCTAACATGGTTGGAACATATTGGTTTTCAAAGCGGTAAAACAACTTAACATACATTCCAACTAATTAAAATCATACGAGAGAGTTATAAACTGAATTCATAAAACATGCGCTATAGTATGAAAAACCCACTCACAGGTAAGGGCTCCAGATTGGACAGCCCTAAAATCCTAGTTTCTGGTCTGAATTCGGTAAAACTGACCCCAAAATCGAGTCCGGAAGGTCCAAAAGCCTTAAATGAGCTTGGTCACTGTTCACCGCCGGAAAACACTATTCACGCCGGGAAATACTATTCACCGCCACTATTCATCGCCGAAAAATACTATTCACTGTCACAAAAATTTTACCGAATCAACAAAACAATTTGATATCCTAATATTTATCTAATTTCTGAATCCCTCTACGGAGTCAGATTTCTAATTAGAAGTCCCTAAGTAAGGTTTTTCAGAACTTACCTTTTACTGAGATTTTCTACTTCAGATCTACGGTGATTCAACGGTTGATTTGAAAAACTGATCGGTCAAAACTGAAGTACTCTTCGTCCTGAATCCAATAACACGTTCAGTTTTGATATCGGAAGCTAATCGGTACTCCAAATCGAAAGATAAAATTGGATATCACTATTCACTCACTATTCACTACTATGCATCTTTCCGTTTTTTTTTCCGAATCTGTTTTCTCCGCCCCCGGTTTCATTTATCATTCTGCAGGTTTGTTTTTTTTTTTTTAAGTAATAATAATTATTAAATAATTAATAATAGAATTTTCTTTTATAAAATTCATATAAATTCCGTTTTACATCTAAAAATATCCCAAAAATTTCTAAAAATTTACATTCTCAATTACCTTTAGTTAAACTCTTAAATCATAATTTTTCTTAATAAAAATCGTAATAAAACAAATTTTAAAACAAATATCTTAATTCATATTAAAAGAAAGAATATTTCTAAAAATACCATAAAAATTTAATAGAGGCCGATATAATTATTTTAAGCAACACAATACTTCTTTTACTTAAAAGTCCACTTACTTTGAACAAATCATAATTATTTCTACATAAATAATCATTTTTTTGCTAATAGCGCGCCAAAATATAAATTCTCATATTTCTTTTATAATTTTTTAATCCATGTAATAAATATACATATTTTCACTGGTTCTTATCTCTATTGTCAAAATTCTCTCTTTTATTCTAAATTTTCTTTAATTGGAATTTTCGTTAAATTTTACGGTTATTACAGAAAGCTATGGCGTCGAAGGTGGAAGAAACCCCGAATGGGTATTTGGGTTCTCACCCAATTGTCTCTAGAATTCTAACTGTTCTACTATAGCCATTTAGCTTGAGCCTTTATTATGCTCTACTTCTTGAGCTTATTCAACAGTTATATTCCATGGAGGAAGCTCCGCAAGCTTGTCAATGGTAGACCTAAATATCTTCATCTTATGTCTCTCATTTAGCTTCGATGCTAGAGATGATGCATATAAAGCAGATACATTAAGAAGAAGTACAATTACAAAAAGATAGGTCAAATGAATTTTTATTTTGTAATTTTCTTATTGAGGAACTAGAAACTATAGATTCGCCAATCACATAACTTTGTATTGGAGCACACCTGTTTGCTAAACAAGTCATTAGACTTGATCGACGTTTTGGCCCGCTCTTTAGTGCACTTCATTTGAAGCAGTGTAGTGTTAGCCTTCAACAACCTTACATTGGTGAGCGCCTAGAACTTGATCTGTTGCCTGTTTCCATCTCCCTGATGAGGTCGGGGTATCCTAAGATTATACCACCTTTCCAAAGGGTAATTTAGTAATTTCACAACCTCAAAAATTATACTTAACAATGAAATTGGACAGCAGGGGAAAAATTACAATTAAAACAAAAAATAGGTGGGGCATTGCAAAAATTTAAAAGTTAGTGGGGAATTTACAATTGTACCCAATAGATCAAGGTGACAAAAATGCTATTTTCTATAATAAATTTAAGAAACATATGACTTGAAAAAAATTAAGACCCATGCTCCAACTTTAGGAAGCCTTTAAAGATACCCATAATAATGCTTAAACCTTTGTAGCAGTGCAAAACATAGTCTGCAACAAGCATATTCTGTTTTCGTTGTATTTCTTCTTTTCTGGTCATTCAAGGCATGTAAAAAAAAGTTAGGTAAAAACTAATATAGCCTATGTAACATTACAACAACCTAATAATTAGGCTAGCCAAGTAAATTCAATTCTTCTAAAAAAAGCAAACAGAAGTTACTTATAAATCATCTTGTAATATTTGAAATCACAGTAATCAAATCGCGATTCAAATTATGAATCGAAAGAGTTATTTTTAAATCGTAAATCGTGAATTGTATTGAATCGTGAAATTCATGAATACATTAAAAAAGAACTTCAAAAATTACGAATTGTGGACAAAAAATAATGCCTTTTGAGTTTAAATAAGTCTAGAATTGTAAAGAAAAAAGAATTATTTAAAGATTGCTTGTCTGTGTTTAAATAAGTTTAAAATTACTTGTGACAAAAGTTTAATTTTTAAAAAATATTATTTAAATAAATCAAAGGACTTCCCCTATTAGTTTTTAAAAAATATTATTTAAATAAATTAAATGATTTTCGCTCACAGGGCTAAGAGGGGAGGGAACTACTTCCTTCCTAAACAAAACGCTGTGTATTGGAGGAAGCGAAGTCAACAATCCAAAACATTGCAGTTTGGAAGTGAAGTTTTCTTAAAAGAAAAGAAAAGAAGATAGGCTGCAAAATGGGAAGACAGTGAATAGTCATGCAGCAGCCATGGCTGTGCAACCTCGAAGCTTCATCTTAGAATCGCACCAATCTATACGATTTTGGCAATGATTCAAACACCTCAATGATTTGGCCATCGATTTGTATCAGTGGCCATATGAATCGAGCTGAAGCAGACGATTCACGTGAATCACACGTTTTTGATTTCTATGTTTGAAATACATATGATAATGAAGATATTAATCGAAGATAAACAAAAATACTATTGCAAATAATTTTATTTATTTTTTAGAACAAAAAAATATTTCAGACAGTCTATCTTAAGTAACATGTTGGATAGTCCTTTCACAATTGTATTCAACGTTATTGTATCAAATCCACTACAACTCTTGACAGCAATTTCCAAGTAATATCTAATGCATGTCCAAATTAAAAAAGAAATATTTTGACATAGACAAACGTATGTCTATGAAGCACAGACACTTCATTTAAGGGCATGGCAAAGTGTTGAACACTCAACGAACACGGACACGTGTCCTATGTCCAATAAGAACAATATGGAAGGAAAAGAGTATTACCATTGTTTGTGATGGATGGTCGAATCACAAAGATGACCTCTTATTAATTTTATGACAATGACAGAAAGCAGTTCTATTTTCATAAAAGCCATTAATTATTAAGGTGTGAGTACAAACACAAAGTGTTCATAGCAAATGTCATTCTCAGTGTAATTAGAGAAGTGGGAGTGGAGAATGTGGTTCAAGTCATTACTGATAATGTTCCAATTTGTAAAGCTACAATGGTTCTTATAGAGGTTGAGTTTCTTTATATCTTTTAGATTCCTTGTGTGGTCTATACATTAAATTTATCCTTGACGAGCATTTGCAATGTTAAAAAATAAGAATGGTAATGAAGTTGCTTTTAATGAACTTGGTTGGATAAGAGAAATAGCTGATGATGCTATAATGATAAAATTTTTTTTATCATAAATTATAATATGAGATTGGTTACTCTTAATGAGTTTGTTCCTTTGAAATTTCTTGCCATTGAGAATATTAGATTTTCTTCAATTATTATTATGTTTAAAAAATTTAAACTTGTAAAACATGGCTTGCAAACAATGGTGATTAGTAACAAATGGAATCTTTATAGGGAGGATGATGTGGGAAAAGCTCAATTTGTGAAGGATAAAATTTTCAATGATGTTTGGGGGGACAAAATTGATTTTATTCTTACTTTCTCCTCTCTAATTTATGATATGTTAAGAATTACAGACACTAATAAACCTAATCTTCACAAAATATATGAAATATGTGATAGTATGATTGAGTAAGTGAAGAAGGTAATATTTCACCGTGAAGGCAAGCTTAATTCTAAGGAGTCCATCTCCTTTAATATGGTGTATGATATATTGGTGCAAAGGTGGACTAAAAGCAACACACATCTTCATTCCTAGTGTAACATCCTTAATTTCGTTTCTTTTATTGATAAAGGTACATAAAAAATTTAATTAAGAAAATAAATTTATTAGACAATATTTTAGATATCTAAGGAAATATAGTCCTTAGAAATTCTTCACCTTATGTATATGCATAGAAATGTTTCTAACATTAAGAGAACAAATAAAGAAGGAAAATCTAATAGGAAAGAAATTAGAAATAACATACTAAAGAGATGCAAAATTCTTGGATAAGGAAGATAAATTTTTAGAAACAAGTAAAGGTCTTAAAATTTCAAGAACATTGAATTAGGGTAATTTTTCCTAATTCAAGAACTATAGTTACTAAGTTTAAAATCTTTACCCATACATTGGGCTTTTACCTATGGACACTTCATATAGAGTTTTTCCACTTCACATAAGTTTCTAACAAGCCCATTAGATAACCTAAACAATAAATAAAACATAGACTTGGACTAGGATATAGTAATTGCACCAATAGCCCAAAAATTATGAAAATGTGACCAAGCCCACCAAGAAAGGAAGAATTTTATCCAAAGCAAAGAAAATGGGTAGGACAAGCCCATAATGGGTAGGAATAAGCCCAAATCCAAGAGGAAAAATAAAATAAAATAAATTAGATGATGATATAATAATAAGAATAAAGATTAGGTTACATGGCATTAAGACAAAAATTTAGCAAGTGGTGTGATTCTACATTCATCATTTAGGCAAGTGGCATGATAATACAAGGCTTTAGGACAAAAACATCTATATCCTACACTCATAATTTTAGCAAGTAGTATGATAATACATGGTATTAGGACAAAACATTCATAGCCCACACAAATAATATCAACCAAATAATGGAGATTCAAGGGCTAGAAATTTGCCACCTAAAAAGGCAAACCTATCATACTTGTTTAAGACAAAAGAAAATGGAAATGAATCCCTAAATCAAAGGGACCTTGTCCCTTATCTTAAGAACATATCATCATAATTTTCAAAATACAAATCTCCTTTTCCTATGCATATCTTGACTAAGGAAGAGGAAGACAAGAACATAAGTTGTTTGTTTTCCAAAAATTCAACAAAGTGTATCTTAATTGTGATAAGGTAGACCCATGATCATGAAAGGTGAATTATTTGATGGTCTATATAAGAAAACCCACCCTTACAACATTAGAATTTCGTCCAAGTGAGGGAGAGGAAAAATAGAAGCAAGGTAGAGTGAGGAAAGGAGAGGAAGAAAGGAAGAAAGAGGAAGGAGAAGTCTAGGGGACTAAGTGCTCCAGGTAAGTTTAACAATATTTCTTTTTGAAGAAAACTTTTGAAACTTATAATATTTATATGAGATTTTGATCTTAGAACTTTTATGATTGGTCATGATGTTGCTATATCATGTTACATATTGATCTTGCATGTGATGTATGTTTGAATACTTCGGTTGGTGTAGATAGTTCTGCATGGTTATGGCTATGGGTGGCAGAATTTTAAGCTTCTGTATTTTAATTTCTGGGAACAATCTATAAGGAATTAAAATAAATGGTTAACATAAGAATTAAAGATATATGTGTCATGGATAATTAGGCACTGGAATCATTCAATTTGGAGTCCATATAAGGGAGATATGAGCCGATTAGTAGAGAAAGGTTAGAAAATGGGTCATCATGGAAAAATATGTTAGGATAGCTTTGGTATTTTAATTTCTGGGAATAATCTATAAGGAATTAAAATAAATGGTTAACATAAGAATTAAAGAAATATGTGTCATGGATATTTAGGCACTGGAATCATACAATGTGGAGTCCATATAAGGGAGATATGAGCCGATTAGTAGACAAAGGTCAGAAAATGGGTCATCAGGGAAAAATATGTTAGGATAGCTTCAGTATTTTAATTTATGGGAAGTATCTGTAAGGAATTAAAATAGCGCGCCAACATAACAATTATAGATATATGGCTCATGGAATATTACCAACTAGAATAACTCAATTTGGAGTTCATATGAGGTATATATGATCCGATTAGTAAGCAGATGTCAGAAAATGTTTATTCAGGGAAGAGTATGTTATTAAAGCTTTAGTTTTTGAATTTCTGGGAATATTCTGTAGGGAATTAAAATAGCACGCCAACATAACAATTATAGATATATGGCTCATGGAATTTTACCAACTGGAATAACTCAATTTGGAGTTCAAATTTGAGAGATATGGTCTAATTAGTCAGTAAAGGTCAGAACCTACACGAGAAGAAATAATACTAAATTTAAAAGGAGTAATAACACCACGATATCATACTATTTTGTTAATATGATTAACATAATAGTTTTAGATAATTGTCTTAGCTTTTCATAGACACTAAGATCGTCTTAATTGGAGTTAAAATGAGAGAGTTATGCTCTGATTTGTAAGCAAAGGCTGTGTTAAAAGTTAGTAAAACCTATTTTCAATATTTTTTTTTTACCCTAGATGAATTTTTAAGGTAATAGTAGAAATCAATTTGAGGAAAAATGCTCTATAAAATTTGTAAGAACATGTGTTGGAAATGATATAAGTAGAAATAAAATGACTAAATGCCTAGACATAAAGAAAATGAAAAGATGAAAATAATATTCAAGAAAGAAGAGGAATTTTATAAATGAAAATAATAAATGCCTAGTGTATGCCCTAGCTATTGCCATTGCATGAACTTACTGCCATTTTAAGTGTGTAATTTTTAACATAGAATTTACCCTAGTACTCATATAAATTTCCAAGATGTTTTGAAAGTGCCGGTTTTATTTGAAAAATTTTAGTATGCTTCGTGGTTGCAGTATTTCCACATCAGAAAAGAATTATTCTAATTACTGGAAAAAAATTGTGATTTGTGAAAAGTGCATGTCTAAGGAAAGCTCTGGCAAGGAAAGACTTGGTACTTAAGCGTGTCCATTAGTGACCCACCTCTCTTTTCTGGGAACTTTCCTGGTGCGCTGTTTACAGACTACAATTACTATCCAGTTACCGAGGTATTAGTGTGGAATTTTGACATGGAAATATTTTATAAAGTGAAAATTAGAAAATGATTATATTCATGGCATAATTTCAGTTTACCAATGAATTTTGAGAATGATTATGTTTTGATACATTATGGCATGAGAATATAATGAACATACTTGTTATTGGAATCATATTTTCGGCTATTAATATGAAAAGAAAAGAAATGAGCACGGTCACATGACAATCCGTGTGGTACACCAGTAGGGGACGCCCTACCAACGGTTATGATTATATTCATGAGAAAAGAAAGAGAAAGTGTGCCATGTCGGACGGAGTGAGATAAGCCCGTACCGAAAAGTAGAGAATACTCACCCTGACCGGGGTAACTTGAAGTAAGAATAAGTTGATAGCCATCATATGAAATTTGAAAAATAGTTATTCATGCAATACATGTCATAACTGTATAATTTTCATGTGCATGATAAAGTGCATTCATGTGACCTAAAGATATTTTCTGTAGTTTATACAGCTGAACATGACGTGATGAACTATATTGATAATGAATTATTGTTGAACATACTGGGATTTAATTCTCACTATATTTCCATATCATGTTTAGAAAATTAGCTATGCAGTTGTTTTCAATGAGACTTATTATTGCCGTACGTATGATCGAGGTGCCCTATCTTGGGCAAATACCTATTATTGCGGATATATCAGTTGTTGAAGTGACTGAGATTCCGGTGGAGGTGCCACCACCCGAACCAGTGGCCCCAGAAATAGTCTATGTGGAAGATTAGGGCTTATATGTACATGTATGTCTTGTACAAATGTTTGTATTAATGATGTGAGTGTAAACTTAGTACTGTATAATTAAATAAATGTTATTGTGAGTTAAGTTGAGGTAATAACTTCATGATGTTAAATAAAAAAAAAATTTGTTACATAAATGGAGCTGTTACACCTAGCACATTCTTTGAACCCCATGTATTTTTAGTCTTAGCTTTTGCTAAGTTATGTTTTTTAACTTTATTATGTTAACGATAATAATATATTGTTTCAATTCTCTTTATAGGCACTATAATCAATATTGGTTGAATGAAACTCCTAATAGAGTCCCTCCGCACAGAGATGAAGAGATAACAAGAGAGAGAATGAAGTACTTGAAGAGATTTTTTTAAGATCCCGATGAATTGAAATTTTTTTATGTGGATTATGTGAAATTCTCTACTTATTTAGAAGATTTTGCTTAATTGGACTCTATTGACCAAAGAGGAGATATGGAGCTACATTTTTTGTGGCCAATTCATGGTCACTCCACTCCAGTTCTCCAAAACCTTGCTTTTAAACTTGTTGGACAATCATCTTCTTCCTCTTGTTGTGAGAGAAATTAGAGCACATACTCATTCATTCACTAATTTAGAGGGAACAAATTAACACCGAAACGTGCTCAAGATTTAGTGTTTGTCCATAACAATCTTCAGCTTTTGTTAAGGAAAAGTCCACAATATATGCAAGGTGATACCAAGATGTGGGATATTGGAAGAGATTGTTTTGATGATATGTTAGAAGATGTTGGGTTTTATTGGTTGCAAATCTATCATTGGATGAATCAAAATTAGAAAGAGTTTATTTTACAAATGAAGGGAATGAAAATAATGACAGTGATCAAGAAGACATTGAAGAAAAATGAATTTTGATTATGTTGTAAATTTATAACAATTTTTTGAGATTAAGTTATATAATGAATTATAACTCATTCTATGTTATTTTTTGATGGTTCTATATATATATATATATATATATATATATATATATATATATATATATATATATATATAATCTTTACTTTTTTTAATTTCTGTGTCATCAACGTGTCGTGTCCTACATCTTTTTAAAATTTACGTGTCCCGTGTTTGTGTCCGTGTCGTGTGTCTATGTTTGTGCCTCATAGACGTGTATCAATATGTTAGCATTTCTGCTAACACACTTGAAAATAGGCATGTCCTTTTTTAGAGTGTCCATACTTCATAGAACAGAATTATATTCACAATATATAATTCAATCCAGAAAACTTGCCATTAATTCACTTAATATTCTTGAGCATAGAATTACATAACATTCCAAAAATTCTAGATTACTTTATGCTTTTGAATCATCTTACGGTACCACCCAAAATTTTGGTTTCTCAAAAGCATTCATCCATATTTCAATAGTCACGAGAAGACCCAAGTTTTTAATTTAAGTGATGTCCTAAATTAGAGATGTCAAAAATAAAAACAAATGAATCTATATTACAGTAAAATTGTACAAATGATAATGACCACTTGAAAACAAGTGCCTAAAAGAATTATTTCCACCAAATAAAAAATAGCATGCTAGAATGCTCTAACCCATTTAGTGAACATAACCTCAAGGAACAATTCCACCATTCAATGGTGTAACTAAATTGTTTATGTGTTTTGCCATGCTCTTAAACAGTTAAGTTCAAGGCATGAGGTACTTGGGAAGACTATAGTAATTTGATTGAAAAACATCTTAGTATAAAGAGGTCTCTTTAACTATTGAAAAATCTGAGTACATTCATGTAAAATAATGGGTAGACATTTGACCTATGGGGAGAGGGATAAGGTCTTGGGAATGACATGTTTGTATAAGGTATAACTATTTATATAAACTCAATTTTTCTTGGCCTTTCTAAATTGTTGTAACTTGTAAATATGAAATTTTGTCCCCGGCTTTACTTTGAGCAATACGTGATGACCATTGGTAAGTATCAAAATCCATTTCCTGCGATATAAGTTTGCATGACTATATATATTAAGTACTTCGCATTGAAGATTTTGGGATCTTTATAAGCTCATAACACTACAAAAATCACAAATATTTTTCCTTGTTGTGAAAAGAGCACACAGAAGAATTATTAGAAAATAGAATTGTTTAGATCTTACAATAATTACACATAAAACAACTGTGTCATTGCCTATTTCCATCAGCTATGATTCAGATAACAGAAACACATAGGAGTTCATCAAGCATAATAGGAATACAACACCAACGAAGATCGCGTAGAGACAAAGATACAAGCATTTACTAACCATGAATGCAAGGTCAACAAAAGTTAGGTCATTGTTATAATAAATTAAATAAACATATAAAATTATCAAAACATTTTCTACAACAGCCATTTCAATGCGTAGTCCACTTCTCTAACACAAAAAATACAAGCACTTTATCAAACACCTAATGTGCATTCATATATCCAAGGTTTGAAATACTGAAATTTTAATGGAGATAACCTCAATCATCATGTGCACTAAACACACAACTCCAATTTCAAGACTTATAACAAAATAAGATCCAACAAAAACACTATCCATTCAATTTATCAAAGAACCAAAAAAAATCCTTGAGTAATAAACATACGAGAGTATGCTCCTTCGAATCACAGTTGATAACTTAAATTTCTCTCTATCTATTCAAGGAAATCTAAGAACTAAGATCATACCAAGGGAGGGAAAAGGGAAGAGAAATCATACTATGCCTTCACATCAAACCAACTAAAGCACAAGCCCTCTCCTTTCAGCTTAATTTCGAGACATCATCCCATAGGGTGGCTGGTGCCTTTGTTATGGTGTGATGGCTTTGAACGACAGCATCGCGAGGGGGAAACTACACGATGGGTTTTGTGATCATGGAAGAAAGAATGACAGCGGATAATGTCCCTTGGAAATTCAATTTACCTATAGTAACGCATACAAGCAAGAACAACAAACTAAGAAAAGAATTAACAGATTCTCTTATTGCTAAAACTTGATAGGGTTCATCAATTACATGGAACACTATTTGATAAACTCTCCCAGCCCTCACATGCACCCATTTATTACCTGAAACTGCCTAATCAACCCAACTAACACCTGTTTCTCCTAACTAACATCCAACGTGTACCATCTACGTGGACTTCCTAACGGTAAAACCGTTATCTCCATATCCAAGTCATCTAAATGAAATGCAGCATTTTACTTATACACTTATGAAGTGTATTAGCAGAGCTTGCTTGTGCACAACGGTGGTGATCGGCTATGGGTTTTGTGATGGAAGCTTCATGAAGACGACGCTTCGTGATTGTGCTATCCTTTTACCCCTTTCTTTCACTCAGGTGTCCGGTTCTTTTTTCTTTTTCTTTTTTTCATTTTTTTGGTTTTCTATTTAAATTATTCTCTCCCGTGGTAGCATTTGGTAGCATGGTTTAATGAAAATTTTATTCTAAAAAATTTCATTCACAAACAAATTAAATAGATATGTTTGGTTATCACTCACTTTCCTAAAAATATTTATTAAAAATTTTATGAGAATTTTACTCTCATGTTTGGTTGATACATAATATTTTCAAAAATGTAATGCATTTTTCTAAAAATGCTACTCAATTATAAATATTAGCTGAAAAACTTATATTCCTAGAGTGCAAACTATTATATTATCAACATAAAATTTTAGCACCAATGCTTCTAAATTTTTTTTGCAATTTTTCTTATAAAATAGACATTCTCAAAATACAACAGTTTCAAAACAACCAAATATAACTATTTACAATTCTTGTATATCATCCAATACTCAAACTCAATCTAAATCAAGATAAATAAAACCAGAACAATATACTTTAATCCTGAATCAAACTCAAACTCAATCTAATACTCAAATTCTGTAACAAAAGACTTTGAATGAATATTTTGTGTGTATTAATCTTTACAGAAGATGTATATATACATAAGACCCCAAGAAGATAAAACCCTATTGTCTAAGGAAAAGACTTAATGCAATCTAATCACATACAATTACATCAATCATGCCTAATCACACCTACCATAATATTCCATTATAATAGGAGATATTTGTGGTCATCACAATATTTTCCAGTATCATCGGGTGTCAACAAAGATCCTTAGAGATCCTCAATATCGTCAATACCCCTCCTCAAGTTGGAGCATGAGGATTTTGAATGCCTAACTTGGAAAGGAATCATTCAAATTGCTTCTTGCCTAAGGCTTTGGTGAAGATATCTGCGAGTTGAGTAGAAGATGAAACAAATTGTGTAATAATGTTGCCTCGCTGAAGTTTATTACATGTAATATCCCTAATTTTGTTTCATTTATTAATAAAAGTACAAAAGTATTCAAAGTAACATCCATAATTTCATTTCTTTTATTGATAAAGGTTCATAAATATTTAATTAAGAAAATAAAATTTATTAGACAATTTTTAGATATATAAGGAAATATAATCCTTAGAAATTCTTCACCTTACGTGTATGTATAGAAATGTTCTAATATTAATGGAATAGGTAAAGAAAGAAAACCTAAGAGGAAATATTAGAAATAAACATGCTAAATAAAGGTGAAATTCTTAGGTAAGGAAGATAAATTTTTGTGAAGTAAGTAAAGGTCTTAAAATTTCAAAAAGATCGGATTAGGGTAATTTTTCTTAATTTAAGAGCAAAAGTTACTAAGTTTATTATCTCCACTCATAAATTGGGCTTTCACCTATGGACACTTTATATAGAGTTTTTCTACTTCACATAAATTTTTAGCAAGCCAATAGGATAGCCCAACGAAGAAATAAAACATAGACTTGGACAAGGATATAGAAATTGGACCGGTAGCCCAAAAATCATGAAAATGTGACCAAACCCATTATGAAAGATAGAATTTTAACCAAAGTAAAGAGAATGGGCAAGAATGAGCCCAAACCCAAGAGGAAAAATAAAAATAAAAATAAAATTAAAGTGATGAAATAATGGTGTAATCAAGATTAGGTGACATGGCATTAAGACAAAAATTTAGCAAGTGGTGTGATATCCTACATTCATAATTTTAGCAAGTGGTATGATAATACAAGGTTTTAGGACAAAACATCTATATCCTACACTCATAATTTTAGCAAGTGGTATGATAATACATGGCATTAGGACAAAACATTCCTATCCCACACAAATAATTTCAACTAAATAATGGAGATTCAAGGGTTAGAAATTTGCCACCTAAAAAGGCAAACCTTAAGATCATATTATCATAATTTTTAAAATAGAAATCTCTTTTTCCTATGCATATCTTGACTAAGGAAGAGGAAGAAAAGAACATAAGTTGTTTGTTTTTCAAAAATTCAACCAAGTGTAACCTAATTGTGATAAGGTAGACCCATGATCATGAAAGGTGAATTATTTGATAGTCTATATAAGCAAAACCCACCCTTATAGCATGGAAATTTCGTCCAAGTGAGGGAGAGAATAAAAAATAGAAGCAAGGTAGAGTGAGGAAAGGAGAGGAGGAGAGGAAGAAAGGAAGAAAGAGGAAGGAGAAGTCTAAAGGATTAAGTGCTCCAGGTAAGTTTAACAATATTTCTTTTTGAAGAAAAATTTTGAAACTTGTAATATTGATATGGGATTTTGATCTTAAAACTTTAATGATTGGTCATGGATGTTGCTATATCATGTTACATATCAAGTATGTTTGAATACTTAGGTTGGTGTAGATAGTTCTGCATGGGTATGGCTATAGGTGGCAGAATTTTGAGCTACTGTTTTTAAAATTCTGGGAAGAATCAGTAAAGAATTGAAAGAAATGGTTAACATGAAAAATGTATATCTATGTCTCACGGATTTTAGCCACTGAAATCACTCAATTTGGAGTCTATATGAGATAAATATGGTCTGATTACTATGAAAAGGTCAGAAACTGGTTAATCAGGGAAGAATATGTTAGGATAGTTTCTATATTTTAATTTATGGGAACATTATGTAAGGAATTAAAATGAATGGTTAACATAAGAATTATACCTATATGTGTCACGGATTTTTAGCCACTGAAATCACTCAATTTGGAGTCTATATGAGATAGATATGGTCTGATTAATAAGAAAAGTTCAGAAACTGGTTAATCAGGGAAAAAGATATTAAGATAGCTTATGTGTTTTAATTTATGGAAACATTATATAGGGAATCTAAATAAATTGTTAACATAACAAATGTATATCTATGTCTAATGGATTTTTAGCCACTGGAATAATTCAATTTAGAATTCATATGAGGTATATATGGTCCGATTTGTAAGCAAAGGTCAGAAAATGGTTAATCAGGGAGGAATATGTTAGGATAGCTTCTGTATTTTAATTTTTGGGAACCTTTTGTAGGGAATTAAAATAAATGGTTAACATAATAATTATAGCTATATGTGTAACAGATTTTTACCCACTGGAATCACTTAATTTGTAATTTTTATGAGGGAGATATGGACTGATTAGTAGTCAGAGGTCAAAACCTATCCGAGAAGAAATAACCTGTACATTGAGGGAGTACTATCACCTTGATTTCTTAATAGTTTGCTATAATGTTCAACATAATAGTTTTAGATAATTGTTTTATCTTGAAATTGACACCAATATCACCTACATCGGAGTTAAATTGAGGGAGTTATGCTCTGATTAGTAAGAGAAGGTTAGATAGGATGAAAACCTGCATCAAGAAAATAAAGAAATAAAATTAATATTCTTTTAAAAAGATGAATCTTATAAATGAAAATAATAAATGACTAGTATAGCCATAGCCATTGCCATTATATGAACTTCTTACCATCTTAAGTGTGAAATGTTGACATGGAAATATTTTATAAAGTGATATTTGAAATGATTATGTTCATGGCATGATTACCAATGATTTTTGGTAATAGTTATATTTTGATGAACATACTTGTTATTGAAAGCATATTTTTGGCTATCATTGTGAAAAGAAAAGAAATGAGTACGGTCACATGGCAATCTGTGTGGTGCACCAGTAGGGGACGCCTTACAAACCGTTATGATCATGTTAATGAGAAAAGAAAGAGAAAGTGGGTCATGTCGGACGGAGCGAGAAAAGACTATACCGGAGAGTAGAAAATACTCACCCTGACCGAGGTAGCTTGATATGAGAGTAAATTGATAGTCATCATATGATATTCTGAAAATAGTTAATCTTGTCATTCATGTCATTATTGTACGATTCTCTTGTGCATAGATATAAGGTATTCATGTGACCAAAGATATTTGCTGTAGTTTATACAGCTGAACATGACGTGATGAGCTATATTGATGATGATTTATTGTTGAACTTACTGGGATTTAATTCTCACTATATTTTCATATCATGTTCAAAAAATTAGTTATGCAGGTTTTTCTATGGCTCTAATTTTTAGTGCACGTTGGATCGAGTACTTTATGTTGGGCAGATCCCAGAAGCAAATAAAATGTTTGTGGTCGAGTTGGCTTAGATCCCGGTGAAGGTGCAACCACCCGCAACTATATCTCTGGAATTGGTCAACTAGAATAAATAAGATGTAGATTTTTATATGTTTGATATGTTGTACGTATGTTTTGATTAATGACATGTATATAAACTCTGTATTGTATAAATTAAATAAATGTTATTTTGAGTTAAGTTGTAATGAGGTAATAACTTCATGGTATTTAAAAAAAATTGATACTTAAATGGAGTTGTTACATTACGCACAAAATGACAGTCAATTTCGATGTGCTTTGTTCGCTCATGAAAGACAGGATTTGCAGCAATATATAAGGCAGCTTGACTATCACAATAAAGCTTTATTGGTTGAGAGTGAGTAATACCAATACACAGTAGCAAGGCTTTTAACCACTTAAGCTCACAAGTGGTGGTGGCCATTGACCTATATTCGGTTTCTGTTGAAGAACATGACATTGTATGTTGTGTCTTAGTTTTCCAAGAAATAGGAGAGTTACCAAGAAGAACAAAGCATCTGGTAAGAGATTGTCGGGTCAAAGGACAACTAGCCCAGTCCGAATCACACCATGTAGATAGTTGTAAATAAGAATTACCCTTAAGTATGATGCCTTGTTTGGGATTACCTTTCAAATAACAAACCACACGCAGAGCAGCATCCCAGTGCTCTTGTCGTGGGTTATGCATAAACTGGGCAAGTGTATGTACACTATAAGAGAGTTCTAGTCTTGTTACAGAGAGGTAAATCAATCTCCCCACTAACTTGCGATAACACTCTGAATTTGAGAGAAGATGGCCCTCGACTAAAGAAAGACGATGATTCTGGTCTAGAGGAAAACCAACTGGTTTGGCTCCCAACAAGCCTGTTCCTACAATAATGTCTAAGGCATATTTTCGTTGACACAAGAAAATTCCAACATGACTTCTGGCCAGTTCAAGACTGTAACATCCCTAATTTCGTTTCTTTTATTGATAAATGTACATAAATATTTAATTAAGAAAATAAAACTTATTAGACAATTTTTAGATATCTAAGGAAATATAATCCTTAGAAATTCTTCACCTTATGTGTATGTATAGAAATGCTCTAATATTAATGGAATAGGTAAAGAAAGAAAACCTAAGAAGAAATATTAGAAAGAAGCATGCTAAAGAACTTAGGCAAGGAAGATAAATTTTTGTGAAGTCAGTAAAGGTCTTAAAATGTCAAGAAGATTGGATTAGGGTAATTTTTCTTAATTTAAGAGCAAAAGTTACTAAGTTTGTATCTCCACCCATAAATTGGGATTTCACCTATGGACACTTCATATAGAGTTTTTTCACTTCACATAAGTTTCTAGCAAGCCCATTGGATAACCTAAGCAAGAAATAAAACATAGACTTGGACTAGGATATAATAATTGGACCAATAGCCCAAAAATTATGAAAATGTGACCAAACCCTCCAAAAAAGGTAGAATTTTATCCAAAGCAAAGAAAATGGGTAGGAATAACCCCATAATGGGTAGGAATAAACCCAAATCCAAGAGGAAAAATAAAATAAAATAAATTAGGTGATGATATAATAATGTAATAATAATAAAGATTAGGTTACATGGCATTAAGACAAAAATTTAGCAAGTGGTGTGATTCTACATTCATAATTTTGGCAAGTGGCATGATAATACAAGGCTTTAGGACAAAAACATCTATATCCTACACTCATAATTTTAGCAAGTGGTATGATAATACATGGCATTAGGACAAAACATTCCTATCCCACATAAATAATATCAACCAAATAATGGAGATTCAAGGGCTAGAAATTTGCCACCTAAAAAGGCAAACCTATCATCCTTGTTTAAGACAAAAGAAAATGGAAATGAATCCCTAAATCAAAGGGACCTTGTCCCTTATCTTAAGAACATATCATCATAATTTTCAAAATACAAATCTCCTTTTCCTATGCATATCTTGACTAAGGAAGAGGAAGACAAGAACATAAGTTGTTTGTTTTCCAAAAATTCAACAAAGTGTATCCTAATTGTGATAAGGTAGACCCATGATCATGAAAGGTGTATTATTTGATGGTCTATTTAAGCAAAACCCACCCCTACAACATTTTAATTTTGTCCAAGTGAGAAAGAGAGATAAATAGAAGAAATGTAGAGTGAGGAAAGGAGAGAGAGAGGAGAAGAAAGGAAGGAAGAAGAAGGAGAAGTTTAGAAGACTAAGTACTCAAAGTAAGTTATCTTAATTTCCACTTGAATCCATTTTTCTTCTTCATCCTTGAGGTTCAAAAATTCACCCTCCTTCTCTTACCTAAGCTGCTAGAAAAGCTAAGGGAAGGGAGGAATCTTGCTACTTCTTTCAAGAGGAAACAAGAAAACCAGTTCACTAAGTGAGCTAGGGAGATTCTTAGGTAAGTTTAACAATATTTCTTTTTGAAGAAAACTTTTGAAACTTATAATATTTATATGAGATTTTTATCTTAGAACTTTGATGATTGGTCATGGATGTTGCTATATCATGTTACATATTGATCTTGCATGTGATGTATGTTTGAATACTTAGGTTGGTGTAGATAGTTCTGCATGAGTATGGCTATGAGTGGCAGAATTTTAAGCTTCTGTGTTTTAATTTCCGGGAACATTCTATAGGGAATCTAAACAAATGGTTAACATAACAAATGTATATTTATGTCTCACGGATTTTAGCCACTGGAATCATTCAATTTAGAGTTCATATGAGGTAGATATATTCTGATTAGTAAACAAAAGTCAGAAAATGGTTAATCAGGGAAGAATATGTTAGGATAGCTTCGGTGTTTTAATTTCTAGGAAACTTATATAAGGAATTAAAATAAATGGTTGACATATGAATTATATATTTATGTGTCACGGATGTTTAGCCACTGGAATCACTTAATTTGGAATTCTTATGTGGGAGATATAGTCAGATTAGTAAGTAAAGGTTAGAACCTACCTGAGAAGAAATAATATTGAATTTAAGGGAGTAATAAAACCAATATTTATTACTATTTTGATGATATGATTAACATAATAGTTTTAGATAATTTTTTTAGCTTTCCATAGACACCAAGATCACCTCAATCGGAGTTAAAATGAGAGAGTTATGCTCTGATTAGTGAGTAAAGGTCACAGAACAGGCTGTGTTCTGGGTGCTTCAAGCACGGGTTAGCCGTGTTCGGGGCTGTTTTTGAGTATATTTGAAGTATTTTTAAAGCATGGCCGTGTCTTGGAACATGGCTAGACCGTGTTGGAAGCTGGTGAAGCCTATTTCCAACATTTTTCTACCCTAGATGAACCTCTTTAACTATAGGGTAATAGTATAAATCAAATTGGAGGAAAATGCTATATAAATTTGTAAGAACATGTATTAGAAATGATATAAATAAGAAGAAATTGACTAAAGGCCAAGCATAAAGAAAATGAAGAGATGAAATTAATATTTAAAAAAGAAGACGAATCTTAGTATATGCCATAGCCATTGCCTTTGTATGAACTTCTTACCATCTTAAGTGTGACATTTTGACATGGAAATATTTTATAAAGTGATATTTGAAATGGTTATGTTTATGGTATGATTACCAATGATTTTTGGTAATAGTTATATTTTGATGAATATACTTGTTATTGAAAGCATACTTTTGGCTATCATTGTGAAAAGAAAAGAAATGAGCACGGTCACATAGCAATCCGTGTGGTGCACCAGTAGGGGACGCCCTACAAACGGTTATGATCATGTTAATGAGAAAAGAAAGAAAAAGTGGGCCATGTCGGACGAAGCGAGAAAAGCCTGTACCGGAGAGTAGAAAATACTCACCCTGACCAGGGTAACTTGATATGAGAATAAATTGATAGTCATCATATGATATTCTGAAAATAGTTAATCCTGTCATACATATCATTACTGTATGATTCTTATGTGCATAGATATAATGCATTCACGTGACCAAAGATATTTTCTGTAGTTTATACAGCTGAACATGACATGATGAACTATATTGATGGTAAATTATGATTTATCTTTGAACCTACTGGGATTTAATTCTTACTATATTTCCATATCATGTTCAGAAGAATAATTATGCAGATTTTCTCTATGACACTTATTATTTCCGTACGTTGGATCAAGGTGCCCTACCTTGGGCAACTACTAGTTATATCAGATGTATCTGTCGTAGATGTGACTGAGATTCCGGTGGAGGTGCCACCCGCACCAGTGTCCCCGGAAGTAGTCGACATAGATGATTAGAGCTAATATGTATCTTTGTACAAATGTTTGTAAAATAATGGTGTGTAGTTTGTAAAATAGTGGTGTGTATGGAAACTCAGTATTTTATCACTGTTAATAACAATTATGCTTGGTTAAAGTGATTATTATTACAAGTTAAGTGGCTAGAATTAAAGTAGTAATAATTTCATGAAATCTTACAAATATAAAATTTTTTTTTTGTTACATTTACATAAATGGAGTTGTTACATAATTGGTAAGTGTAAAATTTTGACATGGAAATATTTTATAAAGTGATATTTGAAATGGTTATGTTCATGGCATGATTACCAATGATTTTTGGTAATAGTTATATTTTAATGAACATACTTGTTATTGAAAGCATATTTTTGGCTATCATTGTAAAAAGAAAAGAAATGAGCACGGTCACATGGCAATCCGTGTGGTGCACCAGTAAGGGATGCCCTACCAACGGTTATGATCATGTTAATGAGAAAAGAAAGAGAAAGTGGGCCATGTCGGACGGAGCGAGAAAAGCCCATACCGGAGAGTAGAAAATACTCACCTTGACCGGGGTAGCTTGATATGAGAATAAATTGATAGTTAGCATATGATATTCTGAAAATAGTTAATCCTGTCATACATATCATTACTGTATGATTCTTATGTGCATAGATATAATGCATTCATGTGACCAAAGATATTTTCTGTAGTTTATACAGCTGAACATGACATGATGAACTATATTGATGGTAAATTATGATTTATCGTTGAACCTACTGGGATTTAATTCTCACTATATTTCCATATCATGTTCAGAAGAATAATTATGCAGATTTTCTCTATGACACTTATTATTTCCGTACGTTGGATCAAGGTGCCCTACCTTGGGCAACTACTAGTTATATCAGATGTATCTGTCGTAGATGTGACTGAGATTCCGGTGGAGGTGCCACCCGCACCAGTGTCCCCGGAAGTAGTCGACATAGATGATTAGAGTTAATATGTATCTTTGTACAAATGTTTGTAAAATAATAGTGTGTAGTTTGTAAAATAGTGGTGTGTATGGAAACTCAGTATTGTATAATTGTTAATAACAATTATGCTTGATTAAAGTGATTATTATTACGAGTTAAGTGGCTAAAATTAAAGTAGTAATAACTTCATGGAATTTTACAAATATAAAAAAAAAAAATTTTTGTTACATTTACATAAATGGAGTTGTTACAAAGACCCAGAAAATATTTCAACATGCCAAGATCTTTCACGTGTGTAAATATAGTTTAAAAGTTTGTATAGCAGCACCATCATTACCAGAAATAATAAGATCATCAACATAAATCAACACGTTAAGTTGTATACTATGATGTAAGGTAAACAAGGAATAATCTGTGTAAGATTGTTTGAAACCATATTATTTCAAAGCACTAGTCAACTTAGCAAACTAGTATCGAGGTGCATGCTTCAACCCATAGAGCGACTTTTGAAGACGACAAGCAGTGCTTGAATCATGAGAGTAAAATCCAAGAGGAAATTTCATATATACTTGTTCAGTAAGGTCACCATGTAAGAAAGCATTATGCACGTCCATTTGATGCAATTCCCAATTTTTAGCTGCTGCAACAGCCAGAAAGATACGTATTGTGACCATTTTTGCTACAGGAGCAAAAGTTTCATTGTAATCAAGTCCTTCAACATGATTATTTCCCAAGATGACAAGTTTAGCTTTGAATCTCTCTATAGATCCATCAGAGTGGTACTTGATTCGATATATCTATTTGCACCCAAGAGCCATCTTTCTTAGAGGAAGTGGTTTGATAGTCCAGGTTCCATTATCTTCGAAGGCCTAAATTTCTTGTTGCATGGCATATCTCCATTGTTCATCTTTCATTGCTTTGACAAAAGTACTAGGTTTGTGTTCTACAGTTATAGTTGCTAAAAAATGCCGATGTCATATAGAGGAATTGTTATAATTCACATAATGTGTAATAGGATAAGATGTACCTGAAGATTGTGATGGAGCAGGTGAACTAGTAGAAGGGCTCATTGTGCAAATGGCATTGGTCATAAAATCTCTCAATCGGGTAGATGATATTTTATTTTGATGCCCACGTCCTAGAACTTCTTCAGGTGTAGTTTTTCTAAACCCCCCTTTTCGTCCATATTTTCATGATTTTTAGCACTTGAGACTTCAGCATTGTTATCACACACGGTGATTGCTTCAGTTTCTCCCTCTCTAGGACTCTCATGTTCAATTTCTTCCAAAGCATGAGCAATTTCATCAGCAATTACAGGTTGTACATTTCTTGAAGGTGTGACCACTGGGCTATGTTCATCAATATCACTCCATTTTGTCAATGTATTAGGTTTGGTGTTTGCTTGATCAGTATCCATATTGCATGAATCATTTGTCAAATAAGGAAACTCATGCTCACAAAATACAACATCTCTGGAAACCAAAAATACTCCTATCTTCAAATCATATACTCTCCATCCCTTTTTTTCGTAAGGGTATCCTACAAAAACGTACTTTTGAGTACGAATGGCAAATTTGTCACTTTTGTGAAGCATATAACACAAGCAGCCAAATACCCGTAAATGTGTAAGAGAAGGTGTTTTACCGTATAGCATTTCATATGGTGTTTTTCCATTTAAGACTACGGATGGAGTTTGATAGATTAAATATCCTGCAGCCAAGATACATTCTCCCCAAAATTTGATGAGAAGATTGGCTTGAAACCGTAAAGCACGAGTTACATTGAGTATATGCCTATGTTTATGTTCTACTCAACCATTTTTTTTTGGAGTTCCAGCACAAGATGTTTCATGTATAATACCATGTTCGCGTAAATAGTTAGCCATGCAAGTAGACTCTGTGCCATTATCACTACGTACTATCTTCACTTATTTATCAAATTATCATTCTACCATGGCTATAAAGTGACGCAAATTCATTGAAGTTTCTATTTTGTCAACTAGCAAATATATCTAAACAGCCCTTGAATAATCATCCACTATAATTAAGAAATATCTTGCACCAGAAAAAGATATAGTATGATAGGGTCCACATAAATCACAATGGATCAATTGAAATATCTCTATTGCTTTATTATCACTAATAGAAAAACTATCTCTTGATTGGTTTGCTCTATAACAAACATCACATGATTTATTGCATAGATCATTATTTCTACTAGAACCAACATTCGGGATTAGCTTTACAACCTTAGAAGATGGATGTCCTAACCGTTTATGCCATAGATCAAACATGCTTGCACCATCAGTCTTTACAGCAGCTGTAGCAACTATCCTTCGAAAGTAGTAGAGCCCCTCCTTTTGTTCACCCACACCAATCACCATCCTCAATGCATGGTTCTATATGACACAAAATTTATTAGTGAATTGAACAATGCAATTACAATCATCAATTAGTTGGGAGACAGAAATCAGATTGCATTTTAAATGTGGCACATAAAGCACGTTGATTAATTTCACTTTATCATTAAGCACTATGGTTCCTTCCTTTGTAGCCACAGTTTGTTTCCCATCTAGAAGTCCTACAGGACACTCAGCCATGTTGCACACATCAGTCATGTATTACAATTTTCCTGTCATATTATGAGATGCGTTGGTGTCAATAATCCATTTATAATTCTTACCAGTTAATTTTTCAGCAGCTCCTACTTTTGTATTATTTAAAAGATTGAGCAATGTTTGCCATTGCTCATTAATAAGGCCACTAGTATTTGCTTTCTCTGTGTTTGAAACAATGGCATTTTCCATTGCTCCTGGTGCCGTGGCTTGTACTGCATTGGCTTTAAATGATCCTCCATACCCTTTGTCACCTGTGCTTTGTAATCCTCCCTTGCTGTGCCCATTTCCATGTCTAAATCCTTTGGGATGGTCTCCCCACTAATTAGGATATCCAATCAATTGAAAACAACTATTTGATGCATGTCCTGCAGGATTACAGTGAGTATAAACAGTATATTATTATCTTTTCCCTCAATTCTGCCCATGAGGTCTGGATCTAACTTGTATAGCAAAGTTCATTACCTCGTCACGTTCCTCTTTTCCTTGGGTTACAGTCCGTACACGTTCTTCTTGCACCAAGGTTGAATAAATTTTGTTGAGATTGGGCAAGGAATCTTGAGCAAAAAGATTGGACCTCACTGTTCCATAAGCTGTTTCATCAAGTCCCATGAGAAATTGATGAACCTTTTCTTCTTCATGTTTCTTTTCGAAGGCCGCTCCGAGATTGTAGGTGCATAACCCACATCTGCATGTTGGTATTTGTTCGTAGTTTGCCAATTCCTCCCATAAATTTTTTAGTTTTCAATAGTATACAACCATAATCATTCCCTTTTGCTTGCATTCAACAAGTTTTGCCTTCAGTTGCTATATACGTGGTCCATTAGCTACTGAAAGTCTCTCCTTTATGTCATCCTACAGATCCTTTGCCACCTCTATGTGTGAAATAGTTGAACGAAGCGTAGGTTCAATTGTATTCATTATCCATGAGACCAACAATGAGTTGTTAGTCCACTAATCTTCAAGATCCATTGATCCTTTGTCTGGTCGTTTGATCGTTCCATCCATAAATCCAAACATTTTCCTTGCTCTCAATGCAGTTCTAAGTGAGCGAACCTATTCATCATAGTTGTCTCCTCTCAAATGAACCTGAGTCGGCAAGCTTCCTAGATTGTCATTTGATGTTATGTCGTAGGGAGATATTGTTTTCCTTACCAACATGCCATCACCATAATCGCTGCCTCTCCTTGCTTCTGTAGCCATGATAGTATAACGACGTTTTGACCTAAATAGATTAGATTGGGTATGTCTCTGATACCATGTAACAAAAGAATTTGAATGAATATTTTGTGTGTATTAATCTTTACAGAAGATGTATATATACATAAGACCTTGAGAAGATAAAACCCTACTGTCTAAGGAAAAGCCTTAACGCAAGCTAATCACATACAATTACATCAATGATGCCTAATCACACCTAACCATAATATTCCATTATGATAGGAGATATTTGTGGTAATCACAATATTTTCCAGTATCATCGGGTGTCAACAGAGATCCTTAGAGATCCTCAATATGCTCAATAAACTCAATCTGAATCAAACTCAAACTGCATGTTTTCTAAAGTAGGAATTACAGCTTATGACCATGTAAGAAGCGTATGAAAATTACCAAGGATATTGTCACCTATACTTCTGAGCTAATTAGTGAATAGAAGTATGCTTGCCACTTGAGGTCAGGTTGTTGGGGGTTGGGGATTTGGGTAAAGGGTCTATTGTTCAATATTCTTCATGTAGAAAAAACAACAAAAAAATAAAATAAAAAATAGAAGCACGCTTAAACTTGTAGATTTTTTAGTGTCATATAAGATTTTCAAGGAAGTGGAGCAATTTGGACCTTAGAACAACCCTCTCTATCTCATATGCAAAATTTAATACTCCATCTCCATTCTTTCTCATCTCTCATTTTTTGGAATGGTTTGTTTTTTCTTGTCTTTAAATATTAACAAGCATTTTATTCCAGGAAGGATGAGGTTAAAGGCACCCAACCATTGGAGCACATCCTCCTAACGAATCTGCTGAAAATTGTTTTTGAGTGAAGAAAAATCAACACAGCAGAACTTTTCCAATCCCTACTCACAAGCCTTTAAAGATGACATTAATAAGCTTCAAACAATCAGATTCCAAGACAATATTATTAAGCTCCAATGCTTTAGCCACATTTAAATCCAACCTTATGCCTTCACCTTCTGCCATAAAACTGGAACTAACATTAATGGGCTTGCAAATCCCTTATAAAACTTTACCACAATGATCTCTAAAAATTACTCCAACACTAGCTTTAAAACCATCCGTAACAAAAGAACCATCAGAATTAATTTTTATCTGACCCACTAAAGGAGGCTTCCATTTTTCCTCATCAGAAATTCTAGGTTGATCTCCTTATGTCAACGGACACACAGGTCTTGCAACTGCTGTATTATACTCTCTCCATGCAGCTTCGACAAAATCTTTGGTAAGGATTGGGTTAACTGCTTTTTTCTCAAAATCCTGTAGGCACATACTCTTCCAAATAAGCTAACGAAGACAAGCCACAAGAGCCTTGAGATGATTTTCTAAACAAGAATTCTGGTTCAAAACCTTTTCACACCACAGATTAAATCTGGGAATAGAAAATCTACCAAGTCTTATAGTTAAGGTACCCCTGTTCCCAACAATTTGATCCCATTTACAGAAAAATGAAAGATGGTCCACAGACTCAGTTTCTTCTTGAACAAATTCATTTTGTAGACAACGAATCAGTGCAAGCCCTCTACATAAAATGTTTGTTCTTTGTTAATAGTCCCAACTTCCTGATTGCAGGCCACAACAACGATCTTGGAAAGAGGAACTTAGAATATCAGCAACAGAATCTGATTTGAAATTCCTTGCTCAGTAATAACCCGAATTAACTGAGTAAATTCCATTCCTTGTTAAAGCCCACATAAGTTTATCTTCGCGATTCAAAATGGAGACAGAAATACTTATAATAGCTTGCGGTTCAGGATCAAAAAGCCGGACTAATAAAGCATTCAAACACCATCTACCATTTTGAATAAAATCTGCCACCTTCATAAGCTCACAATTTGCAAATAATGGTCTGGATTTTAACTTAAATTCTGATAAAGAAGGAACCCAAGGGTCGTTCCGTAAATTGATATTATCACCATTTCCTACTCTCCAGCATAAACCAGAACATATTAGACCAAGCCTAAGAGGCTCTTGGCCCTTTTTTAGCAAGCAAGAAATAATCATGAGGAAAGTAAATACTTCTAAGAATTCTAACCCAAATCTCATTAGGAGTTTTGAGAATTCTTCAACCTTGTTTGGCCATAAGTGCCAAATTGAAGCAAGAAAAATCTTTAAAACCTAGACCACCAATATTCTCCGCCTTTGTCATCTTACTCTATGATTTCCAGTGTATTTTGCCTCCCTCATTATTATCAGCCCACCAAAATTTAGCAATCGCCCTATCAAAATGTTACGATAGAAATAAGAGAATAAGTGAAACACACCGTTTCACTTAAATAAAACAGTTTTTAACGGTCACAACACGTGGCCGTTTGTGATTGATTACGCTGTTAGATTTGTTAGAAGGGAGAATTGGGGGTCATTTAAGTTGGTAGAAGCACGAGAGAAGGGCATTCCATTTTCTTTCTTGTATTCAGAATTTCCATCTGGAAATCCTTTAGCAATAAGAGAAGTTTCTTGAGAATTATCTCTTAGTTTGCTTTTCCAAAATATATTGTTACATTGGTATCAGAGCGGTGGAGATCGAAAATGGGAGAAAAAGTCACAGTTAGAGAAGTTCAGCAAAAGACTGTGGAGCTTGAGAGGCGATTGGACAGTGTAGACGACAAGCTTGATGGAGTAGTTGAAGGAATGAAGGCAATGCAGCAGAGTAACGATGAGATGCGAGACAATCTTCAGCGAATTCTGTCATCCATGGGAGAATTTGTGAACCAAAGACATTCAACTGTGGAAGAAATGCCGAAGGAGGATAAGGCAGAATCCAAGGCCAACTTTGTGCAGGAAGCTAAACTTTCTTTTCCTACCTTCGATGGTAGTGAATTCAGGAACTGGCGAGATAGGTGTGAGCAATTTTTTGCTCTAGAAGATACCGTGGAAGAACAGAGGATGAAATTGTTAATATTGTCGATGGAGGGAAAAGCTTTTGCGTGGCAGAAAATTTTTTTTCGCTCAACAAAAAGAAGCGAAATAAACTAGAAGGAATTCTTGGAAGCTGCGGGAGCTCGATTTGATAACAGCTGCTTTGAAGACCCGATCTCAGAGTTAGTGAATCTGAAACAAACAGGTAATTTGATTGAGTACTTGGAAAGATTTGATGAATTGATAGCAAGAACCGTTATTGATGAACAAACAGCTCTCAACTGTTTTTTGGGAGGGTTAAAGAAACCTTTAGAAAAGGCTATTCGATTACAGAAACTTAAGGATGTTACTAGTGCAATGGCTATTGCCAGAATGCAGGATGAATTGCTGATAGATTTAAGTTTGCAGCCCTACCATGTGTCTTCGAGTTCATATAAGCCACAGAGTAATTTTTCAAGAACATCAAACCTCAATCCTTCTCCATATAACAACGTTCTGAAACCTAGATCCATACAAAGTGTTAATAGTTTCTCTAGCACTCAGAACAGTGGTCCTAATAAGTATAGTACAGAGAAGGTTTCACATAACCAAGGGGTTAATTCTAGATCAGCCAGCACTACGGGGTCGGTTGGGCCTTCCACAGGACAGAGACAGAACTTCAAGGGAACAAAGGAAGTAACAGGCTCAAAAATGTCTTCAAGGATGGCTCGGGGTCTTTGCAAATTTTGTGGAGAGAAGTACGACTTCAACCACAAGAATGTCTGTAGAGTATGGGGTAGGTTGAATGCATTGTGGGCGGAATTAGATGAAGAGAGTATGAGCCTTGCAGAGCCTGTGGAGGAGCCAATAGATGAGGAAGTTGACCCTCGTCAAGAAGAGGCTCAGATTTTATTGCAAGCATTATAGGGGGTTATAGGCGGAAACACCATGCAGGTAGAAGGGAAAATAAAGAAGAAGAAGCTGTGTTTTTTAATTGATACCGGTAGTACCCATAACTTCATTAGTCAGGGATGGGTAAAGCAGCTGGGGCTGCGGACTCAACAGATGAAGGAGTATAGAGTTAAAGTAGCTAACGAAGAATCCATCATGATAACAGCAAAATTCCATGCACTTACGTGGACCATGGAAGAACATCCGTTCACTGCTGATTTTTTAGTGCTGCCTACGGCTAGTTTTGGAGCAATCTTGGGCATGCAATGGCTTCAGTCTCTTGGGGTGATTCAATGGGACTGTAAGAAGCTAACAATGGGTTTTAATCAACAAGGAAGGGTCATTTCGCTAAAGGGAGTGAAACCCTTGGTTAATGTCAAAAGAGCAGAAGGAAGACACTGCATCATTTTTCCTAATCACCTCACTTTTATGGTTCGAGTAGTTGTACCAAATGAGGGTGCAAAAGTTGGGCAACTAAGGTCCATGATAACACAATCTGAAAATAGTAAGCACCATGGTAAGGGACCACTACAAGAAGGGTTAGAAACATTGCTGGAAAAATACCAGGATGTTTTCCAAGAACTAAAAACCCTTCCTCCGTGCAGGCTATATGATCACAAGATTCCCATTAAAGAAGGCAGCGACCCAGTTAACCAAAGACCCTATAGATACCCGCAAGTGCAAAAGGATATCATCGAAAAAATGGTAAATGAAATGCTAGATTCTGGTATAATCTAACCCAGCAACAGCCCATATGCATCTCCAATTGTCTTGGTTAAGAAGAAGGATAACTCTTGGAGGTTTTGTATAGATTATAGGAGGCTGAACGATATCACAGTTAAAGACCGTTTTCCCATACCCTTGATAGAGGAACTACTCGATGAGTTGCATGGGGCACGCTTCTTTAGCAAGCTTGATCTTAGAGCAGGCTATCATCAGATTCGCATGTATGATCCAGATATTGCTAAGACTGCTTTCCGAACGCACAGTGGTCATTTCGAATGGCTTGTAATGCCTTTTGGGCTGAGTAATGCCCCGGCATCTTTCCAAGCTCTAATGAACCATGTCTTCAAAGATCAGCTACGAAAATTCGTACTCGTTTTTTTCGATGACATCCTCGTGTTCAGTAAGGAGTGGGATGCACATTTACAGCACTTAAGATGTGTACTCAGTATCTTACGGCATAACAACCTTTGTGCTAAAAGGAGTAAGTGTTTTTTTGGGGTCATAGAAGTAGAATATTTGGGCCATATTATTTCCTACAATGGAGTCGCAGTTGATCCTAAGAAAACTGCAGCAGTCAAGGAGTGGCCAATCCCTACGACAATCAAAGAGTTAAGAGGTTTTTTAGGGTTATCTGGGTATTATAGACGGTTCATCCGTGGGTATGGTATGATTGCTCGACCCTTAACGGAATTACTAAAGACCCATGCTTTTCAGTGGAACCCACAAGCCCAGCAAGCATTTGAGCATCTCAAGGTGATGTTAACGGAAGCACTAGTGCTAGCTATGCCAGACTTTTCTCAGTCATTCCTAGTTGAAACTGATGCTTCAGGCTCAGGTATAGGGGCTATATTGATGCAGCAAGGAAGACCGATAGCTTACATAAGCAAGTCCATGGGACCTAAATATCAAGCTATGTCCGCGTATGAAAGGGAATTGTTTGCACTGGTTTTTGCAGTGAAGAAATGGGCAGCTTACTTAGTGGGCCATCATTTTGTGGTAAGGACAGATCAGCAAGCCTTGCGTCATTTACTAAAACAACAGCTCCATACGTCACTTCAGAATTGGGGTTTGGAGAAGCTACTTGGTATGGATTTTACTATTGAGTATAAAAAGGGGAAAGAAAATACAGGGGCAGATGCATTATCCAGGAAAATAGATACAGGGAAGCTCATGGTTATTTCAGAAATAAGCTCTACCTTGTTACAACAAGTGAAGGCATCTTACGTGCAGGATGATAAGCTGCAACTCAGAATACAACAACTCCAAAGCCATCCCAACCAGCAATCTAAATATACGTGGGAAGTTGATGTACTAAAAAGAAAAGGGAAGTTGGTCATTGGACAAGATTCTAGGCTACGGCATGATATCATAGCAGCTTACCATGAGACGCCTTGGGGGGGTCATTCTGGGGTGGACAATACTTATAGACGCATTAAAGCCATTTTCTACTGGAAAGGTTGTCACAAAGAAGTCAAACAGTTCGTCCAAACATGCTTAAGTTGTCAGCAGAACAAGGGGGAAACAGTAGCCACTCCAGGTATATTACAACCACTTCTGATTCCTCAATTTGCTTGGCATACGATTTCTTTGGATTTTATCACAGCTCTTCCCCTTTCTCACGGAAAATCTGTTATACTGGTGGTAGTGGATAAGCTGACTAAATACGGCCATTTTGTTGCTTTATCTCACCCATTCACAGCATTAATAATGGCTAAAATATTCATAGATAACATTGCCAAGTTGCATGGGTGGCCTTCAGTCCTTATTTCTGACAGAGATCCGGTGTTCCTTAGCAGATTCTGGCAAGAGCTATTTAAGCTTCAAGGAGTCAAGCATCTCAAATCATCTGCCTACCACCCACAAACAGATGGGCAAACAGAAGCTTTGAATAAAATGTTAGAGTGTTACTTACGTTGTACTGTGGGAGAACGTCCATATAAGTGGACAGAGTACCTTTCCATGGCGGAATTCTGGTACAATACAACCCATCAGTCAGCTATTGCAATGACTCCCTTCGAAGCTCTTTATGGGTACGTCCCTGTGTGCAGCACGCCTTATGCAGTCGGGCAGTCTATGGTGGAAGCTGTTAATGTCTTACAGAAGTCAAGAGAAGCTATTTCAGCTCTCCTACAGGCGAACTTACGTAAAGCTCAAGAACGGATGAAAGTACAGGCAGATAAGCACAGGAGTGAAAGGGAGTTTCAGACAGGGGACTTTGTTTATTTGAAGCTACAACCCTATCGGCAGTTGTCAGTGGTTAACAGAGGTTTCCATAAGCTGGCAGCATTATACTTTGGTCCTTATGAGGTGATAGAACGAATTGGCAGGGTTGTTTATAGAGTACAGCTTCTGGAGGACTCAAAAATCCATAATGTTTTTCATGTTTCCTTACTTAAGAAACACCATGGTTCTCGGCCCGTTTCCATCACTTTACCTCCGTTGGATGAGAAAGGGTGCATGCCGTTGATTCCAGTTCGAATATTAGATCGAAGGCTACGAAATAAACGAGGCAAGACTATCACAGAAATGCTGATTCAGTGGCTCCACACAAGTCCTGAAGATGCAACGTGGGTTTCTTTGCAGCAACTACAGCATCAGCATCCTCAGTTCATCGCTGATCAGTGCCTTTAAAGCATCCTTGAGGTCATGGATCGCGTTATGGGAGGGAATATGTTACGATAGAAATAAGAGAATAAGTGAAACACACCGTTTCACTTAAATAAAACAGTTTTTAACGGTCACAACACGTGGCCGTTTGTGATTGATTACGCTGTTAGATTTGTTAGAAGGGAGAATTGGGGGTCATTTAAGTTGGTAGAAGCACGAGAGAAGGGCATTCCATTTTCTTTCTTGTATTCAGAATTTCCATCTGGAAATCCTTTAGCAATAAGAGAAGTTTCTTGAGAATTATCTCTTAGTTTGCTTTTCCAAAATATATTGTTACACAAAAGCTTCACAAGTTTTCTTAGGGAATTTAAAAACGACCTAGGAAACGATGGGATTGCATTAGCAACTATCTTTATAAGAGTTTCTCTTCCTGCATGAGATAGAAGAAAATTTTTCCAGCCTTGAAGCTTACCAATCATTCTAGCCCTTACAAAAGCAAGAGCTTCATCTTTAGACCTTCGCCATATAACTAGTAAGCACAGATATTTGCTTGGATATTTAGCCGTTTGCACCCCAAGAATCTCACCAACCTCTTTCTTTAGACTATCAGAAGAGTTTGGAGTAAAGAATACGCAAGACTTATCAAGATTTGCTAGTTGTCTTGAGGCAGAACAATATTAATCCAAAATCCACTTCATCTTTCTACAAATTTCTTTGCTAGCATTCGGAAAAAAGAGAGTCATCTGCTAAGAAGCAATGAGTTACAGTGGGGCAACGTCTTGCAAGTTTAATAACATGAATTTAATTTTATTTAATTGCAAGTGAATATTATTCTCGTCAAATAATAAAAATTTTAATTAAATTTAAAACATTAATTATATAAAAATTGATATTATTAATTATTATATTATTAATTTTAAGTTTAAATATAATTTGAAAATTAATTGAATAAGAATAGAAAAACAAAATAAAGTAAATTGAAATTAAATAAAGTAAGAAGTAATTTAGGTTTAAACAATTAATTAAAATTTTAAAAATCTCAATTTTACTATAATTAATTTATTTTAAATTTAGTTATCTCTTTAACTTAGAATTTATAATATAATTGTTAGTTGAGATATCTAAAATTATCAATTAACTTCTCTTAAAATTTAATATAAATACATTTAGAAACTAATTTATTATGTATTCTGAAATAAAATAATCAAAGATTCATTAAATTTTATAACTCTCAAATAAGACTGAAAAACTATACAAGTATACCCTATCTCACATGTAATTTATGGTTAAATACACAATGAACTTAATACATAAATCTATTATAAATTTTATTATAATTAATAAACAATTTAATTAATGACTAGATAATTAGAAGTATTAAGATTAGTGTAAAAAATTCAATTAAAAAAAATAATCAATTGATTAAATTGAATAGACAACTCAATAGTTCATAATTAGGCTACAAGAAAAAATTCTAAAAAATAATCTAATTCATTAAAAAAAAACATAAAAATATAACATAAAGAAGAAGAAATCTCATATTAGAAATGGAATTGAAAGTCTCGCCAAGATTGAGCTTAAGCTCTTTTCATCTTCTTAAAATTTATAACCTAAGGTCCATTTGAAGTTGTGATTGGTCATTCAAACTCTCATTTTAACAATTGAATTACTGTCCTAGCGTCGCAACGCTAGGATTGAGTGTTGCAATGTTGAGGTCTTGAGTCATGACTTTCTTTCACATTCTTTCTGATGTCGTGACGGTAAGAACCCATCATTGCAACAGTGGAGTTTCTAGATTTCAATTTGAATTTCTTAAATTGTTGGTGTCATAACGGCAAGATTCCACCGCTGTGATACTGATGTTTTTATCCAACTTTTTTATAATGCTTTCTCCTTTTTCTTTTAATTTCTCCTAACTTTCTCAATTCTTCAATTTCTTTTTACCTACAAAAATAAACACACAATTAGTCATAATTCTAAACTAATTTACTCAAAAACTAACAAAAATCCAAGTTAAAGGTGATCCTCTCATTACTTAATCCTGTAACTCACCATTTGCAAAAAAAAAAAAGGAAACCATATTAAATAACACATCAGCAGCAAAAAAAAAAAGGTAAGGAGAGAGGGCATCCATTGCCCTAGTCTTCTTTGAGGATAAAGATCTGCAACATTATTGCTTGAAAGAAGAGGGTTACAATGAACAGAATTTATGAACTTCATAATGATAGAGACCCATTGATAATAAAATCTCAATTTTAGAAGGACTTGGTCAATAAAATTCCACTCTAATCAATCATAGGCATTACTCATGTTTACTTTGAGAGCTAATTCATACCTTTGATGTGTCTTCTTTGTATTAAGATAATAAAAAGCCTCATGTGCAATCAATGTTTTTTCTAGAGGCATAAAAGGCCCTTTGATTTTCATATATGAATTTAGGTAAAAGGTATCTCATTTTATTAGTCATCACTTTCAAAATAACTTTGTAGCAAAAATTGCATAGGCTAATTGGTCTAAACTGGCCAACTGATTCGGCATTACTAATATTTGGAATTAGCACTAAATTTGTCAAATTAATCTCTACCAAACCAGTACCATAATTGGAGAAGTCTTGCACAAATTTAATCACTTGATTCCTAACATGTCTCTAAGGGGGTGTTTGGTAGAAAGTATTTTTTTGGATTCCTGGAAAACCAAATTTGAGAAATTTAAATTCTCATGTTTAGTTCCAAAATTTTAAAACAAGATTCTCGAAAAATATGGATTCTTGAGAATATTTTTTACAAGGATTCCCACCAAAAGTTTCCCTCTCTCTCTTAGTGTCTCTCTCATCATCTTTATCTTTTTCTTGTCACTTTCTCTCTCATCTCCATGCTCACTTTCTCTCTCTCACCTTAATGTAATTAAGGATATTTTTGAAAAAGTACTAAAATTTTCAAAAAAATTCTATTACAGTCAAACATAATAATAAGAGATTCTCAAATAAATATTTAAAGCCAACCAAATGCATTATGTACATTCCAATTAATCATCATTCCCACGAAACATGTTTTTTGAAAAATATGATTCTTAATAATGAGAAATCTTACCACGTACTAAACACCTCCTAAGAACAATGGTAAAAAATCCCTCAGAAATTATTAGGCCCAAGGGTATTTAATCCACCCAATTGATGAGATGCTATCTTGATATCTTAAGCAACGATAGGTCAAAGTGAGAAATTATTTTTTTCCACTGAGATAATAGGATCCACAAAGTAGAGAACATTAGAAAAATTCCTTGTACCTTAGTGAGAGAAAATATCAAAGAAATAATTTTTAAAACAAGTGGTAATCCTTTCTTATCATCTACCTAGTTGTCATCTTCCCTTTTATTTTTAAATTTCTCTTGGTAAGCCTTCTTTAAATAGTCATCACTTTCGAAATAACTTTGTAGCAAAAATTACATAAGCTAATTGGTCTAAACTGACAAACTGATTCGGCATTACTAATATTTGGAATTAGCACTAAATTTGTCAAATTAATCGCTACCAAACTAGTACCATAATTGAAGAAGACTTGCACAAATTTTATAACCTGATTCCCAACATGTCTCTAAGAACACTGGTAAAAAATTCCTCAAAAACTGTTAGGCCAAGGGCCTTTAATCCACCTAATTGATGATATGCTAACTTGATATCTTGAGCAGTGATAGGTCAAAGTGAGAAATTATTTTCTTTCACTCAAATAATAGGATCTACAAAGTGGAGAACATTAGAAAAATTCCTTGTACCTAAGTAAGAGAAAATATTAAAGAATTAATTTTTAAAACAAGTGGTAATTCATTTCATATCATCTACCTAGTTGGCATCTTCCCTTTTTTATTTTTAAAATTTTCTTGACAAGCCTTCTTTAAATAGTCATCACTTTCAAAATAACTTTGTAGCAAAAATTTCCAAGGCTAATTGGTCTAAATTGACAAACTGATTCGATATTACTAATATTTGGAATTAGCACTAAATTTGTCAAATTAATCTCTACCAAACCAGTACCATAATTGAAAAAGTCTTGCACAAATGTTTTCACCTAATTCCCAAAATGTCTATAAGAATAGTGGTAAAAAAAATCCCTAAAAGGTATTAGGCCCAGGGACCTTTAATCTACCCAATTGATGAGATGTTATCTGTCTAAACTGTCCAACTGATTCGGCATTACTAATATTTAGAATTAACAGTAAATTTGTTAAATTAATATCTACCAAACTAGTACCATAATTGAAGAAGTCTGGCATAAATTTTATCACCTAATTCTCAACATGTCTCTAAGAACAGTGATAAAAAATCCCTAAAAAATTGTTAGGTCTAGAGGCCTTTAATCCACCCAATTGCAATCTTGACATCTTGAGCAGTGATAGGTCAAAGTGAGACATTGTTTTCTTCAACTGAGCTAATAGGATCCACAAAGTGGAGAACATTAGAAAAATTCCTTGTACCTAAGTGAGAGAAAATATCAGAGAAATAATTTTTAAAACAAGTGGTAATTCCTTTCTTATCATCTACCTAGTTGTCATCTTCCCTTTTTATTTTTAAAATTTTCTTGGTAAGCCTTCTTTAAACAGTGGTTAAGTGAAAAATTGGAGTATTTTTATCTGCAGCATTAGGCCACTTAATTCTTGATCTTTGGCCTTAATACTTCTCTAACTCACAAGTTTTCGCAATTTCAAAACTAATTTAAGTGGATATCACTGCTTTCTCTTGTGTACATACTCCCATATTACATTCTTGTAACTCCTTTAGTAATTATGAATGGAAGACTTTATTATGTGGAAAATCTGAAGCACTCCACTCCTACAAAGCCGAACTACATTCAATCTAATTTTGAATAAAATAATTAGACATGGTAGCCACATCGTCCCCATCAACTTTCCAACATCATTTAATGACGTCAAAGAAATCAGGATGATTCACCCACATTAGCTCAACGCATGCAGTGAGTAAGAATAGCACTATGATTAAACAAGAAGACTACCAACCATCAATATCAAGTTTCTTTACTTGCATATATGATTTTAGGGTTTAAATAACCCATTGGACCTCTTTGATGCACTAGAACACTTTTATTATGGGCTAAGGTGGGATGTGAAGACTATCTAACTCAGCAAGGAAAGGGTCGTCATCTAATTTGATATTATAGAACCACCCTATCTCTCTAGTGTTCAAATGAAACCCATCCATCCTTAAACAAACAAAAGGTGGAAGAAATAGATAGGAAAAATAACCAAAAGATAAATAAAATATCGAAAACACTAAGACACAACTAACAAAAAGACCAAAGACAAGAAGAGAAGCAAACATATATGACCAAAAACTATACTAATTACTAAAGAAAGACTAGAAAAGACCTATAACTCACACAAGAGGCAATAATTCTTGCTTTGGAGGATACTATCTCTCCCTAAGGAGTCTATGGTATATAGATACATTCTTATTATTTGACTTGGTAGTCACTTATGAAAAAGGGGGAACTGAATCCTCTGCTGTATTAAAAATACAGCATGTGATTCTATGCTTGAAATGCACCATTTCAGTTAAACTAAAATGTTGCATTTTGAGCACAGCACCCCTAATGGCCACAACTAAGCGATTGGTAAAAGAAACCAGTCGACTGGTTGTGAATCTATTGTATAATCCAACAGTCGTTAGCTACTAGGTTTTGACACTGATGCAACTAATGGATTGGTCCATAAACCGATCGACTGGTTTAGGCTAGGAAAATCGGGTCAGTCAATTGCCAAATACAGCAGTCAATTGGTTCATTGAGGTTATGCTTAATGGCCTTCAAATCAATCAACTGGTAAAGTATTAGTCGAGTGGTATGAAAGGCCAATCCTCAATCTAGTCCACTGTCCAAGCTTTACGATGTTTCAAACAGTAGACTACCTAATACAAAAGTTAACTGTTTAACACTCTTAAACCCAAAATCCCCAATTATTTCCTTTATTATTTAAAATCCCAAAAACTGTTCCCTCGAATTTCCCTCAATCCTCAGTTGTTGCATGCAAATCAAGCCCAAAACTCCTTGATTATCTATCTCTAAACATAAATCAAACCAAAATCTTCTACCAAACACCACATTTCCTTTCCAAATCATTTGAGAAATCTACTCATTTTGCTATGTTCACGATTATGGTTTCATAAACAACTAACCTCCAATCTCTTTCATTCTATCCCATTATACACCAGTCATGGCACCAAAAAATTTATTCAAGAGACTAAGATGGTCATGGGGAGGCTCTTGTTTATCCTATGCTCCTCGGCCATTGCTCACTACAATATATCAAAAGAAAAGGTATCAAAAGAATTTTATGCAACGCATTATGGTAGAACATTTTGAATTAAGTCATCTGATTAAGACTCAAGAAATGAAAATGTATCTTTGCTCCCAAACTACATACTCCCCGTTTATTGTTAGAGATTTTTTCATTAATCTAGAATATAATGAAGAAACATTAGAATTTAATCCTATAATTCGTGGGACTAAATTTATCTTCAACAAGGATTTGTTTACTAAAGTAATGGGGATGCCTGAGCCAAGTGAGGATGCATGCCAATTAGATAAGTCAATGTCTCTTATTCCCTAGTATAAAAAAGAAGCAGTGGTGTCTAAGATATTAAGAGCACAATATCCAGCTTATACCAAAATCCTCACAAAATATTTATGTCTATATACCAATATAGTGTTTTATATCGTTTGTCATATGCTACTCTTGAAAGCTAAAAATTACTCATACATAAGTGAACTTGAGCAAGTTCTGGTGTATTGTTAGTTATAGGGTAGAGTAATTAATTACTTATATTTTATGTTGAAATTCATGATAGTTGCCCAAAGGCAAGCTAAGAAAAGGTTTTCCATATGCATTTTCCATCACTAGGCTAATTAAACATTTTGGCATTAACCCTATTAATGGTCAAGTGGTTGTGCCTAAGGTCTTCAATAAGTTTAACAACAACCGAGTAGGATTTACAAAAAATAATAATTAATGGAAAATAAAGCTGGAAAATGAAGAATGAAGACAATCCTATAATGGAAAATGAAGTTGGTGCAAGTAAGGACCCAAAAGTAGGAACTACAACCATGACTATGCTGCAGAATTTAGTTAGGATGCATGAGACTATGAATAACGAGCTGAATAGCATACATGATATTTTAAACACTAGAGAGTTTTTCGTGAGATTATGAAGATTTGAAGGGGTGGAATTTAGGGAGATAGAGCTAGAAAAAGCACAAGATGAGCTAGAGCAGAGCCAATAAAGGGAGCAGCAGGGGACTCAGTAGATTTAGCTAATTTATTTCCCTATAATTATTCAAATTGTTAACTTCAATGCTTATTTAAGTTGTAATATTCAATAACAAATCAATGACTGCAAAATATGTAAATTTGTGATTACTAATCAAATGATTTCTTCCATTGCCAATTTCATTATTTATTTTACAGAGTTGTCTTTCATTGCCACTTTTACAAAATGATGTGTCAACCATCAGTTTTGTTAGCATCAAAGATAATTTTAGAGAACTCTATTGCATCAAGTGACTGCATGGGTTGATCAATTGGCACCTACATTATAAAAAAGTAATAATCACAACATGAATGCTAATTACAAAAAACATAAGCACAACATGAATAATTTATTATGGTATAGAAAATACTCTTACCGTCAACAATCTAGTAAAATTAAAATCATTACTAAAGGTGTAAAAAAGGATATTCTTGATTGGGTCACATCATGTGGCTCATAGTCATGCAAAGATAATGAGAAATTTGTAATTATTCAACAAATAGAAAATCAAGAACACAGATATAAGCATAATTTTACATACTTGTGAATTATTATATTTCAGAGCTTTTCTTTTTATCTAAGATTGAACCTTAACACAACTCTTTAAGCATTTCTTACTTTATGGCAATTTTTTTTCTTGAATCCATTTGCTTGTGTGATGCATTCATTGGCTGGTACTATAGTAGCTTGTTCCAGGCTCTTTTGCCTTAAATAGAGTCGCATCACTTACTTTCTTAGCTCATCAATGGCTTTATTTACCATAAAAAAAAGCATCTGGATCATCAAACCCTTCAGTTGCCAAGAAATGGATATGTTGACAGAATTAAACAAAACTCTGTACTCTTTCTCAACAACATATTCAAGCAGTGCTTGCCTTTCATTTCTTTGTTTTATACAAGCAGTCGCGTATAGATCAAACTCTTTTTTGGAACAAGTCAAATATGGTGGTAGTATAAATTTGAGTAAACTATTGCAACATAAGTGAATTCTCCATTTTCATTATAGGTATTTTCTGTCGTGACTCAAATTTGCACTTTAAGTCATTATAGTGGTTGTCTTCCATAACTATCTCAAAGTGTTTAAAGAATTGAAGAATATCCAACTCTGGTTTCATATAGCTCTTAAAGTCATAATGTAAACTTTTACTAAGTTATATGCTCCGTATGCCAACTATGAAAACTTTCTTTATATAACAAGCTGCCAATTTCTCTTTTATCTTGTACAAGTGTCTAAACCATGTATTTTCCTCAACACAGTATTTCGACAACAAGTTTCTCCATGCGCTTTAAACTATATTTCCTCTTCATATCCATACATGTACTTTTTGAAGTTCGTCAAGAAATTAGAGCCATCCTTCATCAAGTTTCCTAGTTGTTTGATGTCATTTTTCATAAAATGCTGTGTATAATCGATGAAAATTTATGGCATGACCTCATGTAATGCCATTGTCATTACTTGATTTTGGTCAGTAAAATTTTTTTGCCTATGTGCTTCCAAAAAAATTTCAAAGAGTCATTTAAATAACTTTGCTATTTCATTATACAACAAAGTCGCTCCAAAAACCACAACTCCTCTAAAATAGTTGAATCCATAGAACAAAACAAGCGATCAATATGTTTTGTTAGTGTTGTATGTTATGTCTAAATATACCACATCACCGAAATAACTATAGACTATCAAAATTTTTGCATCCACCCAAAAGACATTGGTTATCTGTTCTTTCATATCCATTTTATAAGTATAGAAAAATGATGAATTTTCCAACAATTAATGTTGAAAATATTACAATACACAACCAGTTTCTTCATATACCATGTTTTTTTACCTTCTAAATCGAATATAATTTTTTACATCCAATCAAGTATAGTCAATATTAGCTCTTTCTCCCATTTACCTACTCATCAAATCAAAAGATGCTTTCTATTAAAGTTCAGAGTCCTCAGTCAATTCAATGTTATAGCCCTGAACTATAGATAATTTACGTTATGAAGCCAACACATAAACTGTTTCGGGAAGATACAACGGATGATTTTGTTCCTTAACTAAGCCATTGATTGTATATTTTATATTCTTAAGAATGCCTCATATTCTTGTTTTACAATCTGTCCTTGTCTCCAGGTAATGATTTATTGCTAATAAATCTCCTTTATCAACCTTCCGAGACCCTTCTTTACAACAAATGAATTTGTAGGAAATTATGGTTTCGTCTTTTTTACTACGATTGAAGTAATATTTTCTAACTTCAAATCCTATTTTTCCTTTGTAGTCAACCTAAAACTTTTATGCAACTTCTAAGCTAGCAAATATTATACCTAGCTTAGACCTTAAATTACCCTTCATAAAATGATATATTTTTTGATGCTTTGCTACCACTTTATTCAACAACTCGATTTCCCCCTACTTTGCACCTGCTTTGTTCAACAACTTTGTTTCCCCTTACTTTGCTTCATTCAACAACTCCATTGCCTGCTAGTTTGTGACTCTTTCATTCACCAACTCCATTCACATTTCTCGCTTTGTTGTGCTTTATAGCTTTTATGCTATGCTACCGAAATACATTGTTTTGACAAAACGTTGCATTTTGGTAAAAAGAGAAGGAAATGTGAAGTGGAAATAAATACTGGCTATGAATTGTAAACGCTAGTTTGATTTTCAAGTTTTCAGTTTTTATTTTCACTTAAAACTGAAAATGGCCATAAAAACGTGTTTGTTCACTATTTTTTTTATTTTCAAAAAATATTGCTTGAATTTTTGAAAATTCTAAAAATGCAAAAAAAAAAAACATTTTCAAAATTTTTAATTTTGTAGCACACAATAATAATGCCAATTTTGTAATTGTTTTGAACTGTATGAACAATGTTTTACTGTTCATATAATTTAAAAGTAGTGAAATTGAAAATAAAGTAAAAATATAATCATATAACTAAAAAATAGTGAAAATAAAACTAAAGTGAAAACACAAAACAAACACATTTTAAGAAATGTGAAAAATAGAAAATAAAAATCTTTTTCAAGAAATGAGAACATAAAACTTTTTTGCAAACCAAATGCACCCTAAATTTTTAAAAAACTATGGGGCTTATTAATGGATTTGAGATGTGAGTTTTGGTTTAAATGGTGTTTATGAGAAAGTTTTTAGTTTTTATTATAAAATAAAGAAGTTTTAGGGATAAACAATGAAGAAATTTTAGGAAACAATTGTTTCGGGTTTTTCACAATCAACTATCATATTGGACAAATGACTCTTGGACACATTGTAAAGCTTAGGTAGTTGACTAGATAGAGGTCTTGTAAAAAATCCATTTTTTTTAAATCCCATGAAGTCATTACCTCTTTATTTCTAACTATTTAACTCATAATAACATTCGATTAAATTAACCAAGTATAATTAAGATTTATAGTATAGCAATAATACTTATACAAATCCGGTTTCACATACACATAATTAATTAAAATCATCCGTACAAAAATAATAGACATATATGTACACATCTTACTCATCCCTATTGACCAGTTCTGGGAATACGGGTACGGGTGGTTGCACCTTCACTGGGATCTTAGCCAACTCGACCTAACGTACGCTAAAAGCCGGCCATAGAAAATATCTGCATATTTAGTCTTCTGAACATGATATGAAATATAGTGAGAATTAAATATAAGTAAGTTCAACAATAATTCATAATATTCATCAATATAGCTCATTATGTCATGTTCATTTGTATAAGTTACAACAATTTCCTTAGGTCACATGAATGCACTTTATCTATGCACATGAAAATCGCACAGTAATGAAATGGATAGCATAAATAACTATTTTCAAAATATCATATGACGGCTATCAACTTATTTTCATATCAAGTTACCCCAGCCAGGGTGAGTACGTTCTACTCTCCAGAACGGATTTTTCTCGCTCTGATCGACATGGCACACTTTCTCTTTCTTTTTTCATTAACATAATCATAGCCGTTGGCAGGGCGTCCCCTACTGGTGCACCACACGGTCCGCCATGTGACTGTGCTCGTCTCTTTTATTTTCTTTTATTTTTACATTTATAGTAAAAAAATATGATTTCAAAAATAAGTATATTCATTATGCTCATATGCCATAATTTAACATCAAAGCATAATCATTATAAAAAATTATTGAAAAAATGCAATCATGCCATGAACACAATCATTTTTAAATATCACTTTAAAATATTTACATATCAAAATTACACACTTAAGATGGTAAGGAGTTCATGTAATGACAATGGCTATGGCATACACTAGTCATTTATTATTTTTATTTATAAGATTCTTCTTCTTTTTTAAATATTACTTTTATCTTTTCATTTTTTTTAAACTTGGCCTCTAGTCACTTTTTTGATATCATTTCCATCACATGTTCTTACAAATTTAATACGAAATTTTTCATCAATTTGATTTCTATTATTATCTTATAGTTAATGGGGTTCATTTGTGGTAGAAAATTGTTAAAAATAAACTTTATCAGCTTACAACACGGCCTAAACGTATCATGTAACACGGATTGGGCATTTCCTGTAAAACAACTATGCTTTAGGTTTCAAAATTCCATTTTCAGAACCGAACACAGCCAAGCTGTGCCTTGAAACATGGCTATGCTCTATGTTGTGTTATTACCTGATGCAGGTTTTTGTCCTACCTGATCTTCTATCACTAATCAGAGCATAACTCCCTGATTTTAACTCCAAATTCGGTGATCTTGGTGTCCCTTTAAATAAATAACAATTATCTAAAACTACTATGTTGAATAGTGTAGCAAAATCTTAAGTAATCTTGGTGATATTACTCCATCAAGTAAAATGTATTTATTCTCAGGTAGGTTATGATCTCTACTTACTAATATAACTATATCTCCCTCATATAAACTCCAAATGGAGTGATTCCAGTGGCTAAATTTCCATGAAACATATATCTATATGTTTTATGTTAACTAGTTATTTTAATTCCCTACAGAAATTTTCCAAAAAGTCAAATACAAAAACTTTTCTAACAGATTCTTCCCTGATTAATCGTTTTCTGACCACTGCTCACTAATCTGACCATATCTACCTCATATGGACTCTAAATTGAGTGATTCCAGTGGGTAAAACTCTGTGAGACATATTTCTATATTTTCCATGGGAATCATTTCTTTTAATTCCTAACTAATTCTTCCCAAAATTTGAAAAACAGAAGCTTTCCTAGTTACTATGAAATCCAATTTCCTAACCAAAACTTTTCTAAGGTTTTAGTTCATCATTTTATTATGTCTTCTTCCATTTTCTTCCTAATTTACATCTAATCATATTCCATCAATTTTTCACCACATTTAAATATACAAAATAGAAGCATACAAATCTTAAAATTTTGCCACCCATAGCCATACCCATGTAGAACTTTCCATACCAACCTAAGTATTCAAACATACATCACATGCAAGATCAACATATAACATGATAAAGCAACATCCATGGCCAATCATCAAGGTAACAAATATAGTAAATTTCATCAAAATTCTAGGATCAAAATCCCATATAAATGTTTCTAATTTCAAAATATTGTTAAACCTACCTAAAGATCTCCCTAGCTCACTTAGTGAATTCTTTTTCTTGTTTTCTCTTGAAAGAAGTAGCAAGATTCCTCCCTTCCCTTAACTTTTCTAATAGCTTAAATACGAAAAGGAGGGTGAGTTTTTGAACCCCAAGGATGAAGATCAAAGATAGATTCAAGTGGAGATTAAACTAACTTACCTTGAATACTTAGTCTTCTAGACTTCTCTTTCTTCTTCCTTCCTCTCTTCTTCTCTCTTTCTCTCATTTCCTCACTCTACCTTGCTTCTATTTTTCCTCTCCCTCACTTGGACGAAATTCTAATGTTATACTTCTTGCTTAAATAAACTGTCAAGTGGTCCTTCTTTCATAATCATGGATATACTTTATCACAATTAGGATGCACTTGGTTGTTTTTTGAGGAAAGACAACTCATGTTCCTGTCTTCCTCTCCCTTAGTCAAGATATGCATAGCAAAAGAAGATTTGTATTTTGAAAATCATGATAAAATGTTCTTAAGATAAGGGACAAGGTCCCTTTGATTTAGGGATCCATTTTCTTTTTCTTTTGTCTCACACAAGTATGATAGGTTTTCCTTTCTAAGTGGCAAATTTGTAGCCCTTAAATCTCCCTTGTTTGGCTAAAATTATTTGTGTAGGATAGGAATGTTTTGTCCTAATGTCATGTATTATTATATCACTTACTAAAATTATGAGTGTAGAATATAGAAGTTTTGTTCTAATGCTATGTATTATCATACCACTTACTAAAATTATAAGTGTAGAATATAGATATTATCACACCACTTGCTGAATTTTTTATCTTAATGACATGTGACATAATCTTTATTATTATTACACTATTATTTCATCACATGATTTATTTAATTTTATTTTTTTCTTTTGGATTTGGGCTCATTCTTACCCATTTCCTTTGCTTTGGATAAAATTCTACCTTTCTTAGAGGGTTTGGTCACATTTTCATAATTTTTGGGCTATCGGTCCAACTTCTATATCTTAGTCCAAGTCTATGTTTTATTTCTTACTTGGGCTATCCCATGGGATTGCTAGAAACTTATGTAAAGTGAAGGTGTTACAAATTTTCTGTCAGTGGAGTCAGACTTATGATAAGATATCATTGATAAAATGAAATTGATTAGAAAAATAGATACAAGAAACTCAATATAGGCCAAAAGTCTATAAGGACCATGAATGTTGAGCACTAGAAATTATCAATTGGTGACCAAATATTCTTGAAGGACTCACAAATGAAAGAGGTAATAAAGTTTGAAAAGAAGAAAAAAGTTAAACTCTAGTATATAGACTCTTTTGAAAACTTAAACAAAGTAGGCATAGTAGTACATTGCCTAACCTTGCCATCAAGATTAGGTGATGTCGATACAATCTTTCTTACATCAATGTTAAGGAAGTACCTATCAGATTGTTCTCATGCTATCTAATTCCAAGAAATTCAATTGGACAAGAATTTGACTTAATTATGAGAAAAAAACCAATGTTTATTATTGATTGACCAGTGAAGAGATTTCCTAGAAAGTAAAGATGATATACAGAAAAGATATCCCCAATTATTTGAGTAATAAGGTTGGTAACTCTAAATTATGCCTTGATTTTATACCTTATATGTGGTAGGATGGGTTGAAATTCAGTGAGTGAATTTCTTAAGGGAAAAAGAATGTAATATCCCGTAATTTTTAAATAATAATGCTTTGCGATAAAAAATATATTTTTATTTTAAATGATTATGTTTTGTTAAAAGCAAATATATTTTTAATTAAAATAATTTTTGTTTTGCTTAAAATAATCATATCGGCCTTTAACAAATTTTTTTTTATTTTTAGAAATATTCTTTCTTTTATTATATATAAAGATATTTATTTTATAATTTATTTTATTAGAATTTTTATCAAGAAAAGTCATGATTTAAGAGTTCAACTAAAGTTTTACAAGAATATAATTTTTTAGAAATTTTTGGAATATTTTAGGATGAAAAATAGTATTTATAAGTATATAATCAAAATAATAATAATAAATATTTAATATTTAATTATTAATTAAATAATATTTATAAAAAAAAGAAATAAATAAAAGGGGGAGAAGAAGCATCTGTGAAATGTAAATCCCAATTCCGTAATAGTATGAACAGTAACATCCATTTTTCTCTTTAGATTTAGAGTGCCTATTAGCTTCTGATCTCAAAACTAAGGGTACCACTAGATTCAAGAAGGAGTATACTACGATTTTGACCGAACATTTTTTCAATTTAGATCGGAAGTAGAAAATATTAAAAAAAAAAAGTAAGTTCAAAAACTTCTACTTAGATATCTCAAATTAGAAATCTGACACAGTAGATGGATTTAGAAGCTAGATAAACCTTAAGATATGAATTTTTTCGACCATTTAACAACTTTTTATGCGTCGTGAATAGTAAATCCGTGCGGGTATGAATAGTATTTTCCAGTGGTGAATAGTGATTTTCTGATGATGAATAGTATTTTCCAACTGTGAATAGTACCCAACTGTTGACCAAGCTCTTGGAGACCAAATTATGTGATTTTGGAGTCATTTCCTTTTTTTTTTGAACCATTCGGACACGTTTTTGATATCTATTTAATCAAATGTGGATTGAAAAAGTGCATTTTAGGGCTGTCCAACCTGGAGCCTTACCTTGTAAGTAGATGATTCTTTCTATGATTTGCCCTATACTCTTCTAGATCTTTAAACGTGTATTTGATTGTGTTTATAAGATATTTACACTTTTATATGTTTTTGAAATGTATTAAAATTATCTAAATTGATTACAATTTGGAATATAATTTGAGAAGAGTATAGTTTTGACAATGGATTTCTAAACTCATGGTATATCTAATTTCACAAGTACTTCTCATTAAATGATAAAGTGAATATTTATTCACGTGGCATTGATTTATAAAGCTATATGATTGCCTCGAGAAAGGGCATGTGTATGTGATAAATCTTAAATAAGTAATTTATGATAGATGATCTGTATTGAAATTGAGATTCTGTGTTATACTGAAAGCTCTATTTTGAATGATATGGAATATGTGCATATGATAATTTTGTGGAAGAATCCTATTAGAAACAGTGTCTACTAATAACAGGTGATGTTAACCCTGGTGCACCTTGATATCTCAGCTAGCAGGGGTGATGCTAGCCTCGTGTAAGGGCTAACACATGGGATATGTTATGTGATGGAGAGCGGGATGCATCCTATTTGAGCGCGATGCCAGTTATATGAGATGTGATTTGCCTTCTCTTGCTTTGTGCTTGGGGAATTGTCCATATTATAGTCTCTTCACGTGTCTTTTTGAATGGTGGTAGGATAAACCTTGTCTGAGATACTAAGTGTAAGCAAATCCTACACCAACAAAGTACATAAAGGATTGAACTCTGATATGGGATCCTCCTAATATTTTTATAAGAATGTTTTTTATGCATATCAACGTTTGATTAACGATTATATTGTATCATGTATGGTTAAAGATATCTGAATGTGATTTGAACTGAGAATATTTAAAATGCGGGTCCTATATGGATGCACTTCTGAACTGTAATTTTCAATGTGATAAATTTAAAATATGAGTACATCCATATGTTGACTTAAGAGGTCATATGAGGTATTATCTGCTCACTGAGTTGTCAAACTCACTACACGATATTTCTACATTTTTATTTTCAGATGAAAATATAGAGTTTGGTACTTCCCCTTCAAATAGTTGATCAGCTAAACGATATAATCTCTAGGTGAGCCTACTTTGTTTCCAAGGCTTGTAAATTTTGATTTATATTGTACTTATACTCTAGAGTATGCTCTATATGCCACAAGCAGGATCCTTGTTTCTGCTGTTACTTTGATGTTTATAGACTTTGTCTGTATATGGTACATGTATAGGAGAACCTATATGTATCTGTTTCCATAAAAAATGATTGGAATATTCATGTTTATGAAAAATATGTGTTCATGGTATACATGTTTCACGTGCACTAAGATTAGGGGCATGATTTGACAACTTTTTGTTCATTGTGAATAGTGATTTTCGGCAGTGAATAGTTATTTTGGCCAGCATTAATAGTATTTTTCAACCGTGAACAATGACCAAGCTCCTAAAGTCATTTCCTAGGTTTTTGGATCCTCCAAATACGTTTTTGAGCTATACTCGGTCAAATTTGGATTAGAAAAGAGTATTTTGGGGTTGTCCAATCTGAAACCCTTATCTTGTGAGTAGATAATATTTGCTATGACCTGTTTTTATTGCCCTTATGAATATTTGAGATTGATAAGTTTACGTTTATTGAACGTTTTCTCCATTTTAGGGCCTTTAAGTATATGGGACAAGTATAAATATTTTTGTACACTCCATTATCTTTTGATTGGCATGAACTAGAAATGGAAATGTGCTTTGAACATGTTATGATATTGGATTTATATTATGAATTGAGAAACTGTATTGGAACCTCTGTTTTGTAGCTAACTTTCCTTAAAGCAATCTTTATGTTTATGAGCAAGAATGTAATAATTCCATTGTTTACCTGACTTTTATGCTATGATGAATGATGATGGTTTATAGTTATGTTATGTATGCATTCTCAGGAATTAGGGGTGCACAAAGTGTGTCAAGTAAGCCATATTTCTCCCACGATTGGCCAATAATAGGAGATGCATAACTCTTTGCAGGTATGAGACTGCATTTGGTAAGTAAACCAAAATGTTAAGGGTCCTTAATGTGATCAAGATGATAATGTCTGCATAAGTTGTCAGTGCCTAAGTTCAGTGGAAATGATTGAATTGTTTTAAGGATTGAGCTGTATATTATTTTTACGAGATTTTAGATAAATTGAGGTTGCCATATCATCTCTTTGTTTTCAAATAACCACATTCCATTTTTATTAGATGTCCCTTATTTCTTGATATTTATCATTGAAAATGTTACATGTTTTTAGAAAAGAAAAGGGATTATCTATACATTGGCTTATATGATTATGTGAAAAACTCATGCCTTAACTTGTCCCATTTTGTTATAGCATATGTTATCTACCCACTGAGTTGGTGATCTACTCACTGAATTGTTAAACTCACTACGCAATATTTTTATATTTTTCAGATAAAGATAAAGATTCTGATCCTTCAGATAGGTGATCAGCTAGATAACATATTCTCTAGGTGAGCCTACTTTATTTCTAAGGCTCATAGATTTTCGTTATATTGTACTTGTAATCTAGAATATGCTCTGAATGCTACATGCAAGATCCCTACTTCTGCTGTACTTTGATGTTATAGATTTGCTCTATTTATTGTATATACATGAGAGAACCTATCTATATCAGTTTTCATAATGAAGGATTGTATTATATATGTTATGGAAAAAAAATCTATTAGTAAATTATGTGTTTTACGTGCCCTTAAATTGGGGTCGTGACCTTTTGGTATCAGAGCAATTATGTAACAACTCCATTTCTTTTAAAAAAATCCCATGAAGTCATTACCTCTCTATTTCTAACTATTTAACTCATAATAACATTCGATTAAATTAATCAAGTATAATTAAGGTTTATAGTATAGTAATAATACTAATATAAATCTGGTTTTACATACACATCATTAATTAAAAACATTCGTACAAAAATAATACACATATATGTACACATCTTATTCATCCTTATTGACCAGTTCTGGGGATATGGGTGCGAATGGTTGCACCTTCACCGAAATCTTAATCAACTCGACCTAACTTACGCTAAAAGCCGGCCATAGAAAATATCTGCATATTTAGTCTTCTGAATATGATATGAAAATATAGTGATAATTAAATTCCAGTAGGTTCAACAATAATTCATAATTATCATCAATATAGCTCATCATGTCATGTTCATCTGTATAAGTTACAACAATTACCTTAAGTCACATGAATGCACTTTATCTATGCACATGAAAATCATACGGTAATGACATGGATGACATAAAAAACTATTTTCAAAATATCATATGATGGCTATCAACTTATTTTCATATCAAGCTACCCCGATCAAGGTGAGTACTTTCTACTCTCTGGAATAGACTTTTCTCGCTCCGTCCGACATGGCACACTTTCTCTTTCTTTTCTCACTAACATAATTATAGCCGTTGGTAGGGCGTCCCCTATTGGTGCACCACACAGACCATCATGTTACCGTGTTCGTCTCTTTTCTTTTCTTTTATTTTTACATTTATAGCCAAAAATATGATTTCAATAACAAGTATGTTCATTATGCTCATATGCCATAATTTAACATCAAAGCATAATCATTATAAAAAATTATTGGAAAACTACAATCATGCCATGAACATAATCATTTTTAAATATCACTTTAAAATACTTACATATCAAAATTACACACTTAAGATGGTAAGGAGTTCACGTAATGGCAATGGCTATGGCGTACACTAGTCATTTATTATTTTTATTTATAAGATTCTTCTTCTTTTTTAAATATTACTTTTATCTTTTCATTTTCTTTAAGTTTGGCCTCTAGTCACTTTTCTTATATCATTTTCGTCACATGTTCTTACAAATTTAATACGGCATTCTTCTTCAATTTGATTTCTATTATTATCCTATAGTTAATGGAGTTCATTTAGGATAGAAAAATGTTTAAAATAAGTTTTATCAACTTCCAACACGGCCTAAACGTATCATGTAACACAGCTTGGCCATTTCCTGTAAAACAACCATGCTTTAAGCTTCACAATTCAATTTTCAACACTAAACACGGCCTGGCCGTACCTTGGAACATGGCCATGCTCTATGTTGTGTTATTACCTGATGCAGATTTTTGTCTTACCCGACTTTCTATCACTAATCATAGCATAACTCCCTCATTTTAACTCTAAATTAGATGATCTTGGTGTTCATTTAAAGATAACACAATTATCTAAAACTATTATGTTGAACACTTTCGTAAAATCTTAAGGAATATTAGTTATATTACTCCATCAATTTAAACGTTATTTCTTCTCGGGTAGGTTCTAACATCTACTTACTAATATGACCATATCACCTTCATATAAACTCCAAATTAAGTGATTCTAGTGGCTAAATTTCCGTGAGACATATTTCTATAGTTTTTATGTTAATTAGTTATTTTAATTCCCTGTAGAATATTCCCAGAAATTCAAACACATAAGCTTTCCTAACACATTCTTCCCTGGTTAATAATTTTCTTAACACTGCTCACTAATCTGACCATATCTACCTCATATGGACTCTAAATTGAGTTATTCCAGTGGCTAAAACTCCGTGAGACATATTTATATATTTTTCATGTGAATCAATTATTTTAATTCCTAATCAATTTTCTCAGAATTTGAAAATCAGAAGCTTCCTTGGTTACTCCGAAATCCAGTTTTCTAACCAAACCTTTTCTAAGGTTTTAGTTCATCATTTTATTATGTCATCTTCCATTTTCTTCCTAATTTACATCTAATCATATTCCATCAATTTTTCACCACATTTAAATATACAAAATAGAAGTATAAAAATCTTAAAATTTTGCCACCCATAGCCAAACCTATGCAGAACTTTCCATACCAACCTAAGTATTCAAACATATATCACATGCAATATCAACATGTAACATGATAAAGCAACATCCATGGCCAATCATCAAGGTTACAAATATAGTAAATTTCATCAAAGTTCTATAATCAAAATCCCATATAAATTTTTCTAATTTCAAAATATTGTTAAACCTACCTAAAGATCTTCTTAACTTGCTTAGTGAATTCTTTTTCTTGTTTCCTCTTGAAGGAAGTAGCAAGATTCCTCCCTTCCTTTAACTTTTCTAGCAGCTTAAATAAGAGAAGGAGGGTGAGTTTTTGAACCCCAAGGATGAAGATAAAAGATAGATTCAAGTGGAGATTAAGCTAACTTACCTTGAATACTTAGTCTTCTAGACTTCTCTTTCTTCTTCCTTCCTCTCTTTCTCTCATTTCCTCACTTTACCTTGCTTCTATTTTTCCTCTCCCTCACTTGGAAAAAATTCTAATGTTATTCGGATGGTTCTTGCTTAAATAAATTGTCAAGTAATTCTTTTTTCATAATCATGAGTCTACTTTATCACAATTAGGATGCACTTGGTTGCTTTTTGAGGAAAGACAACTCATATTCTTTCTTCCTCACCCTTAGTCAAGATATGCATACACTACAAAAAAAAAGACTTTCAGCGGCGACTAGTCGCCGCTGAAAGTGCAAAAGTCGCCCTAAAAGGCTTTAGCGGCGACTTTTAGTCGCTGCCTAGTCGTTGCTGATATTGCTATTGCTAAAAGTTTTTAGTGGTGACTAATGGAGTCGCCACTGAAAGTGCTTTTCGTGGCGACTATAGTCGCCACCAAATCTAATGAATATCGCCGCGTTAAATGCTCTAAACGCCATGAAAAGGGAAATACTTTTTGTGGCAACTTTACATAATCGCCACTAAAAAAAAATTTTAGTGGCAACTTACAATCGCCACAAAAAGTTTTGGTGGCCACTTACAGTCGCCACCAAAAGTTTCAATATTCATTTTCCATCTTTTGGATTTTAGTGGCGACCAAAAAAAGTCGCCACTAAAAATTACTTTTTGCTGCGACCATAAGTTGCCACCAAAGGTTTCAATGACGACTTTATTGTCATAAAAAGTCTCAATATTCAAATTTTTCTCTCTTGGATTTAGTGGCGACCTAAAAAGGTCGCCACCATAGGTTATGTGCAAATTTTTTTAAAATAAATTTATCATTTTATATCATAATAATTAAAACCTTAATAAAAATTTAGATAAATAAAATTATTGATAAAATAATAATATTAACATATATCAAATATAACAAATATTACACACTAACATCATGTCAATTCCATGTCCAAAAAAAATTATGTCAATTAAAAAGAAAGCAATACACAGCTAAATGTTAACAAAAACAATTAACTCGGTGTTTCATTTGGCCATATTAGTGCTGCAATGGTTGAAGGAGCACTACTCAGAAGTGTTATTGGAAGTTGTCTTATTTACTCAAATGTAATAAATTAATATAACTTGAAAATTAATAGAAACAAAACAATATCATGTAAGAAATTTTTTATAGCTAAACACAATTGATAGTATCTTTAAAGAAAAGTCTACCAAAGCATACAGGAATTCCAGTAACAATTCAAAGAACGATGAGGAAATGAAGTTACAGCTGCTTATATATATAGATAGGTAAGCATAATGCTTAAGTAGGGTTAAGTTTAAGTAGGCTTCATGTTTTAAGAGTTTGAAATGGGAATGGAGGCAGGGACAAAACCCCTTAATTTAGTCTCTCATATGGATATTTATATTAGTCAAATTTTGTTGTGTGGAGGTTTTCTTATTGTGTGTTCATACTTCTTAGATTTAGCGTGATTTTGGGAATTTTATAAGGCGGGAAAAAGCAATTGCCTAGCAAAGTGAAAGAGGCACATATGTAGACAAGACTTGGAAGGCATGGTTTTGAGATATATTGAATTGTCATGATGATATATTGGATTAATTTGGTTTTTAGATTATGGTTAGGTATATTCTCTGACTCTAATTTTTTTTTCTCTTTGCCTAATCTCAATATATCATCTTAAGCAAAATCTAAGAATTTTCCATTCCGTCATACAATATCACTAGTTTTTATCATTAATATATTATTGTTTCAAAAATACATTAACACGTTCTGGTTTTGTGGGGTCATGCATCCTACCGATCATAAAGGACCTTTTCCTGCCATCGTCATTTAAATTTTGAACCTAAAAGCAGCTCTTCCTACTCCAAGATTTTAGGTTCCTCAGCATCATCAGATGGGTCCTATATTTATTAAAACTCTTGATGAGTGACTTTAAAAATGGTGCCCCTGGTCTCCCTTGAAGCTTTATTACTTGTTAGATAGTTCTGTTTTCAGGTGGGTTTGAGCACTTTTTGTCAAGTATTGATATTTAATACATTTCTAGTTTTAATTAAAGAAACGTTTCCATACACTACTGACCTTTAATCAATATCATATTTAAAAGTCAAATAAACTGATACAAATTTCACAACCTTTGAAAGTATGATACATATTCAATCTTACACACTTCTTAAATCACAAAATTTATATATAAACCTTATCACTTTCACATTTGCTAAGTAACATTTCTTTTTTGTTTCATTCAAGAAGTTGTAACCATGAATGAGTTGATTCACATTTTTTTAAAGTAAAATTAATATTTTTTAAAATGACAAACTTGTCTTTTGTTATAATTTTTTTAAAAATTTGAGATTTTAATATTTTAAAAATCTTTTAACACTTGAATTTAAACTTACTTGAACACAAACTTGACATATATCTATTGTGTATTTAAGAATAATTATTTTACACAAATGGGAGAGATACTTAATTACTTAAAAAAAATTGCAGGCTCTAAATAATTATTCAAGAATACTTAATATATAATATATATTATATAGTATTAATGCGTGAACCTAACAACTAAGGGAAGACTCTTGTATTTAGATGCCTTATGGGCTACCATTATGTTTGTGCCTTTATGGCTTCTCTTAGGTGTTTAGTTCAGGGCTTTTTTTAAGGGAGTGTTTCTTAGACATCCAGACTCCAGAGGGATTGGGCAGCTCTACTGCATGTTTAGGTTTCTATTTTATTTTATTTTGTTATCCTTTTAAAGTTTTGGTCTTTTCCCTTGGAATTTTATCATATCTTCCTCATTTGTATCCTGCTTCCTTATTAATATAATTTCTTCTATTTAAAAAAAAATTCAACACAGCTCCTCAATAAATCCAACACTTACATGGAAAATAAATCAGGAAAGACCTCACTTAACTTTCTGTACTTCTTTAACTGCAGTCTAGCAATTAGCAATGACCCATACTAAATCAAATGCGCCCCAGTTCAAGTAATAAATCAAATCAATTCACAAATCACAAAATTTCCTGAAACTGACTTTTCATTAAAGGATGCCTAGTTAACCGTTCCCCGCTTCCCACATTCACTCCCATTCAAGTCATATTCCCAAACAATATTAGAAAAATAAAGCATTAGATTCAAAAACTAGCTTTCAAGTTAATATATTCTCTTCAGTACTAAACACAGCAAAAAGAAAACATACCGTATTCGAAGCCCCAGTTCGTGGGGGGTCGAAAGGCGCTAAAGAAGCCAACATTTCCAGAGAGTATTACTGAAGCAACAGCATTGAGTTTGCGTTCAAATCCAAACAAAACCATCACCCAAAATGCTCAACATTTCAAACCCATTAAATCATTGTACTCCCCTATATATTCAACCCATCAGAGATCGGCTAGTGAGCCTGATGAAAGCAGCAATAATAATGGCAAAGTGCTGAGATCTGACCCAAAAGGGACAAACTTTCAAAGCTTCAGTTTCGATGGGGCATCCGAATCAGGGCCACCTCAATTTCCCAGTCACCTTCCCTGATTTTGTCACTTTTTTTGGGGGAAAAATGATTTATTGGAGTATGTACTCAAACCCCACAAGACAATCTTCTTCTCTTCTAATTTCTCTATTTTCTCACTTTCCCGGTGATTTTTTCGCACTTTCCGATAGGATTAGGTAGGAGGAGCAATAGTAGCTGTCGTCATAATGGGAAAAACTGAGGGAGGGAGGATGCTTTGCTTTACACCTACTTTTGGTCCATGTGTGAAGAAAGGGGGAGATTAAGAGTTACACAAAAAGAGGAAGAGTGAAGGAGGGAAGGTTTAGGTCCAAAATTTATATGAAATTCAAATAGAGAGCCTTACGATTTAAATCATGGATATGGGAGCATCCTGTGGTTCAAAATGCAGCCTCTGAGCTGCGTTTTGAATTTTTTTATTTTTAATATATTTTTCAAATAAATTTTAAAATTTTTTTTCTTTTAAAAAAGCAAAATGAAAATAAATTATAAAAATAAAGTAATTTTTTTGAAAATTATATTTTGTTGAAAATTTTTAAATTTTATTTTCTATTAAAATTTTTAAATAATTTTTTTTTAAATAATTTGTTGAAAAAATTTAAAATTTTAAAATATATTTAAAAATAAAAAATCCAATTTTGAACAAATTTTAATTTTTTTAAGTTTATTTTGTCATTTTTTATATATTTTTAAATTTATTTTCAAAATTTAGTTTTAAATAGTTTGGATTTTTTATTTTTAATATATTTTTAAATTTTAATTTTTCAACAAATTATTTTAAAAAATTAAATAGAAAATTAAAATTAAAAATTTTATACTTTATTTTCAATTTTCTTTTTTAAAGAAAAATAATTTTCTTTTAAAATTAAATTAAAAAAATTCAAAACGCAGTCCAAAGACTGCATTTTGAACCACAGCACGCTCTGCTGTGCCAAGGCACAGCAGAGGATCCGTATTCTTAAATCACCAATGATTTAAATAAAACGCCATACTATAAACTAAATTAGGAATAAATTTAAGGAGTAAATGAAAATAATTGATAATAAAGAAACCAGCTACAATATGCTCCAAAATTTATATAAAATTCAAATGAAAACAAATATAGATGATAAGCACGTTATTGAAGTAAATTTTCTCTTGGATGCACTTTCTTAAAGGAAGTGATATATGGTTGATGAGTGAGAAAGTCTTGCAAAGCAGAGTTATCAGCAATTCTATAAAAGAAATGGTTAGTCACTATTGTATGGAAGCAATGGCTCCAATAAAAAATTTAATAATTAAATTAAATTAGAGATCCATGATAAATTTATTTGAGAGAATGAGTAAATATACAGCACCTCACTATGAAGTAGAGGTGAGAATGGATCTGGTCGAATTGACAAAATTTGAGTTAAAATATTAACACTTAAATTTGACTAAAGTTTTTAAATTATAAAAAAAATTGTATTATATTAAATTAAATTGGATGAATCGAAACTAAAAATATTTTCATAATTAAATTAGAGATCCATAATAAACTTATTTGAGAGAATTACAGTTAATAAATATACAAAATCTTACCATGAAGTAGGGGTGAGAATAGGTCGAGTTGAATTGACAAAATTTATGTTAACAAATTAATACTTAAATCTGATTAAAATTTGCACTATTAATTTCTACCAACTGTTTAATTTTAATTGGCGAAAGAAGTACAATTATTTTATTTATTTTTCATATTACTGTAGAGAAGTTTTTTAATTGATTTCAACTTCCGATTTTGAGTAAAATCATGTGGTAATCTAGCATGAAGAAATTAATAACAATTACACTTTATAAAATTAAAAGGATAAAATTAGACAAAACTCAATAAAAATAAAACGATCCAGTGATAGGAACACAAAGGAGATTAAAAAATAACATTAATAAACTTAATAATTTTCTTGCACATGTTGTGGCTAACATCAATTCTGATATCCTTCGTTATATTTGATTATTTAAAATAATTAATTATATTATGGTTCAAAACTTCAAATGTAAAGAAAATTACGAAGTCAATTCCTAACAAAAATATAAAAAGCACAATCACAAAGAATAGTATAAGACTGAAATTATTAAATTTAATTAATTATTTCATCATTCTTTAATTAATTGTATTATGACTTTGTAAATTATTTAATTTAAACCCTAAAGCTGCTTCACTTTTGGGTGATTTTATTTAGATATATAATAATTGTGAGAATTATTTAAGTAACATTTTCATACTTGAAGAGATATATCCTTAGAGGGTTTTGGGGAAATATATTTGGATTTTTTAAAAAACATTTGTCTTTAATTTATTTCAATAACAATAAATTTTTTTTCGTTTATCATTTTTTTAAATTAAATAGTTATTTTGATTTTTCAAAGATATATACATTATTAATTTGATTTTAAAAATTATACCTGATTAATTTAGTATTTAAAAAAAAATGAGCTTAAGTTAAAACAATTTCAAATTTATTTTATTAGTAAATATTTAACACGTTTTTTATTTATTTTATAACTAAAATTTTATATAGTTTAACTAAAAATATAGTTTTGTTAAATGTGACAAAATGTGAAAAGAGAGAAAAAAGATAAAAAGTAATTTTTCTACTTTCTGTGGTGACCTTAGGTCGCCACTGAAAGTCTAGCTAGATAATTTTTTTTACTTTTAGTGGCAACATCCTCTAGGTCGTCACTGAAAGTGTATGTTCAGTGGCGACTATTAAAATTCGTCACTAAAATTTTACATTTCAGTGACGACTATTAATAGTTGCCACTAAAAATCATTTTCAGTGGCGACTTTCATAGGTCGCCACAAAAAAGTCGCTACTGAAACTTCAGTTTCTTGTAGTGATAGCAAAAGAAGATTTGTATATTGAAAATCATGATAAAATGTTCTTAAGATAAGGGACAAGGTCCCTTTGATTTAGGGATCCATTTTCTTTTTCTTTTGTCTCACCCAAGTATGATAGGTTTGCCTTTTTAAGTGGTAAGTTTCTATCCCTTGAATCTACCTTGCTTGACTGAAATTATTTGTGTAGGATATGAATGTTTTGTCCTAGTGCCATGTATTATTATACCACTTGTTAAAATTATGAGTGTAAAATATAGATATTATCACACAACTTGCTGAATTTTTTGGCTAAATGTCATGTGACTTAATCTTTATTATTACTACACTATTATTTTATCACATAATTTATTTTATTTTATTTTTCCTCTTGGATTTGGGCTCATTCTTACCCATTTTCTTTGCTTTGGATAAAATTTTACCTTTCTTGAAAGGCTTGGTCACATTTTCATAATTTTTGCGCTATCGGTCCAACTTTTAAATCTTAGTCCAAGTCTATATTTTATTTCTTGCTTGGGGTATCCTATGGGCTTGCTAGAAACTTATGTGAAGTGAAAAAACTCTATATGAAATATCCATAGGTGAAAGCCCAATTTATGGGTGAAGATGTTAAATTTAGAAATTTTTAACTCTTGAATTAGGAAAATTATCCTAATCCAATCTTCTTAAAATTTTAAGACCTTTACTTACTTCACAAAAAAATTTATCTTTCTTACCAAAGAATTTTGCCTCTCTTTAGTATGTTATTTCTAATTTTTCCTATTAGGTTTTTCTCTCTTTACTTATTCCCTTAATGTTAGAAACATTTTTTTTACATACACATAAAGTGAAAAATTTCTAAAGATTATATTTCCTTAGATATCTAAAAATTGTCTAATAATTTTTATTTCTTTAATTAAATATTTATATACCTTTATTAATAAAAGAAGCAAAATTAGGGATGTTACATTAAATATTTATGTACCTTTATTAATAAATAAAACAAAATTAGAGATGTTACATTTCTCTCCCCATTAAAGAAATTTTGTCCTCAAAATTTCAAAAATTACCTAATAAGAACAATTGCAGATATTTCTTCCTCCTGAATTTTTTCAGCTCCTAAGTTGCTTCTTCCGGAGTCAAACCTTCCCATAACAACTTAACCAGAGGAATGATTTTATTTCTCAATTGCTTCACGTCAGTGTCTAATATGAATGCTGGTACTAGCTGGTATGTCATGTTCTCCTCTATTTGGATTGATTCATCTCGTATTACATGTGAGGAATCTAGAAGATACTTCCGCAGCTATGATACATGGAAAATATTCTGTAGGTTGGACAAATTAGCTGGGAGGGTAACTTGATATGCTGACGTCCCCACTTTCTTTAAAATTTGGTATGGTCCCAAAAATCGTAAACTTAACTTTCTGGTTTTGAGAGACTTACCAACTCCAATAGTTGAGAAAAATTTCAGAAATACATGGTCTCCTTCCTCAAACTCTAAAGGTCATGTCTCTTATCATAGTAACTCTTTTGCCAACTCTAATATGTAAGTATTTTGTCTCGTATTATCCTGATTTGTTTAGTGGTTTGTTGAACTAGATTAGGACCCAGCAAGTTCTTTTCTCCTATCTCAAACCAACATAGTAGAGATCGGCACTTCCTACCGTATAAAGCTTCGTAGGGAGCCATCTTAATACTGAAATGATAACTATTATTATAAGCAAACTCTACTAAAGGTAGGTACTTATCCCATTCTTTACCTTGCTCTATCACACAGGCCCTTAACATATCTTCTAGGGTTTGAATGGTCCGTTCTATCTATCCGTCAGTCTGAGGATGGTAGACAATACTGAACTGCAACTGGATTCCAAAAGCCTCTTGTAACGCCTCCCAAAATCTCGATGTGAACCTCGAATCTCTATTAGAAATTCCATGTAGTCTAACTATTTCCTAGACGTACAACTGGGCCAATTTGTCAAGTGAATAGTTAATCTTTCTGGGCAAAAAGTGAGCAGATTTGGTTAATCTGTCAACTATTACCCAGATAAAGTCTTGTCCAACTGAAGTCTTAGGTAAATCCACAAAAAAGTCCATCAAAATACTGTCCTATTTCTATTTAGGGATTTTAAGAGGTTGTAAAAATTTCACTGGCTTTTGATGCTCTACCTTCACCTTCTAACAAATTGGACATTTCGCCATAAACTCGGCAATGTCCTTTTGCATCCCTGGCCACCACTACATTCTCTTTAAGTCCTGGTATATTTTAGTGGATCCAGGATGGACTGAGTATTTACTCTTGTGCTTCCTATAGGATCTTAGTCCTCAACTCTCGTTCTTGAGGATCTTAGTCCTCAACTCTCATCCTGATCATTATGATCCCATAAGTATTGATTGTGACATTGAGCCTCTTTAATCTAGGCTCTAAGGTCACACTCTATACTTAACCCATTAATGATTAGCTTATTTGGGGTATGAGTAGTGTCCAGTTTTAAATTTTAAAACTCTTCTAGCATCTGCATCTCATACACCATCATTCGACCTATGTACAGAGATTTTCGACTCAAGGCATCAGCTACAACATTCGCCTTTTCTGGATGATATTTTATATCAAATTTGTAATCATTGAGAAATTCTACCCATCTTCGTTGCCTCATATTTAACTCCTTCTGGTCAAAAAGGTACTTAAGACTGTTATGATCACAGTATACTTCAAATGTTCCTTTGAATAAATAGTGTCGCCAAACCTTTAAGGCAAACACCACCGCCGTCAATTCAAGATCATGGAATGGATAGCTCAAGTAAGAAATAAAACATAGACTTGACTTAAGATATAGAAGTTGGATTGATAGCCCAAAAATTCTGAAAATGTGACCAAACCCTCCAAGAAAGGTAGAATTTTATCCAAAGCAAAGGAAATAGGTAAGAATGAGCCCAAATCCAAAAGAAAAAATAAAATAAAATAAATCATGTGATGAAATAATATTATAATAATAATAAAGATTAAGTCACATGGCATTAAGACAAAATATTCAGTAAGTGGTGTCATAATATCTATATCCTACACTCATAAATTTAGCAAGTGGTATAATAATACATGGCATTAGAACAAAATATTTCTATTCTACACAAATAATTTCAGCCAAGTAATGGAGATTCAAGTGCTAGAAACTTATCACTTAGAAAAGCAAACCTATCATACTTGTGTGAGACAAAAGAAAAAGAAAATGGATCCCTAAATCAAAGGGACCTGTCCCTTATCTTAAGAACATTTTATCATGATTTTCAAAATACAAATCTTCTTTTGCTATGCATATCTTGACTAAGGGAGAGGAAGACAAGAACATGAATTGTCTTTCCTCAAAAAGCAACCAAGTTGATCCTAATTGTGATAAAGTAAACCCATAATTATGAAAGAATGACCACTTGACAGTTTATTTAAGCAAAAACCATCCCTATAACATTAGAATTTCGTCCAAGTGAGGGAGAGGAAAAATAGAAGCAAGGTAGAGTGAGAAAATGAGAGAAAGAGAGGAGAAGAGAGGAAGGAAGAAGAAAAAGAAACCTAGAATACTAAGTATTCAAGGTAAGTTAGCTTAATCTCCACTTGAATCCATCTTTTATCTTCATCCTTGGGATTCAAAAACTCACCCTCTTTCTCTTATTTAAGCTGCTAGAAAAGCTAAGGAAAGGGAGGAATCTTGCTACTTCCTTCAAGAGAAAACAAGAAAAAGAATTCACTAAGTGAGCTAGGGAGATTTTTAGGTAGGTTTAACAATATTTTGAAATTAGAAACATTTATATGGGATTTTGATCCTAGAACTTTGATAAAATTTACTATATTTGTTACCTTAATTATTGGCCATGGATGTTGCTTTATCATGTTACATGTTGATCTTACATGTGATGTATGTTTGAATACTTAGATTGGTATGGAAAGTTCTGCATAGGTATATGGCTATGGGTGGCAAAATTTTAAAATTTGTATACTTCTATTTTGTATATTTAAATGTAGTGAAAAATTGATGGAATATGATTAGATGTAAATTAGGAAGAAAATGGAAGATGACATAATAAAATGATGAACTAAAACCTTAGAAAAGGTTTGGTTAGGAAACTGAATTTCGGAGTAACCAAGGAAGCTTCTGTTTTTCAAATTCTGGGAAGCATTGGTTAGGAATTAAAAGAAATGACTAACATGAAAAATGTATAAATATGTCTTATAGAGTTTTAGACACTGAAATCACTCAATTTAGAGTCCATATGAAGTAGATATGGTTAGATTAGTGAGCAGTGGTCAAAAAATGATTAACCAAGGAAGAATCTGTTAGGGAAGCTTCTGTGTTTGAATTTCTGAAAATATTTTGTAGGGAAATAAAATAACTAGTTAACATAAAAAATTTAGATATATGTCCTACAGAAAGTTAGCCATTGGAATCTCTCAATTTGGAGTTTATATAAGGGAGATATGGTCATATTAGTAAGTAGAGGTCAGAACCTACCCGAGAAGAAATAACATTTAACTTGATGGAGTAATATCACCATGATTCCTTAAGATTGCACTAAAATATTCAACATAATAGTTTTAGATAATTGTTTTATCTTTAAATGGACACCAAGATCACATAATTTAGAGTTAAAATGAGGGAGTTATGCTATAATTCATGATAGAAGGTCAGGCAAAACAAAAACCTGCATTAGGGAATAACACAAGATAGAGCATGACCGTGTTCCAAGGCACGACCAGGCCGCGTTCGGTGCTGGAAATGGCATTTTGAAGCCTAAAGCATGGATGTTTTACAGGAAATGGCAAAACCGTGTTACATAATACGTTTAGGCTGTGTTGGAAGATGATAAAGCTTATTTTCAACATTTTTCTACCTTAAATGAACCTCATTAACTATAAGATAATAATATAAATCAAATTGAAGAAGAATGCCTTATTAAGTTTGTAAGAACATGTGATGGAAATGATATAAGGAAAGTGACTAGAGGCCAAGCTTAAAGAAAATGAAAGATAAAAGTAATATTTAAAAAAGATCTTATAAATAAAAATAATAAATTACTAGTATATGCCATAGTCATTGCCATTGCGTGAACTTCTTACCATCTTAAGTGTATAATTTTGACATGTAAATATTTTAAAGTGATATTTGAAAATGATTATGTTCATGGCATGATTGCATTTTTCCAATAAGTTTTTATAATGATTATGCTTTGATGTTAAATTATGGCATATGAGCATAATGAACATACTTGTTATTGAAATTATATTTTTGGTTATAAATGTAAAAATAAAATAAAAGAAAATAGATGAGCACGATCACATTGCGGTCTGTGTGGTGCACCAGTAGGGGACGCCCTACCAACGGCTATGATTATGTTAATGAGAAAAGAAAGAGAAAATGTGTCATGTCGGACAGAGCGAGAAAAACCCGTTCCGGAGAGTAGAAAGTACTCACTCTGACCGGGGTAGTTTGATATGAAAATAAGTTAATAGCCATCATATGATATTTTAAAAATAGTTATTCATGTCATCCATGTCATTACTGTACGATTTTCATGTGCATAGATAAAATGCATTCATGTGACCTAAGGTAATTGTTGTAGTTTATACATATGAACATGGCATGATGAGGGCACGTGAAACACGTATACCATGAACATATATTTTCCATAAACATGAATATTTCAATCATTTATCATGGAAACATATACATATAGGTTCTCCCACACATATACCATATATAGATAAAGTCCATAAACATCAGAGTAACAGCAGAAGTAGGGATTCTGCTTGTGGCGTTTAGAGTATACTCCAGAGTACAAGTACAATATAATCAAAATCTACGAGCCTTGAAAATAAAGTAGGCTCACTCAAAGATCATGTCGTATAACTGGTCAACTATTTGAAGGGTCAGACTCTATATCTTTATCTGAAAAAAAAAATGTAAATATCGTGTAGTGAGTTTGACAACTTAGTGAGCAGATAAGACCTCATATAACTTCTTAGGTCAGCATATGGATGAACTCATATTTTAAAATTTATCACTTAGAAAATAACAGTTCGGAAGTACATCTATATGGGACCTGCATTTTCAAATATTCTCAGTTCAAATCACATTCAAATATCTGTACCCATATATGATACAATATGATCGTTAATCAAACATTAATATGCATCAAACACATTTCTTATAAAAAATTAGGAGGATCCCGTATCAAAACCAACATATCAGAGTTCAATCCCTTCCGTATTTTGTTGATGTAGGATTTACTTAAACTCAGTATCTCGCTGAGGTTTGCCCTACCACCATTCAAAAGGACACGTGAATGGACTCTAATATGGATATTTCTCAAGCACACAGCAAGGGAGGCAAGTCATATATCATATTGTCAGCATCTCGCCCATATAGGAGGCATCTCGCTCTCCATCACATATCATATCTCGTATGTTGGCTCTCACACGAGGCTAGCACCACCCCTGCTAGCTGAGGTATCAAGGTGCACTAGGGCTAACATCACCTGCTGTTAGCAAATAGTATTTCTAATAGGATTTCTCTACAAAATTATCATATGCACATATTCCATATCATTAAAAAGAGATCTTTCAGTATAATACAAAATCTTAGTCTCAATACAGATTATCTGTCATAAATTATCCATTTAGAGTTTATCACATATACATGCCCTTTCTCGAAGCAATCATCTAGCTTTATAAATTAATGCCATGTGCATAAATATTCACTTTATCATTTAATGAGAAATACATGTGAAATCAGATATACCATAAATTTAGAGATCCATTTTCAAAACTATACTCTTCTTGAACTATATTCCAAATTGTAAGCAATTTAGATAATTTAATACATTTCAAAAACATATAAAAGTGTAAATATCTCATAAACATAATCAAATACACGTTTAAAGATCAAGAAGAGTATAGGGCAAATCAAAGAAAGAATTATCCAGTCATAGGGTAAGGGCTCCAGATTGAACAACCCCAAAATGCATTTTTTCACTCCACATTTGACTAAATAGACCTCAAAAACGTGTCCGGAGGGTCAAAAAACTTAGGAAATGACTCCGGGAGCTTGTCACTATTCACGACCAGAAGACTGTTTATGCCGACCGAATCACTATTCACTGCCAAAAAAAACTATTCACTGTCAGAAGTCACTATTCACGATAAACAAAAGTTGTTAGATGACCGAAAAAATTCATATCCTAAGGTTTATCTAGCTCCTGATAGGGGTGTACATAGGTTCGATTCGGTTTTGAACCTCAACCAAACCGAACCGACCATAAAAAAAAAAAAAAAAAATTGGACCTATTCGGTTCGGTTGGTTCGATTTTTTTTTAAAAAAAAATTTTGTCAAATTTTTTTAATTTTTGGGCTTATTTCGAATTTTTTGGGCCCATTTCAAAATTTTGAAAAAAATTATGTCAAATATTTTTAAAATATAATAAAAAATAAATTTAATAATATAAATTAAATATATTAAAAATAATTTGGTTCGGTTCGGTTTGGTTCGGTTGGACCGTCCCAACCGAACCAAACCGAACCAAACCAGTCGGTTTTTAAAAAAAAAACGAATTAAACCGATTTTAATCGGTTTGGTTCAGTTTTTGATCGGTTCGATTCGGTTTTTTCGGTTTGGTTTGGTCCGGTTCGGTTTTTGTTCACCCTTAGCTCCTGAATCCATCTATGATGTCAGATTTTCAATTTGAGGTCTTTAAATAAGAGTTTCAAAGTTTATCATTTTTTTAGATTTTTTACTTCCGATTTACAGCGATTCTACGGTTGATTTAAAAAATTGTTTAGTCAAAATCATAGTATTCTCCATCCTGAATCCAGTGGCACCTTTAATTTTGAGATTGAAAGCCAATAGACACTCCAGATCTAAAAAGAAAAATAGAAATTACTATTCATACTATTTATACTATTACAAAATCGAGATTTACATTTCACATACGCTTCTTCTCCCCTCCTTTCTTTCTTTCTTTTTTTTTTTATAAATATTATTTAATTAATAATTAAATATTAAAAATTTATTATTATTATTTTGATTATATACTTATAAATACTATTTTTCATTCTAAAATATCCTAAAAATTTCTAAAAAATTATATTCTTGTAAAACTTTAGTTGAACTCTTAAATCATGACTTTTGTTATAAAAATTCTAATAAAACAAATCATAAAATAAATATCTTTATACGTAATAAAAGAAAGAATATTTCTAAAAATAAAACAAAAAATTATTAAAGGCCAATATAATTATTTTAAGCAAAACAAAAATCATTTTAATTAAAAATAAATTTAATTTTACCAAAACATAATCATTTAAAATAAAAATATATTTTTTATTGTAAAACATTATTATTTAAAAATTACGGGATATTACATTCTTCCCCCCTTAAGAAATTCGGTCATCGAATTTCAACCCATCCTACCACATGTAGGGAATGAAGTCAAGGCATAATTCGGAATTACCAACCTTATTACTCAAATAATTGGGGATATCTTTTCTGTATATTATCTTTACTTTCTAGAAAATCTCTTCACTTGTCAATCAATAATAAACATTGGTTTTCCCCTCATAATTAAATCAATTTTTTGTCCAATTGAATTTCTTGAAATTAGACAGCATGAGAAGAATCTGATAGATACTTCCTTAGTATTGATGTAAGAAAGATTATACCAACACCACTTAATCCTGATGGCAAAGCTAAGCAATATATACTATGCATACTTTGTCCAAGATTTGAAAAGAGCTTATATACTAAATCTTAACTTTTTCCTTTTTTTCAAACCTCATTACTTCTTTCATGGGTGAGTCCTTTAAAAAAAATTTGATCACCAACTGATAATTTCTAGTGCTCAACATTCATGATCTTTATAGACTTTTGGCCTGTATCGAGTTGCTTGTATTCTTTTTCTAATCAATTTCACTTTATCAACGATATATTATCATAAGTCTGACTTCATTGAGTCATCTAATAGAAAATTTTGTAATACCTCTTACATAAGGCTTTAAGTCATCCAATAACACTTTATTATAGGCAAATTATGCTAAAGGATCTCCCACCAAACTTGAAAACATATGCTTAAAGCATGTTTTTTAAATTAGTATCACCAATTTAAGTTAGTCATATTCTATCTATTGTATGTTATTCCATATTAGATTCCAAAAGCTTAACTTTACTTAACTCACTCACCTATTAAGAGACCTACGATATTTAATGTAAAACCTCAAATAGTGTCATTTGTATGTAAGCCTGATAATTACTAATAGGGACAAGTTCAACTAAGGATAAATGATTTTCTCCAAAATTTCACCAAAATTATATAAAGATACTTGAAGCATAACTTCTAATGCATAAAAACATCATTTAAATTTACTATCAGCTATACTATAATCTAACTAAAATCTTTAGCTTCCTGATTAACTCTCTTGAAACAAAATATTCAATTCTTACTTGCTGGCATATCAAACAACGAAAAATATTTCTCTTGTGTCTTCTTTTTTCCATTATACTAGTACAATTCTTTTATATCTTAGTATATCCTTATTGCCTCGGGTTATTCATATTCACGATCTATGGCTTCTTCTAAAATCTCATTTCTCAACAATTATTCACACGTGAATTTTCAATCTCAACATAATTCACATCCTAAATACTAGACTCAACTTAGCATGGTATAAACCCTTAACATAAATATCTTGATCACTTACATTATTTTCAGACATGGTTTTCAAATTATTTTCCTTTCCCTTCTCAACCACAATAGGTAAACTTAGGTGTTCTTCATACCTTAATACTCAATCAATATATATTGTAAACTCATTATTCTTTCTAATTTGCACATAATCTGCCAACTTACACAGTTATACATACTTGATATAAAGATGTATTTTTAAATACGTTTTTTGTTAGATAAATTCTTTCAAAATCTCCATATTTTAACCTACTAACCACTTGGACACCATAATAGTTGAGTTTCAAAGAAAATAAATTAACTTTTCTTGTAATGAGGGAAAAGAACTTTACATTTATTGCCAACATTAATAAGAAAGAATGCAGCAGAACAGACAAAAAGCATAATAGAGAATGGTTCCAAAATAGAAAGTCAAAAATTTAAACAAAATATTGAAAGAAAATTAAAATCGATGGCCGTAATTCTTAAAAATTTGTAAACAAAATCTAACTGTTATTTCAACAAAAATCGGTGGCAGCAAGTTTTGAATATATGTGCCAAAATATACTTTAAAACTGTTGGTATTCAGTGAAAAAGAAACATTTCTAAATTTATAAAAATCTGTGAAAAACAAAAATTACATAGTTAACTGGTAGAATACAGTTGATTGCTTCAAAATAGATGTAATCAATCAACTGTAAAATAAACTAGTTCAAATTAAAAATTCTCAAAATAGTTAGTTGACTTAATAATACCGATAGTCGACTGACAAGAACATTGAAAAAACAAAATAAACCATTTGATTGTCCCTCTTCAACAATTAACTTGTTTGCATTTTCACTTTTTTTTTACAATTACGCCTATCACCTACAACTTCCCTACAAGAATCAAGACATTAATGCTTCATCAAGAACAACAAGAAAAAGAAAATTTCTAGTGATACCTTAATCTTATTCTCTTTATATGCTTAATATGGGTCACAGTCACAACTACTGTACATATGTATGCGTGCCGTCATTTTTAAAATTTTTACCTTCAATTTAGCTAATATCCACAAATAACTCACATAGTTGTTCTAATTATGTCTGGCTTATTCGCATAGCTATTGTAAGTATATCCTTCTCTGAGTTCTATAAATGCACACATTAATATCTTTACCTTCATACTCAAAGTTAAGGTGTGTGTAACTATAGAGGAAATTGCATTCCGTCAATTTCGAAATATTTATGTCTTTTGTGGTTCTTGTCCTGAAAAAGATGGAGAGTATGTGAAAGTAACATAAAATCTGGGTATGGTGCTGGCCAGAAGAAAACTTCATTTAGTATATGGTGGAGGTAACCGTGGGTTAATATGGTGTGTGTCTACAGTTGCACGTGTAGGAGGATGCCAAGTTCTAGGTATTATTCCTACAGCTTTAGCTGCATCAAACATCATAGGAAAAACAATTGAGGAAGAATTTAGGGTAGCTTCCATGCATGAGCGCATGGCTAGAATGATGAGTAATGCTTATGCCTTCATTGCCTTATCAGGTGGTTTTGGTACTTTAAAATAGATTTTTCAAATAGTCTCTTGGGCACAACTAAATACACATCACAAACCGATAGTTTTGTTAAATGTTAACCACTTCTTTGATGGTCTGTTGTCTTTTTTTGATCAAGCTGTGGAACAAAGGTTCATCTCACACTCAACACGACGAATTCTCATCTTGATTTCAAATGTTAAGGAGTTGATTGATGCTTTACAAGCATATGTTTATGTACCTGATCTAACTATGGCTCAAATAGAATGGACGACAGACAACCGCAAGAAAAACAAATTGGATTTGGATATTCATCTTTAAATGTAGTAAAACATAGCCATTGCTGTACCACTTTTACTTTCTTAGGGTCTATTTGGATATCATCCTTACCAACCATACTCCCTTAGAGTTGATAAAACTATATTTAAATGTTGTTTATGTTCATCTGTACTCATGGAACATATTAATATTTCATTAATAAAGACAATAATAAATTTATTCAAGAATAGTTTAAATACTCTATTCATTAAGTCCATGAATGCAGTTAGAGCATTTGTCAAACTAAATGACATCACCAAGGACTCATAATACCCATAATGAGTCCTAAAAGAAATTTTTCTGAATATCCTCTTCTCTTATCCTCAATTAATGATACTCATATCTCAAATCAATTTTTGAAAAAAAAAATATTGAGCACCTTGTAACTGGTCAAACATATCATTTATACGAGATAATGGGTTTTTATTCCACACTATCACCTTATTCAACTGTCTATAATCTATACATAGTCATAGTGATCCATACTTCTTTTTCACTAATAGGTCTAAAGTACCTCAAGGAAAGTATTATGGCATAAAAATTCCTTGTCTAACAAGTATTGTAATTAATTTTTTTTAGTTCCTTAAATTCAGTCAATATTATTCTATATGGGGGTATAGACACTGGTTAGGTTCCAGGAAGTAAATCAATACCAAATTCTATTTTACGTTTCAAGGTAATCCTAGTAATTCTTCAGGAATTACATCAGAAAATTCTCTAACCATTAGAACTTGATTTACACTGGTATATTTTATATCAACATCTCCCACCACTGCCAAATATCATTGGCACCTTTTTGTAATAATTTATGGACTGTTAAAGCAGAGATTAGATTTTTGGGTACCTCACTACAGTCTCCTTGTATCAAGAAAGAAGATTCTTCAATAATATTGGATTTAATCATCTTAGGATGACATTCTAAAATGGCCTAACATGTTGCCAACCAATCCATTTTTAATATCACATCAAAGTCTACTATATCTAGACAACTGGGTAAAGCAGATATTATATTTAGAAACGATCATAATTAGGCGATGTCTGATATTTTGATAGTATGTCACTAAAATATATGTTCATGATATATGTGTTTCATGTGCCCTAAAATTAAGGGCGTGACAAGTTGGTATTAGAATAATAGGTTTCTCTGTGGCTATCAGAGTAAAGGATTTTGTAGTAGGACTTTGAGTATGGGTATGTAACCGCAGACATATTTATACTCACGGTGCTGCTGTGGAATTCTATAGGGTGTCATCATCTTCTTTCTTCTGACTCTTTTCCTTAGATATGCAATGTTTAAACATCGATTCGTATATTCTAGATGGTGCTTCTTGAGTATGGATTACTAGTTCAACTTTTGAATTCATTTTGATGAACAGTGAAAAGAGAACCCTCTTGGGTGCAAAGAAAAAGAATTAACTGAAAATAAAAAGATTTCATCCAAACACAAAGGTAATAGCGTGTTTGGATGTCAAGAAGGTTTGAATTGGTTATTTGATTTGTTTATGTGAAATAATATGATAAATGGCCAATACAATATTGATAGTGGGTTATGATGTGATCGAGGTTATTAAATCCAAGATAACGGTTTGTAATAAAGTGAGGGTTTTGGAAATAGATGTAAATCTCTTTTTGGATGGATGAGTTAGAACCTATATATATAAATAGATTTGGCAAACAGTAGGGTGGATTGAATTTGAGAGTAAGAAATTTATGAAGATAATGTTTTCAATGATAGATTTTGTTGATATAAAGAATTCAAAGACAGTTTAATTTTCAATAATATTATGTACAAGTATTATAAGAAAGGAAGGTTTGCCCATGAAAATTTAAAATTTGAGGTATGCAAGATGGGTAATTCATATGAAGGACTCTTGAATAGACATAAGTTTTTCATGATTGATTGTTAAGACATTGCATAAGCATGTTAAAGAATAAAGTCAAAATGGGTTGATCTTGTTTAAGTGTTTTGAAGTGTGTTTTAATTGATACAGTATGAAGATGTCATCAATAGCATAAAAGGTTAGTAAAAGAGTTGCAAGTAGTGAACAATAAGTGGAAGCATATATCCAATAATTTAATTCCAACTTTAGCAGCCCGTAAGTTATTACAAAAAAGGGTGCCAAAGATATTTGGCAGTGGTGAGAGATAGTGATATAAAATATGCCAATGTAAATCAAGTTCTATTAGTTTGAAAATTTCTTGATGTATTCCTAGAAGAATTGCCTGGATTACCCCTGAAACGAGAAATAGAATTTGGTATTAATTTACTTTCTGGAACCCAACTAGTGTCTATACCCCCATATAGAATGGCACCAACTGAACTCAAAGAATTGAAAGATCAGTTGTAAGACTTGTTAGACAAGGGATTTATACGCATTAGTACTCTCCTTGAGGTACTCTAGACCTATTTGTGAAAAGAAAGATGGATAACTGCGGTTATGCATAAAATAAAGTAACAGTGGGTAATAAATACACATTACCTCGTATAGATGATTTGTTTGATCAACTATAGTGTGCTTAATGTATAAAAAAATTGATTTGAGATCTAGGTATTATTAATTAAGGATAAGGGAAAAGGATATTTCGAAAACTGTTTTCAAGATTTGGTATGGGCATTATGAATTCATAGAAAAGCCATTTGGTTTAACAAATGCCCTAATTACATTCATAGATTTGATGAATAAAGTATTTAAACATTTCTTGGATCAATTTTTTTATTGTATTCATAAATGATATCTAGGTATATTCAAGGAGTTCTGACAAGCATAAGCAACATTTAAGGATAACTTTGCAAACCCTAAGAGAACATCATATGCATCCCTAAATTTTCAGAATGTGAATTTTTCCTTAGTAGTGTTATTTTTTTAGGGCATGTGGTTACCAAGGATGGTACTTAAATTGATCCTAAAATGGTAGCAGCGGTGCAGTAATGGCCATGCCCTAACACAATTACAGAGATTCGTAATTTTTTTGGTTTAACAGGTTATTACCATAGATTCGTTAAAGATTTTTCAAAAATTGTTACTTCTTTGGCGATGTTGACAAGGAAAGGAATAAAATTTGACTAGTAAGATGAATGTGAAAGAAATTTCCAAAAAAAAACAAACTCAAAGAATGTTTGACTACGGTGCCAGTACTGTTTATTCCCTCAGGTACCGGAAGATACACAGTATATTGTGATGCATTAAGAATTGGATTAGGGTGTGTTGATGCAACATGGTTGAGTCATTGTATATGTATCTAGACAGCTTAAACCATATGAGCAAAATTATCCGACTTATGATTTGAAAACAACAATAGTGGTTTTTGTTCTCAAAGTTTGGAGGCATTATCTATATGGTGATACATGTGAAATTCATATAGTTTCAATCATTTTTGGTTGAGCAGGTGATAAAGGCAAAGGAAGAGGATGCCTATTTAGGCAAGAAAAATGAAGAGGAGAAGAATAACAGTGATGTTGAATTTATTGTAAACTCTAAAAGAATTTTGAGATTGGGTAAGTGATTGTGTGTACCTAATAAAGAAGAACTTAAAGAAGAGATTTTAGAGGAAGCCCATAGATCCATATATACCATTCATCCTAAGGTAAATAAAATGTATAAAAATCTAAAAGAAATTTATTGGTAGGATAGTATGAAAAAAGATATAGTTGATTATGTCTCTCGATATTTAACTTGCTAATAGGTAAAAGCAGAACATCAAAGGTCTGCAGGGTTACATCAACAAATAGAAATAATATCCTAAATTTTTTATTTTTAATGAATATGTTATTATAAACAAGTATGATTTTTTTTAACATGACTATGCATATTTTGTTGGAAGTAAATATTTTTTTGTTTAAAATTATTATTGTTTTGCTTAAAATAATTATATTGGCCTCTAATAAATTTTTGTTGTATTTTTAGAAATATTCTTTCTTTTGTTATGCATAAAGATATTTATTTTGTGATTTGTTTTATTAAGATTTTTATCAAAAAAATTCATGATTTAAGAGTTTAATTAAAGGTTTATGAGAATATAAAATTTTAAAAAATTTTGAGATATTTTAGGATGAAAAACAGAATTTATATGAATATATATAAAATAAAATCATATTATTCAATTATTAAATAATAATTATTATTATTATAAAAAAATAAATAAAAGAGAAAAGGGGAAGGGGGAGGCAGAACGGAGACGAAACCGAGAGAGTTTGCATATTTTGGTGAATAGTGATGAATAGTGATAAATAGTAACCTTCAATTTTCTCTCTAGATTTGGGCATTGGTTTTCGATCTCAAAAATGAGGGTACCACTGGATTCAGAACGAAGAATACTACGGTTTTGACCGATCAATTTTTCAAATCAGCTGTTGAATCGCCGTAGATCTGAAGTAGAAAATCTAAAAAAAAGGTAAATTCTGAAAATCTTACTTAGAGACCTCAAATTGAAAATCTAACACTGTAGATAGATTCAGGAGCTAGATAAATCTTAAGATATAAAATTTTTTAGCTATCTGACAACTCTTTATTCTTGGTGAATAGTATTTTCTAGCGGTGAATAGTATTTTTTGGTGGTAAATAGTGTTTTTCGGCCATAAATAGTGACAAAGTTCCCATAGTAGTATTTTTTTAATTTTGGACCCTCCGGATACGTTTTTGAAGTCTGTTTAGTCAAATGTTGATTGGAAAAGTGCAATTTGGGGTTGTCCAATTTGGAGCCCTTACCTTGTGAATAGATGATTCTTTCTATGACTTGCCATATACTTTTCTTAATATTTGAACGTATATTTGAATATGTTTATAAGATATTTACACTTTTATATGATTTTGAAATACATTAAAATTATCTGAATTGCTTATAATTTGAATATGGTTTAGGAAGAGTATAGTTTTGAAAATAAATTTCTGAACTCATGGTATATCTGATTTCAAATGTATTTCTCATTAAATGATAAAGTGAATATTTATGCATGTGACATTATTTATAAAGTTATATGATTGCCTTGAGAAAGGGCAGGTACATATGATAAACCCTGAGTGGGGAATTTATGACAGATAAATCTGTACTGAGACTGAAAGTCTGTATTATATTGAGAATTTTATATTTGATTATATGGCATATGTGCATATGATATTTTCTGTGGAGGAATCCTATTGAAAACACGGTATGCTAACAGCAGGTGATGTTAGCCCTGGTGCATCTTGATAACTCAGCTAGCAGGGAGTGGTGTTAGCCTCATGTGAGGACCAACACACGGGAGATGATATGTGAAGGAGAGCAGAATGCCTCCTATATGGGCGAGATGCTAGTTATATGAGATGTGATTTGTCTTCCCTTGCTGTGTGCTTGGGAAATACCCATATAGGGTCCTTTCGCGTGTCCTCTTGAATGGTAGTAGAGTAAACCTCAGCGGGATGCTAAGTTTAGGCAAATTCTATACCACCAAAGTACAGAAAGGGTTAAACTTTGAAATGGTGGTTCTGATATGTGATTTTCCTAATGTTTTCATGTGAGATGTTTTTAATGCATATCAAGTTTGATTAAAGATCATATTGTCTCATATAGGGTTACAGATATTTGAATGTGATTTGAACTGAGAATATTTGAAAATGCAGGTCCCATATGGATGTACTTCTGAATTATAATTTTCAATGTGATAAATTTTAATATATAAGTACATCCATATGTTGACCTAAGAAGTCATAGGAGGTTTTATCTGCTCACTAAGTTGTCAAACTCACTACACGATATTTATATGTTTTTCAGATAAGGATATAGAGTTTGGTTCTTTCCCTTCAAATAGTTGACCAGTTAGACGATATGATCTCTGGATGAGCCTACTTTTTTTCTAAGGTTCGTAGATTTTATTTATATTGTACTTGTACTATAGAGTATGCTCTATATGCCATAGGCAGGATCCCTACTTCTACTGTTACTCTGATGTTTATGGACTTTGTCTGTATATGGTATATATATATGGAAAAACCTATATGTATCTATTTTCATGATAAATCATTGGAATATTCATGATTATGGAAAATTACCAACTTGTCATGCCCCTAATTTTAGGGAATGTGAAACACGTATACCATGAACATCTACTTTCCATAAACATAAATATTCCAATCATTTATCATGGAAACAGATACATATAGGTTCTCCCATACATATACGATATACAGACAAAGTCTATAAACATCAAAGTAACAGTAGAAGTAAAGATCCTGCCTGTGGCATTCAGAGTATACTTTAGAGTACAAGTACAATATAAATCAAAATCTACGAGTCTTGAAAACAAAGTAGGCTCACCTAGAGATCATGTCGTCTAGTTGGTCAACTATATGAAAGAGAACGATAAAACTCTATATTTTCATCTGAAAAAAATGTAACTATCGTATAGTGAGTTTGACAACTCAGTGAGGATAATACCTCCTATGATCTCTTAGATCAATATATAGATGTACTTTTATTTTAAATTTATCACATTGAAAATTACAGTTCAAAAGTGCATCCATATGGGACCTGCATTTCAAATATTTTCAGTTCAAATTACATTCAGATATCTTTAACCATATACGATACAATATGATCATTAATCAAACGTTGATATGCATCAAAAATATTTCTTATAAAAATATTAGGAGGATCCCATATCAGAACCACCATATCAGAGTTCATTCCCTTCTGTACTTTGTTGGTGTAAGATTTGCCTATACTTAGTATCTCAACCAAGGTTTGTCCTACCACAACTCAAGAGGACACACAAAGAGACTCTAATATAGGCAATTTTCCAAGCACAAAGCAAAGGAAGACAAATCACATTTCATATAATTAGCATCTCTCCCAGGTAGGAGGCATCCAGCTCTCCATCACATATCATATTCCATGTGTTGGCCCTCACATGAGGCTAGCACCACCCCTACTAGCTGAGGTATCAAGGTACATCAGGACTAACATCGCCTGCTGTTAGCAGACAGTGTTTCTAATGGGATTCTTCTACAAAATTATCATATGCACATATTTCATATAATTCAAAACAGAGTTTTCAGTATAATACAAAATCTCAATCTCAATACAGATTATTTTTCATAAATTACCCAATCAGGGTTTATCACATATACATGCTCTTTCTCAAGACAATCATATCAGTTTTATAAATCAATGCCACGTGTATAAATATTCACTTTATCATTTAATGAGAAATACATGTGAAATCAGATATATCATGAGTTCAGAAATCTATTTTCAAAACTATATTCTTCTTGAACTATATTCCAGATTGTAAATAATTCAGATAATTTAATGTATTTTAGAAACATATAAAAGTGTAAATAACTTATAAACATAATCAATTACATATTTAAAGATCAATAAGAGTATAGGGCAAGTCATAGAAAGAATCATCTACTCACAAGGTAAGGCTCCAGATTAGACAGTTCTAAAATATACTTTTTCAATCTACATATGACTAAATAGATCTAAAAAATGAGTCTAGAGTGTCCAAAAAATCTAAAAAATGACTCCAAAATCGCGTAATTTAGCCTTTAGGAGCTTGTCAACACTAGTCAACTGTTGGGTATTATTTACGGTCGAAAAATACTATTTACCGCCAAAAATCACTATTCATTGTCGCATAAAAAGTTGTCAGGTGACAAAAAAATTCATATCCTAAGGTTTATTTAACTTTTGAATCCATCTACGATGTCAGATTTTCAATTTTAAGTCTTTAAATAAGAGATTTATAATTTACGTTTTTTTTTTAGATTTTCTACTTTCGATCAGCAGTGATTCTACGGCTGATTTACAAAATTGTTCGGTCAAAATCGTAGTATTCTCCGTCCTGATTCTAGAGGTACCCTCAGTTTTGAGATCAAAAGCCAATAGGTACTCCAAATTTAGAGAGAAAAATAAAAGTTACTATTCACACTATTCATCGGTTACGAAAATCGTCTTCCGCATCCCCCCTCCTTTTTTTTATTTTTTCTTATTATTATTTGATAATTAAATATTTAGGATTATTTTTGTTTTATTTTTAGAAATATTTTTTCTTTTATTATGTATAAAGATATTTATTTTATGATTTATTTTATTAAAATTTTTATCAATAAAAGTCATTGTAACAACTCTATTTTTTTAAAAAAAATTTATGAAGTCATTACTTCTTTATTTCTAACTATTTAACTCGTAATAACATTTGATTAAATTAATCAAGTATAATTAAAGTTTATAGTATAGCAATAATACTGATACAAGTCTGGTTTCACATACACATCATTAATTAAAAACATCTGTACAAAAATAATACACATATATGTACACGTCTTATTCATTCCTATTGACCAGTTCCATGGATACGGGTGCAGGTGGTTGCACCTTTACTGGGATATTAGCCAACTCGACCCAACATACGCTAAAAGCCGGCCATAGAAAATATCTGCATATTTAGTCTTCTGAACATGATATGAAAATATAGTAAGAGTTAAATCCCAATATATTCAACAATAATTCATAATTATCATCAATATAGCTCATCATATCATGTTCATCTGTATAAGCTACAACAATTACCTTAGGTCACATGAATGCACTTTATCTATACACATAAAAATCGTACAATAATGACATGGATGGCATAAATAACTATTTTCAAAATATCATATGATGGCTATCAACTTATTTTCATATCAAGCTATCCCAGTCAATGTGAATACTTTCTACTCTCTGAAACGTGTTTTTCTCACTCCATCCGACATGGCACACTTTCTCTTTCTTTTTTTCATTAATATAATCATAACCGTTAGTAGGGCGTCCCCTACTGGTGTACCACACGGACCGCCATGTTACGGTGCTCGTCTATTTCTTTTTATTTTATTTTTACATTTATAGTTAAAAATATGATTTCAATAACAAGTATGTTCATTATGCTCATATGCTATAATTTAACATCAAAGTATAATCATTATAAAAAATTATTGGAAAAATGCAATCATGTCATGAACATAATCATTTTCAAATATCACTTTAAAATATTTACATGTCAAAATTACACACTTAAAATGGTAAGGAGTTCACGCAATGGCATACACTAGTAATTTATTATTTTTATTTATAAAATTCTTCTTCTTTTTTAAATATTACTTTTATCTTTTCATTTTCTTTAATCTTGGCCTCTAGTCACTTTTCTTATATCATTTCTATCACATGTTTTTACAAATTTAATACGGCATTCTTTTTCAATTTGATTTTTATTATTATCCTATAGTTAATAGGGTTCATTTAAGGTAGAAAATGTTGAAAATAAGTTTTATCAACTTCCAACACGGCCTAAATGTATCACGTAACACAGCTTGGCCATTTCCTGTAAAACAACCATGCTTTAGGCTTTAAAATGCCATTTCCAGCACCGAACACGGCCTGATAATGCCTTGGAATACGGCCTGGCCGTGCCTTGGAACACGGCCATGCTCTATGTTGTGTTATTCCTTGATGCAGGTTTTTGTCCTACCTGACCTTCTATCACTAATTAGAGCATAACTCCCTCATTTTAATTCTGAATTAAGTGATCTTGGTGTCCATTTAAAGATAAAACAATTATCTAAAACTATTATGTTGAATAATTTAGTGAAATCTTAAGGAATTTGGGTGATATTACTCTATCAAGTTAAACGTTATTTCTTCCTAGGTAGGTTCTGACCTCTACTTACTAATATGACCATATATCCCTTATATAAACTCCAAATTGAATGATTCCAGTGGTTAAATTTTCGTGAGACATATATCTATATGTTTTATGTAACTAGTTATTTTAATTCTCTACAGAATTTGTCCAAAAACTCAAACACAGAAGCTTTCCTAATAGATTCTTCTCTGGTTAATCATTTTTTGACCACTGCTCACTAATCTGACCATATCTACCTCATATGGACTCCAAATTGAGTGATTCCAATGGCTAAAACTCCGTCAGACATATTTCTATATTTTTCATGTTAATCATTTCTTTTAATTTCTAATCAATTCTTCTCAGAATTTGAAAAACAGAAGCTTCCCTAGTTACTCCAAAATCCAGTTTCTTAATCAAAACTTTTCTAAGGTTTTAGTTCATCATTTTATTATGTCCTCTTGCATTTTCTTCCTAATTTACATCTAATCATATTCCATCAATTTTTTACCACATTTAAATATACAAAATGGAAGTACAAAAATCTTAAAATTTGTCACCTATAACCATACATATGCAGAACTTTCTATACTAACCTAAATATTCAAACATACATCACATGCAAGATCAACATGTAACATGATAAAGTAACATCTATGGCCAATTATCAAGGTAACAAATATAGTAAATTTCATCAAAGTTCTAGGATCAAAATCCCATATAAATATTTTTAATTTCAAAATATTGTTAAACCTATCTAAAGATCTCCCTAACTTATTTAGTGAATTCTTTTTCTTGTTTCCTCTTGAAAGAAATAGTAAGATTCCTCACTTCCCTTAACTTTTCTAGCAGCTTAAGTAAGAGAAGGAGGGTGAATTTTTGAACCCAAATGATGAAGATAAAATATGGATTCAAGTGGAGATTAAGCTAACTTACCTTGAATACTTAGTCTTCTAGACTTCTTTTTCTTCTTATTTCCTGTCTTGTCCTCTCTTTTTCTCCTTTCCTCACTCTACCTTACTTCTATTTTTTTTCTCCCTCATTTGGACGAAATTCTAATGTTATAGGGGTGGCTCTTGCTTAAATAAATTGTCAAGTAGTCATTCTTTCATAATCATGGATCTTTCTTATCATAATTAGGATGCACTTGGTTGCTTTTTGAGAAAAGATAACTCATGTTCTCGTCTTCCTCTCCTTTAGTCAAGATATGTATAGCAAAAGAATATTTGTATTTTGAAAATCATGATAAAATGTTTTTAAGATAAGGGACAAGGTCCCTTTGATTTAGGGATCCATTTTCTATTTCTTTTGTCTTACACAAGTATGATAGGTTTGCCTTTCTAAGTGGTAAATTTTTAGCCCTTAAATCTCCCTTACTTGGCTGAAATTATTTGTGTAGGATAGGAATGTTTTGTTCTAATACCATGTATTATTATACCACTTGCTAAAATTATAAGTATAGGATATAGATATTATCACACCACTTATTGAATTTTTTGTCTTAATGCTATGTGACCTAATCTTTATTATTATTACATTATTATTTCATCACATCATTTATTTTATTTTATTTTTCCTTTTGGATTTGAGCTCATTCTTACTCATTTCCTTTACTTTGGATAAAATTCTATCTTTCTTGAAGGGTTTGGTCACATTTTCATAATTTTTGAGCTATCGATCCAACTTCTATATTTTAATTCAACTCTATGTTTTATTTCTTACTTGGGCTATCCCATGAGCTACTAAAAATTTATGTGAAGTGAAAAAATTCTATATGAATTATCCATAAGTGAAAGCTCAATTTATGGGTGGAGATGTTAAATTTAGAAATTTCTAACTCTTGAATTAGAAAAATTACTCTAATCCAATCTTCTTAAAATTTTAAGACTTTTACTTACTTTACAAAAACATTTATCTTCCTTACTAAAGAATTTCGCCTCTCTTTAGTATGTTATTTCTAATTTTTTCTATTAAATTGTTCTCTCTTTACTTATTTCTTTAATGTTAGAAATATTTTCTATGTATACACATAAGGTAAAGATTTTTTAAGGATTATATTTCTTTAAATATCTAAAAATTATCTAATAAATTTTATTTTCTTAATTAAATATTTATGTACTTTTATTAATAAAAAAATAAAATTAAGAATGTTACAGATTTGGCCTCTCTAGCCAATTGATTGATATTTTTATCATTCGACAGTTATGCTCTTTCTAGTATAGACCAGTCAATTAGTTACATTAGTGTCAAAATTTAGTAACGAATAATCGTTGAATTAGACGACTGGTTTACCATTAGTCGACTATTTTTTTACCAAACACCTGGTTCTGGACATCATAAGTGTTGTGCTTAAAACACAACATTTTAGTCTAATTGAAATATCTAGTTTTAAAAAAGGAAGCTTCACATGCTAGATTGAACAATTTGGAAAGCCAACATCTTTATTTAATTTCTTTTATTGACATAATCATTCCCAACCTCTTCCATACCATCAAAACACTAAATTTTTAGTATTGGATTTACCTAATTCAAACGCTTTGAAGAAAGAGAAGAAAACTAAGACATTTATATCCAAAATCACACCTATTCCTATAGTACGAGCACCCCAATTGTGTGTGTGTGTGTATATATATATATATGTATAACATAGTGTCAATCTATTTTTTTAATTTTAATATAGATAATTTTTACTGATTATTGTTTTATTTTATCTTAATTTAATGGAAAACTCTAAAAAAAATGGAGAAAGTACCGATGCAATAAAATAAAAATAAATAAAGGTGGTTATTGAATAAAGATAGTTATGAAAAAATTTGGTAATGGATAAAAGTGAATAAATAATTTTTTTGTTTCTGATTTTAGAATTGTTAAAAAGGAGTATATCTACAATATTTTATTCTTAATTTTAATATTTGTCACGTTACTGGATCGCGTTGGGGTGAAAAATCTACCTGGCCCGGTTATTGGTATCTTCCCTGTACTGCTTGTGGTATGCCCTGTAAATATACACACTAAGTGAGGGTAGGAATGGGAAAAGGGCACCTACCGCTTCGGTTTTGCCTTCTGAATGGCTAATTGGCGGGAAGCATCCAGCTACAAATTAACAAAGAAAAATTAAGAAATGGAATCACAAAGCATTCAGAATTTCAGATATAGAAGAGAAAAGGGGGGGGGGGGGAATATGGTGGAAGATAGCTACAATAATGATTTACTGGGGATACTAGAAGCCATTAGATCCTCCGAGGCAAGCTTCTTTAACCTTTTACTTCTATCCGATCACTATTCTTGTTCTACCTTCGATTTCCTGGAACTGAGTTGGTATGTACCTTTGTCGATTGCTGATTCCAGCATGGCATTGCATGTTCTCGCAGTATAGTACACCTATTATGCCATTGATTGTTTCGATTTATAGAAATCTTTATTGGGTAGCCGTTGATTGTGGTTATGAATTCTAGGGTTTTGAGCTTTCCAGTTTCAGAGACATTTTGTTGACAGGGAAACAAGAAAGTTACCTTGCTCTATGTGTCCAAAATAATTGACTATTGACATCTATGAGCTTACTCATTTTTACATATTCTCATGCTAGCATTGACCTTAAATTGTATTTTGCTGTTTATATCGGAGTCTGAAGGTACTTTGTTGCCTGTTTGCTATCATTATGGTGCTAAATGTCTTGGTGAATGCTCGATGCATGGTAACACGTCCTGCTGTTGCACTTCGCAGTCATAGTCTGTAGGTCAATGTTGTGAAATTTTACATTGGATTTCTTGTTAATATTTCTAGCATTATTTATTTTTGATTATAAATTTTGTGTGACACGTGGAAACAGATAGTTGAGAATCGAGTACAACTGTTTACTGAGCTTGGGAATTTAGATTTCAAGGATATATCCGACTTTACTCCACTTGTGGACTGCCTCATAGTATCCTTGCTTTATGCTGTCAGAAGCTGGATGCTTATATCTTTCCTGTGTAATTGTGTTGTGTGATGTCTAACTTTAGAATATTCATTGTGTAAGGCTTCTTGGGAGTTCTCTTTTGAGTACTGTCACTGATATCCTTCATATAAATATCCAACAATTGATATTTATAAATGTAAGACTTGTCTAAACCTTGTTGTAGGTTTTGTGCTCATTCACTTGTTATTTTTCCCCCAGATATTTGGATGTCTCATGGTTTATTAAATTCTTATCTTCTCTCTTTTGTCGGCAATTTTGAATTGAAAGAATTACTTGAGAGGATGCCTGTAACATGTAGGAATTAATGATGCTTGTGGTTGGTAAAGCATGCAAACATGGATAAAAGCAAGAATTTTATGAGTTATATAGAAAGGATTAATGGGATCACTGACTTACTTAGTTAGAACTCCTCTGTGTCTCTTTATAATTATAAATTAGGTCAAGTACATATCTACTACAGTTAGTACAAACTCAGCCCATCAGTATACAGCGACATTTATACCCTTTACTCCGGGTGCATTACAAGTAACTATTTCTTTGATATAAGACTTTCCTAAATTTTCAATACCTCTTAGTAGGTAACTCTTTTTTTAACCCATAAGGCTTTCCTAAAATATGAATATCTCTTAACACACATCTTTAAATTGACAATTATACAAACTTTAACTTGTTATAAATAAAACCCAATTAAAAAACAAAAATTGTAGTCATCGTACTGATTCAAGATCTTTAGCCACTAGCACTTCTCAAAATTCTTCGGCTTACTTCCCATGAATGGCCCTCTCAGCCTTCTCCTAATTGCTCTTCTTGATCATATCGTCTAACACATGACATAGCTATTAGAAGGCTTCGGCCTACTTTTCCTGAGTAACCCCCTCGGCCTTCTCCACACTGATCTCCACAACTTGGGTTGCTCACCATGGCACCCAACAACAACTTTCTTACTAGTGCTAAAGTCTTCAACATGAAACTTTAAAAGTCTCTACTTTTTACAAGTTCTCAGGTCACACTAAAAGCATGATATCAAAACCAACAAAGCAACACTAAAACCAAACTACTATACTCACTATAGAAGAACTCAACATCAATAGTTTCTTGATAAAATTTTTTTTTTTTTGTTGACATATTTAAATTATATAAAGGAAAGGCAAAAACTCCATGAAATATATGACGAAACAAAAGGGCTCAAGTTGCTGATTTTCTTTTTTTGTGCAAAAGCTAAGGTAGGGTTCAAGGTGGGTGATACCTAAACTTTGATATTATGTAGAAAGGCTAAATGGGATCACTGACTTATTTAGCTAGGCCTCTGATGTGTGTATTTATAATTATACAAGCTCAACCCATTAGTGCATAGAGACCCTTATACCCTTAACTTTGGGTGTACTACAGGCAACTATTTCATTGATATAGATGGTCCTAAAATTTGAATATTTTTTAACAAGTGACATTAATATATGATTGTAGAGCAGAAGCTTTCAAGACCATTTTTCTTTTCATATTGAATGTTTTATGGATGACTGTTTCTGGCCAAACATTTTTCTTTCATATTGGATGTTTTTATTGATCACTGTTTGTGGCCTAAAAAAATAAATAAATAATTTGTACACAATTCTTTTATATAAAATATTCAGGTATTTTAATGAGAGTGGAGGGACCTTCAAGAGATATGAGCATGTTAAATGAATCATAAGCTGGACTTTGGTTACAATGAAGGTGTCTTTGAGATAAAGAGAAAAATCTCCAGGTTCCAACTCATTGAAATAATAAATGTTTATGCTGGATCAACTCTATGTTGATGATATTACATCTTCCTGATTTTAATGCCTTCTTTCTTTTTGCTATTCATTTTCTGTTTCCAATTTTAAATGATCATAGACCCCTCAAGCAATCTATGCAACATGAATATGAATTAGAATCTGGATGATGGACTATATGGTCAGTGTGATAGACCCCCTAATCAATATAGTTTATACACGAAGGAATAAAGGCAAAAAGGTGAAGGGAAGAATGAGACTGTAATGGATTTGGGCAGGGGGCAGGTTGATCTGGAGCTTTGTTAGTTGTTTGGGGCCTGGCCAGTTAGTTAGCACTGTTAGGGAGAAATATAAAAGGTGAAGGATTGACTAGAGAGGTCACATAATTACCTGGATTGGAGTAGGAGACCCTAGCTTCTCGAATTTCTAGACTGGTGTATTTCTTTTCTCTTCTTCTAGATCACTCTTGTAATGACTCCTCAACTGGGAGACACTTTGGCAGAGTAATAATATAATATACTAGAGATCAGCCCTTTCTGTTTCAGGGAGTTAGTCCTTTTTCTTTCAATTTTGCTGTTGTTGGTCTCCAACACTGAAAAAAGAAGAAGGCAAAGTCAGAAGTAGAAACTGATATGAATATTTGAGATATCAGCAAACTTGGCAGTTGACTTTTTGTAAGTAAATTGTGTTGGACATTTCTCTTATTTTGCAAAGTAAATAAATGATGAAAGTTTAAAAATGTGAGCTTGAAATAGATAGTTAAAAATTAGTGTGCTTTCCCTCCAAACTCTTCTTTCTTTCACATATCTTTGTGTGTGCGAGTGTCTATTTGTACTTGGAATTTTGATGATAAAGTATTCACAGATTGATACTTCATATGATGTTTAGCTGTTGCATACTAACAGTAAGTTGGACTGCAATTTTACATTAATTATAATTCTTTGCTTCAGATTTAGGTGTTGAATATGAATGTGGTATTTAACCATTGATTGTTAAGACAATAACACTATTGTGTTAGTGTTCTCTTATTTTAATTCTAAGTGCATTTTTTTGATGGTTAACATTGGTATTTATGCTTAGAAAGATCAAATTGAATGGGAATCATGTGAAATTCAAACACTGTATCCTGGTTCTTAAAATTTTATGGAGAAGGAACCTCCAAATTACTCACAAGTCACGCTTTGGTGGCCTGTTGTTTGCTTGCATGGAATTTTATTTTAATACTCTTTTAATTGTCTGCATTGTTCTTTCACCTTGACTACAAGCTTGACATTTTGGGAAGATTTCACATGTTTGGATGTCACCCAGTGCATGCTAAACAGAAGTATTCTACAAGTGGCTTTAAAGTATATAGATTTTGACCTATATATTTGTCTACCAAAGATTGTCACCCTTGGGATTAAGGTATGTATATTTTTATCTGTTGTTTTCAATTAGTGTTTATCCAAACCTACAAGTTAGCACATAGTTCAATCTCCTAACTTTACTGGAAAGATGTTTCTTTATAATACGTTGCTGTTATATTAGGCTAACATCTGGTGTAATAAGCATCTGAAGATGACTCTTTTGTCAACTGAAGAATCTCAGGAAGAGGAACATACCTCTGTATTTTATCAGGTAGGATTTATATGTCAAAGACTGAACTCTCAAATATTATCAAGGTATAAACTGATTAAAAGATGCTTTATTATTTCTTCTGAGTATTCAACATGTTCCTTTCAGGTAATGTATAGGACTTTTGTTTCTGTGTTCTCTTTTGGGTTTGTATTTGTCTTTTCTGGTTTGAGGATTTCTTATCCTCCCAACTTTTTGTACTTTCTTCTCTTTCTGATACAATTTCTTCTTTTACAAAGAAAAAAAGTAATTTATATTCACAAATATGGAAACAAATAGGTGAATGTGAAATATCATAAACTTTGGGAGTTTAGGGAATGTGAACATAAACTAAATTTTCCTTTTTGCATTTCACACTTTAATATGACAAAAGAATTGATTTCAAGTGAAATCATATGTGGAGAGAACTTTGGCAGTTGATCCTTATTAATGGTAATGAGAAACAAGGGTGGGAGAGAGTTATTTAAGTGACATAACAAGAATGATTGATGATAGAAATAAGATTTAGTATGTCAACAGCTGTTTACTGGTTATCCTTATTGATGAACAATCAAGAATTGAGCCAAAAATGTGTTTCCTAGTAACCTTTAACCAGCTATGTTTCCTGCAAGTTATGATTAGTGAAACCCTAACTACACTATTTATTAAATTTGCCAATGTATTTAGAGATAAGTAAAGTCACATATAAAAGCTTACATATTATGAGGCACGGACACGAGATATGACACTGACATTTCTAGCTTTAAAAATATTGGATCTTGCATGACACACACACATATAATACGATGATGAATGGGGATCAATTGACACTAGTGATATGTTTGACAAACACTACTTGTATCTAATTATAACATAATTGTTAAAATCACGTTTTAAGTAGCAAAATTGTACAAGTTTACATGTTTAGGTTAGCAACACATATTAACACGCTTGTAAATCCAAAATTTGAGAACTAGGTCTAAACTTGGTTGAACTCATAAATTTGCGAATTTACTAGTGAGTTCATGTGTTTATTATATAGCTGCAAATGTGATATTCGCTTTAGTTTCTAGTTGACACATCAGAGCCCATTATTCCTTTAGTTTTCTGCCCTAGGCCATACCATAAAGAGGTAAAAATTGCAGCCAAAATGCTGCATTTACTCAACAGAAAAGTAAACCCTTGTAGTTTTTTAGGAATGAAAAACTCTTGTTTTTGTACAACTATTTGAGCAAGTTTCTCAGTTTTCATGTCTTCCTGAAAATTTCACTTGCTAATTGTCTTATTAAAATAAAGTCTTATTTAAGGTGGTTTATGTATCTTATGCAGCTGCTTCAGGAGACTCTCAGGTTTTCTGCATCAAATTTTTCAGCCTTGATGAGATTTCCAGGTTTTGGTGACAAGGCATTGATGGACAATGTTGAAAATTTCATTTTAGAAGTGTTAAATCTAACAAAAGGTTCCATATCAGATATTAAGGTAATACAGTTTTCTCTGTATGTGGAACTAGTAACACAGGAAGTCCTAATGTGTTCTAAGGGGTTTATCAGTCCTATCAAGTGTTTCTGTGAAAGTTATTATTTCTCCCTTGAGAGATGCTCGCATTTTTTGTCCTTGAATATTTAAATATCAGTTTAATATTCCTATGCCCCATTTTATATCAGTTTTGTCCTTCTGCCATTAGTTGTAGGAAAAAATTAATTTGAATTGGATACAAGGATTAATGAGTTGGTAAATTTAAATGTTCAAGAAGTCAGTCGAAACTATGCATCTTTTAGGGAATAAAGCTCAATTCTTATAATGTCATTCTGTAATTTTTTAGGTAGAGAGACATTACATTCTTCTTGTATTTTGTCGGGAAACCAGTACAATATATAGCAGAAAAGGCCTTCTGATTGAAGGAAACCCCACTAAATCAGTAACAAATTAATTAAGAAATATCTAAGTTAGCGAATAGGAAACTAGAAAGTAGGAAATCTAATTAAAGTTGCTAGAAATAGGAAAGTAAATCAATCTGTTTTAAATTCAGATTTGATTTAGCAATACTAATTTTATTTTGTATTCCAACACCTTCCTCAAGTTGGAGCATAGGTGTCTATTATGTCCAACTTGCTTACAAATAGTTCAAAACTAGTTTTGAAAAGTCCTTTGCTTAAGATATCAGCTATTTGTTGTGTGGAGGGAACAAAAGGCATGCAAAACAGCTCCACAATCAATCTTTTCCTTTATGAAGTGTCTATCTTTCCCCACATGCTTAGTGTGATCATGTTGTACTAGATCTTGTGCAATACTTATGGTGGCTTTGTTGTCACAATACAACTTCATTGGCATGTTAATATTTATTTGCAATTCTTGGAATTCTCTTCAACCAAAGCATCTTACAGACTCCGTTAGTCGTGGCCCTATATTCTGCCTTAGCACTTCTTCTTTCAACCTTTTTCTGTTTCTTGCTCTACCATGTGATTAGATTTCCCCTGACATAGGTACAGTAGCTTGATGTAGATCTCATATCAGTGATTGAATTTGCTCAGTTTGCATTGGGGTATGTTTTGGTGTGTGGCCTTCTAGAAGAGCAAGCCCTTGCCTGGTGTGCTTTTTAAGTATCTAAGGATCCAATACATTGCATCAAGCTGTTTCTCGTATGGTGAGTGGGAAGACTAGCTGACTATATTCATTGCAAAGGAAATGTCTAGCCAAGTATGAGATAAGGAGATCAATTTTTTCACCAACTTTTGATATCGAGTTATGTCTACCAGATCACCTTCCTTGTTATTACTAAGTTTCTGATTAGGATCAATAAGTTTTTGTTGGCATACAACTATTCATCCCAGTCTCCTTAAGAATATCAGGAATACACTTATATTGAGAGACAATAATCTCTTTCTTTGACAGAGCAACCTTTATGCCAATAAAGTATCTCATAGGACCCAAGTCCTTGATCTTAAAAGTTGATGAGAGAGACTTCTTCAATTGGTTCATCTCAAGTACATCATCTCTAGGGATATTAATGTCATTCACGTGCACAATTAGAATGGATATCTTAACATCTAGTGAGTGTCCGAAAAACATTGTGTGATTACCTTGTCATTGAGTGTACCCTTGACTTTTAATAAACTAGGTAAATTTATCAAACTAGGCTTTTGGTGACTTTTTTAGCCCATATAAAAACTTCGTCAATTTATACACCTTTGTGCCAAACTTCTTCCTCAAACTAGGCAATTAGAAGAGTAAAATCATCACACTCAGAATTGGAACAAGATTCAAAATCATAACTAGTAGACTCAGAACTATACATTTGAATTCCTCCTTAAAGAGGATTTCCACAGTTTAAAAAAAGGAAACAACTTATCTACCTAATCAATATACAACTCTCTAATAGATTACAAAATAAAAATCTCCTAAAATCTTGTACAATCAAATCTTCTAATATTTTCCTAATTATTTGCAAATCTTATCCAAATAAATCTAATATCTAGCTAATTAACTTGGCAGAATCCTTGCTAATTGCTTTGGCAAAATCCTATCTTTTCCGACAGAAAAATAATAAAAAGATTCCTAATGATAAGTTTTCTTGAAATATAAAAGAAAACAACATTAAGAGAATCCCTTAGATCAATCACTCTTATTTTTACTCCTAACATAGGTTTTTCATTCTTTACTGGGAATGTTATCTTATGGTTAAAGTATACAACAAACAACAACAAACATTTTTTTTTCACTAAGTGGGGTTGGTTACGTGGATCAAACGACGTTAAAGTGACATATTATAAATGAGATCAGTAGAAAGATTATTATTTGAGTTATCTTTTTTAATAGTTTTATCTATTTTTTTTTTACTTCCCTTTATCTCTAACTAGCGGGCTACTCTCTATTTGATCTACTCTTCTTATTGGGGCTTTCATAAGTTTCCTCTACACATAGACAAATTATCTTAGGCGAGATTCTACCACATTTTCTGCAATATGTGCTGCTCTAACTTTTTCTTTAATGCAATCATTCTTAATCATATATCGTTTAGTGTGTCCACACATCTAATGCAATATTCTCATTTTTGCGACACTGAGTTTATTCTCATGTTGACTTTTAACTGCCTAATATTTAGTATCATACAACATTGCATGTCTTATAACTATATAGTAGAATTTTCTCTTAATTTTAAGCGGTACTTTTCTATCACAAATGACATTCGAAACCTTCTTCCATTTCATCTATCCCGCTTGAATTCTATGGTTCACATCCTCCTTTACTTCTCTGTCATTTTTTATAATAGATCTAAAATATTCAAAACTTGTGACTTGTTTTGTAGGATAATCTTCAAGTTTTATCTCTAAATTCGTATTTGTGCATCTATGAGTAAAATTACATTCCATATATTCTATTTTTTTTCTACTTATACGAAAGCCATGTGCTTCCAAGCCATAAAAGAGGAGTGTTGTGTTAGACTTGTGACAACCAATGTAAAACTTTGTCGAATGTATATGAGCACGGATCTCATGGTTAAGGTATATAAGCATAAAATTATTTTATAAAATTGTATGGAATGGAAGTTTTGTCACCATATCAAAAGCAAAATCCATGATTTATCTATACATGAAAAAAGTGAAGATAAACCAAATATTGAGAGGTTAAATAAAGAAAAAAAATAAAGATATAGAATAGGAGATAAGAGGTTTGAATCTAATCTGTAAGAAATTAATATTTTCTTATTTAACTTACACAATTAGATAGACACTTAGAGAGAGAGAGAGAGAGAGATGAAAAAAGTGAAGATAAACCAAATATTGAGAGGTTAAATAAAGAAAAAAAAATAAAGATATAGAATATGAGATAAAGGGTTTGAATCTAATTTGTAAGAAATTAATATTTTCTTATTTAACTTGAACAATTAGCTAGACGCTTAAAGAGAGAGAGAGAGAGAGAGAGAGAGAGAGAGAGAGAGAGAGAGAGAGAGAGAGAGGTTATAAAAATCCTTATCTTCTTGGCTGGTTGTTTTTCTACACTCTCCCTCAAGTTGCAGCATAGATGTTGTACATACACAGTTTGTTAGTTAATTCTTCAAAGTTAGTCTTTAACGAATATATTAGCAATCTGTGATTTTGTTGGAGTATAGATCAGATGAATAATTGATTGTTCAATCTTCTTTGCAATAAAATGTTTATCCATCTCAATGTGTTTTGTCTTATTATGATGTAGTAGATTCTTTGCAATGGCTATAATAGTTTGATTGTCATAGAACATCTTAATAGGTTGCTCAATAATCATTTGCAATTCATTCAACAACCTCTTAATCCCCATTCCTTCACAAATACCAAGGGCTAGAGATCAAAGCCTTGCCTCTATCTTGCTTCTTGCTACCACGAATTGTTTCTTACTTCTGTTACAAAGTTTCTCCCACATAGAAATAATACCCTAAAATAGACCTCCTGTCAGTCACATTTTTAGTCCAGTTAGCATCAAAAGACACTTCAATGTGTCTGATGTCATTTCTTTTATACAATAGTCCTTTTCTAGGGTTCATCTTCAGATATCTTAAAATTCTATTTACTACTTCCTTGTGTTCTTATGTTGAATTGTTTGTGAATTGACTTACAACTCTAACAGAGAATTCAATGTCAAACCATGTATGGGAGAGATATATAAGACGTCCTACAAGTTTGTGGTATCTCCTTCTATACACTGGTGTGCTATCCTTTTCAGTCCTCAACTTCTTAGTTGAGTCCATTAGAGTATTAGTTGATTTACATCCAACATTTTAGTTTCTTTAAGTAAATCTAGGACATATTTGCATTGAGAGGCAATATTCCTTTCTTGGAAAAAGCTACCTCTATGCCTAGAAAGTATCTTAGGTGACCAAGGTCTTTGATTTCAAATTTCCTCGATTAATCCTGCTTGATCCTCAACAATGTTTTTCAATAACTAGTCAAGATGATATCATCCACACAAATGATTAAGATGGCTATCTTCTTCTCTAAAGAGAACTTTACAAATAATGTGTGATTTGTTAGATATTGGGTATATCCTTGTCTAGTTACTGATTTTGTAAATCTTCCAAACCATGCAATGAGTGATAGTTTCAAACTATATAGAGATAACTTGAGTTTACACACCTTATTGTGATTAGAGGAAGTCTCCAAACCTAGTGGAATCTCCATATAAACTTCCTCTAAGTTGCCATTTGGGAATGTATTTTTGGCATCTAATTGGTGTAATGGCCAATCTAAAGTTTCTTGCAAGCGAGAAGAGAACTCAAATAGTGTTAAGTTTGGTCACTGGAGCATATCCTGGTAGTCTATTCCATAGAATTGGGTAGAGCCTTTTGCAACATGCTTTCAGTTTTTCAACACTTCCTTTAGCCTTATATTTAATTGTGAAAACCCATTTGCATCCTAATGGTTTCTTTCCTCGAAGAAGATTAGAAATTTTCCATGTGCCATTCTTTTCTAAGGTCAGGCCTTCATCATTAACTGCCTTTTTCCATATTAAATCCTTAAGAGCCTTTTGAATAGTGTTAGGAACCTGCATGTTGTCAAGTCTTATAACAAGTACCTAGTATTGTGATGATAAGCTATCATATGATACAAATTTGTTTATAGAATGTTCTGTACAAGATCTAACACCCATTCTTGAGGCAATGAAAATATTGAAGTCATCTACAATATGTACTAATTTATAAATTTTCTTACCTGAGTGAATTTGAGTGGGATTTGGGCTTGATCGGGACTCTTGGTCCTATTTGAGAGAAACTTGCTACTCTAATGTCATTTCGGGCCTTCTTCTTCTAGTATAAATACATAGCTCATCTTTTACAGTGCAAGATGGATTTAGGTTCTTTTGGGCTTCGGTTTGAGGAGGTGCAGTAGGTGTTGGAGGATGAGGTTCCTTGGGTTCTAGTTATGGTTCAATGTGTTGTATAATTTCATGTTGTTGGATAGGAGATTGTGTAGTTGTGATGTTGGTGGGTTTTGTATCCAAGGGCCCAAAGTTTTCCTAAGGTTGATATATATTTATATTCTTCTCGTGCATGTTAGTTTTGGTATAATAAGCTTGGTTTTCAAAGAATGTCACATCTATATAGGTATAGTTATTTTTGGTGTGGAGAGTATCATATGAAGATGCATTTAATTGATTTAGGGTCTAACTTAGTGTGGTGCTACTGGTTTATGTGTACAAAGGTTGAGCATCCAAATATTTTAAGGTCAAGAAATGATTTGTATGTGGAAAAGTTCAAAGAAGGGATTGGCAATGAATTTGATATTTTAGTGTTCTAGATGACGTCCTATTGATAAGGTATATATATGGTTGTGCAAAGAACTTAAGGGATCTTGCTATTTTTAATAAGTGTCTATTCTTCTTCTCGACATCACCATTCTATTGTGGGGTTTCAACACATGAGCTTAAGTGAATTATTCTCTGATATGAAAGAAATTTGCCCAAGTTAGTATAAAATATTCTTTGTCATTATCAGTTTTTAGACCTAAATTTTAGTGTTGAATTGAGTTTGGATCATGTGACTAAAATTTTGAAATATTTGTATAATTTTAGATTTTTGCTTCGTTGGGAATACCCATGTCAGTATAATATGATTATCAATAAAGGAAACAAACCATCTTGCTCCTGTCATATTCTTTACTCGTGAGGGTCTCCCTACGTCACTATAGATTAAGGCGAATGGATGGGATGGTGTGTATGGGATTCTAGGATAGTAATTATAGGTATGATTTGCTAATTTACTAATTTCACATTTAATAAACTTTGAACTTTTATTGATAAATAAAGATGAAAATATGTTTTCATGGTATATAAAATTGGGATGGCCAAGTCAATAATGCGATAACCTTATTTCATTGATATTTGAATTTAAAATAGATTGAATCATAAAAAAATTTACAACTGACATTTTGAGCTTGTCTTACTAGATGAATATCACTCTTGGGACAATAATGCCATAACATTATTTCATTGATATTAGAATTTAAAATACTCTTAAAAACTGATAACTAACATTTTGAGCTTGTTTTGCCAGCTGAATATCACTTTTAAGAAGATAGAGTATAGTTTTCATCTCATCACTGCTAATCATCTTTCCTAAATTCAGCTCCTGAAGTTCACAAAAAGTTGAGGAAAATTTAGTAGGATACTAAAGATAGTGTGTTAATTTACTGCTAGAGTATAAATTGCAATCCAAATTAAGAACATGTAGAATGGAGTTAAGTTATATGTCATTTGTAACTCTGATTGAGCTTATTCCAGCAACTATAGACAAAGACTCATCCGCAATTCGAACTATGTAGCTCTCAGTACAAGAGCTGTGTACATGAGATATAGAGTTCTCTCTCTAGTCATGTGGTCAGATGCCCTTGAGTTAACAATCCATAGATTCAAGTGATATTTGTTAGCTGTAAGTGTGTTAAAAAAATTATCCTTTTAGGCCATCATGCTTGTTCCCAAATTGCTGGATTGTTGCACGAAGTTTTGTGCTATCATGAATTGGGACCATTGGAGATAGTTGTGTCTAGTGATGAGCAGGGCAGGTGTTTTGGTTCCTCCATGACTGTTTATTGGGGGAATGGTTTCCAGATTGAAGGCTACCTTTAAAGATGCACGGTGATTTGTGGCAGCCATGGTTACTATGTGAACAGTGCTAAGCTAGATGAGGGAAACCAGTTGATTTTATTTTGTTGTCTTAAGACTCTGATACCACGAAAATTTGTGAAAGAAATCGTGTAATTCTCATCAAGATTTCGCTAGGTTACAAGATAAATATATATGCATAGAATTGGTTGAGAGCTATCCTAACTACTTGAGTAGATAAGCTATATCTAATAAGGAATTAAAAATAGGGATAACTTCAACAAATTATAACATAACTATTATAACTAGATAAAGCAATCAAACAAACAAAAATTAAGCATTTTCTCACTGGGTGGGGTTTGCTACATGTATCGAACGACATCACAAGTATTTATTATAAATGAAGTCAATAGAGAGGTTATTAATTGGTAAATCTTTTTTAATTGTTTTACTTATTAATTTCTTTGACTTCCCTCTACTTCTAATTATTGGGTTATTCTCCATCTAATCTATTCTTTTCAGTAGGATTTCTGCGGATCTTCTCCCTACATGGCCAAACCAATAGATAAAGCAATAAAATAATAAAAATCCTTATCTTCTTGACTGTTATTCTACAAAAAACTAATGGAGATGCGTTCTTTTTTCCATATAGCATCCCATCACTTGGTTATATATGATGGTGGGACCCCAAGTCCATGTATTTTGAAGCGAACAATATGGACTCTTTGTTAGTTTTGTTAACAGGAGATGGATGAAAAGTGTTAAATAGTAGCTAGTGAAAGTTGAGGGTGGTAATATCCTATTTTCAAAGTTGATAGGGTTGTTTACAAATGACCCAACGTTGAAGGACATTTTTTCTGTTCTAATTCATGCCACTTCGTTATGTTTCCAATAGCTAAGGTACATTTTTGTCTTATAAACTTTTCTATACAGCAAGATAATATTGATTATTTAGGTTTGGTTATGATAAACTGGGTCAATAGTTCCTCACTTAAGAATAATCTTGTGAAACATTAGACAGAAAATTGCTGTCTAGTATTTTATATAAGAAGTGCAGATTGAGGGAAATCTATTATTCTGTTTTTTCTTATTTACATTCTATCCACAATCTAGCATCTGTTGCTAAAAGTAATCCTTGTATGTCCAAGGCAGAAAATTCAATCAGTTGGACTTGGATCAGAAATATTGAAGGTCACACATATGGTGGTTGATGCCATCATAAAACTATGCAAGGTGCGTTCTGAATCAGTAAAGTGGGAGACTTGCCATGGAAAGCTATTGAGCCTTGAAAAGCCTAATAATGTTGTCCATGTTATCAACATAACAAGGTGTGCAATAGAAAAGTTATCTCAGATTGGTGTCCTTGCTGCAAATGACGGTGGCAATTCAGTCAACATTCTTAATGTGACATGGAAAGGTGTAGTTTCTTTGCTTCAAATTGGCGGAGGATATTTAGCAGAAGAAGTAAGCATAGTAAATATACTGGTAACTTTACTTGCATTGGTAACTGAGCCTCTGAAATGTGCAGCTGATGCTTGGTCTTCTTCACTGGAGGAAACTATTTCTGTAACAGAAGCTAAAAGGATTTTGGTGCCAGTGAAATTTTACCTAATTAATGCAATAAAAATAGCATCGCAGTATCCTTGTCAGGCCTATGCAGTATACAGAGAGATTACGCACTGTGTCCTTATGATCACAACTTTTAAAATAGCAGTAAGCACTGGAAACTTTCTGAAAGGTGCGTGTGCAGTAATTACTGAGCTTTTGGAGCAAACAACCTTAAGTTTGATCATGTCTTTGGTAAATTCTGATAAACTGAAATTGGAACAGAAGTTTGAAGTACTGGAGTGGTTGTTCATTAATGAAGGGGATCCTCATTCTATTCTTGATCGTCCAACCTTGGGTGCTTGTAGCTTAGCATTGATGAATGAAATCTTTCACATAAGCTGTGAAGGCATGAGTCGAGCAAGAATACTAATAATAGGCCGAGTTACATTGTTTATAAATTTCCTGAGATATTCTCTTGAACTTGATGAAGATGTAAAAGTAGGAATCAGCCACAAGCTTCAATGGTTTCTGGATATTTTAATTGAGGAAGATGTATACTCTAACATGCTTGTTTTACAACTTCCTTGGTTGTATGGCTTCTCAAAAAAAGTAGAGCTGATTTGGCAGCCTATGTTTACTTCTCTCATGGATGCAGTCAAAACCTTCATGAGTGTGGTCTCTTCAAGCTCTGCTTGGAGTGAACTGGAGTCATTTTTACTAGAGAACTTCTTTCATCCTCACTTTCTTTGCCGGGAGATTGTTATGGAATGCTGGTGCTTTATGCTGCGATATGCTGAGACAGATATGGCAAATAACTTGATTAGCAAACTATGTTCGTTACTTAAGCTGCTGGCATCCTCAGAATCGGTTCTCCTTTCTTATTCTTCCTTCAGAATGTTGGCAAGATCAGTCTGCTTGCTGCTAACCTATGGTACACAATCAATGGTCAATCAGGTCTATATGTCTCTTATCGGTGAAGTTGAATCCCAGTCATCATCAATTTTATGTTTGGCCGTTTTCATTGAAGGTTTTCCACTTGATTTACTGACAGATAAGCTGAGAAACACTGCCATTCAAAGAATCATATCTGATTATATCAACTTCATGGACAGATTTGATGAAGCATCATCAATGACAAGCACTTCTGGTTTGTATGGAATTCCTGTCTTTATTCTGTCTGCTTCTTTGCCATCACTGTAAGTATTTTGGTTCTGATACTTTTTCATACATAATTTACTTTAGCTAAATTGAATGGCTTACCATATTTGCTCTCGATCCTTGTTAATCTCCACTTTGTTAATAGTACAATATGCCTACAGACACACAAATAATCATAAGCCTTCTGATTAGTTTGAAGCAAATTTCATTGAGTGTATGTTTGTCAAAGACCTGTGGGTATTGGAAAGCAACATTAGCATTCTGAGTTTCAGGTTCACGTGAATGCATCAATCTGATTTGAACATTTGACCAACAAACTTCATTTCTCTCATTTCATACTTGTTAGTTAATAAAGATTCCTGTGACTTAAATTGCACTGAACCAGAATATCATATTGGTGCCAGCTTTTAACCTAGCTTTACCTTTTCCAGCAGCCAGATATGTCTATCTGATATTGATTGGAGGACCTTAAAGTTTTTGGTTTCTGTTGCTCGTAACTACAAAAGTTCTGCAGACAAAGTAATTAAGGACCATTATCTTGGCCTCTTGGGTGAAATTCTAGGGATAATCCCATCTTTGAAACATTTATACACGTCAAATGATATTGAAGAAGCCATCTTGGAGATTGAGAATATCTTTGTCTCTGGGCCAGCAGCCTCTGATGGCCAGTTGTTCAAATGCAAACCACATTTGGCTCATTTCATGGCAGGCCTTATCCACATGAAATTGTCAGAGAGTGATGATGATGCAAAGAGCTGTGCTGTTTGGGAATTGTATCACATGCTCTTGAAAGAGCGTCACTGGGCATTCATTCATTTGGCAGTAACGGCATTTGGATATTTTGCTGCCCGGACCAAGTGCAGTCAGCTTTGGAGGTTTGTTCCACAGGATGCCGCTCTTTCATATGATATAGTTTCAGGAGTGGAGTCAAATAAGGATATATTTATGCTGGAGTTTAAAACATTTCTTGAGAAGGAAATGGCTCTTCTTTCAGTTGCCCCAACCCCAGAACAGCTTGAGCTGCTGGGAAGAGAAGGCCTTGCGTTGAAAGAAATGATCCATAATATTTCCAACATTGCTGGAAAGGAGGTCAGATGTGAGAGCATGGAACTTGATGATAAGAACCATTCAAGTAAAAAAAGGAAACTTCTTGATGGAATAAGCAAAGGTGTGGAATTGTTTAAGGGTGGTTTAAAGATGATTGGGGATGGTCTTTCCCAGTGGCATAATAATCAATTTGAAACCAACGAACTGCATATCAAGTTCTTGACTCAGTTTTCTCAACTTGAAGATGCAATTATCCACTTTGAGGAGTTGGCTTGGGGCAGTGAGGTGAGTTCATCTCTTATTCGGAGCACTTCCCCTTAAGTTGAGTAGCCAGCGGTTTCCAATTGTATAAATCTGCAGTGACATCATTTTCAGCAATCCTATTTTAGGTTTGTCTCTTTTTATTTTCATTGAAGTCAAAGTTGATAACATGTTTGGGTGAGTTTTTTTAATATAATTTTTTGAAAACATTTTGGATGGCGAAGTCATATTGGACAGAGTCTTTCTCTCGATCCATATTTTTTTAACTTGATTTTAGACGCAATTACTGAATATATACAAGATTTGGGGCCTCGATATATGATTTTTGCAGATGATATAATCTTAGTTGGTGAATCAAAAGAAAAAATAAATATGAAGTTAGAGTCATTGAGACAAATTTTAGAAACATATGGTTTTTGTATAAGTAAAAATAAAACAAAATATATGGAATGTATTTTTAGTAAAAGACGAACAAATAAGAATTTAGAAGTAAAACTTGTAGACCATATATTAAAACAAGTTACACACTTTAGATATCTTGAATTCATTATATAAAATGACGGCGAAGTAAAGGAGGACGTAAACTATAGAATTCAAGCGGGATGAATGAAATAGAGGAAGGTTTCGAGTGTCATTTGTGATAGAAAAGTGCTGTTCTAACTTAAAAGAAAATTCTACCGTATATTTATAAGACTTGCTATATTATATGATATTGAATGTTTGGCGGTTAAAAGACAATATGAAGATAAATTCAATGTTACAGAGATAAGAATATTGTACTGGATGTGTGGACATACCAAAAGAGATATGATTAGAAATGAGTGTATTAGAAAGTAAGTTGAAGTAGCACCTATTGTGGAGAAAATAGTAAAATTTTGCTTAAAGTAGCTTGGACATGTGTAGAGAAGACATGTAGAAGGTCTATTGAAAAGAAATATGATAGTTAGAGATAGAGGGAGGTCAAAAAAAATAATAGATAAAATTATTAAAAATGATTTAATAATTAATAATCAATCTATTAATCTCATTTATAGTAGGCTTTTGATTCATGTAGTCAACTTTACTTTGTGAAACAAAATTTAGTTGTTATTGTTGTTATATTTATTAAAAAGAGGATAAAATCTGAAAATCTCAGGAAAACGTTTTTATTGTTTCCTTTTCAAAATATTAAAAACTGAAATGAAAATACGGTGGTAATTTTGAAATTACATTGAAAAGTGAATAAAAACGCAATGGCGCTTTTGTAATTATAGAAAGCAATAGGTTTCTCTTTTCTTTTGTTATTATTTTGTGTTCATGCTTCTGATGGAAAAACAAGTTCCTTCTTCCCTGAAAAGGTCTTCTGACGGCAAAACAGGTATGTCTCTCTTGGTTGACTGTAAGCTGCATTCCTTATATTGTTCTGTTCTGTTCTTTCTTACAAATATATTGTTCCTATTACTGTGCAAGTATATTTTGCTTTCATGTTGAGATCCAGTGGAGGCTCTGTTTCTTGCCCATGCGCTTCAAAATCAAGATGGAGTACTTATGCACTCTTTGTGCCATAAGTTTAGAATTATATACTAGATTTAGAAGCCTAGTTGTGGGGATCGAGAAAGCTTAACAATCAAACGATGCATTCTTGCGACCTCTCCTTTTCCATATATCTCTGAATCTGTGTTTAATGTTCATCATCCACTGTTGAAATCTGTTTTAATGTTTATCATCGGACTTTTTCTGTTTCTTTTCATTTTTTTTTTCTATCCCCTGCTTTTTCTGTTCTTTCTCGATAAGGCTTGTGGGCCTCTGGACCTGAAACTGGGACAAGTGAATAATATGGTCTGCAGGCGGGAAAGAATAGACAAGTGGTTTTTGGGGGAGATATAGAGTGGAAGGCGAACGGGAAAGAGTTAGGTGAGGGTTCGGTTGAACGGTACAAAAAGAACTCTCTTAATAGTGGTAAAGGAAATGCGGCTCTATCAAGAATAGCAGAATGAGTCTTGATCAGCGTCTAAAAGAGGTTGATGGCATATTTCACATCCTGTCATCGCAACAGTCTTTTCTGTTGAAATTAGATTTCTGTGATCTATCGTAACTTAGGTTTTGATTATTATATTTTTATTGTTCGTCTTTATTTGTTAGTGGGAGTAAGTTTCTCTATTTTTTTTTAATGTTTGTGCGTGTGGCGACGTATATATTCTTTTTCAACAAATTTTTTTGAAGTTTATTAATTATTTTATTTTTATACTAGTATATATATTTATTTGAAAGTTTATTTTTGGAGTTTAAATTTTTTTATAAAAAAAAATTAAATTTTTCTGATTTTTATATTATCTCTTAATATTTTACATAAATATAATAACAAAGAATAAAAATAGTTTTTGAGTGAAAGAATTAAATTATAATAATACATGTATAATTTTTTTGAATTTATTCTCTTATTGTTATTATTTTTTTATTGTTGATATTAAATTTTTATCAGTTGTAAATATATAATTTTAAATAAATTAAAATTTTAAAAAATACTTTTTACAAGAAATAAAATAAAAATAATAGTAGTAATGAACAATATATTAAAAAAAAAATTAGTTATATTATAAATTTATGATAATTTTTTTAAATTAAATTGTGATGTTAGTTGTAACTGGCGCCCTTGTATGTGTTTATATATATATATATATATATATATATATATATATATATATATATATATATATATATATATATATATATATATATAATTTTTAATTTTTTGTATCTTTAACGCGTCTTATTTTATATATTTTTTTTAAAATTTTATATTTTGTGTCCGTATTCGTGCCTCGTGCTTCTAATATAGATTAGATAAATATATAATCGCTCAAGTTGCAAACAACAACATGAAGAATAGCCTTTCACTCATTCGAAGAGCTGAAGCAGTTTCCGCTTCTCCCTGTCACTTTCGAAGAAACCTCGTATTTCTCCCCCTTAAATACCATATTTTGAACACCTAATGGAAATTAACTTCCAGCAACCAAAGCGTTATCAGAAACCAGTTATTCCAAATAGTAAAGACAAATTCAAAGGAGCAGCACAACAAATTTGTTCGAGTGACAGACCTTCTGGGAGATGGGAAGCTGAGATCAAAGGCAACCCAGAAGATGAGAATGTGGCTTCGCAGATCCGATACTCGCACCAACTTCATTATTTGTGTCTCCTTGGATTCCCCTCTTGCTTCTCGGATTCGAAATCTGCTTAACAGACAAGGAACCAAACAAGAAGATGTTGATGCCTCTGCCTCTAGGGTCAGTATCACTAGTAGTAATGCAATAAAGACAACAATGACTAGTGTCTTTATATATATATATATATATATATATATATATATATATATATATATATATTTATTTATTTATTTATTTATTTATTTGTGTTATCAGCTACACTCATTGTACGTAATTTAATTTAGACAATATTAAATATGCCAACAGAAGCAAATGAAAACATAAATTAGGAATGCTGATGCAGATAATTGTGTCCACTACTAGCCGAGTTCACCCCCCTCCCCACACACACACACACACACACACACACACACACGTGTGTGTGTGTGTGTATATAACCATGCAGAATTGACAATATGTACCCATTGTCTATATCCATAATTGCATTTTATGGATGGGTCTTATTTTCCAAAAGAAAAATGATGCTAGCCATGTTTCTTAATAAACTAATATTCATTTAAATAACATTAAAGCAGAAGACCAATCTCTTTGTTCCAATGAAGTTCTTCGAAGTATTATCATTCATGATGTAATTAGTCAACGCATATTGATGAATCAACAAAGATATCACCTGTAATTGCTATGTGCAATTTTGACGCAATGGAAGTTTAAATTTCCCTTCTATTCCTTTCTTGTTGATTGCATAGTCCTTTTTTTTTTGTTAATTAATAATAGAAATATCATCGACCCTCTTCTGAACTCCATCTTATATCACCTTAAAGTTTGTTATGGAAAGTTCAAAAACAATACAATGATAGAGTCAGAAAATAGGCTTTAAAATGTATGAAAATCACACTTTCCTTTAGGGAGTGTTTGATAGGAAGAATTTTTTAAAATTTCTGAAAAACTGAATTTTTAAAAATTAAATTTTTATGTTTAATTTTTAAATTTTAAAATAAGATTTTCAAGAAATATAAATTATTGAGAATGATATTTTAGTATAATTTTCACGAAAAGTTTCTTATATAGGGAGATAGAAATTTAAATTTCTTATACCATAGAAATTTTTTTTAAATATAATTTTTATTTTATTTTATCGCTTTCTCTTTTATTTCTCTTTTACTTATATCTCTTTTTTTATTTATATCTCTCATACTTTCTCTTTCATTCCTCTCTTTCTTACTTTCTTTCTCATAATTTTTTTCTTTTTTCTTATCACTTCTTTTATTTTCTTTGCACTCATCTCACACACTTTAACATAAATAAAGATATTTTTGAAAAAGTATTACAATTTTTTAAAATTTTTTATTATAACCAAATATAATAATAAAATATTTTTAAATAAATATTTAAAACTAACTAAATATATTTTATACATTCTTAATAATCGTTATTCTCAAAAAATATGATTATTAAGAATAAAAAATATTTCTGCATATACAATATTTGTCTCCATTAGTTTTTGTAGGTTTAAGGCAATTCACCCCTACGATTTATTTAAAGCACTTAGATAATTGCACCAAGTAATTGTAAAATCCTCTCCTCAAGAAGAGCTTTTAAAGAGAAATATAGAAGTGTATGAATGATAAGATATTGTTGTTGTGCATAATTTGATATTAGTTTTGAATATATTTAAAATATCATTTCTGAACTAACGCCTTTTCAATGGTAACTAATTAACCCAATTTGTGAAACTATCATGCATGTTAATATTTAATCAACACAACTTGTAAAATCATCATGTATGTTGACCCTTGCCAACAGAACTTGTTAAACTATCATGTTTATTGATCGTTAACCCACATAACTTGTCAAAGTATCATGTAGGTTGATAATATCCTAATAGTCACTTTAACTATTCTTTCGTAATTTTTAACCCAATAGCCACTTTAAACTTATATGTCTTTTCACATGTATTTTTTTTGGAGGAACATTAGAATATGTCTTTTCACTTTAACCCAATAGCCAATTTAACCTAAGTGGTTTATCAACCTATATGTCTTTTCACAAGCTAGTTATGTTATGAATCTTTATATTTTTTTTACATGTTGATTATTTTATAAATTTTTATGTCTTTTCCCATGTATTTTTTTGAACTATCTCCTACTCTCTCTCACTCTCTCCCTGTCTCTCTCTTGCCTACGTTTTTTAAAATACAACTTAAAAAAAACACTATAACAAAGAAATAAATAATATTTGACAAAATTATTTAATAAGTGTTTTTATTAATATCATTAGTGTTTGGCTATTCTTCTAAAATTTTCTTTTTACTATTAAATTATAAAAAGGGATATATTTAAAAATAATTTTACAATCAGTACTTTCGAATAAAAGTAATTTTAATTATTAATTCTATTTAATTTAATTATTTTTAAGCTTTTATGGAATTAAAATATAAAATAAGATTAAATCATAATATGTGCAGCCCGCGCACCCGCACACACAAACATATATATTATTTGCTTAAAATAAATTTATTAAATTATATTAAAATATATAATACAAGATAAATTATAAAAAAATCTATCAATCAAATAATAAATTTTTTATTTTAAAAAATTAAGAGACTTAGTTAATAAAATTTTATGCATTTAGTGAGGTATTTCAAAAGATAAAATTAAATAGTTTTGTAAATTTCAATTTAAATGAGGGCACTTTTGTTCACAAAAAGGTTAATTTTTGCTTTTAGGCCCAGTTTGGGTATACAGCTTATTTAAGTACTTATAGAATAAGGCTTTATATAAAAAGCGCTTATAGAAAAAGGACTTTTAAATTAAGTTATTTAGCGTTTGGATACATATTTAAAAAAGTGCTTTTCAAATTTATAAATTTTTTAAAAAACATTTGGATATAATTTTGATGGACGGAGAGAGGTAAATGGTATAATTTTGATGAAATTTTAACTTGTAAAAGTACAAAATAACTTTCTGATCATGTGAATTTGAACTTTCACAGATGCTTTTTTTAATAAACTTAAAAAATTAGCTTATAAAATAAGCTAAAATTAGCTTATTGAAGATTGATAAGTTACTTATTTAAACTTATCCAAACACTGTTTTTTTAACATAAAAGCACTTATACTGATAGACAAACTCTAATAAGCTGTAAGTTGTGCTATCTAAACGGGCCCTTATTTCAGCTTTTGCTTCTCCTTCTCTTTCAATGGAGAAGCTCTAAATTCATACTTCTCTATTTAAGCAGAAAAATAGATTTTATTAAAATTTAACGCTGGCTTTGAGTTTTGGTCAAATAGGATATGAAAACATAAAAAAAGTGTTTTCTTTTAAATGGAGTTTCATATTTTGAATGTTGAGGCTTGATATTTCCCCTTTTTTTCATAAAAAAATGTAACTTGTAGAATAAGTTGTTTTTCATTAGAATATGTTAATTGGTTATAATTTAAGGTAATAAAATGAGAAATAATTATCTTAATGTGGCTTAAATAGTAATTAAGTTTAAACTTAATAGTTAAAGATTTTTGTAATATCAAATATTCAAATCAATGAAAAACAATTGTGAGGAGGGACAATTTTAATACTTTAAATAAAATTAATTGTGTATTTAAAAAATATAAAATGCTCGTGTAGAAAAAAAGAGAAAGAGATTTTTAAAAAAATGGTGCAATTTATGCGAACGTGACTTCTTTCAATATTAAAACACACATGTTGATGTCCTAATTTAGCCTCTTCATGATAATATGGCGATTGGAGAATGCATATAATAATTTTTTCAATTATTCAGTAGCTCTATCTTCCCTATAAACTTCTTTTACTCCCAAATGACGCCAAAAAGACAAGTGGATGAAGAAGCCCATTTGTGCATAGCACACGAAAATTCTAGTTTTTTTATAGAGAAAATGGGGGTGAAGTCTCATTTTACAATACATCAAAGATATTAAGCATATATAATTTACCCAAAAATAAAACCAAACTACCAAATAAATTAAAATTTTAAAAAATCATAAATAGAGAAAGTGATGATAATATAATTCACTAAACATTTTTTTTTAGGATGTACAAGGAAAACAAAATCTAATCCCCTAGTTTATTTCTAACATATCCTGAATTGTGTATACTTGGTAATTGATAATCACCTAAACTAGCTATCAATAGGTAATCCATTTAGCTCAGAAAGGTACATCATTGTTTATCTTTTATCCAAGGAACTAAATACCGTATCGTTTCCACCCAAACGTCCGAAATTTTTTAATTTCAGAAGGTGTTGTTGTTTTAATTAAAATTCCAAACGCATGAATCTGTTGGAGTACAGATTTAATGGTATGTAAGGTCGATCCCACAAGGATTGCAAATTGATAGGAAACTCTAATTTGAATCCAAATAAATAACTCTAACCTAGTTGTCAAAATATTTGTTTTGTGAGGAGCATATTAAATTAAGTGTGCAGGGAATTGATGTACTCAAATTAAATTGAAATGTATTCAAGGTAAAAAGAATGTTAAGGTTAGGAGATCCACTCTTAGTATGAGTAATGATAAATTTAACTCTTTTATCACTCAATTAGAATCTTCACATGAATAAGGTTCCAATCGCAAAATGTATTACTTTGAGCTCACTTTTATTTATACATGAATTATATTTACCTCCTTTTACACCATTAATACATGCTTGTAAAATGGATTCAAGAATACATCGTGCCAATTATTATATTGTCTACAATGTATCAAGGTTCACACTTTACAAGTTTAGAATGAAATGAGGTACGGAGAAGAAACATAACAAGAAATAGATAGCAAGGCCAACTATAAACATAATAAGAGATAGGCAGTTTGATAGAACCAGCCAATAAGATAACAAGAGATAAGAAGAAATAAAATAAACATAATAACATAATATAACAAGAAATAGGCGGTTTGATAGAACCGGCCAATAAAAATAACAAAAAATCGGCGGTCTGATAAAACCAGCCATTAAGAAATAACATGAGAAAAGAAATAAGAAGGTAAATACAATATCAAAGTTAAAAATTAAGATTAAGAGTTAGATTAATTATTATTTTCACACCAAGAGTTTCACCCTTTACCTTAGCATAAGGAGATTAGTTCTCCATATTCAAATTAAGAAAGCAAAAATGAAGATGAACAAGCATGATGATATTATGAAGGGATAACAAAGTATTTAAAGCAATAAGGACATTACAATACTAAAAAAAACTAAAATTTATGATCTCAAAACTACACTTTCTTTAGCTATTTTTGACCCCTTTCTAGCTCACAAGACCCCTCTATTTATAGATACAACTAGTGAGGTAAGTGACAAAACAAGTTGCACTAAAGTTGACAGATTGGATTGTACTAAGTCCACAGAAAGTAATCATGATATCCCTCTTTGATAGCCACCCAATTTGCTACCCATTTGAAAAGAAAAGTTGTAGCAAATTGTGCAACTATCTACCTACCAAATTTTGTATACATTAACTGTAGTTTATGAGATATGGCCCAAATATTGTAGCAAGGTTGGGCTGGACTGCACCAGCAAGCAGATTTTCTTCTAGCCCAATTTTCACCCTCTTAGTTTCTGAATTTGTTGATCACGTAAACGTGAAAGTTGTAGAAAATTGTGTCAGCTATTCACTTACCAAATTTCATATATATTGGATATGTAATTTATGATTTATAATTAAAATACTAGAGTAAGGTTGGGCAGAAAAACAAACAGCAAATATATTTTCAACATTGGAGATTTCTTGAATCTTTATATTTAAGTTCTTTTGAAAATATAGTCATAAATCAAGATTGGATTAATGTACATATCCATTAAGATGCGTCTCAGGAGTCAAAAAGATAATGCTCCTTACTCAGCCATCTTTAATGAATTCATCTTAACCACTTGGTTTATAGACATCATTTCCAAAGAATCACAATTTAACTTTGATTCCTCTAATTGAGTCAATTTTCTATTTTATTCTCCATCTGTAGAAGATGTATAAAATTAGAGATAAATACAAAAAATAAGTGCTTAAATATGACAAACAATTAAGATGAAAGTATTTAATTCATGGTTATAAAACTCACTCATCAACTACCCCCAAACTTAATCTTTTGCTTGTCCTCAAGCAAAACACACAAACTTCAAATTTCGAAAGATGAGTGATGAGTTGTATTTGACTTACTAAACATTCCTCAAGGATTTAAAATGTGCAACGAAAGAAAATATCAAGATTCCAAGGTTATGTAGAACTTCAATTCAAATGCAACGTATAGTTTACTCTTGAATCTCAAGTGTGTGTGTGGTAATCTTTTGACATTAGGCTTTTTGTATTCAAATAAATTTATGTAATTAAATATTTAAAGTAAATCTCCAGATAGATGCATGTAAGACTCCATAAGCTTATTTTTCATGTCACTCTCCACTAATATAGACTAATCATAACATTTAAGATTATCAAGACTTTTATTAGGCTTGTAATTTATGGCATGGGTTAAAGATAGATAAAAAGATATTAATGAAAGCTCAATTCAACATACATGATCATTTAGGTCCTTTCAAATTCTTTTGATATTATCATGTAGATTCTATCTCCAACCTTATTCTCATCCTTACATTATTTACTCATACTACATTTTTCTTTCTTTTTTTCTTTTTTGAACATAAACCCCAAAACTTATTTATTTAGGGAGTTCTATATAATGTTTTTTAACTCCATCCATCCATCCATGAACCATAGCTTTTCAAATGATCATTTCTGAAAGGTAAGAGTTAGAAACATTTTTGTTTAAAGGCTAGATAATAATATAGGTGTACAAGAAATGAGAAGCATAGGCTCAAAATGGGTTACTAGAGATAGCATAATAAATAGGTTGGTCTGAAAGGCTCAAACGATTCCAACAATGCCTAATTCATTTCTTAAATGGAGAGTAGTTTAGGATTTCGCCTCAAGTGACAATCAAATAAGTTCTAAAGTCTTATGAAATCACTTGTTATATTTGAATCACATAAATCTTTTCTGAATAAACAATAAGTCAAATGTAAAAGATTAAGTGCTCAAGATATTTGGGATTTTCAAGTAAAAAATACGTTGCAATAGAATTTAAGTTCATACATAACACTCAGAACTCATCTATTTTTCAAAGGTTACATGCACTTTAAACTATTTTCATCATTGGTGTTAGTTTTACCAAATTCCAAAACATCACTTAGAATTTTTTTTTTGAAAGATGAACAAACACAAAACAGACAACAAAGATTGAAAGAGATATTACCTGAAAGGAGATTAAGGAAAAGATGAACCTGCAACAAACTAACAGAGAAATAAAAATTTATGCAATCAAATAAAATGAGTTACAGATGGAGAGTCAAGTCTAGTTTACGCTTTAAGCGGTTGTTTGATGTCCAATCTATTTGAGCCATAGTTGGATCAGGTACATGGACAAACGCTTGTAATGCGTCAATCAACTCATCAACATTTGAGGCCGAGATTAGAATCCGTCGTGCTGAGTGTGAGATAAACCTCTGTTCTACAGCTTGATCAAGAAAAGACAACAAACCGTCAAAGAAATTGTTAACATTCAACAAACCTATTGGTTTATGATGGATGTTCAGTTGTGCCCAAGAGATGATTTGAAATTTTTTATTTAGAGTACCAAAACCACCAGGTAAGGCAATGAAGGTGTCAACGTTGCACATCATTCTAGCTATGCGTTCATGCATGGAGGATACCCTACATTCTTCCCTAATTGTTTTTCCTACGATGTTTGATGCAGCTAGAGCTGTAGGAATAATACCTAGAACTTGACATCCACCTAGATATGCATATCTAGACACACTCCCCATTAACCCTCGACAACCTCCACCATAAACTAAATGAATTTTTCTCTTGGTTAGTACCATACCCAAAGTTTGTGCTGCTTTTACATACTCTCCATTTTTCCCAAGACTGGAACCACAAAAGACACAAATATTTCTAAACTGGCGAACTGAGATTCCCTCCATGACTGCACTTACACTAATTTTGGGTATGAAAGTGAAGATGGTAAAGTGTGCATTTATAGAACTCAGACAAGGACATACTTACAGTGGTTAGGTGAGTAGGCCAGTGGATGTCCGCTAAAGTAAATGTGAAAGATGATAACACGCATGCATATGTACATTAGTTGTGATTGTGGCTCACATCTTCCTCTGATTTTACGTACAGTAACGACTTAAACGCCCTCTATGGGTCGAGGATATGTTTCCCATCCAATTTTCTTATAAATTGGCAAACAGGGTCTTTTAACGTTAGATTCCCAAGATTGTACCGTTTATGTTCTTTTTTGAAATGGAGCCATAAACCGATAATACCGATATGCACAGATCCACTAGGATGTGTCTCAAGAGATGTTGGATGAAAGTTATCATCCAATGACTCCTTACTCAAACCATCTTTAATGAACTTAATTTTGTCTTCCTAATTTACAGATACCCAACCCAAAGAACAACAACGTTTGTTGCAAGTTTCACGTCCACATTTGTGACAAACACCCATTCGTTTAGCTCTGCGCTTTTTAGCAAAATTGCTTTTTCCCAAACCAAGTATGTAAGAGATGAAATTATTTGCAGACTCACTTGATAACCATACCTTAGCTTCAATTAGTGAACGAATATTAGTAGGCATCCTCATGTTCATCAACACCCTTAATCTTGTAACCCGTGCTTTGTAAATTTTTCTCAATGCATTGGGTGAAAGAGAGGGAAAATAATTTTTCAATTTTGTGAGAATGTCCTCCATTCTCGACTCAATTTTTTTTTCTTTTTTTTTTTTGAAAGAGCAAAAGCAACAAAGGTAGGGAAAACAACAGAAATTCAAAAGAAGATAACACTGAAGGGAAAAATTAATGCAAGTTAAATAAAGAACAATCTTACCTAGATAGCGTGCGCAACAACCTTTAACAACAGAAGCAAATCAATATTGGTAGATAGGATTACACAAAGGTGTCTCCTCTATCTCCGGGTTATGTAATTCCAAAAATGCTTTCAATCTTTGACCATTCACTTTAAACACATCACCATTCTTGGGATTTTCCATCTCCACTGCACCATATGGATAAACAATACGAACAGTGAATGGGCCCGACCACTGAGAACGTGACTTTCCTGGGAATAAGTGCAAACGAGAGTTATATAGAAGGACCTTTTGACCTACATTAAATGATTTCCTTAAAATACGTTTATCATGAAAAGCTTTCATTCGATCCTTATACAACTTTGCACTTTCATATGCATCATTCCGTATTTCTTCCAGTTCATTGAGTTGAAGCTTCCTGTGAGAACCTGCTTTGTCAAGAGCAAAGTTAAATTGTTTGATGGCCCAATAAGCTTTATGTTCTATTTCAACAGATAAATGACAGGCCTTGCCATACACAAGTTGGTAAGGAGACATTCCAATAGGGGTTTTAAAAGCAGTATGATAAGTCCATAAAGCATCAGAAAGTTTCAAAGACCAATCTTTCTTATTTGGGTTAATCGTTTTTTCCAAAAAAATTTTAACTTCCCTATTTGAAATCTCAACTTGACCACTAGTTTGTGGGTGATATAGGGTCGCAACTTTGTGTGTGATGCCATATTTTTTCATTAAATGCTCAAATTGCCTATTACAAAAATGCTTCCCCCATCACTAATGATAGCCCGTGGTGTGCCAAACCTTGAAAAAATGTTTTCTTTCAAGAATTTCACCACAATCTTGTGATCATTTGTTTTACATGGAAGAGCCTCTACCTATTTTGACACATAATCCACAGCAACAAGGATGTATAAATTTCCAAATGAATTAGGAAAATGACCCATGAAATCAACTCCCCAGACATCAAATATCTCAACAATAAAAATGGGAGTCAGAGGAATCATATTCCTGCGTGAGATACTGTCCAATTTTGACAACGCTCACAAGAACTACAATACAAATGGGCATCCTTGAACAGTGATGGCCAATAGAAGCCACATTGTAAAACTTTTGCAGCAGTTTTTTTAGCACTAAAATGATCTCCACAAGCATGATCATGACAAAAAGAAATAATATTATGTTGCTCACTCTCAAGAACACATCTCTAAATGATTTGATCAGGGCAATACTTAAATAAGTATGGATCTTCCCAAAAGAATTTCTTTACTTCAGTTAAAAATTTTACCTGATCTTGCTTACTCCAATGTGTAGGCATTTAACCTGTGACAAGATAATTAGCAATGTCAGCAAACCAGGGTAACTGAGAGATAGATATGAGTTGCTCATATGGGAAGAAGTCTTTGATAGGCAAGTTATTGTCACCTGATTCAATTACCAATCTAGACAAGTGATCAGCTATAACATTTTCAGATCCTTTCTTATCTCGAATTTCTAAATCAAATACTTGCAACAACAATATCCATCTTATCAAACGTGCTTTAGCATCTTTCTTAGAAAGAAGATACTTAAGTGTAGTATGATATGTAAAATCTACAACCTTAGATCCTAACAAATAAGATTTAAACTTGTCTAGAGCAAATACCACAGTTAGTAGCTCTTTTTCTGTTGTAGAATAATTCAATTGAGCATCATTAAGAGTTTTACTAGCATAGTATATCACATAAGGAAACTTATCAAGACGTTGACCCAAGACGACTCCAATTGCATAATCAGAAGCATCACACATGATTTCAAATGGAAGATTCCAATCGGGTCATCTAATGATGGGCACAGAGGTGAGTAAGAATTTTAGCTTTTCAAAAGCTTGAAAGCACTCTTCATCAAAGATAAAAGATGCATCTTTGGTAAGTAAACTACACAAAGGTCTGGAGATTTTGCTAAAATCTTTGATGAATCTGCGATAAAACCTTGCATGGCCTAAGAAAGAACGTACCTCTTTCACTGTCCGGGGAGGTGAAAGACTGGAAATCAATTCAATTTTGGCTCTATCTACCTCAATACCTTGATGTGACACAACATGCCCAAAAATAATTCATTTCTTAACAATAAAATGGAATTTTTTCCAGTTCAAAACAAGATTCTTTTCTTTACACCTAATTAAGACTAATATTAAATGATGTAAACATTCTTCAAAACTAGACCCATGTATAGAAAAATCATCCATGAATACTTCCAGAAATCGCTCTACCATGTCAGAAAATATGCTTATCATGCAACGCTGAAATGTGGCAGGTGCATTGCACAATCTAAATGGCATTCTACGATAGGCAAAGGTTCCAAAAGGACAAGTGAATGTAGTTTTCTCTTGATCTTCAGGTGCAATGGAAATTTGATTGTAACCAAAGTATCCATCAAGAAAGCAGTAATACGAATGTCCAGCAAACCTCTCTAGCATTTGATTTATAAAGGGAAGTGGGAAATGGTCTTTCCTTGTAACAGCATTCAACTTACGGTAGTCAATACAAACACGGCACTTAGTTTTCATTCTAGTGGGAATTAATTCATTCTCCTCATTTTTTACTACAGTAATGCCAGACTTCTTAAGGACTACCTAAATAGGACTAACCCATTCACTATCAGAAATTGGGTAAATGACATCCACATCAAGAAGTTTAATTACCTCAGCTTTCACAACTTCCTTCATGTTTGAATTCAAACGTCTTTGTGGCTCTCTTGAGGTTTTGGCATTGTCCTCCAAATGTATTCGTTGCATGCAAATTGATGGACTAATACCTTTAATGTTTGCTATTGTCCATCCTATGGCTTCACTATGTTCACTGAGGACTTTTATCAGTTCAACTTCCTGTTTACTATCCAAATCAGATGCTATGATAACAGGCAAGGTCTCAGAAGGTCCTAAGAACACATACTTCAGGGAATCAGGTAGATGTTTTAATTCTAACTGGAGAGGTTTCTCTATGGAAGGCAGTAGGACAGACTCAGAAGGTGTAAGTGTTTCTGTTTCGGCTTTCCACTTATTGGTATTCATAAATAGAATAGTTTCTAACAGGGAATTTACCTCACCAACTAAACAATCCTCATTTATGTCCATGTTGAAGTGGGCCAAACATTCTTCCAAAGGGTCATAGACTATACTCTCAATCATATTGACCTCACACACATCACCAGTGTCCACAGGTTGACGAGAGACATTAAATACATTCAATTCAACTGTCATATTTCTAAAAGATAGATTTAAGATACCATTACGACAGTTGATGATTGCATTGTATGTTGCCAAAAATGGTCTACTTAGTATGGCAGGTGTATCTACATTCTCAATAGGTTTAGTGTCAAGAACAATAAAATTTACAGGAAAGTAGAATTTATCAACCTTTATGAGAACATCCTCTATGACACCTCTAGGAATTTTTGTGGACCTAATTGCTAATTGAAAGGTCACTGATGTAGACTTCAACTTTCTTAGCCTAAGTTTTGCATATACAGAGTATGGCAACAAATTCACACTTGCTTCTAGATCAAGTAAGGCTCTGTTAATCACATGGTCACCTATCACACATGAAATTGTAGGACAACTAGGATCTTTGTACTTGATAGGAGTTTTTTGTTGAATTATAGAGCTCACTTGTTTAGTTAAGAATGCCTTTTTTGGAACATTGGTTTTCCTTTTCACCGTGTAAAGATCTTTCAGGGATTTTGAGTAAGCAGGTACTTGTTTGATAGCATCCAGAAAAGGGATGTTAATGCTTACTTTCTTAAACACCTCTAAAATGTCACTATACTGAGTATCTTTCTTGATTGTTGCAAGTCTTTGTGGGAAAGGAGCTTTGGGGGTACAAGGAATTTGTTCACTTTTCATTTCACTTGAGTCATTATTTTGGGATTCATGTTGACTCTGTTCCTCATTTTTTGGCATGTGAACGTGATTATCAATGACTTTTGCAGATCTAAGGGCTATTACAGACTTTACTTTTTCATTAGAATTTGTTATTGATCATACTTCAAATTGACCCTTAGGATTAGGAACAGGTTGGCTGGAGAATTTTTTTTTTCTCTCTCTCCTACAACATTAGCTATTTGAATCAATTGTGTTTCAAGCTTTGAAATAACTTGAGTGTGAGATTGCAAAACTTGTTGGGTCGACTACATGAACTGTTGCAAGGTATCCTCTAAAGAAGGTTTTCTTTGTTGTGGTACTCCGAAAGGAAGAGTATGTTGAGGAACTTGAGGGTATGAATTGGGAGGGAAAAATTGTTGCCCACCTTGATTCATTGGAGGCTGATTTTGTCTCCACGAAAAATTTGGACGATTTCTCCAATTTGAGTTGTATGTTGGTGCAAATGGATTATCTGATGATTTTTCATAAGACTGGAGGGAATTAACCTGCTCAGGGAATGATTCTTGGTAAGCTGGTATGGATGGACAAGATTGTGCAATGTGAGATGTACTATAACATAATGCATATGCCTTTATCCTAGTATTGATAGAAGGGTTCAAATTGTGGCTCAAAGTTAGAGCTTCTACTTTTCTAGTGAGATTGGCTAAGGCAGCTTTCACATCTGTGTCATTACTCACTTCATAAATTCCTCCTCTTTTTGGGATTTGAGATTTCTTATCCTTTGAATCTGTGCAATTCCAATGTTGAGAATTTTTTCAGATAGAGATCCTAAGGACTCCCAAGCTTCCCCCTCACTCAATTGTAAAAATCGCCCACCATGCATACTTTGGATCATTTGACGATTTGGTGCAACTAAATCATCATAGAAATATTTTACCTGTCTCCAAATTTCAAAACCATGATGAGGGCATTTCAAAAGAAGATCATTAAATTTTTCCCAACATTCAAAAAATTGTTCACCCTCTTTTTGGAAAAAATCAGAGATTTCCCTCTGAAGGGCATCAGTTTTAGACATAGGGAAATTTTTTGACAGAAACTTGTTTACCAATTGGTTCTAACTAGTAATAGTTCTTGTAGGGAGGGAATTCAATCCAGCTTTCGCTTTATCCTTTAATGAGAAAGGAAACATTCTAAGGCTAACTGACTCATCATTGAAATTTTGAAATCGAAGAGTTGAACAAATTTCAAGGAATTCTTTCACATGCAAGTATGGATCTTCTCTTTCCAAACCATAAATGATAGTAAAAGTTGGAGTATGGCTGGTTTGAGTTCAAAATGGGCTGCAATAGTTTATGGTAACACTATGCAAGATGGAGTATTGGGTACAATAGGTGAGAAGTACTCCATAAGAGTTTTTGTATGCACAACTTATTCTTCCATTTCTAATGGTGATTCAACAAAATCTAATGTTGCAATTGTGAGATCAATGGGTGACCCTAAGTTTTTCCTAACCAAACGCTTATCTTGATCACGTTTTCAACCACGCATAAACTAAAAAAAATTATAAACAAATGTTTCTAATATCACACAACATAATTCCTAACAAAATAAAAATAAATTAAAAAAATCACAAAATTATATAGAATTTTTTTTACAAAGAAAAATTCCTATACAAAGAATAAATAAATATTCTAAATTATAACTAGTGGAAGAATTATACTTACCTGGCTTTAATTAGCTTTTCCATTGCAATCCCCGGCAATGGCACCAAAAACTTGTTGTTATTTTAATTAAACTTGCAAGCGCACGAATCTGTTGGAGTACAGATTTAATGGTATGCAAGGTCAATCCCACAAGGATTGCCAATTGATGGGAAACTCTAATTTGAATCCAAATAAATAACTCTAACCTAGTTGTCAAAATATTTATTTTGTGAGAAGAATATTAAATCAAGTGTGTAGGGAATTGATGTACTCAAATTAAATTGAAATGTATTCAAGGTAAAAAGAATGCTAAGGTTAGAGGATCCACTCCTGGTATGAGTAATGATACATTTAACTCTTTTATCACTCAATTGGAATCCTCACATGAATAAGGTTCCAATCGCAAAATGTATTACTTTGAGCTTACCTTTGTTTATACATAAATTATATTTACCTCCTTTTACACCATTAATGCATGCTTACAAAATGGATTCAAGCATACATCGTGCCAATTATTATATTATCTACAATGTATCAAGATTCACACTTTACAAGTTTAGAATGAAATAAGGTACGAAGAAGAAACATAACAAGAGATAGGTGGCGAGGCCAACCATAAACATAATAAGAGATAGGCAGTTTGATAAAATCAGCTAATAAGATAATAAGAGATAAGAAGAAAGAAAATAAACACAATAACATAATATAACAAGAAATAGACAGTTTGATAGAACTAGTCAATAAAAATAACAAGAAATCGGCGGTCTAATAAAATCAGCCATTAAAAAATAACATGAGAAAATAAATAAGAAGGTAAATACAATATCAAACATTAAGGTTAAAGTTAGATTAATTATTATTCTCACATCAAGAGTTTCACCCTTTACCTTAGCATAAGGAGATTAATTCTCCATATTCAAATTAAGAAAGCAAAAATGAAGATGAACAAGAATGATGATATGATGAAGCGATAACAAAGTATCTAAAGAAATAAGAACATTGCAATACTAAAAAAAACTAAAATTTATGGTATTAAAACTATACTTTCTTCAGTTATTTTCGACCCCCTTCTAACTCACAAGACCCCTCTATTTATAGATACAACTAGTGAGCTAAGTGACAAAGTAAATTACACTAAAGTTGATAGGTTGGATTGTACTAAGTCCACCGAAAGTAATCATAATATTCCTCTTGGATAAAAAAAATTTAAAATAATAAAATATAAAATTGTAGCATGTCTTCTTGAATTTTATTTCAATTTTTCTTAGTATGATTGTAAATGTATAAATTGGTAAAAAAATAAATTTTTATTTAACAAAAATAATTAATGTCTTTATTATAATAAATTTAATATTTTAAAATTTTAATTTTTTGACTATGTTAATATATGAAAAACTTAATTTTTATGCCTAAAAGTTTTCAATTTAATTTTTTATTCATTTATTAGTAATTATTTAAAAAATTATTTTAATTACAAATATTTACATCTTTTTAATAAAAATATTAATATATTTTTTAATAGAGTTATTATTTTATATTTTGGTTAAAGTATTTTTATTTTGAAAATAACATATTTGAAAATAATAAAATATAAATATTATTTTTGTCTTATAATTAAGTTTATATTACTTTTTAGTTATATAATCATTATAATACATAAATTGCAATAGGATTTTGGTCATTCAACTTAGTCATTTAAAATTTTATTAACAATATTTATAATAAATTCATTTATAAATTATATATAATTATTAAATTAATTACATTTAAATTTAATAAAAATTAAGATGTAGCCATTTAGACTTAAATATAATCACTTCAATAATTTACCATTTTATTTGCACATTTCTTTTCCCTACATGCATATATTTGAATAATTTAGCCAAATATATGTCTATATATTTGTTTTAATTATTTAATTTGTTTTACATTTTCATAACATTTTTAATTTTGTATTATCATTAATTTTCACACATTTATTTAAATACATAAATGGATGCTGAATTTAATTTATGTTTATAAATGAATTTTCTTCAAATATTTATTCTATATTTTGCATATTTGAATGGAAAAAAGATTATTGTGTTCATAATGTTAATTTTGTTTGTTTGTTTATTTATATTAAAATTAGTTAATATTATTTATATATAGTATATATAGTTAATATTTATAGTATGTGTATAATAATATTTTGTTTACATATACATATATGAATAACATTTAATATTGATATTAGGATATAGAATTTATTTTTCTTTTTACATATTTATATTGTGATTTTATGGTTATAGGTATGAGTTCATGTAAGGGTAAAGCAATATTAATAAAGGAGGATCCAAAAGAGAAAAAAAGAAGAGAAGAATAGATCCTGGTTGGACCTATGGAGAAATTATAGGTGGAAATAGACAACATGTACAATGCAACTTTTGTTACAAAATAATGAAGGGTGATGGTGTAACTCGATTGAAGTAACACCTAGTTGGGGGTTATACAAATGTTGAGAGATGTGAAAAATGTCCTAGAGAAATTGCTAATAAAATGAGAGAAATTTTAAAAGGCAAACAAACAGAGAATGAACAATTCAGTACTACGAGAACTGAAATAAGAGAAAATTTAATGGGGGAGCTAGAAGAAGAGCTGGCATTCAAGAAATATCATCTAAAGATTCAGACGATGATATGACAATTAAAGAGAAGGAGGAGTTGGAATATGCAAAACAAATATCTATTGAAGAGATACACAAGGCAGAAAGAGAACATAAATCTGGTTATTTTCAGCCAATATCAAAGAAAGGAAAAATACCTTTCTTTCGTAATGAAAGTGTAAAAGAGTCTACAAGCAAATTTTTTGGCAAGAAAAAAGAAAAAAGATATAAGCAAGGAAGAAATGGATCCTTCAATATATCGCTAACGAGATGTGTATCAACAAAAATTGCACCATTTGTGGAATCCTAAAAAGTGGGCAAAGTTAGCAAAGCAAGCAATTGGTAAATTCTTTATTTATCAAAATATCCCACCTAACAAAGCTCAAGGTCCATTTTATGATATTATGATTGATGAAATTGCCCGCACGGATGTTGGGGTGAAATTTCCAACTCCTTATGAAATTGGTGGGCCAATTCTTGATGATGAAATAGAAGAGATAAAAGAATATATAGAAGAATTTAAGAAGAAATGGGAAACTTATGGTATCACAATTATGTGTGATGGTTGGCAATCCACCACTCGTTTGACAATCATAAACTTTTTAATATATTGTGATGGGAGAATAATTTTTCACAAGTCAATTAATATGAGTGGAAGAGAAAAAGATACCAAATATATTTTTAGTTTGATGGATCAAGTGGTTGAAGAGGTTGGTAAAACTAATGTTGTACAAATCATTACAGATAATGCATCTGCATATATGAAGGTTGGTGAGTTATTGATGCAGAGGAGACCACACTTGTATTGGACTTCTTGTGCTGCTCATTCTCTCGATCTAATATTGCATGATTTTGAAAAATTTGAAAAAGTTCAAAATGTTTTAGAAGATGCTAAAATGTGTATTAATTTTATTTATAATCGTTCTAAAATTCTTCACATTATGAAAACCTATTGCACATGAGAGTTGATTAGGCCAGATCAAACACAGTTTATAACCAATTATATTGCTCTTGCAAGTCTCTTGGAGCACAAGAATGGACTACAAAGAATGGTAACTTCAAATTAATAGTCAAAAAGTTCTGCTAATAAAAGTTCAGTCGGAACACGAGTCCACACCACCATATTAGATCTAAATTTTCAGAAGAATGTAAAGAAAATTGTTGATATACATATGGTAATTGCTAAGGTTCTAAGGATGGTTGATGGAGAAAAGTGAGCCACAATGTTGTACTTGTATGCAGCAATGTGTAAGGCCAGATCAACAATTCAAGCAATAGCTCCCAAGTCATGTAAAAAATATCTTGATGTCATTGACCGTCGTTGGCATAAACAAATAATAAGTGATATTCATATGATAGGTATGAAATGAAATGTTTGACTATATATTTATATTTGTTATTTTGACAATATATGCTTATTTATTTCATTTTTGACTATACTAATTAGTATTTTATTTTTTATTCTCACTAAAAAAAACATATTATTTGAATACATCATATCAATACTTTGAAAACCTTAGATCTCGAGAAGATTTGTTGAAGGAGCTTAAGCATGTAATTTCTAGATTAGAGCCCAACTCAACTAAAGCTTCCTATGCACTAAATGAGGTATTTATAATTTTTTCTTTATCTTTTTTGTTTGTGATCAGAACCATAATAAATTGCTTGCACTATATTTTTCATGTAGTTAAAAATATATCAAGATGCTATGTATGGATTTTTTGATAAATTGGCTATCAAAGGAAGAGATAAAATAGATCCAGGTTTGACTTATTATATCACTAAAAAAATACCGTCTGTGTATAGAAGAACTTCAATAGATTATTAACTAACATGCACTACTTTTCTTTATTTTTTAGCTGAATGGTGGTTTATGCATGGTGCTGATGCTCTAAATTTGAGAAAAATTACAATAAGAGTATTATCACAGATAGCTTTATCTAGTGGATGCGAAAGAAATTGGAGCACATTTGCACTTATTCACACAAAAGTGCGTAATTTTTTGAATTATGATAAACTTGAAAAACTTGTTTTTGCACAATATAATATGCGATTGAAATTGAAGCATGTTATGAAGGATCATAATTCAAAAGATGTTAAGTTCAGAGTAATTGATTTAACTACTGTTTTTGAAGAAAATGATGGCCTTTCAGAATGGTTGGATGATCTTGGTGATGCATTATTAGATGAATTGGATGAAAATACTAAAAATATTAGACTAAATAGTTATTTGGCTACATTTTCTAATCGATGGTCAGATTCACAAACTATTCAACCAGATAGATTAACTAATGATGAGGAGTTTGAAAATTTTATGACAAGATCAGTACTTCGTCGATTTTCAGCCACTATTGATATTAATGAGGAATTAGAAGAAAATACTGATACTGACATAGATACAGGTGATGGTGATGGTGGAATGGGTGGTGGAAATATCACCACTACTGATGGAATTGGTGAAAGAAGTCATGTGATTTTCACATTAGAACAAGATTTTCAATATTGCACTGAAGATCAAGATCATGGTTATAGACCTTCTGATTACAACAAACCAAGTGATAATGATGTTGAAATGCAAGATGGTCAACAATTGGCTTTTGATTTTTCTTCACTTAACACTGGAGAATATGAGTCTTATGGTCATGGATTTGGTTATCATTCATCATCTTCGACATATGGTCAAAATTATGAATATCATTCATCATCCTCTGCATATAATCATGGCGCAACTTTGGGATATGGTTCATCTTACTTATCTTCTTCACAAGTTAGTTGGCGTCCTCCAACATACAATATAAAAGATTTTGAAAAATTTAAGAGAGAGTATGATAATTTTTCCATTCTCAAATGACTTGGATTGATTATTGTGACCATGTGGAGAGACATTATCAATTTCCTCTTAGATTATATCCAAGTTCTGGTTATCTACCTCCTAGACATTCTACTTTTAATTGATTTAAACTATCTAATAATATTTGTTGATATTGTATTGTATAATTTGAGACTTTGAGTATAATATGTAATTTGTATTGAATTTTATATATGTTAAATGTTATCAAATTTTATGAATGTTAATTACATCAATATTATTTGAATGACAATATTATTATTTAACACTATGTTATCTAAATTTATATATCTATATTATTGATAGTATGTTAAAATCGTTTAAAATTAAAAAAAAATTATAATTATTTAAAACGTTTCTTTAAAATTCTTTCATTTCCACAAAATTTTCGAAACGTTTTGAAATGTCTCCAATTTTAGAGTTACCGAAACAGTAGCTCGAAACAAAATTTAGTACCTTGCTTTGATCATCATCCCATCGCTAGGCCAGGGACTCTAACATCATTACTCATACGACTGGGGATTTTGGTATCCTTTCTTAATTTTGTTGCATATTCCATATGAGGCTAAGTTTGTAAAATTATTTATTACAATACATATAAATGTATTTATGCCATCCAAAAATTAAATTTAATATTGTTATAATTAATAAAAAGATTAAAAATGAAATTGTGTTAACAAATGTGTGTAATCACATAGTCTTTAATATACTATTTATTTTCACTATCTTTCTTATAGTGTATATAATAAATCATTCTTAGGAGTTATTTTAAATATTTAGATATTAACAAATAACAATTTTTTTAAATCTCTATTAAAATACTATTTAAAATTTCAGAAAAAATAATGGTAAAAGAGAATGAATACATTTTTCTAAATAGTTTTTAAATTTGTCAAACTTTTATTTATAATAAAAATATGTTCAAACATAACTCTTATGCACAATTATGACTTTTCTATACAGTTATGATTTTAGAATTTAATTTCAAAATAATTTAAAATTTTTAAATTAAAAATTAATTAATTAATTTAAACCAAATTGAAAAACTTAAAGCCGTTGGATCTATTTCAATCCAACGCACACGAATGTGTCAACTGTTAGTTGTATTTTATATATAAATATTTATTTGTATTTATTAGTATTTTGTCTCCAAATATTATTTTTAAAATTTTTATTTAATATGTGGTGTGAAAGTTAATTTATAAAATCTTAAAAGTCTTCAAAATCATTTAATGTGGGACTTTAATAAATACTTTTAAACACATTCTCTTAATTTTCAAATCATTTTCGTAACATATATATAACTCCTCACATTAAATTAAAAAAAGTCATAATAAAATATAATTTTTGTATTAAAAAATAATAATATAACCAATAGTTGATAAAAAAAAAAGAATAACAAGCTTCATATTAGTTTTAATATATGTTATATCTGAAGTGACAAAAAACCATTATTCATACTTACTCTTCATGAACATGTTACTTCAACAATTCTAAGTCTTTTAAGAATAATAAAACTAGAAAAGACAAGGACTTCCAAGAGAAGACTCTCTACTCTTAGTTTTATTAAAGAAATTGGAAAGTGAAAAGGCTTCCCCTTCCACTTCCAGATCAAGATGAATTTAAGCTATCAAGAAAACACTATGTAACAAGAGTAGTGTTATTACATCACTTTTACACCTTCTACAGACAATAATCTTTTACAAAAAATTAATTGCACAATTTATTATTTTAATAAACCAGTGATTTGAAATTTCATATCCTTCTCTTAGGTTGCAAGTTTTCCTAGTCTAGCAACTCTGTTTGATTCTCTTATAGTATTTAATTTTACCTTTTTTTTGTATAGCAAATGATGGTGCCAAAGAAAACAAAACAAAGTAGAAGTAATTAGGTCAGCGTATAGAAACCCTAAAGCATAGAAGAGAAAATTGTAAGCATCATGTAATAATCCTAAATTTAAAAAAAAAACAAGAAAAAAGAAAGAAGACAAAAGAAAAGGAAGGATTTAATTAGGTTAAAATTTGGGTTTAATTAGAATTAAAGAAGGATTTATTAAATTCAAAGGATTTTAGTAATTTCAAGGATTTTATTTTATTTATTATATGAATTTTTTAATGAAAAATTGTATGGTAAAATAGGATAAATTGAGATTAATGGAAAAATTATAGTTTTTAAAGGTTTTAGGGGCAAAATTATAAGTGATCAAAGAGATTTAATGGAAACATTGTAATTGACCAAAGGCTACCCACGCTCATAAGTTTTTTAGGTGGAAAATCTAAAGCAAACTTCAAAAAACCCAAGAAGAGAGCTTAAACCCCACTTTCTCTATCTAAGAAATCCTTATTTCTCTCTCTAGAATTCAAGCACTTTTGGACCTTTGATTACAATACCACTACCATTAATGAATTTAGAATGAAGAGAGCTACAATTCTAGTTTAATAGTTTTACTCAAATTGGCCAAAAACTAGTTAAAAATTGGAGGAGAAACTCTAAAAATGTGAGTTTCAAAACTTCTATTTAGAGTTTTTAAAATGAAAAATTAACACTATAGATGTATTTAGGAGGTGAAAACACCTTGGGAGCCAAAATTTCATGGGTTGCCCACATCCATAAAAGGTTCATGCACCTCGTGCACCTCCCCATTCCCTAATGAATGAAGGCCATGCGCAACCATTATGGTGGCGCAAGTAGCATGTGTCCCTGGTTTTTTTTACCAACATTAATCGAGCTCCTAGGGGCTAAATTATACAAATTCATGTTCATTTTTAAGATTTTTTGACCCTCTGGATTCAATATTGATGTACATTTTGCTAAAAACTGATTGGAAGATAGCATTTTGGAGGTAACCAACTGTGGGTTCCTTACTTTGTGAGTAAATACACTATAAGAAAAATTGCTTTCAATGAAAACTTGAAAATTCGTCATTGAATATCTCTTTTTAGTGACGACTTGAAGGGTTAGTCACTGAAAATCTATCTTTTAGTGATGACCTTGTTAAGTCGTCACTGAAAGGGGATATACTTTCCATGATGACTATGCAATGTTGTCACCAAAAAAGGGGTATTCAGTAACGACTCTTAGAGTCGTCACTGAAAGGGTATTTTTAGTGTTCACTCATAGTTGTCACTAAATGATTTCAATTGGGCAAACAACAAAAGAAAGGCATATATAGCATAATCCTTAAATAAAGCACTAAATGGTAAAAAAAAACTTAACATATTTTCTTCTTTCAATTGCATTTTGGACTTCCTACTCACAAAAAAGAGTCTGTACCTTACTGCATTTGCACAAAGAACTCCACTGTGAAGCATTGAGAACTCTCTACCTTACAAACCCCTATGTGAGTGGCTACTGTGGAGAACCATATTATCCTATTTTGTTGTATTGCCATCTTGAAGCATCTCAGATCACTGTTTACTCTTATTCTTCTCATATTTTAATTTGATTTTGATTTGGTTGGGGGGTTTTTCTCTTCTGTAGTTTTGAAGGCTTTTCTATTCTACCTAGAATTTATACTTTTGGGGGTTTTGTTTTGGATTTAAGTTACATTTTGTTTAGGTATTGAATTTGTTTTAGATGAAATAGAATCATGAAAACTATTAAGACGTCTCATGCAACTACTTTGGATCACTTCTTGCTCCTTCGTATTTAGTAAAAAAGTTCTTTCACTTGATTGGCTCATGCTTCATGTTTTATATTTTTTTTTGGGGCTAGCGTGTTTAGTAAAAATGTGCTTTCTCTCATGCTTCACGCTTTGTGTTTCCCTTGCTTGCCTCATGCTTTGTTCTTTCACTTCCTGCTCTCGAGTGTTGCTTCTTAAATATTGCATATATATAATGGGTCTGCATACCTTGTATCTCATGAAATATGACTTTTTGCTTTGATCACATTTTGGATTTTGTTTCATTTAGCACATTTATGTTTCAAATTTTTTTTGGGGCCAGCGTGTTTAGTAAAAAGGTGCTTTCTCTCATGCTTTATGCTTCGTGTTTCACTTGCTTGCCTCATGCTTCATTCTAGTGTTTCTTCTCAAATAATATATATATATATATATATATATGTGTGTGTGTGTGTGTGTGTGTGTGTGTGTGTGTGTATTATTGGTTTGCATACTTTGTATCTCATAGAGTATGACTTTTTGCTTTGATCACATGTTGGATCTTGGTTTCATTTAGCACATTTATGTTTCAAATTTTTTTTATGGCTAGTGTGTTTAGTAAAAAGGTTCTTTCTCTTATGCTTCATGCTTCATGTTTCACTTGCTTTCCTTATGCTTTGTGCTTTCACTTCTTGTTCCCTAGTGTTGCTTCTTAAATATATGTATATATACATATGCATAATGGGTTTGTATGCTTTGTATCTCATGGAATTTGACTTTTTGCTTTGATAACATTTTGGATCTTGGTTTCATTTAGTTCGTGTGCGCACACGTGTGCACACACACATACACACACATATATAGGTCCGCATGCTTTGTATCTCATGGAATCTAACTTTTTACTTTGATCACATTTTGGATCTTGGTTTCATTTAGCACATTTGTATAATCTCCTTCTAATATAATTTTTTATTTGTGGTTTTTCTTTTTAAATTTTTTAGTACAAAAAATTTATTATTTTTCTTTTGATGATTAGCCCTTACTTAACCTAGATCTACAAGTCAGCTGATGTTGCAAGCAGGGTTGAGAGCTAGTTGAAACTTGTGATCAGGCCCATGTACTCAAATCCTCCCATTCATGGTGTATTTTGTAGCTGTCATTCTCAAGGACTAGTAATTAGCCAAGACTATTCTGGTTGTTTTTTAAATTGAGCTAGGCAAAGAAGGATTTTTTGTTGACTATGCTTTCTTTTATGATGAAAGATAGTGTTGAACGGCTATAGTTAGAGTTGATGAATGTAATGGCTATTGATTAGTATATATATAGGCAATGCTTCCAATATATGAGTAATATCATCAAAAACAAGATTCTAATAAACAGAGTATATTAGAGGGTTGAGCTTATGTATATATATTGCCATATATGGATATGCACCATTGCTATTATAGAAAAAAAGTTAATTAAATGGATTATTTTTGAGTTAAAAATGATTGCTCATTTATATTCTGTTTAATTCAATTCATTACTAAAATAGAAGCAATGTTTCTGTTATTGTTTTCCATCTTTAATACTTAAGGAAGGGATTGTGAATGTTTGCCCAATTAGGAGATCTATTGATCCTTGTTTCATTAGTAACATTTATTAATCAAATAAATAAGGAAAAAAATATTTGCTATAAATTTAAAATGCCTTGAAAGTTGAAACAAGTTTTTTTTATATATCATTGATTATTTTGTTTAGGGGGAAGAAAAAAACTGTCAAGTGTCATCGCCTAAACATGAAGCAAATACATGCTAGTTAGGGCAAGTTTCAAGCCAATTATTTTGCTCTCTTTGTTATCAACATAGGAACCTAAGAGAATAAGGCACCACATCACAGCACTACAGGTATGCTATTTTCATTTATTACTTCACATTGACAATAGTTTCAATATTATGTGCTCTTTCTTTTCACATGGTCTTGACACAAACAGTAATGAATGAATTATGGAAAAATTATTTAGTCGTCATGATGAATTATTAGCATAAACAGTGACATAAATAGTATATGTAATGCCTGCTTTGATGAAAAATTGATAGAGTGCTCTCTGTCTTTCTTTTTTATCCACTTATTGTATATATTACTTTTACCAACCATTTAAAAATTGCTAACACAATTGTAGAATTTTTATGAAATACCTTCTTCTTTTATGTTGCATGTTGGAGATGTAAGATGTCTTTCGAATATTGATGATCTCATTGCCAGTTTTTTAAAGGCAAGTTTGTTAAACAATTATATATAATGATATCTCTAAATTAAGTAGACAAATAGTAATATTCTAATCTATATGTATTTTTATAATATGCATGATGTGACCCTAAAATGATTTAAATCTATATATAATTTAAGAGATAAGGATGGAGGAGGAAAAAGGTGACCATTCGAAGGTACTTTAGATTGCTGAACCTTTACCTTACTGTTCATGGCTACTTTTAGTCCAAAGGAGCTAGTATTGACCATATTTTCATTATATCATATTGTGCTTTTCATGACAGAAGAATACCCATATTTGTGAGTGTGACGTTATTTCTTAAATGGGCTCCTGGTTTGTTTATTCTTTTTTATGCTAAAAATGTAATTGGTTACATTACTTGTATGCAAGAGTGTGAAGAATGAAGAAATAATTTTTCTGTTTTCAGCGTTGATGTTGGGTGGAGGAGGGATAAGAAAATAAATATCATTTCTTATAGTAAAAGAATTTCATTATAAAGTGAGAAGAGTACAAGAATGGTGGCTTAGATATCATCCTAAAGAAAGTCAAGGAAAGAAAATGACAAAAAAAATATAATAAATCAAAAGGAAAGCCATAGCCTACCTTATCCCACACTAACTGTAGAAACAATGAGACATCCTTGAAAATGCAAGCATTCCTTCTAGCCAAATGCACCATGGAATTGGTTTTATTTTTGTTGTATGTCTTAGTAGCATCATGTGGGAAAAATGAATGTCTTTGAAACTAAAGATGATGCAGCTATTTTATGTGTTTAAATACTGTATGTTAAATATCTTCAGTCATATTTAGTATGTTTTTAATGGATTTGATAAATAAATTGAGCCTGTTATGTGTCATCCATTTTCTTTAAATTCTTGTAAATGGACCATTTAGCAACTTCAATTTACTGAGCCTATCTCTATCATCTTTTTGATTTTAAAGTCATGCATGGTGAGAGCCTAGAAATTAAATTTAATAATTAAATATATTTTGAGATTTTAATTTTATTAATAAATAATTCAAATTTTGAGATTTTTTTGTGAACTAGAAAAGAAGATGTGCTCAATTTTTTTAGAGATAAAACTTATGAGGCACAAACTTTAACATTTAAAATTGATATGAATTTGATGTTAATGTGTGCTCTTTTTTCCATTCCCTACTCCTTGTATAGTTTGATTTGCTTGCTTCCTTTGGCATTTCAAACTTATTTGTGTGTTTTGGTAGCAACTAGAAAGTTTTGACTTAACATAAGAGATATTTATTTGATCTTTTTCCCAAGTTGTGATCCAGTGGTGCTTTATTTTTTTATATTCTATTTTTGAGAAGTTGATCATTATGCTGCTTGTTTTTGAATGACCATATATTTTGCTATATGTGGAATTTTACTATCATTTCTATGACAAGTTTTGGGTTGGTTTTATAAGCAGTATTTTTCACTATCATTTCTAGAAAAAAATGACATTTTACAGGTATGGTTCTAATCTAGGCTGAAGTCCATACCTATGTTGGGTGTGATTTGAATTAACTTTGTTGATGATCATTCACTAATAAAATATAAATAATGGAGTCCAAACTTAAATTTATGATTATCGAATTCACGTTCGACTCTCTTAGTCGTACATTAGTATAAGGCACTATCTAACACCATTTAGTCCATAGGATTTTTAGCATAGGACCTAAGAACTAGGAAGTGTAGAGTTAATATCCATGCTCATTAATTGAGGACTCCTAGCCATTTTCTGACAAGTTATTTTTTAGAAGATATGAACTAACACTCTTGTTATATGTCATAATCTATTTTTTTTTGGAAGGGTAACAATGAAGAAGTCTAAGATTCAAGGCATGAATAATCTCAATGCCTTCCATTTCTTCGACTTTCTACTCTTCATATGGTCTCTTCTCTTGATATGTCCTAAACCCTAAAAATTCATTTATGGTCTTTAGGTGTAACATGTTCTCATTCTAATAATCATTTTATGTCATTATGATCTCAATTGTACTACTTTTGTCAACATAATCCCATTCCATTGTACCAATACACATACACTTGATCTTGTCCAAAAATGTTGCTTTATTTTCCCCAATTGCTAACTTCCCCTCCAAAAAACTTTGTAGGGAATGCTATGGACAAAAATTAGTTAAATGTTAAGAATAGAACTAATTTAAGATACATACAAGGGGTTGATCATTTTCTTGTTTGGGCATACAGTGAATTAAGGGTAGAAAGTAGAAATAGGTATCTATGCAACAAATGTAGAAATGTGGTATTCAAGGTGAGACATGAAATACGATTTAATTTGTTAAAGAATGATTTTTTGAATCGTAAAGTCTGGGATCTTCATGGAGAAGTTGTAGGGGTGACTTCAAATCCCCTTGATGAAGATAATATTGTTAAGTAGGATGACATGATTGGAATGATACATGATGCATGCAGAGTTGTGAACATACTTGGTTTGTTGCCTAAAGAGGTAAGAGATCTTATAATAGAGTTGGCACAATTTTTCAAGATTCTATGCTCAAAGTATTTAACCATAGAAGAATTGGATTCCATAGAAGAACAAATTGCCATTACATTATGTAAATTGGAAATTTTTTTCCTCACATTTTTTGATGTCATAGTTCACTTGCTAGTCTATTTGGCAAGAGAGGAAAAAATTACTAAGCCTATTAGTACCAATGGATGTACTCAATTGAAAGCTAACATTATCTGAATTATACTTAAAATTGAGTTGTGCTTCTTATTAGATGCCATATTAATTTTAATTCACTTTCGTAGGTATTTACACACACTTAAATCATATGGCTATAACAAAGTTCATCCCAAAGGCTCAATCGTTAAGGTTTATTTAGCAGATGAAAGCCTCACCTTTTGCTCAAAATATCTGAACAATATTCCAACAAAGTTTAATAGAGTTCTAAGGAATGTTGATGGCAATTAGTCAAAGCAGATAGCCAAGATGAGTAACTAAATCAATTTTCCTATTCTACAAAGAATTTGATCAAACTTGTCTATATGTGCTATAAAATTATGAAAAGATTTGTCCGTTCATAGAGTGAGTCAACTATAGTTTGTTAACAATTAAATTGTTAGTATATTAAATTCCAATAGATGAAATGACATAATTTCTAGAGAGTATAAAAATGAGCTTGAAACACAAACAAAAGACTCTAATGTCGATTCAATGCATGTGAAAGAGTTTTCCAAATGGTTTAATCGTTGAATAAGTGTCTTTCAATGAGGTAAATCAATGCATTATATTATTAGCAATGTCATAACCTTTCGGTGTTGTTAATTTTTAATAGGTTACAAAGTTAGGTTCACCTTTGCAAAGAGACAATGAGTTGATTAGTTTAACCATTGGTCTCCAAAAAGTTGTAGATAGATATACAACAATTGTTGTCAATGGATTTAGATTTCATACAAGAGATCGTGCATCCTAAAGGAAAAATCAAAATAATGGAGTTCTTGTTGAAGATAGATGATTCAGATCTTGGGAAGAAATATTATGGTGTTCTCAAAAATATTTATGAGTTGTCTTATGTAAAGGGTATGAAAATATACCTCTTTAAGTTTCATGGTGGGATGTTACTAATTTAGGAAGATGATATAAAGTTGACAAATATGGATACACAAGTTGAATACTCATTCTTCATTAAGTACAGATAAGTCATTTTTTATGGCATCACAAGTAGAACAAGTGTTCTATTTGGATGATATCATTGATAGAGATTGGCTTGTAGTTATGAAAACAAATCCTCATAACCTTTTTAGCATGCCCTTAGAAGATGAGAGTGAATCATTATCTGTCGAAGATGCATTACAATAGGAAGAGGTTGAACATATGAGTTCATTCATAGTGAAGACCAAGATGATGTTGAAGTGATATTATGTAGGGACGATGTTGAACCTCAAAGTGTTAGTCATCAGAGTGAAGGGGAAAGTGTTAGGGAACTTGATTTTATTAATAAAGATGAAGAAGATGAAACCATAGACAAGGAAAGTGATGAAGGGGAATTTTTATTTGAAGACTTTGGGTAAAATGTCATAGAATGTAAAATGTATATATAATTGTTGTTTTTCTAGAGTGAATTCATTATCCGAATTAATTTTTTCATTGCACGTTTTATTTAGTATTATACTCCTTGCATTTTATCACTAAATCCATTAAACTGACAACATGGTCTATAATTTGCAACAAATTGATTTGAAGATGGTAGGAAGAGGAAGAGGAAGAAGCTGACAAGTTGGGCATAGGTCTAGAGGTGTTAGAACAACTACTGCTAATGTGGGGACTCCACAGTTGTGTATGCAGCCACACCATGAAAAGAGATAGGCACAACTCGGTACACTAACTTCTCGATGTCCAATTAGTAGTGTAGGTAATCAAATAAAATACTTTACACATGTTAATTAATATTTACTATTATGTGATTAATACCTTATTGTTATACCATTCATAGCTTCTTATAGCATAGTTAAGAATGTAAGGGGATCATACAAATGTATTTTAGTAGCTTTAAAGGCGAAAAATGGTAAAAAAATCCAAATTATGATATCTGACGATATTCTTTGAGCTATGGGAGATGAATTGAGAGAACTTGTCAACTAAATTGGACACATCACATGATGCACTTGTCCCTTGAAGGAGAGGGAGTGGTCCAATATTTGGTAACAATGTTGAGAACATATTTTGTTGAAAGTGAAGGTAATAACTAGCATTATTATATTATAACCATATTCACTTTTTGAATTTAACAACTTCAGGTTCATTATTATAGAAAAAAATTGAGGTTGGTGCAAGTATGGAGTGGTTATTTGATGCATTCATCAATGGCGCTGCACAAACATTGTAAAAAAATTAGAGGGGTTGCTTGCACGACTTCTACTCCATGTATAACACTAATAAAGAAAAACTGGCACATACACCTCTCGTGATCAATGATGATGAATAGTGGCACTTGGTTAGTTGTTTTGGCTCAGATGACTTTAAGGTATTATGTTATTGCTTACTTAAATAGCTTTCTTATACAAAATGTTTAATGAAATTGGACGTAAAGTTGATTGTAGGGCAAAAATTTAACAAATGCACATAACAAGGCCAAGTTGACAACGAAATATACATATGGTTCGTGGTCATTTTCCAAAGTTGAGGAATCAACAGTAAAATTTTAAAATACCTTATTTTTATACATTTCTTTATGTGCATGTTCTCGTTTTATCATTGAGTATTCATGTTATTTGATTATAGAGAAATTCTAAAACTGGAGAGAAGGCACTAATTGACATGATATAGGAGATACAACATACTCGTAGAACTAAAGATGGAGAAGTTATATGGTTGGATGTAAAATCCCAAGACGTTCATGTACACTTTAATTTTATTAATTTTTATAACTTTTAATTTATATTATTGTTATTATTCTAAACACATACTTGATTTAAATATAGGGCCAACTGAAAGAGATTGTAGCCACGCAATCTTAGGAAAATGCTTATGGTTTGAGTAGTGAAGAAATCTTGACCCAAGTTCTTGATTAAAAGATGAGGTATGTTCGTGGCAAAGGATATAGAGCCTCCTTCTAAAAGAGCCTTTAACCAAATCACTTTTGAGTATCTTCAAGAGTAAAAGAGAAAAATATGTCAATAGGTTGTTGCGAAACTACGTGGGGAGTTGCATGAAGAAATGAAATTATGGGAAGAGAGCATGCACACATTGTTGCAATCACAGCTACAAACACATTTTGAAGAAAGGTTGCAAGCACATATGACATCTTTAATCGCGTCTCTCTAATATGTAATTATATATGTTCATGATTTTATTATGATTGAGTTTCTTAGAGATTTATTTTTTTATAAGCTAATGCAATTTTGTTGTTGTTGTTTCATTCACTACGAAGGAAGAGGGAGTGACCTTTATACTTAATAGCGTGTGGCCCTTTTATGTCCTCTTCTTGAATGTATTAGGAAGTGGAATATATACCACCAAGTTGTTGTCTCTATATTTTTGCCTATGTATAGTCATTCATGGATTAGATTAAAGTTAATCAAGTGTTTTAATCCATAACCTCTAAACCAAAGCATCTCAACTATGCATTTAATGCTTTTGGATGCTAAGACACCATCAAATTTGAATGGAGTTGCATATATGTAAAATTAAATATAATGGATAAAACCAATAAAGTTAATCAAGTGTTCTAATCCATAACCTCTAAACCTATAAAATTCAGTATGATAGATCTCATATGACATTTGGAGTTTTTACTTATCATGTTGAATTGTTTCTTTTAAGGATAAATGTTTTTGTTCAAGAAGTTATATTAAGGTGTTTGGTTTTCTAATATATGTCACTCATTATCATTACCATTATCTGGTTGGTCAAAAGATCTAATATATGTTAGCCATTATCATTATTTCTTTCCCTTTTTGTGCAACTCTGGCATCAAAAGAGGTAGAGGATAGTTATCTTACCCCATCTTTCTACATAAGATGGATATAGTTTTTTTGAACTAGCATATGCATGATAGTAACTATTTAAAAAGAAACTAATATATATATATATATATATATATATATATATATATATATATATATATATATATATATATATATGTACACACCTTTGTACACTATGTTATTACTCTTATTCTACACTTTTCTTACTAACAACTAAGTATACCATCAGCAACCATAGACAATGGCGTGGACATCAATTATTGTCATCTAAAACTTCAACTACACTGTTTGTTAGAGAAGTCTTAGTAAACTGTAATTATTTGGATGCCAACGAAGGCAGCAAAGTCTTGACTCTTTTCTCTTTTTTTAGTTTAAGGAGACACAAGAAAACTTCATTGGCTATCTATGTCCTATCTTATCAGCCAAAAGATAAGAAATTATGTTGCTTAGTTTGCATTGAATTGTCTCTTAATTTGCTATTTGTATATGGCAGAAGTGGAATGTATACTACACTGTGGTTGGAAGAAAGGTCTAAGATGGTGTGAGTATTGAGAAAAAGTTTATATAGATACAACATTGTGGTTGGTTATTCTTGTCAAAATCTAATCAACTGGACAAATTGGGAAGTGGAATGCATACCACCAAGTTGATGTCTCTATATTTTGGCCTGTGTATCAATACATTTTGGTTGTGAATGTTAGCCTTAATTATGATATATATTTGTTTCCCAAGTTTATATTTATGAGTTCTTGAGTATTTTCAATTGTTTGTTATTTGAATCTTGAAACATGCCAAAGCATGTTTGGTATTAATTAGAACCATAGTGTTATTTAATGGAATCCCTATGAGTAGAATTATGCTTCAGAGAGGTTTAAGGAAAGTTGATTCCATGCCTCCTTACATTTTTTATTTTATGCTCTAATGTCTTGTCTTGTTTAATTTATAGAGCTTAGTTTTATCTTATGTATGTTGATGATAAATTGTTGTTTTTTGAAGCATCTCCCAATAATTGTCAAAAGGTGAAATCTGCGGGTTAACAAATTAGTAAAAATAAATCTCTTTTGTTCTTTTGTCCTAATACTCCTCACAAACCTAAGATATTTCTTTCCAGCCAAACTTGGAATTACCTTAGTACTTGGGTTGATAATTATAAGTTCATATTTCAAATTTCTCTATATGTGATTCAAAGAATTCAATTAGTTTTGTAATCTATCCTGGTTTATTGGCTCTCATGCACAGATTTACCCATAAAATCTTGTAAGATGTTAGAGAAGACAAACCAAGAATGCATTTATTGAATTGGCAGTCTCTTTGCCTAGACAAAGCCCAAGGAAGTTTGGGTTCTAGAAATATGCATTGTTTTAATCTTGCTTTATTGGCTAAGTAAATTTAGAGATTGATAGACTTGCCTCAATCTTTATTTACCAAAGTTCTGGGACCTAAATTTTGGGGGTTGGATTCCCTTGAGTTATGATATAAACATTCAAAGATCAATTGATGATGGAGACGAATTTTTAAATCCAAAAAGGTGTTTTGAAATAATTTAGCTTGGGAAATTGGGGATTGTTCTATTATTAATTTAAACCACCATCTTTGGTGGCTAGTGTAGTATTCTTCCTCAGACCAACTTGATTTGGTTAGAGATCTTATTTTGTATGACAGTTGCTCTTGGAATATTGTTAGTTTTCAACAATATGATACCTTGCCTTAAACTTCTTTGAAGTAAAAATATGTAATTATTGTGTTCTTTCAGGCTTTGTCATTTATCATTTTTGTTTTGGGGATTAGAACATTGCCGATATAAATTCAAAAAACCTTTGCATATGTTGAATCAATGTATATATATTTTTCACTTTGGTTACTTTTTAATAGTTAGAAATTATTGAACAGCCTTTGCATATTCTGTATGACAGTTGCTCTTGGAATATTGGTAGTTTTCAACAATATGATACCTTGCCTTAAACCTCTTTTGAAGTATAAAAATGTGATTATTGTGTTATTTTAGGCTTTGTCATTTTTCATTTTTGTTTTAGGGATTAGATCATTGCCGATATAAATTCAACTGCCTTTGTATATGTTGAATCAATGTGTGTGTGTGTGTCTATATATATATATATATATATATATATATATATATATATATATATATATATATATATATATATATTACTTTGGTTACTTTTTATAGTTAGAAATTATTGAATTGCATATATAATAATTTTTATTATTTGATTGGTTTCTACTTTGTATTACTTGTTGAGTATATATATGAGCTTGAGATAGGATGAAAGGGAACTATCCTAGGTAAGTGACAGCATATGACTTAGTTGGAAGTTTAACTGTAATTGATTATAGTAAACTAATGTGTATATAAAACTTTGTATAAAACTTTATCATATAGTGAATAAGATTACAAGTTTCACTCTGTCTTCTTTCTACATTCTTTGCTTGTCTTTCGTTATTCTTTCTCAATCCTTATATCCTTGTAAACCTTGGCCTTGAAGAAGTGGAACATTGATTTTTTTAGTTATTTTAAGTAGAGTAAAAATAAAATTTTGGCTTGACTTAGAGGTATTCAAAAGCATAGAATAATGGTAGTATCCCTTTTTGTGAACGCCTTAAACATAACCTTCAAAGGATCTTAAGGAAATTTTAATGTAGGAGGCTTTAGTTGTGAAAGTCTCATGCTTTATGAGTTATGCAGATTGTCAAAGGATGGGTGTGCTAGGTGGATAACCAAATCACAATAAAAAAATATGGCTATGGCATTCTACCAAGATATCTTCTTTAAAGTTAAGGTTAAAAGTGCTTATTATTCACTAAGATACATTATTACATAATAACTTCTTTATACAATAAAGAAAATAAGAGGCTAACGAGATTTCTTTACATTTAAAATTGATTTAGAGAAGGTTTATGATCACCTTTGGTAGAGTTTTATTGAAAACATTCCTTGCCAAGTTAGTTTGCACGATAAAATAATTTCTAATATCATGAACTACATTTGTTCCTCTTTTATGAGCCATCTATGAATAGTATTCAAACACATTTTTTATGTCCTACTCATGGAATTTGTTGAGGGGATTCTATTTTCCCTTATATTTTTCTCTTGTGCATAAAAAACTTTCCATTATTTGTGAGGAAGTCAAGGCAAAGAATCAAACTTTTTTGAAATTTGGGAGGTAAAGCCTTGGTATATTCTACTTAGTGTTCGTAGATGACCTATGATGAGTGAGTTTTATACTCATAAATTAAATAATTTCATCTTATCTTTTTTTTCCACATTTAAGCACTTATTTTCTTTATTTATCTTTAGTTTTTTGTATTTTTTTTATAGTTGGAAAGAAAAATAGAAAGTGAAATCTTTTGGAAGAATCGAAGCAAATTTGTTGTTCTTTAAGAATGATGTCTATAAATTAAGAAGATAAAATCAATTCATTAAGGATGACAGAGTAATGAGTCATTAGACATATCTTATTGATTCTTGTGACACATCCTAGTGGATGTGTGCATCAAGTCAATCTTGATTTATGACTACATTTCTAAAAGAACAAAAGCATAGAGATTTAAGGCAAAACACCCAATGTTAAAGGATCAGGGATAAATAATTTAGTCAAAAAAATAGACATAACTTCTTATCCAAAATTCAGATTAATATGATTCTTAATCCTATGAAAAGAAGAATTACTTAGCTTCAAACTTGTTTTTCACAGTGATTTTGAAATTCTAATGTTAAAGGGGCCAAAAATGGGTCAGAAAAGAATCTACTTGTTATTGCAGTCTAGTCCAATCTTACTCAAGTATTTTGACCACAACTCACAAAATATGTACCTAATATGTATGTTTTATACCATTATGAAAAGATGATAAAATTTTCTGCAAATTTTAATTTCACATGAGCAATAAATTCGGTGGATTTCACTAAGTAATTCAAATATTACTTTCAACACATGTGAGGAGTTTCAAGAGTGTCAATAATGACTAATGCGACTTTGTTAATCGCCAATATTTAAAATTACCCTTCCTCCCCCATTTGTAACTATAAATAGAGGCATGTTGTGAGCAAGAGAGGCGAGTCTGGGAGGAGGCTTTTGGTTCTAAGTGATTGTGATGTTCTTCTTTCTTAGATATTTTGTTATCTTCAACTTCTTTCATAATATCATCATGCTCGTTTATCTTCAATTTTGGTTTTCTACTTTGAGTATGGATAACTAATCTTCATATGCTAAGGTGATAGGGTGAAACTCTTGATAATAAAATAATGATTTATATAACTCTTGATTAAGAATTCAAGGTTTATATATAATGTTGTATTTACCTCTTTATTTTCTTATGTTATGTATTAATGGTTGGCTTTGCAGCCTAATTCATGTTATTATTTTTAATGGCTGGCTTGGCCGCCTATTTCGTGTTGTTATAGTTCATGGTTGGCTTTGCCGCCTATTTTTTGTTATGTTAAGTAATTTTCTTCCTTTCACACCATTTTATCTTTAATCTTGTAAAATGTGAATCTTAATCCATTATGGACAATCTTTGGCACAATAAATACTTGAATTAATTTTAATTTATTGTAGACAATATGACGATTGGCACAATATATAGTTGAATCCATTTTATAAGAATGACTTAAATATCCGTAATACAATCAAAAGGAGGAAAATGTGATTCATATATAAACCAAAGTGAGTTTAAGATAATATATCTTTCGAGTGGAATCTCATTCGTGTGAAGATTTCATTCAAGTAATAAAAGAGTTGAGTTTTTTTGTTATTTAATATACCAAAAGTGGATCCCCTCATCTTACCATATATCTTTACTTGAAAATATTACATTTTCAGTTGAGAACATAAGTTTCTTACATACTTAGTTTAATGTTGTTCTTACAAAACATTGGCAATTAGGTTAGAATGATTTCTTTTAGGTCTAAATTAGAGTTTCTTTTGAATTAGCAATCCTCGTGGAATTGACCTCGTATTACCACTAAATCTATACTCTAATGGATTCGTACACTTCCGAGTTTTAATTAAAATAACAACAACCTATTCCTTTTTTATAAGGCTTTTGAACCATAAATCTATTGTATGCCATGATTTGTTGATTTATTTTGTGGTAATAAAGGGAACCTAATATATTCTTTTCTAAAATTATTAGGGAGGACTTAAGAAAGAAGATAGTTGACATTTTAAGCTTCACTCCCATTGAGGACCTTGGAAAATATCTTGTAGCCTCTATACTACATAAAAGACCTTCCATCTCCACTTTCCAAGTTGTATTTGATGAAGTAAGGTGTAGACTAACAAGTAGAAAAGCTAACTGCTTCTATGTGGCAGGGCAAGTTACTCTAGCTAAATTTGTGTTAAGTTAATCAAGCTAAATGGAATCATGAATTGGGTTTCAAACATTTTTCTACAATTAATGATGCTTTCGTGGATGAGATTGCATGTCATTATGATAAATGGTGGTCTTGATTTATGGATTGAAGTTATTATGGAAATATGAGGCGTGTGTTAAAGAAGGAAAACTACTTGCCATTGCCAACATTAAAAAATTATTTGTTCTTTGGCAGTGGGGTAAGGTATAGCATCCTTGATGAACTTTCTACTTTCTTTTGGATTGGTTGCTAGATTGACTAGAGTTTTATGCTTGCTAATCGAGTTAATCCTTAACTAGTTGCAACCCATTTCAACTATGTGGTGGTAGACTTATTATAAAGGCGAGTCGGCAGGACTTTAATTAGCTTGATAGATTTCTCTCAAAGAAAACTCTTCAAAAGTTTCATGCAACTCTTCTCTATTCTTTGGAAAGGAAGTGATGATGATAGTTTTAGTGTGTGAAGTGCCTACCAATTATTGAGAAATAATAGTTTAAACATTTGAAATTTGGTTTAGAAGTGGCAAGGGCCAAGACTATTACTTCATCTGACTGAGTGTCCATGTTCTTCAAGATAGCTCTTTTGCCAAGTTTATTATGGAGAAATTTTTTGAATTGAGTCATAGTTTAAACTTCTTTTCTCTAGACCTAGTAGTTAAGGGACTGAGAACTTGCAGGATATCAATCTTATTAATGACTATTACAATAGGCATTTCTTTTGGGGCATTATCCTTGGTTCATTTAGAAGTGGCGTAATAAAACCTCTTGGATCAAGAATCATGCAATTATATTACTCATTTCAAAAGTAATTTGAACTTTATGGACTATTGCATGGAGAAGGATGCATATGGAATGGGAGGTATGAATATTTATGTCTATTCATTGGTATTAGCCATTGATATATGGATTAAAATAGATAACTAAGGGTAATCTAAGATGAGCTGGAAATGGTGGTATTCTTCTAGATGAACAATAAGTGAATTTTATACTCATAATTTAGATGCTTTTGACTTAGATTTTTTTATATTAAACTTTAGTATTTTATATTCAATTTTACACGTGATAGTGTGTTTATTTTGGAGTTAGAAAGAAGATGAAAAATTGATGGAAAATTGGAGAAAATAAAGAAAAAAGAGTAAGAATTGTTGATTTTGGATAGCTTCAATATTGCTTCACTAATTTGGGTATAAAATCTCATTTGAGCTCAGACTACAATGATTCAAGAGACTATGAAAAGTTAAAAAAAAGATCTACAATTTTTATTTTTTGAGTTTTGAAAGACCTGAAGTTGAGAAGCTGAATTTTGGCGTTGTAATGCTAGAACAACAATATAGTTCTTTTTGAATAAATAAATAAGAGATTGACTTGAATTTAATATCCTATTACAATTATAAATAAAATATAAGAGTTTGAATAGGATTAGAACATCCTTTTACAACTTTAAAAAAGTACCTGGGGCAATGAAAATTAGGACCCCGAAGAGATATAAGGCAGATCCTTAGCCTAGAGAAGGAAGATTAGAGTTTTAATTCTATCACCAATTCTCTTTTTCATGTCATTCTATTAATATTAGATGTTTTATTTTTATTTTGAGATGATTTTATATTTAGTGATGAGCTAATTTTATTTTCTAGAGCTACAATGTAGCCTAATTATAAACTCTTATATATTTCAATTAATTCAATAAATGATTTATTTTCTTTAATTGATTTACTACACTATGTTTAATGTTTCTAATTAATTGGCCACAATTTGGATAATAGGTTAATCATAATGAGACTGAAAAGAGACTTATGTATCTAGTTTATTGTGCAAACAGCCATAGATTACATGTAGAATACATATACACTCGCATGGTTTTTGTAGTCATAATAAGAGTGCCAAGAATCTTAATAAATAATTAGGTATTATAATTCACATAGAGACATAATAAGTTGCTATCTGAGGGTATTTCTGTTAGACTTTGAAAAAGAATGGTGAATAAATTAGGATAAATCGAATGTCAATTAAATTATAATTTTTAAATTAAAAAGATTAAAAATGTAATGGAGATTAATTAAAGAGAAATCGTAAACTTTAAAACTTTGATCAGAGTAGCTATCAGTTCAACGTTTGAATCTATAGAATTGTTATACCTTCATTTTATTTTATTAGGATTAGGATTTCTTGTTTCAATTTTCTACATATATAGCTTTAGAAGAATAAAATAGTTATCCCATTATTATTGATGAAATAAATATTGATTATTAAGTTTCTTCATAGAGTTCTTTGATTGTTTTCTTAATATGTTAAACTACATACACACACACATACACATATTTATGTATCACTGTAATTACTCGAATAATTAAAACTCTAATAACAATTATGATAATTATAAGAATGAGAATTATACTGTGTCATAATTATTGTAGAATATTTATTGTTAGCTTGAATTTAAAATCCTAATTGATGATGATGATGATAGTTCAAATAGTAGTAACGAGTCTTAAAACTCAACACGCTAATAGCTCGATATGATAAAAGGTGAAGGGGAAAGTTTTGTCACATGCAAAACCTTCATCGATGTGAGGTGATGTATGAACTCTTTCTAAGGCTGAAACTAAAAGGGTAGCTAGTTGTAGTCTACTAATCACCTTTGTTCGATTACAAGTTGAAAACATAATTGAGGTGATCGGATTTGTACTATGTTGACGACAATTTATGAAAAAAAACATAAGAACATTTTGTAAGATAATCCATGTGATCTAAACATGTTTCTAAACTCAAAATAACATGAATAAATCAAACAAATGCGGAATAAAATAGGATTACACCAACCTCCCGCCATTGCTTTTCTTCAAGTTTTTCAAAGGTTTTAGTGCTTCCAAGTCTGATCTCCCTCTCTCTAGATGGTGTAATACATAGGGGAATATCAAAAGTGGCAAACTAAGGGACCAAAACACCTTTATATAGATGTTTTACCATCAAAAGCATTTATGGAGGAGTTACCATCTCAATAATGGCTTTTCATGGCCATTTAATCCCTCATTTAATCAATAAAACATTGGATCATAAATTTTCTTAATGGGATTTGATTATTAATAAAAGAAAAAACTATTACATTTTGCCACTTGGTCCATACGTTTAACCTAATGACTTAAATGAGTTATCAAACAACTTTCTTAAGAAATAAATACATGAATCATAGTGATAGGTCCTCTAAAATCGAGTAATATCAACCATGTATTACAATGCATTTAGTTTCTCAAGTGTTATACTTAATGTAGTAACAAAAACTTAATGAATAAGCCCTACGTTTATTCTTGGTCAAAAAAAATATGTTTTTCTCAAATGAATAAAAGTGCACATTAATATGAGAAAACATCACAATATATAAGAATTTCATTAATTATCTGTATGTATACAGTCATAAAGTAGAACCAAGTCCCATTTTCTCTACATGATCCTTGAATTTTAGTGGTGGCATGCCCTTAGTCAAAGGATCAACGATCATCAATTCAGTGCTAATGTGCTCAATGACCACTTTCTTTTCTTTTATACGTTCTCTAATGGCTAAGTACTTAATGTCGATGTGTTTACTTCAACTTTCACTTTTATTATTCTTAGCCATAAAGACAGCAACTGAATTATCGCAAAAAATTCTTAATGGCCTAGAAATTGAATCTATAACTCTAAGCCCTGAAATGAAATTCTTAAGCCATACACCATGAGAAGTGGTCTCAAATTAGGAGACAAACTCAGCTTCCATAGTAGAAATAGTAGTAAAGTTCTACTTAACACTTCTCCAAGAAACAGCTTCACCGGCTAGTATGAAAATGTATCCTGATGTTGACTTGCGAGAATCAACACAGCCAGCAAAGTCTGAAATTGAATAGCCGATCACATCTAAATTATCCGTCTGTCTATACATAAGGATATAGTCTTTGGTCCCTTGTAGGTATCTCATGACTTTTTTTGCAGCTCTCCAGTGGTCCATTCCTGAGTTACTCTGATATTGGCCGAACATCCCCACAACAAATGCAATGTCAAGTCTGGTACAAACCTGAACATAGATAAGGCTTCTGAAGGTAGAAGCATATGGGATGTTCTTCATAGATTCCCTCTCAAGATTGTTCTTCGGGAATTGATTCAAATTGAACCTATCACCCTTCACAATGGGAGCAACACTTGGTGAACAATCCTGCATCCAAAATCTCTCTAAAATTTTATTGATATAGGTTTCTTGCGACAGACCTAAAACACCTCGAGGTCTATCCCTATGGATTTTAATGCCAATGACATAAGATAACTCACCCATATCCTTCATGTCAAAATTTTTAGAGAGAAATTGTTTCACCTCATGCAGCAAACCCTTATCATTGGTTGGAAGCAAAATATCATCCACGTATGAAACAAGAAAACATATTTTACTCCCATTGATCTTCTAGTATATACATTGATCCATGGGATTTTCAACAAATCTGAATGAAGAAATTACTCCATGGAATTTAAAATACCATTGATGAGAGGCTTGTTTTAAACCATATATGGATTTTTTAAACTTACAAACCAAGTGCTCACCATCACTAGAGGAGAAACCTTCAAGTTGTTTCATATAAACCACCTCCTCTATATCACCATTAAGAAATGTCGTTTTCACATCCATTTGTTGCAACTCAAAGTCAAAATGAGCAACTAATGCCAAAATAATGCAAAGAGAATCTTTCTTAGATACAAGAGAAAAAGTCTCCGTGTAATCGATTCCTTCTTTTTGAGTAAATCCCTTAGTAACGAGTCTTGCCTTGTATCTCTCAATGTTGCCTAATGATTCCTTCTTGGTCTTAAAGACCCATTTACAGCCAATGGCCTTCGCCCCATTAGGCAACTCTACAAGTTCCCAGACTTCATTACTCTTCATAGAATTTATCTCTTCTTTCATGGCATCATACCACAAATTTGACTCTTTGCAACTCATGGCTTGTGAAAATGTTTCGGGATCATTTTCAACTCTTATATTATAGTCAAACTCTTGTAGATACACTATAAAATTATTAGGAATAGCTGATCTTTTCTCTCTAGTAGATCTTCTTAATGTTGTAGCCTCACCCTCTTGAAGAGTTTGTGGTTTAACTTGTTCAGGAACTGCTTGTAAATTCTGAACATTTTGATCAAATTGATCAGCTTGTGGAAACTCAATGACTGGGTGTTCAGCATCCGTTTGTACTTGAGGGGTGCTATGAACAATAAACAATCTGTCACTTGAAGTGGAAGGTTGAGACTGTATATGATAATGTGCAGAAACTGAGTTCCTGAACTGATCACTCCTACTGATCAAGTCATTCTCAAGAAATTTAGCATTTCTTGATTCTACTATCCTAGTTGTGTGAGATGGACAATAAAACTTGTAGCTTTTGGACCTTTCGGCATATCTAATGAAATATCCACTAATAGTCCTCGGTCCAGTTTCTTCTCTTATGGGTTATATTTCCTCACCTCAGACGGACATCTCCAAACGCGCATATGTCGCAAACTCGGTTTCCAACCTTTCCATAACTCAAAAAGTGTCTTTTGGACAGTCTTAGTTAGAACTCGGTTTAATATATACATAGCCGTCTTTAGTGCTTCAGTCCACAAGGATTTAGGAAGATTGGAGTTGCTAAGCATACTCTGCACCATGTCAAATAATGTTTGGTTTCTTCTTTCCACAATATCATTCTAGTTTGGAGAACCAGGCATAGTATATTAGGCAACAATCCCATACTATTGAAGAAACTTAGCAAATGGACCAGGTGCTTGTCCATTCTCTGTGTATCTACTATAATATTCTCCACCTCTATCTGATCTCACTATCTTTATTTGCTTTCCCCATTGGTTCTCAACTTCAGCCTTAAAGACTTTGAAGGCATCCAATGCTTCGTTTTTATTATAAACTAAATAGATATACATATATCGTGAGTAATCATCTATAAAGGTGATGAATTATTTCTGACCATGCACATCCATGTCTGGACAACATATATCAGTATGAATGATCTCTAATATGTTTGAACTTCTATTAGCACCTTTCTTAGACATGTTGGTTTGTTTTCCCTTAATGCAGTCCACACAAGTCTCAAAGTTAGTAAAATTTAGAGTACTAAGTACCCCATCTTTTACTAACCTCTTAATTCTCTCTATGGAGATGTGTCCTAATCTCTGGTTCCATAACATAGAGAAATCCTCGTTAATATTACACCGTTTAATACCAGTTTGAATTTGCATTGAACAATAAGTAGTATCGCTTTGTAAATTAAGACGATAAAGACCATCAGATAAAATACCATTCCCAACACAATCTGAATTATATAATAAATTGAATGGTGTGTTTTTAAAATTAAAGGAATATCTAAAAGGTACAAGTCTGGAAACAAAAATCAAATTTTTTGAGAAACTTGGTACATAAAAGATCATTTCTAACTTTAAAACATAGCCACTACTTAAAGTTAAATTGCAAGTTCCAATTGCTTCCACATGTGAGCCCATCTTATTGAGGTGGTATTTTACCTTTACCCTTCTGATTAGCTTAAGACTTATCAGGTTTATTCTTCCCATGAACTGTTGTCAGCAATGCACTCTCACCCACCTCCATCAATAGCCTTTCTTCTTCTTGCACACACATGGTCATTAATTCATTAATTGACCATTTGTCTTTATGCGTGTTATAAGAAATTTTGAAAGGCTCGTATTCGTGTGGAAGGGTGTTCAGAATGTAGTGTACTAGGAAAAACTTCGACATATCAACCTCGAGTTTCCTAAGTTGAGCTGAAATATCACGCATTTGCATCATGTGCACACCTTTTCAGAAGTGACGAATTATTCATCAATGGCTTTCAACAAATCCCAGACCTTCTCATGCTGATCGACAGAACCACATATACCGACGGTGATTTTATTCTTAATGAACATCACACTGAGCCGATTGGATCGCTCCCATCGCTCATATAGTGCAATTTCAGCCGACGTACTACCATCAGTAATTACAGGTGGTTCGTCATTCCTAATAACATAATCTATGTCCATCCACCCTAAATGAAGGAGTATTCTCTCCTTCTATATCTTATAGTTATCTCCTCTAAGTTTGGCAATATCACAGTGAATATCAGAGAAACTAGCAGATTGAGAAACTGTATAAAATCCAAAAGTTTATGTCAAAATTTTTTAGGCAAATTAGTCTAAATTTCATGTATTACCAATATAAACATTTATATATATATGAATCTAGTGATATAAAAATTGCCTGTGGGCTAAATTTTTAATTCAATTAGATTCATATGTACTTTATGATAGAATTACCAAATTATGTACTTAATTTCATATTTTATGGATACATTATGAAAATAATTTGATTTTCTATCCAAATATTTTTATGATAAAACTATCAGATTATATACCAATTCATAACTCTTGTGGGTAAATTATGAAAATAATATGACATTTTATCCTAATTAATTATATAAATATAATAAAAATTTCTGTGGAATAAAATTTATTATCTTAAATATAATTAATCACAATATTATGTCTAATTCCTTATGTAATCCTAAACAAAAATTAATATATAATTTTAATTAATTAAAGATATTGTGGCTAATCACTAATTAATTAAGATTATAAGGATAACTAGACATATTATTAAGTTTTATGAGAATAATCCTAAATTATATACATTCTAATAATATCAAAACTTAAGGATATATTAAAGTATATAAATAAGCATCTCATAAATAAAATAGAATTGCATAATTAAATTAAAATATTATGCATAAAAATACTCATTCTTAATAGCATGAAAATAAAACATAAAAAATATTCATGCATCATAAGAGTATTTTATCTAAATTGTATGTATATAAAATAACAGAATAACATATATACATACACATAAAATAATTCAAAGAATTATAAATATGGCAATCAAATATTAAGGGAAAAATATTCTGTATTTAAAATCCCTTAACAATATTTTCCTGTCAATCTTAAACCAATAGACACTCACGGCCTAGTGGCACTATCTCATGCCTCATTCTCAGACGGCCATGGGTTCAAATCCTATTATATGCAGATTTTATATGCATGTTAATATAAAGCTTTAAATATTAAAATAGCACATGCATAACTTAAAACGTCTCTCAGACCAGCGACTGGAACAAATCTATTCTAACCTAAGGGTTGCGGGTTCAATTCCCGCATATGCATTTTCATTTGCATTTCTTTGTATGTCTTTAAATAATAAAAACAACACTTATGATACTAAAGATGCATCACAGATTAGTGGTTGGAGTGGATGCATTCAAACGGAGGTGACGCGGGTTCAAGGCGTGGAAGCTGCATCTTGTGGAAATTTTTTTTTTTAAACAAAAAATACTGTTCATCATCTTCAACCTCTAGCAGGTTAGAAAAACCTAGTCACGACCCAGTTTTGACACACAAAAAACTTGAATTTTTCTCCCAATTTTGACCACAAAAATGATGCATAATATACTGAAATGATTAGAAAATAATATCCTAATGATTCATGATCTCATATTGCATCAACAACGTCAAAAAATTTCCAGAAAAATGAATAGTTACACCATATATGTAAAGCAAAGCAGAGGTTATTTTATGCTCTGATACCAAATGTAAGATAATCCATGTAATTTAAACATGTTTCTAAACTCAAAGTAACATGAATAAATCAAACAAATACGGAATAAAATAGGATTACACCAACCTCCCGCTATTGCTTTTCTTCAAGTTTTCCAAAGGTTTTGATGCTTCCAAGTCTGATCTACCTCTCTCTAGATGGTGTAAATTCGTAAGAATGTCAAAAGGGGCAGACTCAGGGACCAAAACACCTTTATATAAATGTTCTACCATCAAGAACATTTATGGAGGAGTTACCATCTCAATAATGGCTTTTCATGGCCATTTAATCCCTCATTTAATCGATAAAATGTTGGACCATAAATTTTCTTAATGGGATTTGATTATTAATAAAAGAAAAAACTGTTACACATTTTAGAAATACTCTCATATTCTTAATCAAAGTTATTTAATTAGTCAGATTTGACAGTAACAAATTCAACTTTCTGGTGATAGAAACAAAAATCAAAAGACTCAACAGTTATATAGGCGAATCAACAGTTAGCTTTCATACCAATTTGATGCATAACAGAAGAGAAACAATTAGAGAATTCTCTTAAATAACTAAATAAAATGTATATTTGTTACGCCCCTAACTTTAAGGCACGTGAAACACATATGCCATAAACATATTTTTTAATAAACATGCATATTTCAGTACTTTAACATGTAAAACGATACATATAAGTTCTCATACACATATACAATATACAGATTAAGTCGATAAACACCAGAGTAACAGCAGAAGCAAGGATCCTACCTGTGGCATATAGAGCATACTCTAGAATACAAATACAATACAGTACAAATAACGTGAGCCTTGGAAGCAACGTAGGCTCACCCAGAGAGTAAACAGTTTAGCTGATCACCTATCCACAGGATCAGACTCTGTCTCCTTATCTGAAAAATATATCCACAACGTGTAGTGAGTTTTACAATTCAGTGAACAGATAAAACCTTCTATAACCTCTTAGGTTAGCAAATGGATGAACTTATACTTTAAAATTTATCATATAGAAAGTACAATTCAGAAGTACATCCATATGAAACCTATATTTCAAATATCCTCATTTCACAATATAGCCCAATATTCAAAAACCAAATACAGTACAATACGATTATAAACAAATACTGTGATGCAATAAAAGATTTCACATGTTTTAGGAGGTTTCCATATTAGAACCAATACAATAAATAATCCCAAGCATACAGCAAGGGAGGGTAAATCACATATCAATAATAAGAGGCATCCCGCTCTCCCCAAATAACACATGACTCCCGTGTGTTAGCCGTCACACGAGACTAGCACCACCCCTGCTAGCTGAGGTGTCAAGGTGCACCAGGGCTAACATTCCCTACTGTTAGCAGACAATGATTCCAATATGATTCCTCCACAAATACCATATTTACACATATGCCATATCATTCAAAACAGAGGTTTCAGTATAAATTCATAATTTTCAATCTCAGTACAATTCCTCTGTTAGAAACTTCCCAATTAAGGTTTATCATATATACATTATAAATCAATGCGTTGTGTACAATATATTTCATTTACCATACGATAAGAAATACATTTAAAATCACATGTTCAATGAGTTCATAAATCTCATTTTCAAAACCATATTCTTCTTGATTTATATAACAGACAGTAGACAAATCCAAATCATTTAATCCATTTCAAATACATATAAAAGTTTAAATCACTTACAAATATAATCAATTATTCATTTAAAGTTTAAGAAGAGTATAGGATAAGCCATAGAAAGAATTATCTGCTCACAGGGTATGGCTCCAGATTGCACAGCCCTAAAATGTATTTTTTTTCAAGTCAAATCTGATCAAATGGATCTCAAAAATGAGTCCGGAGGGTCGAAAAACCTAGGAAATGACTCTGGAAGTTCGGTTAATGCTGGTTAACGCTAGGGGTACTGTTCACCGTCGAAAATCACTATTCGCTGCCACTATTCATCATCACATAAAAAGTTATGAAATGATCGAAAAGAATACATATCCTAATGTTTATCTAACTTTTAAATCCATCTACGATGTCAGATTTTCAATTGGAGGTCTCTAAATAAAAGTTTCAGAATTTACCTTTTTTAGAGATTTTTTACTTCAAATCTACGGTGATTCAACAGCTAATTTGAAAAACTGATCGGTCAAAACCATAGTATTCTTCGTCCTGAATCTAGTAACACCTTCAGTTTTGATATCAGAAACCAATAAACACTCCAGATCTAGAGAAAAAGTTGAAGGTTACTATTTACTCACTATTCCTTCTCTCTCGATTTCCCCATCTCTGTTCTTCGATTCTTCTTCCCTTTTATTATTTTTTTAATAATAATTATTATTATTTAATAATTAAATAATAGGATTTTTTTTATATAAATTCCGTTTTTCATCCTAAAATATCCCAAATTTTTTAAAAATTTACATTCTCATAAACCTTTAGTTAAACTCTTAAATCATGATTTTTCTTGATAAAAATCTCAATAAAACAAATTACAAAATAAATATCTTTATACATAATAAAAGAAAGAATATTTCTAAAAATATGACAAAAATTCATTAGAGGCCAATAAAATTATTTTAAACAAAACAATACTTATTTTAATTAAACATTTACTTACTTTTAGAAAAACATAATCATTTTTAAACAAATAAAAATATATTTGCTTATAGCAAAATACTATCATTTAAAAATAAAAATTACGCGCCAAAAACGTAAATTCTCATATTTTCTTTAATTGGAATTTTCGTTAAATTTTATGGTTATTACATTTTTTCCCTCTTAAAGAAATTCGGTCCCCGAATTTCATCACCATAATTGTAGATAAATACTAACCTCATTGTTCAAACAAATGCAGATATCTGGCGCGTATTTCATCCTCTTTTTCCCACGTAGTTTCCTCAGAAGAGTGATTTTTTTATATCACTTTCACTGTAGGCATTTCTTTTGACCGCAACTTCTTTACTTGTCTGTCCATTATTGCTACTGGTTGTTCCTCATAGGTTAAATCTTCCTGTAACTGAATCTGTGGACACTGTATAACATGTGTAGGATCCGATAAATATTTCCGTAGCATAGACACATGAAAGACTGGATGGACATTACCCAAGTCAGGAGGTAGAGCCAAACGATAAGCTACCGGACCGATCCTATCAAGAATTTCAAATGGTCCTATATACTGCGGATTTAATTTCACTATCTTTCCAAATCTCAGTACTCCCTTCATATGAGATATTTTCAAAAAAATATGTTCACCTATGACAAATTCCAATGGGCGACGTCTATTATCAATATAGGCCTTCTGTCTACTCTGAGCTGCTAGTAACCTTTCCTTAATCAGTTTTACCTTGACCAGTGCATCTTGTACCATATCAGGCCCTAAAACCTTTGCTTCACCCATCTCAAACCATCCAATCGGTGAACGGCAACGCCTGCCATATAATGCCTCAAAAGGAGCCATTTATATACTGGCTTGATAGTTATTGTTATAAGCAAACTCAGCTAAAGGTAGAAATTTTTTCCAACTACCCTAAAAATCTAAAGCACAAGCCCGAAGCATATCTTCCAATATTTGAATGGTTCATTCTGACTGCCCATATGTTTGAGGATGAAATGCAGTACTGAGATTCAACTTCGTGCCCAAAGTTTCTTGGAAAGCTCTCCAGAAACGAGCTGTGAATTGTGGTCCTCGATTAGAAATTATTGATATTGGCACTCCATGAAGCCTCACTATTTCATTCAAATATAATATTGCATACTGAGCTACATTGTATGTGGTTTTCACTGGTAGGAAATGTACTGACTTAGTCAACCTATCAATGATCACCCATATTGAATCAAACCCTTTTGGTGTTCTTGGTAACCCCGTAACAAAATCCATAGTTATTTTTTCCCATTTCCATTCAGATATCTCTATATACTGATGTAATCCTGTAGGTCTTTTATGTTCTGCTTTTACCTGCTGACAAGTTAAACATCGAGACACGTAGTCCACTATGTCTTTCTTCATACCTTCCCACCAATAAATTTCTTTTAAATCCTGATACATTTTAGTTATTCCCGGATGAATTGTATACATGGATCTATGGGCCTCCTCTAAAATTTCTTTCTTAAGTTCCTTTTTATCAGGTACACATATCCGCTTGCCAAATTTCAGAATTCCTTCAGAGTCTATAGTAAAATCAACTTCACCACCATTTTTCACCTCTTCAATTTCCTTGCACAAATAGACATCCTCTCTCTGTGCCTTCTTCACCTGCTCGATCAAAGATGATTGAAATTGCATATGAGCTAATAATACTCCAGGCTCTTTTACTTCCATCACTACCCCATCACTTTCTAGCTTATACATCTCTTTAACTAACAGCCTTCTTACCATTGTGATATGAGCCAAGATACTCATAAACTTCCTACTTAATGTATCAGACACTACATTGGCCTTACCTGGATGGTATAGTATTGTGCAATCATAATCTTTAAGTAATTACATCCATCGTCTTTGTCTCAAGTTAAGATCTTTTTGTTGGAAAATATATTTGAGACTCTTATGATCTGTATAAATTTCACATGTCTCACCATACAAATAATGCCTCCAAATTTTAAGAGCAAACACTACTGCTGCTATTTCTAAATCATGAGTCGGATAATTTTGCTCATGTGGTTTAAACTGTCTAGATGCATATGCAAGGACTCGACCATTTTGTATCAACACACATCCTAAGCCAATTCTCGATGCATCACAGTATACAGTGTATCCTCCAGTACCTAAAGGAATAGTCAATACTGGCACCGTAGTCAAACATTTTTTAAGTTTCTGAAAACTTTTTTCACATTCATCTGGCCAGTCAAACTTTATTTCCTTTCTTGTCAACATTGTCAAAGGAGCAGCTATCTTTGAAAAATCTTTAACGAATCTTCGATAATAGCCTGCTAAACCAAGAAAACTACGAATTTCTGTAACCGTTGTAGGACGTGGCCATTTCTACACTGCTTCTATCTTTTTAGGATCAACTTGAATACCATCCTTGGTAACCACATGCCCTAGAAAAGTAACACTACTAAGCCAAAATTCACATTTTGAAAACTTAGCATACAGCTGGTGTTCCCTCAGGGTTTGCAATACTATTCTTAAATGTCGCTCATGCTTCTCTGAACTTTTTGAATATACCAGAATATCATCTATGAATACAATGACAAATTGATTCAGGAAAGGTTTGAATACTCTATTAATCAAATCCATGAATGCAGTTGGAGCATTTGTTAGACCAAATGGCATTACTAAAAACTCATAGTGCCCATATCGAGTTCTAAAAGCAGTTTTCAGAATATCCTCTTTCTTAATTCTCAATTGATGGTAACCAGATCTCAAATCAATTTTTGAAAAACATTGGGCACCCTGTAACTGGTCAAACAGATCATCTATTTTGGGTAAAGGATATTTATTACGTACTGTAACCTTATTTAACTGTCTGTAATCAATACACAACCGTAACGACTCATCTTTCTTTTTCACAAATAAAACTGGAGTACCCCAAGGAGATGTGCTAGGTCGAATAAAACCTTTATTTAGTAAATTTTGTAGTTGCTCTTTCGATTCCTTAAGTTTTGTAGGTGCCATCCTATAAGGAGGTACGGATATTGGTTGTGTTTCAGAGAGGAAATCAATACTAAACTCAATCTCTCGGTCTGGTGGTAATCCTGACAATTCCTCAGGAAACACATCAGGGAATTCTTTAACCATTGGAACCTGCTCTACACTGGTGTACTTCATATCAACATCTTTGACTATTGCTAAATATCCCTGACATCCTTTTTGTAACAGCTTATGAGCTGTTAGAGCAGAGATTAAATTACTAGGTACCTCACTACGATCTCCTTGTATCGAAAAGGTAGATTCTCCAAGAATATTAAACTTAATCACCTTAAGGTGACAGTCTAAAATGGCATGGCATGATGCCAACTAATCCATTCCCAAAATCACATCAAAATCTACCATATCTCAAACTATCAAATCCACAAAAGTCTCCTTATCTTCTATCGAAATCTCATATGATTTATACACATCATTTACCAATAAAAATTCTTCCATTGGAGTAGCAACCATGAAAGAACAATGTAAATTAGTAGGATATCTACCCAATTTCTTAGCAAAGCAGGGTGATATATAAGAATGAGTAGAACTAGGATCAAACAGTACATATGCTCTATGGGAACACACTGACAATGTACCTGTCATCACTGCATTTAAGGCCTGAGCATCTTGTCGTGTTAAAACAAAAAACGCGAGCTGATTCTCGGCCTTGACCTCTTGATCCTCTACCAAATCCACCACCACTTATTTGGCCTGAAACTGCTCTGAATGGTCGTGCTGGTGTAGAGGCAGAGGGTGAAGCTGGCTGTACTGATGCTTGACTAGAACCTCGTAACTGTGGACAATTCCTTACTGTATGACCTACTTGTCCACACCAAAAACGTGCACCAGTTTCTCGATGACACTGTCCAGTATGAGGCTTGCCACAATGGGGACATAATGGAATCGATCTTAAATTCTGTTGACTAGTAGGTCTCATATCTCTTTGAATCATTCTTTGCCTATTGATATTAACTGATGCCTGGCTGGTGCTACTAGATCCTGCTTGAGTAAAACACTATGTATTTTAAAATTTTGATCCTCTGACATTAGGATTATAGCCCGCCAAAACACTACTGTCTCGATCTCTTTTTCTTTTCTTTAGACTTTCTATCTCTGCTAGCTCTCTTGTTTCCATCATTCTTGCACAATCCACAGCCGCCGAATAAGTTAAGAAATGGTTCATCTGGGGACCTACCGATTTAAACAATGAAAGTATCAATCCTGAAACAAATATCTTAATTCTATCTTTTTTAGTAGGAACCAGATATGGTGCATATCTTGACAATCGGGTAAAACGGATGTCATATTCAGAAACAGTCATATTCGGTGTCTGTCTCAATTCTTCAAATTCTTTAGCTTTCCTATCTCTTTCACTCATTGGTAGAAAGCGATTCATAAATACTTCCTTAAATTCATCCCACTCCATTGGTGGTAAAGTGGCTGATCTTCCTTGTACCAGGGTTTCAAACCAAACCTGAGCCACATCTGATAATTGAAAAGACACTAATTCAATAGATCACCTACTGGAACATCCTAAAGCTCTTAGGACTTGTTCCACAGCATCAATAAATATCTGTGGGTCTTCCTGAACATCTGATCCAGAAAAAGTCGGGGGCTTCAGCTTTAAAAATTGCGGTAATGTCACCTCAATCCCTGTAGATTTATCCTCATGTTCAGCTGGTATTTCTAGTTCTTGCTCTTCAAGAGCTTTTTCTGGTGGTTGGCCATCCCTCCTGCCCTGTTTTACTATAAATCTAGCTAATGTCTCTAAGCTCTTATGTATGCCAGCAATCATATCAGTTGTTCTATCATGCGGCTCCTGAGGGGGTTCTACTCTCTCCTCAGGGACTCTATCAGATATATGAACCTGTTCATCATGTATTGGGGTACTCATACCCCGTGCACGCCCTCTGCCTCTGCCCCTTCCTCTAGGTCGGCCTCTACCACGGCCTCTTTGTACTGGAATGGCAGATTGTGCAGACTCTTCTGCAGAGGGTACACGATATACTGCTTCTCTAGCAACTACTCTAGTTCTTAGCGGCATCATTAACTATACAAAAAAAATAACTTTTTACAATACCATAATATTCAATCAGGCTTACACTAGGAACTTTTATAAACTTGGAATAGAAAGGAAAGTGAAACCCTATAGAATCGCTCAGTAGCACCTGAAGTATAAATATGTCCGGCTCATATCGATACAAAAGGTTCTACTAAAGAATCATTTGCTCTGATAGCCACAGGGAAACCTAATGCTTTGATACCAACTTGTCACGCCCCTAACTTTAAGGCACATGAAACACATATACCATAAACATATTTTTCCATAAACATGCATATTTTAGTACTTTAACATGTAAACCGATACATATAAATTCCCATACACATATACAATATACAGATTAAGTCGATAAACACTAAAGTAACAGCAGAAGCAAGGATCCTACCTGTGGCATATAGAGTATACTCTAGAATACAAATACAATACAGTACAAATCACGTGAGCCTTGGAAGCAACGTTGGTTCACCCAGAGAGTAAACATTCTAGCTAATCACCTATCCGCAGGACCAGACTCTGTCTCCTTATCTGAAAAATATATCCACAACGTGTAGTGAATTTTACAACTCAGTGAGCAGATAAAACCTTCTATAACCTCTTAGGTTAGCATATGGATGAACTTATACTTTAAAATTTATCATATAGAAAGTACAATTCAGAAGTACACCCATATGGAACCCGTATTTCAAATATCCTCATTTCACAATATAGCCCAATATTCAAAAACCAAATATAGTACAATAAGATTATAAACAAATATTGTGATGCAATAAAAGATTTCACATGTTTTAGGAGGTTTTCATATTAGAACCAATACAATAAATAATCCCAAGCACACAGCAAGGGAGGGTAAATCACATATCAATAATAGGAGGCATCCCGCTCTCCCCAAATAACACATGACTCCCGTGTGTTAGCCATCACACGAGGCTAGCACCACCCCTGCTAGCTGAGGTGTCAAGGTGCACCAGGGCTAACATTCCTTGCTGTTAGCAGACAGTGATTCCAATAGGATTCCTCCACAAATACCATATTTGTACATATGCCATATCATTCAAAACAGAGGTTTCAGTATAAATTCATAATTTTCAATCTTAGTACAATTCCTCTGTCAGAAACTTCCCAATCAGGGTTTATCACATATACATTATAAATCAATGCATCGTGTACAATATATTTCATTTACCATACGATAAGAAATACATTTAAAATCATATGTTCAATGAGTTCATAAATCTCATTTTCAAAACCATACTCTTCTTGATTTATATAACAAACAGTAGACAAATCCAGATCATTTAATCCATTTCAGATACATATAAAAGTTTAAATCACTTGCAAATATAATCAATTATTTATTTAAAGTTCAAGAAGAGTATAGGATAAGCCATAGAAAGAATTATCTACTCACAAAGTAGGGCTCCAGATTGGACAACCCTAAAATGTATTTTTTTTCAAGTAAAATCTGATCAAATGGATCTCAAAAATGAGTCTGGAGGGTCGAAAAACCTAAGAAATGACTCCGGAAGTTCGGTCAATGCTAGGGGGTACTGTTCACTGCCGAAAAAAACTATTCACCGCTAGAAATCACTATTCACCGCCACATAAAAAGTTACCAAATGACCGAAAAAAATATATATCCTAATGCTTATCTAACTTCTGAATCCATCTACGATGTCAGATTTTCAATTGGAGGTCTCTAAGTAAAAGTTTCAAAATTTACCTTTTTCAGAGATTTTCTATTTCAGATCTACGGCGATTCAACAGCTGATTTGAAAAACTGATCGGTCAAAACCGTAGTATTCTTCGTCCTGAATCCAGTAACACCTTCAGTTTTGAGATCGGAAGCCAATAGACACTCCAGATCTAGAGAAAAAGTTGAAAGTTACTATTCACTCACTATTCTCTCTCGATTTCTCCATCTCCGTTCTCCGATTCTTCTTCCCTTTTATCGTTTTTAATAATAATAATTATTATTATTTAATAATTAAATAATAGGATTTTCTTTTATATAAATTCATATAAATTCCGTTTTTCATCCTAAAATATCTCAAAAATTTCTAAAAATTTACATTATCATAAACATTTTAAGCAAAACAATACTTATTTTAATTAAACGTTTACTTACTTTTAGTAAAACATAATTATTTTTAAATAAATAAAAATATATTTACTTATAGTAAAATACTATCATTTAAAAATAAAAATTACGCACCAAAAACGTAAATTCTCATATTTTCTTTAATTGGAATTTTCGTTAAATTTTACGGTTATTACAATATCAATTGTCAATAATAATAGGTAACTATTTTTTTAAGCTATATATAGGCATTTAAAATTGGAAACTCTAATCATAATGAAATACTAAAATATATATCATAATTATAATGAAATAAAAGGAAGAAATTACTACCCTCTAAACCCAAACATTCAAATGATGACTATCTTAATAAAATAAAATAAAGGAAGAACAAATCATTGTATTCAAACACTCAAATGATAACTACTAACTAATCTTAAAATTACTCTAATATAATTAATTACAATATCATAAATTTTAAATATAATTACATTAATAATAAATAATAAAATAATTCTAGTACAAAAAACAACAATAATAAAATAAATCATAACTCTATCTTTTTTTTATCCTAGTATGCCACCATGTCAAAGGGTTATAGATGAACGTGGAACTTAATTTTTTGAACAAAATATTTACTCATCATAATTCCATATGATGAAATTAATACTTCTTTCTATTTGTCATATTACAATTTATATATATATATATATATACACACACACACACACACACAAAAGATAAAATAATTAAGTAATATATATATATATATATATATATATATAATATTTAAAATATTAATAAATAATTATATTATACATAAAACAAACTAGCAATATATAATATTCAATTGTAATAAAATAAAATACATTAATATTTAACAAAGGGCTAAAATGATAATATTTTAAATTCAACAATTAAAAAGATTTGATAATGTGGGATCATTACATATTTCTTTGAAAACTTAGTGGTCTTGACTCCTTTAATTTAATGAAAGTACTAAATGTTATGACTCAATTTTATGAGAAAAAAACATTTCAAGAAAATTAAGTAATCTATTCAATGAGAGAATCTCAATACTTATTATCATTTCATATGTCAATGATGTAGCGTGAAACACATTAAAATTGCAAAACATCACCATTTCAATAACAAGAAGAAGAAAAAAAAGTGTCGTGCCAAGTACAACTTATCGATTTTGATACGTCCATTTACCAGCTTTTTAGCTGGCTCACTTTTAACGTTAGATCCCAATTTAAATTAGTTTGAAAAAGAAGAAATCATTTTATCAATTTTTTATAAGGCGACTGACCTAGGTTAAGCCCCTTTCAGTGTCATAAGAGACTCAAAAGACGACAAGACAAATTAACCAAATGCAAATAAAACCACTCCGGTGTGACGGGGAGGTTTTAATTTTTAACTTTTGTCTTGGAAAAAGTCCAAAATGAGTAAATAGTAAGGTATTAAAATTTATTTTGAAATATTATTTTAATGAATTAGAAAATAAAAATATTTTAAAATTTTTAAAAATTTCGAAAAAATAATTTTTTTTTTTAAAATGTTTCAAATAATTTTAAATAATATTTTTAAAAATTTTAGAAGATTTTAATATAATATTAATGATATAGATATATAAAATTATATTAAAATTAATTTAAATTAATGTCTATAATTGAATAGTAAGTAAACATGCTACTATAGTAGAAACTCCGACTCAAATCTTAACAGTATTTAACAACAATATCTTTTTTACATCTATCTCTCTATATTTTTCTTAACTCTTTTGTGACATTTATATTTAAGTCTCTCTCTCTCTTTACCATGATTCTGTCTCTATCTTCAAGTATCTTTCTTTCTCTTTATCTTTCAATCTCTCTTTTCATCATTTTTATAGTTTCCTCTTTAAAATGAAAATAATGAAAAAAAATAATATCATGAGAACAAAGGGAGAGAATAAGAAATTAATAAAGATGTTGTGATTTGTGAAAAAAAATAATTTGGTGTTAAATATGATATGATGCTACTTCCATCTATTTTTAGATTATCAATTTTTTTATTTTTCAAATTCATTTAGTATTTTTTTTCTATTGAAACAACTCAAAACAAGAGTATTTTTATCAAAATAACTCGAAATAAGAGTATTTTCACCGAAATAAGAGTATTTTCACTGAATTTTTTTACTGAAACAAAAGTATTTCTATCGAAACATTTCGGAATATAGTAATTTTAATCCAAATAGCATAATTTTTTAACAAATATTTCATTTCGTTTCGATAATTTCGTTTCATGTCGATGAGTCAAGAAACAGAAACGTTTCGACCATTTTGATGAAAAAATAAAGAAATTTAGTTCCTTGAAAAATAGGACTTTTTATCACTGAGATATACTTTTTTAATTTAATTTTATAAATTTATTTTTTTTAATTTAGTTCTTAAAAAATTATTTCATCTTTAATTTTTTTTGTTAACCTTATTAATAGATATTTGAGTCTTTTTTTAAAATGTGATTTAACTAAACTTTTTGTTTGACCAATGAAATGAATTTATTATATATTTATTAATATAATTAAGAGAAGGATTTTTAAAAAAAAATGACATACTCATTAAAAAATTAAATTAAAAATTAAAAATTTAAAGAATTAATTAAAAAAATATGTATATTTTAATATCAAAATTGTAACTTATTCTAAAAAAATTAAAACCTCATTTAGAAAAAAAAAAATGGAACCTTGCTTTGTTTGACTTTTACTCCCCCTCCCATCAGCGCCAAACTCCTTCCCTCTACTCAATGGAAAAAGGAGGAAAAAATATAAGCACGAGACAAGGGGAGTGCTTGGGAGTGAACACAACTAACTATATCTGTTTGGTTACCCTTTTTCCAAATACGGAGGTTTCTTGAAGGAAGAAATGAATTTCCAAATCTGAGTGTTACTACTTTTTCCTTATTTTGAAGGGTTGAATCCTGAGACAAATGATAATGCGAGAGGGATCGACACAAACAAGACAGTGTGATAGGGGAGCTTTTCTGACTGAGATTTGCTTCCCTTAACAAAACCAAACAAAAGCCAATATGCTATGAGAAAGAGAATATTACGCCTCATGGAAGAAGAAAAGAGGTAGTCAGTAAATGCAAAAGACAGCCTCTTTACAGAGAGTGAATGAACTACTAAGTTATAAGTTTTGAGGTTGCTAGAGCTAGCTACATCTAATTCTCGAAAGCCACTAGCTAAAGCTTTTGGTAGTTCATGCCATTCTGTGCAAAGGAAACCATCGATAAGATGGGATTGGACGTATGATCTGACAAACTTTGTATTATTCACGAACTAATAGTAAGAATATACTTGTACTAAAATTGTCCGAGTAGCTTTATATTAATAAATATATTAATATATAATAAATTCATTTTATTGCTAACTTTCACAGAAGCATATCTATTTGCGGATATGGATCCTCTGGCGCAGCAGAGGAGGCTGCGTTTTGGTTTTTTCTTTTTATTTTTTTAAAGTTTATTTTAATACTAATAAACTTTTTTATACATTTTTATTTAAAATTTTAATTTATCAATTTAATCTTTTAAAAATTAATTTATTTTAAAAATTATTTTCAAATTTACGATATTAATAAATATTTACCACATTTTTTATTTATTATAACTAAATTTATATAATTTAAGTAAAAAATACAGTTTAATTAAGTTTTTATTTTTATTAATTTAACAAATTTATTAAACATCTACAATTATAAAAAAATTAATTTCTTTTAGTAATATGTCCAAAAAAGTTAAACTTTATAAAAATCAAATTAAATATCAAAATAACAATTGATTCTTTTATTTTTAAATTTTATAATATTTTGGTGATTTAATTAAATTAAAATAAACTCATTATTATTAAAATAAAATAAATTTAATAAACAAAATCTAAAATGCAATAGAACACTAGATTTAACATGTTTTCATATATCTTATAACTAAAAGTGTTTTTAGTAGTTAAATAAATTTGTTAAATTTTTATTTATAAAATTAACATAAAAATATTTTAAAAAAGAAAATAATTTTTTAAATAATATATTTAAAAAATTTAACTTTAAAACAATTAAAATTTTAAAAAAATTAAATTAAAAAAATATTTTTCAAATATCAAAATAACAATCTCCTTTTTATTTTTAAATTTTGAAATTTTTTGGTTATTTTATTAAATTAAAATAAATCAATTGTTATTAAAAATAAATTATTTGAAACATAAGAAAAAAAATTTAAGTTTAATTTTCCTTAAATTTAATTTTTAAAATTTTTTTTCAAAAATCAAATTTATTTAACTAATCAAATAAAAATTTAAAATAAATTAAAAAAAAGAAATTGAAACGCAGCAAAAATACGGATATGGATCCTCTGCTGCGCCCAAGGCGCAGCAGAGGATGCTGCGTTTTTGGCTTTTTCTCTTTATTTTTTTAAAATTTATTTTAATAATAATAAATTTTTTATACATTTTTATTTAAAATTTTAATTTATCAATTTAATCTTTTAAAAATTAAATTATTTTAAAAATTATTTTCAAATTTACTATATTGATAAATATTTACCACATTTTATTTATTTATTATAACTAAAAATTTATATAATTTAAGTAAAAATACAGTTTAATTAAGTTTTTATTTGTATTAATTGAACAAATTTATTAAACATCTACAATTATAAAAAAAATTAATTTATTTTAGTAATATGTCCAAAAAGTTAAACTTTATAAAAATCAAATTAAATATCAAAATAACAATTGATTCTTTTATTTTTAAATTTTATAATATTTTGGTGATTTTAATTAAATTAAAATAAACTCATTATTATTAAAATAAAATAAATTTAATAAAAAAATCTAAAATGCAATAAAAACTAGATTTAACATATTTTCATATATCTTATAACTAAAAGTGTTTTAGTAGTTAAATAAATTTGTTAAATTTTTATTTATAAAATTAACATAAAAATATTTTAAAAAAGAAAATAATTTTTAAAATAATATGTTTAAAAAATTTAACTTTAAAACAATTAAAATTAAAAAAAATTAAATTAAAAAATATTTTTCAAATATCAAAATAAAAATCTCCTTTTTTGACTTTTAAATTTTGAAATTTTTTGGTTATTTTATCAAATTAAAATAAATCAATTGTTATTAAAAATAAATTATTTGAAACATAAGAACAATTTTTTTTAAGTTTAATTCTCCTTAAATTTAATTTTTTAAATTTTTTTTTTCAAAAATCACATTTATTTAACTAATCAAATTAAACTTGAAAATAAATTAAAAAGAAAAGAAAAAGAGATTAAAACGCTGCAAAATACTGCCTTCGGAAGCGCAGCGCCATATCCATCTTAAGGAAGAAGTTAGTTAACTAGTTTAGTCAATTCTCTTTTAAAAGGCTCAATATATCATTCACTATTTAATTATATATTTAGAAGGAGAAGATGGATATTTCATATTTTTTGAACTCTCTAAACGATAATTTTCTCTCTTAATTGACTCTTTCTTCATCATCATTAGTAGAATTTTGGTAATTCCAAAAATAATGCCCAAGTTTATGACAATTTAACATTCATACTCATCATACTTTACTCATTTGCTCTAAGATAGTTGTCTCTTCGGCCTCTTTCATCAATATATATATTCCAATAAAATGCTATATATAGAATGATTCATTTCAATGGATGTTTATTTATATATGATGAATTGTTTTCCAGCATGAGAAAGCAACCAACCTCCTTTCAAGGTCCGTTGGGAAACCGGTGTCACAAATTGAGTCGCTGGCTCCTCCTCCAACCCTAGGATCTCCATTATTGGATGCATCATCAGGAAGTAACCTAAGCCAAGGGATTGGAAGTCCTAATCTCGAATTAAATATTCGTACAGGTCTTTTGATGTCGACGGATGATAATAATACGTGGCCAAACCAAGACTTGGACAAGACACTAATGTCTGAGACTGCTACTAGTGCTATGGAAGAACTAGTTAATCTTTTGCGTATTAACGAGCCATTATGGATCAAGTCATCAGCTGAAGGGGCGCTCTTCGCCAGGAAAGCTATGAAAGGATATTTCCTAGGCTCATCACTTCAGAAGTTCAAATGCACTTGTGGAATCATCAAAAGCTTCACGAATAGTGAAAATGAGTGGAATGCAATTGGTTGACATGTTTTTAGATTCCGTAAGCACTTAAAACTCTCCCTGTTGATTTCTTCTATATGTCTTTAATATAATATTAATCATAACAGAATATGATCCAAATTGATTATATCTTAATTTGTAGGACAAATGGGTCAATCTTTTCCCCACAATAGTTGCAAACGCACAAACAATGAAAGTACTTGAAAGTGGTTTGTCAGGAAGCCGAAGTGGAGCCTTGCTGTCACATTCTTACTTTTAAGAATACGCGAAACACATATTTTATAGATAGATTTTTATTGTAATAGATATAATACAAGCGTTCATTATGGAAACATATACATATAGGTTCTTGCATTCATTATAGAAACAGATACATATAGGTTCTTTCATATAAACACTATATACAAACTAAGTTTATAAATATCATAATAACAACAGAAGTAAAGATCCTATCTATGACGTTCAAAGTATACTTTAGAGTACAAATACAATATAAATCAAAATCTATGAGCCCTAAAAACAAAATAGACTCACTAGAGAATATGTCACCTAGCTAATCACCTATCTGAAGGGAAATAACCAAACTCTGTATTCTTATATGAAAAATGTAAAAATATCATGTAGTGAGTTTGATAACTCAATGAATAGATAATACCTTATATGGCCTCTTAGATCAATATATGGATGTATTCATATTTTAATATTACGTAGAAAATTACAATTTGGAAGTACATCCATATGGAACTCGCATTTCAAATATTTTCAGTTCAAATCATATTCAAATATCTAAAACCATATGCAATACGGCATGATTATTAATCAAATATTATTATGTATCAAAATATTTCTCATGAAAATAATAGGAATATCCCATATTAGAACTACTGTATCAGACTTCAAGCTCTTTCGTACTTTAGTGGGCTAGGATTTGCTTAAACTCAGCATTCCAGCACCGTTCAAGAGAACACACAAAGGGACTCTAATATGGGCATTTTCCAAGCACACGATAAGGGAGGGCAAATCACATATTATATAGTCGGTATTTTGCCTAGATAGGAGGCATCTTGCTCTCCTTCATATATCATATCCCGTGTGTTGGCTGTCACACGAGGCTAGTACCACCCTTGCTAGTTGAGGTGTCAAGGTGCAACAGGACTAACATTACCTACTATTAGCAAAACAATGTTTCTAATAGGATTCCTCTATAGAAATCATATTTGCACATATGCCATATCGTTCAAAATAGAGGTTTCAATATAATATAAAATTTTCAGTCTCATTATAATTTCTCTGTCAGAAATATCCAAATCAGGGTTATCACATATACATACCCTTTTTCAAAGCAATCTTATAACTTATATATCAATGCCACATGCACAATATATTTTCTTTACCATATAATAAGAAATACATTTAAAATCACATATTCAATGAGTACAAAAATCTATTTTCAAAATCTGACTCTTCTTAAACTATATAATAGATAATAAACAAATTAGGTAATTTTATTCATTTTAGAGACATATAAAAGTATAAATAACTTGTAAACAGAATCAATTATACATTTAAAGTTCAAGAAGAGCATAGGGTAAGTCATAGAAAGAATTATCTACTTACAAGATAAGGCTCCAGGTCGAACATACCTAAAATATAATTTTTCATTCCAAATTTGACTAAACAGACTTGAAAATCAAGTCTGGAGGGTCCAAAACCTAAGAAATGACTCTAGGATCGTGAAATTTGGCATCTGGGAGTTTGGTTAACGCTGGTCAATTGATAGAAACTATTTACTGTCAGAATTACTATTTACCGCTAGAATCACTATTCATACAGGACAGATTTACCGTTCACGATGCACAAAAAGTTGTCAGATGACTGAAAAATTTCATATCTTAAGGTTTATCTATCTCATAAATCCATCTACGGTGTTATATTTTCAATTTGAAGTTTCTAAATAGGAGTTTTAGAGTTTCTCTTTTTTAAAAATTTTCTACTTTCGATCTACGGCGATTCTTCAACCTATTTAAAAAATTATTCAGCCAATATTGTAGTATTATTCGTCCTGAATCCAGTGGTACTCTTAGTTTTGAGATCGGATGCTCGAAAGTACTCCAAATCCAGAGAGAGAAAATAGGAAAAAAATATTATTTACTCTTCATTATTCATTGTCACCGGTTACTTTCGATCTACGGCAATTCTTCAACTTATTTAAAAAATTATTCAGCCAATATTGTAGTACTATTCGTCCTGAATCCAGTGGTACTCTTAATTTTGAGATTGGATGCTCGAAAGTACTCCAAATCTAGAGAGAGAAAATAGGAAAAAAGTATTATTTACTCTTCATTATTCATTGTCACCGGTTACAAAATTTCTTTTTATCACATTTTTTTTATAAATAATGGAGGGACTATTCTGTAAAAATTTAATTTTGAAGGAGGTCCTTGCAAATTTTATTATTTATATTTTGACTCTTAAAATTTTAGAAAATTACAATTTAACCCCAAAAATATTAATAAGTTTTTATTTTCATCCTTAAAACCTTTCAATTACATCCCTACTCCTTTATTTCTTGAATAATCCATATATAAATGAAAATTATGAAATCTTAGGGGTGTTACATTCTTCCCCCCTTAAGAAATTCATTCATCGAATTTTAAACCATCCTATCACAAGTAGAGAATGAAGTTAAGGCATAAATTATTGTTATTAACCTTACTACTCAAGCAATTGGAGATATCTCTTTTGTATATCATCTTTAATTTCTAAGGGGTATCTTCACTTGAGTAATTTTGCCATATAACCTTAACCATAGGGATTTTCTTCAACCATAAGTTTTTTACTTGTTGATCAACAATAGACATCGGTTTTTTTCTCATAATTAAACTAAATTCTTCTCCAATTAAATTTCTTGGAATTAGATAATATGAAAAGAATTTGATAGATACTTCCTTAGTATTGATCCAAGAAAGACTGTATCAACATCACTTAATTTTGATTATAAGGCTAGGTGTATACTACTATGGCTACTTTGTTCAAAATTTTAAAAGATCCTATATACTATAGCTTAACATTTTCCTTTTTTCCAAACCCCATTACTTCTTTCATAGGTGAGTCCTTCAAGAATATTTGATCACCAACTGATAATTTTTAGTGCTGAACATTCATGGTCTTTTATAAACTTTTGACCTGTATTGAGTTTCTTGTATTTTTTTTCTTAATCAATTTCACTTTGTCAACGGTATCTTACAATAAGTCTGACCCCATTGAATCATTTAACAGAAAGTTAATAAGATCTCTTACATAAGACTTTAAGTAATCTAATATCACTTTATTATAGGCGAATTCTGTTAATGGATCTCCCACCAAACTTGAAGACATATGCTTGAAGCATACTCTCTAAACTAGCATCATCAATTTAGGTTAGTCATATTCTATCTATTACATGTTATTCCAAATTAGATTCTAAAAATTTAACTTTACTTAATTAACTCACCTATTAGGAGACCTACAATGTTTCATGTAAAACCTCAAATGGTGCCATTTGTATATTGGCCTGATTATTACTGATATTGGCAAGTTCAACTAACGACAAATAATTCCTCTCAACTTTCACCAAAATTATATAAAGATACTTGAAGCATAACTTTTAATGCGTAAACACATCATTTAGATTTACTATCAACTATAATATAATTTAACTAAGATCCTAAAGGTTCCTGAATAGCTCTTCTAAAACAATATATTCAAATTTTTACTTGCTGACATACTAAACAACAAAAAATATTTCACTTTTTTTTTTTACAATGATGCCTATCACTTACAACTTATCTACAAAAATCAAGACATCAATGTTTTATCAATTAATACAAGGAAAAATTTTTTTGGTGATACCTTAATTTCATTATCTTTATATGCTTAATATGAGCCACAATCATAACTACTATACATATGCATGCGTGTCGTCATTTTTGAAATTCACCTTCACTTTAATTTATATCCACCGACCACTCACATAGATATTGTAATTATATCCGGCCTATTTGCATAACTATTATAAGTATGCGCTTCTCTGAATTCTATAAATTCATACATTAGTATTTTTATCTTCATACTCAAAGTTATGGTGAATGCAGTTATGGAGGGAATCACATTTCGTCAGTTTTGAAATATTTGTGTTTTTCGTGATTTCAATCCTGAAAAAGATAGAGAGTATGTTAAAATAACACAAAATATGGGTATGATGCTGGTCAAGAGAAAAATTCATTTAATCTATGGTGGAGGTAATCGTGGGTTAATGAAGTGCGTGTCTATAGCTGTACATGTAAAAGGATGTCAAGTTCTAAGTATTATTCCTACATCTCTAACTGCATCCAACATCATAAGAAAGACAATTGGGGAAAAATTTAGGGTTGCCTCCATGCATGAGCACATGGCTAGAATGATGAACAATGCTGATGCATTCATTGCCTTACCATATGGTTTTGATACTTTAGAGGAGATTTTTCAAATAATCTATTGGGCACAACTGAATATGCATCACAAACCTATATGTTTGTTAAATATTAATCACTTCTTTGATAGTTTGTTGTCTTTTCTTGATCAAGATGTATAACAAAAATTTATTTTACACTCAGCATGATGAATTCTCATCTCGGCTTACAATGCTGATGAGTTGATTGATACTTTACAAACGTTTGTTCATGTACCTGATTTAACTATAGCTCAAATAGATTGGACGACAGAAAACCATAGGAAGCACAAATTGGTCTTGGATCTTTATCTGTAACTATAGTAGGACATTGCCATTACTATACTGCTTCTACTTTCTTAGGATCTACTTGAATACTATTCTTGTTAACCACATGCCCTAAGAAAGTAACACAAGTAAGTCAGAATTCACATTTTGAATACTTAGCATATAGTTGATGTTCCCTTTGAGTTTGTAAAACTATCTGCAAATGTTGCTTATAATCCTTTGAACTTGGAATATATTAGTATATCATCAATAAATACAATAATAAGTTGATTCAAAAATGACTTAAGTACTCTATTCATAAAGTCCATAAATGCAGCTGTGACATTTGTTAAACCAAATGACATAACTAAGAACTCATAGTGCTCATACTGAGTCTTGAAAACTATTTTCAAAATATCCTCTTCCCTTATCCTTAATTAATGATATCCAGATCTCAAATTAATTTTTTTTAGTTTCTTAAGTTCAGCCGATATCATTATATATATGGATATAGATATTAGTTAGGTTTCAGGAAATAAATCAATATCAAATTCTATTTCTCGTTTTGAGGTAATCCAGACAATTCTTTTGGGAACACATCAGGAAATTTCCTAATCACTAGAACCTGATCTACATTGGTATATTTTATATCAACATCTCTCACTACTGCCAAATATTCTTAGCACCCTTTTTGTAATAACTTATGATCTGCTAAAACTGAAATTAAATTACTAGGTATATATTTTCACTAATTGTTCACTACTTACAACTCCTTTACTAACCTTTTATGATATTGATGACATCTTCATACTGTATCAATTAAAACACACTTCAAAAATACTTAAATAAGGTCAACCCATTTTGACTTTATTCTTTAACATGCTTATTCAATATCTTAACAATCAATCATAAAAAACTTATGTCTATACAAGATTCCTTCACATGAATTACCCATTTTGCATACCTAAGAATTTTAAATTTCTATGGGCAAACATTTCTTTCTTATAATGCTTATACATAATATTATTGAAAACCAAACTGTCTTCGAATCCTTTATTTCAACAAAATCTATCATTGAAAACATTATTTTCATAGATTCCCTGATTTCAAATTTAATCCACCCCACAGCTTGTAAATTCCAATTATATATGCAAGTTTCAACTCATACATTCAAAAAGAGATTTACATCTATTTTCAAAACACTCATTTTATTTCGAACCGTTATCTTGGAGTTAACAACCTCGATAATATCATAATCCACTATCAATATTGTATTAGTCATTCGTCATATCGTTTCACATAAGAAAATCAAATAATAAATTCAAACCTTCTTGACATCCAAACAAGCCATTACCTTTGTGTTCGGATAGAATCTTCTTATTTTCAGCTAATTCTTTTTCTTTGTTTCCAAGAGGGTTCTCTTTATCACTTTTCATCAAAACGAGTTCAAAATCTAAACTGGTAGTCCACATTCAAGAGGCACCATCTAGGGCATACGCATCGATACTTATACATTGCATACTTAAAGATAAGATTCAGAAGGAAGAAAATGACGACACCCTATAGAATTCCACAGCAACACCATGAGTATAAATATGTTTGCGATTACATACCTATACTCAAAGTCTTACTACAGAATCCTTTGCTCCGATGGCCACAAGGAAACTTAATGCTCTGATACCAACTTGTCATGCTTCTACTTTTAAGGGCACGTAAAACACATACTTTATGGACAAATCTTTACTGTAATAGGTATAATACAAGCGTTCATTATGGAAATAGATACATATAGGTTCTCTCATATAAACACAATATACAAATCAAGTTTATAAATATCAGAGTAACAACAAAAGTAAGGATCCTGCTTGTAGCGTTCAGAGTATACTCTAGAGTACAAGTACAATATAAATCAAAATCTATGAGCTCTAAAAATAAAGTAAGCCCACCAGAGAATATGTCGCCTAGCTGATCACCTATCTTAAGGAAAATGACCAAACTCTATATTCTTATATAAAAAAATGTGAAAATATCGTGTAGTGAGTTTGACAACTCAATAAGTAGATAATACTTCCTATGACATCTTAAGTCAACATATGGATGTACTTAAGGTTTATCTATCTCCTGAATCTATCTACAATGTTATATTTTCAATTTGAAGTATCTAAATAGGAGTTTTGAAGTTTAACTTTTTTTAAGATTTTTTACTACCGATCTACTGCGATTCTTCGACTGATTTAAAAAATTATTCGGCCAATATTGTAGTACTCTTTATCTTAAATCCAATGGTACCCTTAGTTTTGAGATCGGATGCTCGAAAGTACTCTAGATCTAGAGAGAGAAAAAAAAAATACTATTTATTCTTCACTATTCATTATGACCAGTTACGAAATTTCTTTTTTTTCTCTTTTTTTTTTTATAGATTATGGAGGGACTATTTTGAAAATATTCAATGTTTGAGGGAGGTCCTTGAAAATTTCATTATTTATATTTTGACCCCTAAATTTTTAAAAAAATTACATTTTCATCGTTAAAACCTTTCAATTACATCCCTACTCCTTTATTTCTTTTAATAATTCATATATAAATGAAAATTATGAAATATTAGGGGTGTTACACTTGCAGTTTGTATGCTTTCAAGGAATAAAACTAACTCTTATGTAGTTTCTTTTAATTTGCCGCGTAATGTTTTTGGATTTGGTGACTGCAGATGTATGAAGAAATGCACATTCTTACACCTTTGGTGCCACCTCGGGACTTCCTCTTCCTTCGTTCTTGCACCAAATCGCCATAGGTACATGGTGATAACAGATGTGTCATTCTATTCCATTGAAGACAATAATAATATTTCATATTCTGGCACCTGGAGTCTTCCTTCTTGATGCAAGATTCATGAATTACCCAATGGCTCCTCCAAGGTTAGTGGAGAAAAAATTTGATACTTGTTAATTTATTTGATCATAATTGTAACAATATTATTAATTAGTGAATTAATTTTAAGCCCATATATATTATATGACAAAAAAAAAATCCTGGAGCATGGAATGCGAGATCTGTAGTCAATATTAAGGGGAATCCTCCTCATGGAACAGTTTTTTTTAATGTCTTAATATTAATGCCGCATTTGTACCTTAATTTAAATTGAAATGAAATTCTACACCTTCTTTCAATTTCACTTTTTAGCTGTTTATTTAATATAAACAAAGGATAGGCACTACAAGAAAAACAGGATTTAGCGACAGTTTTTTAGTGGCTTTAACGACGGTTACAAAAACCGTCGTAAAATCGATGATTGAACGACGGTTTTGAAAACCGTGGGTAATCCGTCGTTAAACCATATTTAATGACGATTTTGTAACCACCATTAAATTTTATGTTTTAGCTGCGGTTTTTTAGCGACGGTTCAAAACCGTCGCAAAACCTATCTTTTGGTTTAACGACGGTTTAAAAATCGTCACTAAACAATTTTTTTTTTTAGAACGAAATTAAATAGTTAATCCTTTAACCATGGATAGAAATTAGGCTACACTTTCTGCCTTTCGCTTATAGATTGTCAGTTTATTTTAATATTTTTTAAGATTCTTATAATTGTATCTCCAATAATAATAATATCCATAAAAGAATAATTCAACAATAAAAAATTGACTGAACTTTAGAATTAAACTGATATTTAAATAAAGAGAAGTATTCTTCACAAAGATTTGCATCATTGTTGCTTCTTCGTGGAAAAAATAGAGACAAAATAAACAGAAAAACATTCTTTACAACAAATCTACTAACCCAATCGAAAGGATAAACTTTCTCTAAATGAAAAATAATAGAGGGAAGATGAGGATGAAAAATGGGGGGAAGATGTGTGAGATTTATAGAAAAATTGGAATATTTAACGACGGTTTTTTAAAAATCGTCGTTAAAAACGCGCCATAATTAACATTCAAATAATAATTTTTAGCGACAATTTTCTAAAAATTGTCGTTATTTAGAGACGATTTTCTAAAAATCGTCGTTAAAAAAGTGCCAAAATTAACATTCAAATAACAATTTTTAACGACAGTTTTTAGAAAACAGTCGTTATTTAGCGATGGTTTTATAAAAACCGTCGCTAAAAATGCGCCAGAATTAACATTTTTAGTGACAATTTTTTGAAAACCGTCACTAAAAACTAACAGATTTAAAATATGAGCAGAAATAACAATCTTTAACGACGGTTTTCAGAAAAATCGTCGCTAAATAACGACAATTTTCAGAAAACCGTCACTAAAAGTTGATAATTTTAAAAATAGCAAAAATTAACAATATTTAACGATGGTTGTTTAAAAAACTGTTGCTAAATAGAGACGGTTTTTAAAAAACCGTCGTTAAATTTATTTAGCGACATTTTTCTTAAGAACTGTCGTTAAATAACCACGATTTTGTAAACCGTCGTTATTTTATGTTTTAGGGATGATTTTTTTTAACCGTTGTTAAAATTCCGTCGCTAAAATCTATTTTTGTTGTAGTGAGGGATGGACGATAAATAACAATAAAATATTATGTGTGAAAGAGAGTGTAAAAAAAAATTGTGAAAAATATATGATACCACTCAATATAACTGAAATAAATAATAATGTGACATTATATGTTATACAGTGACAGGTTTCTTGGGTTGAACATGTGGAAGTGGATGGTCGTACCCTAACTCATGACCGGCTATATGAAGATCTTGTTTATAGAAATGTTGCATATGGGGCAGAAAGATGGGTTGTGGCACTTCAAACAATGTGTGAGAGAATTGTGTATTCCTCAAGTGATAATATACCTGGTGATGAAGCTGGAGGAGGTTATACTCCTCAACATCTTATGTAATTTACACCAAATCCTGCGGTTTATTCATATATTTGCGCTCCCAAAGTAACAATATATATAAAAATTTTGGTTATAGACTTATAACTAATAATATATATTATATCCAATATTGTTTAGTGGTGAGTTTACCTGAAGGAAGAAAGAGCGTCATGAACCTTGCTCATCGAATGATAAAGAGCTTCTGTGGAGTTGTAAACATGTCGGGTAGGCTAGACTTCCCTCAACTGTCTGAGTTGAATAATAGTGGGGTTAGGGTCTCCGTTCGCAGAAATATTCAAAGAAGCCAGCCAGATGGCATGATTGTCAGTACTGCTACCTCCGTTTGGCTTCCTCTCCCTTCTCAGGATGGGTCTGACTTCTTCAGAAATGAAGAAAGACGAGGACTGGTTCCCGACCTTAGACTTCTTTTTAACATACATTATTTGGTTGGAATAATTTTTTTTTAATTAAATTGTATGAAATACCAACATTTGATAGTATTTCATAATCATTGATGATTACTTTCTATTTTCATGGCAGTGGGATGTTCTTACCAAAGGAAATCAAGAGCATGAGATTGGACACATCTCAACTGGAACTCATCCTGGCAACTGTTTCTAGTTTTATGTTTCGTTTATAAAAGAATTATGTACTTATTTTGATTTTAGAGCCAGCTGTAGTTAACTTGTCTATATAAATATATAAGAGTAGAGACATAGGGCCATTTACTGCATTCTTGTAAGTTTTGGAATTAAACTATAATTGGGATTCTCATATTCCATACGAAAATTAACAAAAAGGATGTGACCAACTTCAGATATTGTTTTAGAGTTGAGAATTTATTTCAAGTTTTAACTATAGTTAGTTTGATAGTCAAATTGAATCCAAGATATTTGAATATGTAAGCATATAAAATACAGAACTGTAAATTCAATTCATTACGGAAATATATCAGATAATGATTTCAGAGTCATTAAAGATTAAAAAAATTCAGTTTAAAGTTTTAAATCAAAGTGTTATAGCATGGCAATGACATGATTTAAATTAGCGCCTAAAAATGAAAATCGGAATAAATTATTAAGCCACCGCAATTTTCTTTTAATGCTGTTTTGATGTTTCTTACTCATTTCTATTGTTCATATGTGGAGCAGCCTTTCGTCCCTACTGAGAACAACGTTCTGATTCTTCAAGAAACTTGTGTGGAGCCCACGGGTTGTTTGGTTGTATATGCTCCGGTTGATGTACCGGCGATGAATGTGATTACGAGTGGGGAATACTCTTCCATGGTGCCGATTCTTCCATCAGGTTTCGTTATCACTGGGGATGGCGCACCTAACACAGTTGCCGTTGGTGCAGCTTCTTGCAGCGGAAATGCCGGTAGATCAGGAGGGTCAATACTCACAGTGGCTTTCCAAATATTAGTTTGCAGCCCTTCAGCAATAAGGTTATTGAACATGGAAGCAGTGGCTTCTGTCAACAAATTCATAACCTCAACAATCCAGAAAATAAAGCTCGCTTTGAATTGTTCGTTTTCTGATGAGTCTCCCTTTTAATTTGGTGATGTGTGTGTCTTTGATGTCTTGGCTCAAAGACTAGTTGAGTTTTAGTTTTTGCTACCAGTATAATTGCATGCAAGCCATGCAGACTCATTCAGTTTTTGGCACATTTTTATGCCAATATGCAGAATCATTTCATCAATAAGTTTACTTACAGAAAATGAGAAAGATTCTATTTCAATTTCTTGTTGATGTTCCCTGTTTGTGAGCGACAGACATTACCTGGATCCTTCGGGTGCAAATGGTAATGCTTTCCTTCTAGGAAAATATGCTTACCCTTTGGAGGGACTTTTCTATAGAAGTTTTCTTACTGATATTAGTGTTCAACTATAAGAACTTTCCAGTGATTGAAAATTAAAGTTGAAGAACCCTTTTTTAATATGTAAAAAAAAAAAAAAAAAAAATTTGTGTGCAAATATTATATTAAAAAGAATAAATCAGATATGGCGAAAAGTAATTCGATAATTATAAAAAAAAATTAAAAAAATTATTTAAAAAAATTTAATAATTAATAATTTATCTATTAATTTTATTTATATTAATTTTATTTATATTAAATTACTCTGACAGCATTTGATTTATAAAACCAAACTCACCTAATAAAAAAAAGATTGGTTGTTATATTTCTTTTTTAAAAACATGTGAAAATCAAATATAAAAATTTTCTCACATTTTTCTTTACTTTTTGTTTTCATTTTAGGTGTATATTTTGATTTGTAGCCTAGGTATGTTTGTCCATCTATGCATTTATAGTCCTCTTTATTGAAACTAATTTTAGCCTGAGGTTTCCAATTTAAACAAATAAAACCTTCCAGCTGCTGTATATTATCTTGATTGATGAAGCACTAATACCCGTGCTTTCTGGTCTAGCCAAATATGTTTATATGTATATTTGCTTGCTTATTTTGAAGCAATTTTTTTTTTTTTTTTTGGTTTTCCTTTCTGTGATTATCTTGTGGCTTCGGAGCATAGAATCATAGGATTTTATGACTAAACAAACCGCTAGCTTGAGTTGATTCCGAGATTAACTTTGTGGGTTTGTCCATCTGGTCAAAAGGTTGGGAACATGATTTAGGTCTTCTTCTTTTTTTTATATATATATACATGGACACTAAATGGTACCCAAAAACATTAGGACTACCATTTTTACAACTTGGATAATAGAATTTTGATTTGCACTTAATAAGTTTGTTTCAAATCTAAAGAATTCAACCCAGAGAACCCAAACCGCTGCTTCATTAATTATGATGATAATTGAATCAAAATTGATTAACTTATGCTATTTTTTAGGCAGGCATTTGACGAATAGACATCCAAATTTAATAATATAATGGAAACCTATTTGCATGATTTTTGGTACAAGACATGCGAAAATGTCCATGTTAGTTTTGACATATTAAACATGAGAGTATTGAATATTCCATATATCTCATACCCAACTAGTATATTGAAAGAGAGAGAAAGGTAGATATATGGACTAGAAATTTCCAATCCAACGAATTGGCATGTATTTATCAAATTAGAAACAGCATTGATATAAGAGGGATATTAATAGTGATAGCATTTGCAGTTCATTGAAAGAAGAGTGAAATTAATGCACGATATATAGGATAAAGCAACCAGAACAGTGTGGCAATTGACATGATGTAGTCTCCAGTCTTCTGTACAAAAATATGATTGTGACAATAAAGATAGCAAATCTATTGACATTAGATTATGTTTCAAACAACTGCAAATCATTATTTTGTTTGCCAAATCTAGATTTGATTTCTAAGTATGATACCATAAATACACTATAAAAGGACGATATAAACTAGAATGATTCACTAGGCTTTAGTTTCTAAACTGTCCAACTTGCAAAAATGTCGAATTTCTTTTTTCCAAGCTTTGGAGAAGGCCTTCAGTTCAACCACTGTTTGGAAGGGCAGTTTCAGAAGTTAAGCACTTAACTTCCTAACACTTCTGTTACCAGATACTCCTGCCTCTAGATTGGACATTTAAGATATATTATAAACACATATGAAAGAACTGTCGTAACATTGGAATGCTTCTTAGAAATGGCTCCATTATTTGGATTTTGTATATGTACAAAGCACGTCACAGTTGGGTTATAAATGGTTTCTAAAAAGGCAAAAACCAATTAAAATAAAGTGCATGCTGCTCAACCAACCCACTCAGGATCCAGGTCTGAAAGACTGTTACATAAGCAATGTCAATCTGCCCTGCCTGAGGATTATGCCAGGGAACAGCAGAGTTAAAATATATATACATCTTTCCGAATATCCATATCATAGGTCAAACCAAAATTAAATACCTCATTAAATAATGAACTACCACTAATATGAATAATCATATAACTTTTACTAATTACAATAAACTTATTACACGCTTATGTTATTTGATATAATGCTAGTACAGAGGAATTTATCAGACAAGAAGACGAACATGAGACATCTGGATCCATAAATACTACTTCATGTGAGGCAAAAGAAACAAAAATTGTCACTTGCAACAAAAATTAACCTGCTTGTTTATTATTGGCTAAGAAAAAATATGAAGAATGTTCAATTCAAGAAGGGAGTTGTGCCTTACATGTATGAGACACTTGACCCTCAAGTCAACACTTTAACACCTCTATATAATTTTTTCGGAAGAAATTTATCAACATGCATACGTTTGGTGCATTTGGTGATGATGTAAACTGTGTTTAATTAGCATATCTCAAAATTAGCTTTAAACTTGAAATATATTTCCAATTTCATTTTTAGCATGAAACACCTCGTATCTTACTTTGACCAAAAGTGCTTTAGATATTATTTACACATCATTCAAAATTAACTTATTTCAAATTTTTATTTAGAACATTTATTAAATAGAAATGAAATGAGTTAATATTGAATGATCTGCGAATCATATCAAAATTAGTTGGATCTTAAATTATTTGAATTCTAAAGTAAATATGATTCCAAACCACTTTTATCAAGTATACATATAACAGAGCCATAGTTTCAAGGGTTTCAAATGCAACCTAAATTTTACTAAGAATGTGTGATATACATTTTTTTATCACGCATAGAATTTTTAGATCTTCTACTATAAATGTCTTATTCATAAACTATTCATGTGTCCATATTTTCTGGTATATTTAATTCCAATTTTGTTTTGAGTAAGAAGCACCCAAGAATATGAAGGAATTGACCTTACAGACACTATTCATACATCTCCAAAGATATGTAGGAATGTTATATGACCAATAAATCATGGAATCTTAAATGCATAGCAGGCACCAGAGAAAACAATACATATTACAGGCTCATGTTCAATGTCAACCACATACCAAAAAGAACCATGAGTATATTTCACAAGCTAAAAAATGTTTAAATCAGAAGCTCCAATATTGGACCCGCGTATGCTATTTGTTTAGACCTTGACAACTAGCAACTAAATGCTGGGGCCTTTATACACAAAGTTTATATCAGTAGTTTCATTTGATGTTAGAGTGTCTGAGATGGTAATCTCAAACACCAATGGTGAATCAAACTAAACTTTGAAAAGGAAAGTAAAAAAGAGAAAAAGAAAAATCATAAAGGCCAGAGCTCCATGTACTGTAGTATCAGAGATTATGTCATATATTAATAAACGTGATTCAATATGGTGTCCACTACATCATATATGAGAAGAAAACTTGATTGCATAAACTTTAAAATAGGATATGATATGACATTAAGCAATATACGAAAAAAAAAACAGTTGTCGCATAGGGATGCATGGACATGCTTATAGAAATTTGGATATAACTTTTAACATAATTCAGTCAGTTGAAGGAGGGAGGACGACTTTGGACAAATCCATGGCAAAAATTGATATGTACTTCTCTAAATACTAAACAGATGAATGAATTGAAATATATTCTTAAATAGGAATTGAAAATAACTTCAAGAATGGTGTATTCTGAAATAAATTTGGCATTCTACTGAAAAGTGATTCAGTTAATTAAAATAAAAGACAGTAGAAATTTACGATAAATATTAAATCCAAAGACTATCTACCCAAGGATTTATCTACATACAAGCTAGATGAATTCTTGATGCATCTTTTATTTGATCAAATATTATAAGCATTTTAATGGTTATATAAAGACCTCTACAAGAAAAGATCATGTCAGCTGTTTATATTAAACCTTATATCATTCTCCTTGTCTCCACTTGCCCTCTCCCCACAATAAAATACAAGGAAGAAAAAAAATTGAAAAGCCAAACACAGTGGTCAACTCTAAATTATCCATTATCTACAATGGTAGCTGCTCTTCCTTTGATATGCATTTCTTTCTTGCAATGCAGAAAAATAATGAAGTCCCTAAATTCAACAGCCACTGGAAGGATCTGGATATATCAATTGCACAACACTGACAATCAAGGGTTTTACGTTCATTGTCCATGTTAATTGTTGTAAATGATGGGGAAAAAATAGTTCACCTGCTTCATGAAATAAATAAATAAGAGGCACTGTCCCCCAATAACATTGATTTCCTCTTTTATCTCTTCTTTTTTTTTCCCTTCTCCTCTCCTCCCCCTCTCCCTCCAACAAAGCCACCCTCCCTCCTACCCCACCTGATGATAAATTATCTACTTCACACCTTACTTTTATCTATACAATACTGTGGTTCCTGATATGGGTACGACGATATTCAATTTGGTACTGATACTTTTTGGTACTTCAAAATATGTATCATGTATGTGTTCAGAAAAAAATTGGTTTTGATACCTATTTGGTAAAGTGTAAGTATGCCTTTTACTCACCTCTAGACAAACTTTTAACTTTGAATTTTGGATATATAAAAATAAAACTAACTCAAAAACTATAAATAAACAAAACCTAGTATACGCAAAATTATATGCACAACTCGATATCATATAATATTCTTATTTACTTTTAATAAAGTTATAGGAACTTTGAGATTATATTAGGAAATTTCAATTACTATTTTGGTTGATTATGTATTATAGAATGTTCATTATTTGTTGTCAGAATTATTATATATTACAAAATATTTAGTATTTATATAGTATATATTGTCATACTCACATCCTATGTTTTGAAAAATTACCATATCTCATATCCATATTTGTGCAACATAGCTGATAGCCTGATACTAATTTAAATATTTGAAGACTCCAAAATGAGATAACATTTAAAGACACAATTGCACTGAAGTCACATTTTATTTAACTACAAGCAGATAAGATCCACTACACGAATTGAGCTACTATTTGGAACACATACATCAAGGAAATAAAAGGTTCGGGATTCCAGTGGAGAACTGAGAGATTGATACAGTTGATAGGGTTAAAAAAATGTATCTTCACACCACAGTCAGTCACTCATAATATTTTCTGATATTACAAGCATCAGGACCTTATCATTCGTTTTTTATTTTTATGAATTCAACAGTTGTACCAGACTCACAGTATAAGCATTCAGTCCAAACGGTAACTACATCGAAGTAAAACATTTTAGAAGGAATGCCACATTCCAATAAAAAGCAAGCCACAGATTACTTTCTTGGAAAATATTTCTACGCCAAACAGAGTTAAGATATCCAGCTTACTTGTTCTAATCTGTCCATTCCGCAATCATGCGTTCCAGCAGTAGCGAAATCCTCTTCAGACCCTCAGTATCTGCACAACTTAAAGCATCGTTTAGTGCCATTGCCTCTTTTATCCGGGCCTGCCTCAACAATCCCCGATAAACCAAATCCTTTGAATCGCAGCTAGGCACCATGTTGGCACCCACCATAGCCCTCAAAACCTTCAAACCCTCAAGAACGAAGCCCTTTCTAAAAAACCCATTTATCAAAATCCTGTAAATTTTCTCATCCGGGAAGCACGGGGAGTCTGGCCTCTCCATCCAATTGAACACTTTGAGGGCTTCTTTGTATTTATAATTGTTGAAATACGTAGTAACGAGCATGATGGTAATGGGTCTGATATATGGGTGCGACCTTTGGTTGTACTTGAGGCGGGTGAGAACGGACATTGCTTGGGTCATGTCAGTCTGGGAAGCAAGAGAATCGATGAAAACTGACATGGAAAGGGATTTCAGAGGTGGGTTTGCTAGGAGCGCTGTAGTGGTGAGGCACACAGCTGTGGCAAGTTGGTTTGACTCGCAGAGGCAAGGAATGAGGAGGTTGATCTTTGTGAGCTCTTCCTCGGTTAGAGTAACATTTGTAGCATCTTCGTTTGAAGAAAGAGAAGAATAGGGCGTCACTACGAGACTTTTCTGGAAGAGGTAACCTAAATAGATGGCTTTCGAAGGAACGCAGAGGAGATGAAGCCGCTGGAGTGAACTCATTTTGATTAACCTCCTTGACACGCCAGGGAGGGATCTTCAGAAGTTGGGACTCAGAACGAGGTCATAAGAAAAAATAAATTTTATTTTTATTTTTAGGAAAAGTTTAGATATACTATATTAATTAAAAAATTTACCCTAAAAAAATTTTATTTTCATACAAGACTATTTACACTTTATTGTAAATAAAATTTTACGCAAAGAAAAAATATAATATAAATATACTTAAAAAAAATAACATATAGAGAAGAAAATATTTTTCTTTTTTCATTGATTCTTAAAAGCTTTTATTTATAGACATATAATCATAAAAGAAAATAATTCAAAAATTAAGAAGAATAAATAAGATTTAATAGTTTTAAAAGTTAAGAAAATAAAAAAACACTCATAATAATTAATGTATTTATAATATTTATTGTTTTGAGAGTTGAGAACCTAAATGTGCATCCACAATAGATGAATTCATAACACTCCTATATGCCTCATTAAAACTTTACTAAAAAAAAATTCAGTAGAAAAAAACCCTAGTGAAGAAAAAAAAAACATCATTCCTTGTATACTCCCCCTATTCTCAGTATTATTGAATATATCTGAGTCGACGCATCCCAATTTTATATACTAGTCTTTCAAATGTTGAAGTAGGTAAGGTTTTGATAAATAATCTATCAAATTACTACTTGAACGAATTTGTACGTAAATATCACATTTCTTTTGAAGTTTATGAATAAAAGAACTTCGGTGAGATATGTTTTGTTTTATCTCCTTTAATATATCCTTATTTCAACTGAGCTATACATTATGTATTATTTTCGTATAGTATAGTTAGAGTCATGTCTCTCGAATTTGTTGAGTCATGGATCTCAACCAAATATATTCATGATTTGTTTCATGAACTGTTATAATTTCTGCATAATTTTAAGAAGTAGAAACAAGTGTTTGTTTTATAAAATGCCATAATATAGCTATATCACCACATGTAAATAAATATCATATTTAAGATCGGGCCTTATGTGGATCAGATAAACATCCAGCATCTACATAACTAATGAGTTATGGTCTAAATTCATTTGCATATAGCAATCCCATATCAATAGTACCTCGGAGATATCGAAAGACATATTTAATTTTATTCCAATGTCTTTGCATTGGACAAGAGTTAAATCTAGCTAACAGGCTGACAGCAGAAGTTATATCAGGCATTGTATTATTGGTAAGATACATCAATGCACCAATTGTACTAAAATATGGTAATTCAGAACCAAGAACTTATTTATTATCATATTGAGGTCGGCAAACATATTGTTTCATATCAAGTGAGCGAACAATCATTGTGATATTTAATGGATGTGCTTTGTCCATGTAAAATTCTTTTAGGACTTTTTCTATATAAATTGATTGATAAATAAAAATTTTATTTCTCAAATGATCAAATTGTAATCTAAGATAAAAATTTTGTTTTTCTAAGATATTTCATTTCAAACTCTTTATTTAAACACTTTACTACCTTTATAATTGTCACACCCCTACTTTAGGGATGCGAAAATCTCTCATATCCGATAAACTTTACCATTATGTACATGTAAATAATTTCACAATATAACATATCCGAGTATTACCATATATTTACAAATTTGTAATACTAATTACAATCGACCACATAATATGTCATAACAGGATAATATCATACATTTACACATTTTCAGTATAGCTAATTATACAAGCCGGGTCTACACTTATTAGAGCGGAAACAAGGATCTGCCTGTGACGTTCAGAGCAACTCTAGAGTACAAATATATTACAAGTTTACATACTAAGAGCCTAGAAACAATTTAGGCTCACCACTGAAATATGACACCCAATCGATCAAGTAGCCGCAGGACCAAATTCTGGGTCTTTATCTGAAAAATATATCAACCACATGTAGTGAGTTTTACAACTCAGTGAACAGTTAATACCTCCTATAACCTCTCAGATCAACATAAGGATGTACTCTTATTTTAAAAATTTATCATATTAAAATTTACCGTTCAGAAGTACATCCTTATGAGACCCGCATTTTCAAAAGATTCTTAGTTCCAATTACATTCAAATATTTGTACCCACATATGACATGCAATAAAAATTAATTCTTTTATATAATGTTCAAGTATGCCACAACTTCAATATACTGAATAGCTAAACATGGATTGTGAGTTCATCACCCTTCTGCCTCCTCACAATACCATAGCCACAATCATCAGGGAATGTGAGTTCATCACCCTACTGCCTCCTCACATTACCACTGACTACAACTTCAATAGATCAACAGGGAATGTGAGTTCATCACCCTTCTGCCTCCTCACATTACCACTGTCATCATCACAATAGGTAATTAGGGAATGTGAGTTCATCACCCTACTGCCTCCTCACATTACCATTAATACCACCTTCACAATACCGTCTCAAGCCATATAATACCGTAATTACTCATCAATGCATATATATATAAACATGTATAATAGTGCATATCCATCAAATGCATGCATAATTATCATATAACTCGCCATACAATCATATTCAACAACTTATCACTTTCAAAACAGAGCTTTCAGTCTCAGTACAAAATCTTTTATCATAAATTTTTCAATCAGAGAAATCATATAATCATGCCCATATCCGAGGCAAACATAACATTATAAAATCAATGTCATATGCATATCATATTTTCTTTGCCATGTAAGGCGAAATGCATTTAGAAATAACATATTCAAAGCATTTCAAAATCTCTTTCAAAAAAATCATACTCTTCTTGAACTAAATATCATTTCTCAATCATTTCAAATATTCCAAACCATTTCAGAAACATATGAACATATAAATAACATGTAATCATACTCATTTATCAATGAAAAGTTCAAGAAGAGTAAAAACAAACTATAGGAAGAATTATCTACTCACCATTTTGAAGTACAAAGTTGGACAACCTTAAAATCCTAGTTTCTGATCCCAATTCAGCAAAATAAACCCCAACATCGAGTCTGGAACGTCTGAAAACCTTAAAAACGACTCTGGATTTGCAAAATTTGGCCTCTGGGAACTCGGTCAACACAGGTTATTGCAAGAAGGTCCGACTGTCACGCGCTACACGCACCCCCCAAGGAGCTACGCGTGGACTTCATTCGACGAGAGAGATGCGGCGCGTGGGGGCGCGTGCGGTGGTGGATCGGCCTGAAATTTGAGATCCAAGGGTTTCGGTGCCTTCTGGATCAATCTACGGTGTTATTTTTGCGTTTGAGAACTACAAATAGGAGTTTCCGGGGTTACCTTTTTGGCCGATTTTTCCTTCAATTTTCTGGCCAATTTTCGGCCAATTCTCCAAAAACCAATCGGATGGATTTGAAGAACTCTTCTTCCTGAGTCCGTTGGTGGTGGTGGTGTCGAAATCCGAGGTCCGGAGGCGAAGAAATCTTAGAGAGAAGTTAGAGGGTTTTCGGGGAGAATTTTCTGAAGAGAGATGGAAAAATCTGTCAATGACCACCTTCCGGATTGGTTGAGGCCCTTAAAATATCCCGGGGAACCTTTCTGCAAAATTTCACTTTTTGAGGGAGGTCCTTGCAAAATTTTCTTATTTACATTTTAACCCCGAAACTTTTAAGAAATTTTATTTTTGCCCCGAAACGTAAATTCCTCATATTTCTTTTATAATTCTTTAATCCATGTAAATAATAACTTATTTTCAGTGGGTTCTAACTCCATTTTCGAAATCCTCTCTTAAATTCCAAACTTTCTTTAATTAAAATCCCCATTTTCAAAATTATCTCTTTTATTCCAAATTTTGTTTAATTGAAAATTTACTTTAAATTTACGGCTATTACAATAATCACTTCAGGAGTTCCAATAATATTTAAATTATCAACATGTACCATAATAATAGCAAATCATGAATTTGTTTTCTTTATAAAAACACATTGACATATATGGTCATTCTTATAATCATCATTTAACAAATATTCACTGAGATTGTTACACCACATTTGTCCAAACTGTTTTAATTCATATAAAGATTTTTGTAATTTAATTGAATAAATTTCCCAGAATTTTTGAATTATATGCTTCAGGCATCTTAAATTTTTTTGAAATTTTCATATATATGTCACTATCAAGTGAATCATATAAATAGGCTATAACAACATCCATAAGACGCATATCAAGTTTTTCATGTACTGCCAAACTAATGAGATACCGAAATATAATTGCATCTACCACATGAGAATATGTTAAATTATAATCAATTCCAGGTCTTTGTGAAAAACCTTATGCAATAAGTCGTGCTATGTACTTCATAATTTCATTTTTCTCATTTCTTTTACGTACAAATATTCGTTTGTACCCAACAGGTATTACACATTCAGGTGTTTGTATATATCCAAATACCTCATGGTTTTTAAGTGAATTTAATTCTGCTTGAATTGCGTCTTTCCATTTTGGCCAATCACATCTACGTCAACACTCATCGACAGATGTAGGTTCATAATTATCATTATCATTCAAAATATTAAGCGCTACTATATACACAAAAATGTTGTTGACAACTGTTTCTTTTCAATTTAATCGTTTCCCCGTAGATGCATAATTTATTGAGATCTCTTTATTTTTATCAATTTCAGGTACCTGAACTTCTTCTAAAAGTACTTTATTTGTTATGTTTCTAGTCTCTTCAAGAGCATATATTTCTTTAATGAATTGATATTGAATAATTATTTTTTTCTTTCCATGGAAATTTTTATCTTTTGAATCGATTGGTCTATCACACTTCTGACGTGCTTTAAACTTACTAGTGATTTTACTAATGGATTGTCCTTCGAGAACATCAATTCGTACATGAGTATTTACAGCTGGTATATGTAACTTGGTCACTTTCTTTAGGTCAGTAAATACATCTGACAGTTGATTTGCTATTCTATGTAAGTGAATTATCTTTTGAACTTCAAGTTCATATTATTTTGTATGAGGTTCAAGATATAACAAAGCATTCCATGTAATTTCTTTGACCAGCTATTTTTTATTTTCTCCCCCTAATGTTGGGAAGTCTGGTTCATCAAAATGACAATCAAAAAAATATGTCGTAAATACATCTCCTGTCATTGGTTCAAGATATTTTATAATAGAAGGAGAATCATATCCAACATATATTCCTAATCTCCTTTGAGGGCCCATCTTAATGCGTTGTGGTGGGGCTATTAAAACATATATTGCACACCAAAAAATTTTGATATGAGAAATATTTAACTCATGACCATAAGCCAATTATAAAGGAGAAATATTTATGATAAATTGTTGGTTTAATGTGTACTAGTGTTGTTGCATATAAAATTGTATGTCCTCAAATATAGACATAGAGCTTTGTTCGCATAAGTAAGGGTCTAGCTCTTAATTAAAATTGCTTAATAAATAATTCAGCTAACCCATTTTTTGTATGAATATGAGTTACATGATGTTCTACATTTATCCTAATCGACATACAATAGTCATTGAAAGCTTGTGAAGAAAATTCACTAGCATAATCAAGGCGAATAGATTTAATTATATAATCTGTAAATTGTGCTCTTAATTGAATTATTTGAGCAAGTAATCTTGCAAACACTAGATTACAAGTTGATAGCAAGCACACATGAAACCATCTACTGGATGTGTCTATTAATACCATATCTAAATGGCTCACATTTAGGATGAATAGGTCCACATATATCACCATGTATACGTTCTAAAAATGTTGGAGATTCAGTTCAAACTTTAGCTAGTGATAGCTTAACAACCAATTTGCTTTAAGAACAAACAACACATGACAATTCCTTAGATTAAAAAATCTTCAGGTTTTTCAATAAGTGCCTATGTGAATTTTCAATAAATTTTCGTATCATTATTGATCCAAGATATCCCAACCGATCATGTCAAAAAGTGAAAAATTTTGAATCAATAAACTTTTGGTTTATTGTAGCATGTTCGCAAATACTTCTTTTATGTATACGAGACTTAATACAAGCAATTTGTAAATTATGAATAGTGCATTAAAAGAATTATTTTTCAAGTAACTAGGCACAATCTAAATTGGGTGGTATAAAATGGCACTATATGGATGCAAGCGATAAACAACCATAACATATGATCCAATTAATTTAGAAAGAGATAAAGTGAATGTCAAGAAGAGTTTCACATTTCACACATTATTTAGTAAAGTAGGCAATTGACTATCAAATCTCATGAATAAGTATAAAGCCAATTAATAGATCAACTAACCTATTTAAAACGCAAATAAGAGCATGGTTAAAAATATCTTCTTAATGCCTATAAGGCCAATGTTAGCTCTCAGGTTACCTATTTAAAGGATACATCACTTCTACTTTAAAATATAATAAATGGACAATACCAATATAAACTAAAAGATGTCAATGACCTCAAAATTAATTAATATAAATTCTAGCATTATACTATAAGGTTTCTAAGGTATAAACAATGTCTCAAGAAATGCTTTGAAAAATATCAAAAGTTGTAAATTATTATATAACCATCTTTAAACTCATCAGTCAAAGTTGTTAATTAAACAATTAACATAAGGATTATAAATACATCCAAATCCATGAATAAGAATTCCAGCTATCAAAACATATTTCAATTACAAATTTTTTAGATGGCCCTGACTCATACAAAATGCACAAGACTCAATTTATAATTTACAAACAATTTTTTTTAAGAAACAATTAAAAGATTTGCATGTGAAATTGCCCGCCAAGTATATGAAGGTATATATGGTGGGGACTAGGGACTTATAAGCTCAATGAGAAGTGGACAAATACATGCAATAACCCAGGAATAATTCATTTTTATGCTTGAAAATTCTAAAAAAAAATAGATAAATTTATAGAGATGCATATATTGAGCAATTTCTACACACAACGAGACGTAGACAATACAGGTCAAAAAAAGAAAAAAAAACCAAATTCAAATGATTCATGACTATATATCCTTTTTCTGCCAGAAAATTTGATAATAGAAAAGTAGATATGAAGATACATTATTCTACGTAATAAAATGTATGAAAAACAGTAAAATGTAAAGCATGAATGAATATTTAGTAATGTAATTAACCCAATAATCCACACTCACTTAACTATAAGCTACACAATAAGGGATTAATTTAGATTATCACCATTCCTCATGGTTCACTCATAAGAATGATTTAGGTCATACGTGAACAATGTTGATAAGACTAAAGAAGTATCACCTGTAAGGCCTTCCTTTCTTCTTTGCGCTGGGCCACAGCAACATAAAGAGGTTTTTGACCAATCATCTTTCCGTTCATTTCATTCAAAGCTTTACTTGCTTCCTCAAGACTTGATAAGGCCACAAAACCAGAATCCTTGCTATGCCCATGTGAATCAAGTAAGACCTCAGATACTCTAATGACATTGGGTACACAATAAGATTTCTTCCTTGTGATTTGAAAACGAATAGTCAAGAGCAAAGTCGTGTTGATAACAGGTTGTAAATGAAATTTTACACAAGGAGAAAATAGAATGTAAATGCACTTAGAGAAAAATAATACATATAGAAGAAAATGTCATTCTTCTTCCATTGATTCATAGAAACTTCTATTTATAGACATACAATCATAAAAGAAGATAACACAAAAGTCAAGGAGAATAAATAAGATTCAATGGTTTTAGGAGTTGAAAAAATAAAATGACACTCATAATAATGAATGTATTTATAATATTTATTGTTTTGAGAGTTGAGAACTTAAATGGGCATCCACAATAGATTAATTCATAACACACTCTACCTTGTTTAATACACATAATATTAGTCTCATGTTTGATAAACTTGATTGACATTTAAAATTTGTTCATTTTTCAATAGAATTTAAAGTCTTACTTTACTCGTTTATTTATTGTTTAAAATTTAACAAATATTATACTATTATTTGTTGATTACTTAAATTAAAGACTTCTTCAAAATTTTAAAAAAGATATTTTGTACTTCACTTAGCTACTTATTTTAAAATATGGAGTACAAAAGATATCATAGAATTTACAATAACAAATCACACTAAATAAGTATGCACTTATAACAAACATCGCAAGAGAGATTAAGACAATACATCTTACATCTCTCGCTTCATTGACAGTTTTGAACAAAAACTTGGGCAACTTATTTTCAATTTTTTTAAAGTATTTTAATGATGACAATTATAAAATATAGATACCACCTTTCTGCAACATTACGGGTCTTAAGGAGGAAGTGCTACTTTTATGCAATACTTTTTCAGCTTGTACTTTATCAAAAACGGAAAGTTATCAACTGGTTTGTTGTGTGTATCATTTTACAATCTAGCAAGCTATTCCCTTCTGTATAAAGCTGGAGGAACTTTTAAGAATTACAAAAACAAAAGGAACAAGGGATAAACAGAAAATAGAAGTCAAAATCCCTGTGCTAGAAAACCTAAAACCTTTGTTGTTGAATGGAGCCTTTGTTTGAGTAACTTGAACACTTGTAGTAGAGTTTGCCCAAAGGTTTATATTCTACAAAGAGTTGATGCTGGAGAAAGACGTTGAAGACTGATGAGAGGATTAAATGGTTCCTAACAGCTAAAAATGTCTAGATAAATGCATGACCTTTGAAGACTTCAAGAGAAAGAAGAATAAGCATATTCACTGAGCTAAACATTAGCTTCATTCAATTATCCTGAGCTACTTCATTGTGTCATTTACTCTAGTTCAGAGACTTTGTTGAGAATTCCTTAACATCCTTTTGTTAGAATTTGCTAGGAGCTTGATAGAACTTAGTGAGTGAGAGTTTCATAGGAACTCGTGAGAAAACCTACTGAAAAAAACTCTCTTATTTTGTACTTGAGAAGAGGATGTAGGATTGCATTTTTTTTATCCGAACATCTATATATCACGGTGTGATCTTTTCCTCACCCTTCTATTCTTTTTGTTTGTCATTTTACTTTGTGAAAAATCTTAACTTCCTTTGAACAGGGTTTTTGGATTGTTTAGCAAATTTGACATATATTTTATAAAAGAAACAATTTTACTTGAACAAACACTGCTTAGAAAGCTTAGGGCTTGTTTTATTTTATTTTATTTTATTTTTAAAAAAAATTTGTTTAAAAATTGTTTTACAAAATAAAAGCATAAAAAAATATGTTTGATAAATTGTTTTGAAAACAATTTTTAAATAGAAAATAACAAAAAACTTGCTTGGTAAAATTATTTTAAGAACAAGCTAAGAAAACCAAAAAAATAGAAAACTTGTTTGATATAAAGTAGTTTTTTTTTTTAATTTTTATGATGACTTTAATTTTCTAAATGAATTATGATAGTATTTTAATGAGAAAATGAGAAGAATAAATAAGTAAAACTGAAAAATCATCATAAAATTTAATATAATATTGATATGGCATCAATATTTTTTAAAATATATTGTTCTAAAATAAAAAAAATATCATTTCTAGTTGTTCATACTAATTATAGGTGGTATAAAAGTGGCATTAACAATTATATAAGTTAATGTGTATAAACTATTAAGCAAAATTGTTATGTTCTACCCGCATCTAATTTGAAATATGGTCACGATATACTGTTATTTCTGCTACCCCTTGATAAGATAATTTTGACAAGTTGTCTTCATTGAAGCTTGTCTCCCCTATGCTTATATTTTCATTTAAAACCTCTATTTTTGTATCATGAAGACCTTTCCTTATACCAAACAGTTGATAGCGTAAATTCTACTTGCGTATATAATTATGAATAGCACAACAAGTCGTCATTATGAGTCGCTACCTACTGAGTTTATACGATAACATTAATTTTAAAATAAGAAATCTGTTCTTTAATACTCTAGAGCAACACTCAATAGTCATTCTTAGTGATAAATGTATATAATTAAATAGCTCATAAAAACTTAGTTGTTTACATCGACCTCTTTATCGTTGTGCATGATATCTTTCATTTATATAAGGGATAAGTAAACCTTCAGTGCAAGCATACCTAGTATCTACAAGATAAAATGAGCCTACATCAATGAATGTACATTAACAGATGATATAAATTATATATTTTTAGTATATATAAAAAAGATAATAGACATATGTGAATATTATATTAAAATCAAGTGCACTACCTTCCCACCCTAAATAGATGTATGTGAACATCATATTAAAATCACAAAATGCACATAACATTTTGTGTCACAATTGTCTTTTTGCCTCTCCACGAGGTTTGTTTTTCAGCAGGAACCCATGCACTTATGTGTGTGTGCCATCAATTGGACCTAAACAATTCTATTACAAATAAGCCATTACAAAAAATAAATTATTGATGAAATAAAAAAAATAAAAAAGTGCATAAGTAAATTCTTAATAGAAACACATACCTTGAACCATAGATAATAAATTGGGTTAGCTTTAATTTTTCTAGGAAATTATATAGACTCTTGTTTGATTATCTCTTTTCTTAATTAACATACTACTCTTAACACTTCTTTAAAATAATGAGAAACTATTTCTATGGAATGTTGAAAATGGTATGATACTATTCTAGAGAATATTATGCCTTATAATGAACAAGAACATAGCAACTTTGTTTTCCACTAGCAAATATCGTGAATCATCTAAGTAACTTTTCCTTCTTAACTCATTACAAAAATTAATAAAACATTTTTTTCCATTCGCAATAACTCAAAACAAGTTGTCTTTGATCCATTTAATAACTCAGACATAAACTAACGACCAGTTAATGAAGATGTTCATACGTTGGTTTTGTTCAGAAAGTTGTGCTCATAATTAGAGACTATGTTAATGATGCATAACTTAATTAATTTATCATCCTCATAATCTGATTATGTCTTATCAAAACTACATGTATCATTATCTAATGATGAATTATTTACATCCATCATGGTGAAAACCTATCACACAAATAAAATATACATAACAACTATAATATATTTAAGAATTACAAAGTCGAGTGTTTGCAACAAATATATTACTTAAACTAATCAAATATTGTCATCAACATAAATTAATTCAAGCATAAAATTGTTCAAAACATTTATGTAAGTATGCTCAAGTGTTGTCTAACACCTTTGATATTAATTTAAGACATATAACATACCATACAACGAACAACCCACTTCTTAAAAAGAAAACTCTCACTAAATTCTAACTAGTCATCCCATCTTCCTATCAATAAACATTGTAAGGAACATTTCCCTCCAATCAAGATTAGTAAATTTCTTTAAAGCTTTCATATAGATATCATCAGAAACATCTTCGATCTCTTCAAGAGCAGCCATACTTAAAATAGAATAATTAGCCAATATAATTGTAGAACTAGTGGCCTTAGCACTCTTTGCCCTATACCTTTTGGGCTTAGCCAATAAATCTTTTGCTCTCACCTTTAATGCCTCAACCCATGCTAGAAGTACATCTCCAATTTGTAAAGTCCTACATTCCTTCTTCAAATTATGCTCCTTAACTTAAATTGTGTGTTTTCTACTACGTGTGATGTACTCAATTGTTTGTGTGACAATATCATTTGAACAATCTTGATCAAGATTAACATGAACACCAGTATTAAGGTATTCACTTTCAAACTCATTTTCTTCATCTATATTTGGTGGATCTTGGATAGATGAATGATGAAGTACTCTAGTTACAATACTTTTGTTGAATATGGTTCCCAACAATTTATAGTGCTCACAACATTTCTTTTGAAATTGAGCAACATCAGGATATGCGTATAATCATTTTTAAAAAAGTGAACTAAGTGTTGTTATTTTAATTAAAACTCGTAAGTGTACAAATTTATTAGAATATAGATTTAATGGTATGTAAAGTCGATTCGACGAGGATTTTCTATTCAAAAGAGACTTTAATTTAGACATAAAAAAATAATTATAACCTAGTTAACAAAATGTTTATTTTATGAGAAGAGCATTAAACTAAGTATATAAGAAACTTACGTTTTCAATTTAAACTAGAATGTTTTCAAGTAAATATGTATGCTAAGGTTAGGGAATCCATTTTTTATATATTAAACAACGAAAAACTCAACTCTTTATTACTCGAATAGAATCTTTTCATGAATGAGGTTCCACTCGAATGATATGTTATGTTAAGCTCACTTTCGTTTATATATGAATCACATTTGTCTCCTTTTTTATTTTATTACGGATTCTTAATCATTCTTGTAATAGTGGATTCAAGCATATGTTGTGTCAATCATCACATTGTCTACAATAAATCAAGATTAATTCAAGCATTTATTGTGTCAAAAATTGTCTACAATAGATTAAGATTCACACTTTACAATATTAAAGATAAAATGGTGTGAAAGGAAGAAGATTAATTAACATAACAAGAAATAGGTGCAAAGCTAATCATGAACAATAAATATAAACCTTGAACTCTTAATCAAGATTTAAATAAATCATTAGTTTCTTACCAAGAGTTTCACCATTTCACCTTAACATATGAAGATTAGTTATCTATACTCAAAGAAAAAAAATTTGAATATGAACAAGCATAATGATATTATGAAAAAAAAAAACTAAGGATAACAAAGTATCTAAAGAAAGAAAAATATTACATCACTTAAACCCCAAAAACCTCCTCTCTTCCCTTCTCCTTAGCTCACAACATGCCTTTATTTATAGTTACAATTGGGACAAGAAGGGTAATTTTTAATAATGTTGGTTAACAAAGTCAATTCAATCACTATTGACACTCTTGAAACTCTTCACATACGTCAAAATGAATTCTTGAGTTACCCGGTGAAATCCATCGAATGTGTTGCCTATGTGAAAACAAAAGTTATAGGATATTTTGTTAGCTTTTTAGAATGGTATAGAACATATGTATTAGATATGTATTTTGTGATTTATTGTCAAAATATTATAGAAAGGTTAGACTAGAATGCAATAGCAAGCAAATTTTTTTTTGGCCCAATTTTGACTTCTTTAATGTTTAAATTTCAAAATCACTGTGAAATACAAGTTTAAAGCTGATTAATTCTTATTTTCACGAGATCAAGAATCATATTGATGTGAATTTTGGATAAGAAGTTATGCCTATTTTTCTTACTGAAGTTTTATCCCTTTTATCCCTGATCTTTCAACATTTAGTGTTCTATCTTGAATTTTTATGTTTTAGTTCTTTTGAAAATGTGATCATAAATCAAGATTAACTTGATGCATATATCCATTAGGATGCATCTCAAGAGTCCATAAGATATCATTTAATGAATCTTTACTCAGTCATCCTTAATAAATTTATTTTATCTATTTGATTATAAACATCATTCTCAAAAAACAACAAATTTGCTTTGATTTTTCAATTTAGTCCACTTTTTATTCTTCTTTATAACTGTAAAATATGCACAAAACTAATGACAAATAAGGGAAATAAGTGCTTAAATATGAAAAAAATATAAGATGAATGTATTTAATTTATGATTATAAAACTCACTTATCAAACACCTCCAAACTTAATTTTTTGCTTATCCTCAAGCAAAACACACAAACTTCAAAATTCAAAAGATGAGTAAGTGATGAGTTGTCTTTGACTTACTAAGCATTACTCAAAGATTTCAAGAAATTTGCAACAAAGGAGAATTGTAAAATCCCAAGACTATGTAGTGTTTTAATTCATTAAGTGCGTGTGTGGTAATCTCATGACATTAGACTTCTTGTATTCAGGTAAATTTATGTAATCAAATATTGGGAGTATATCTCCATATAGATGCATTTGGGATTCCATACGCTTATTTTATTTATTTATCATTTTCCACTAATATAGACTAATCATAACTATTAAGATCATCAGGCCTTCCATTAGGCTTGAAATGTGTGGTATAGGTTAAAGATGGATAAAAAGATATCAATGAAAACTCAATGTACTGTACAACATACATGATCATTTAAGTCTTTCCATATAAATTTTCATATTTGTTTTGTGAATTCCATCTCCAGCCTTATTTTCATCCCTATTTTATTTACTCACTCATTTTTTTTGTAAGTAAATATCCCTAAACTTGTTTATTTAAGGAGTAACACTTTTTTTCATTTTTTTTTTGGAAATCCTCCCATCCTCCCCTAAATCATTTGGTTCTTGATATAGATTTTCAAATGATCATTTCTATGATTGAAAGGTAAGATTTAGAGATATTTTTGTTTAGAGATTAGATAATGATATAGGCGTACAAGAAATTATATATATAGGCTCAAAATGGGTTACTAGGGATGCCATAATGTATAGGTTGGCCTAAAAGGTTCAAACGATTCCAACAATGCTTAATTTATTTCTTAAATGGAGAGTAGTCTAGGATTTCATCTCAAGTGACAATCAAACAAATTCTAAAGTTTTATGAGATCACTGGTCATATTTGAATCACATAAACTTTTTCTAAATAAACAATCAGTCAAATGTGAAAGATTAAGTGCTCAACATATTAAGATTTTCAAGAAAAACATAAGTTACAATAGAGTGTAGGCTCACACATAGCACTCAGGGTTCATTTGTTCCCAAATGTTGCAAACACTTTCAACTATTTTAATCATTGGTGCTAGTTTTGCTTAATTCAAAACATCACTCAAAACCCTTTTTTATCATAAACAAACACAAAAGAAACAAAAAAACAAAAATTGAAAGAGATATTACCTAAAACGAGATCTAAGAAAAGATAAATATACAACAGGCTAAACAGAGAATAAAAATTTATTCAATCAAATAAAGAGATTACAGATGAAGCTCCAAGTACAATTTATGCTTTTTGTTGCTTTCTGACATTCAATCTATTTAAGTTATAGTTGGATCAGGTACATAAACTAATGCTTGTAACGCATCAATCAAGTCATCAGTATTTGAAGTTGAGATAAGAATCCGTCGTGTTGAGTGTGAGATAAACTTTTATTCCACAGTTTGATCAAAGAAAAACAAAAAACTATCAAAGAAATTGTTAACATTTAATAAACCTATTGGTTTATGGTAGATATTCAGTTGTGCTCACGAGACGATTTGCAAAATTACTTCTAGAGTACCAAAACCACTTAGAAAGGGAATGAATGTATCAACATTGCTCATCAATTTAGTAATGCACTCATACATGGAGGATACCCTAAATTTTTTCTCAATTTTTTTTCTGTGAGGTTTGCTACAGTTAGAGTTATAAGAATAATATCTAGAATTTAGCTTTCTCCTATATATGCAGTTGTAGACACACACTCCATTAACCTAAGATTACCTCCACTATAGACTAAATGAATTTTTCTCCTAGCTGCTACCATACCCAAATTTTGTGTTGATTTCACATACTCTCTATTTTTTTCAAGACTAGAACCATAAAAAGACACATATTTTGAAATCAATGAACTGTAGTTCCCTTCATAATTGCATTCACCCTTATTTTGAATATAAAGGTGAAGATAATAAATTGTGGATTTATAGAACTCAGACAATGGCATAATTACAATAGTTATGTAAGTGGGCCGGTGGATGTCAGCTAAATTAAAAGTAAAAAATTCAAAAATAACGACATGCATGCATATGTACAGGTAGTTGTAATTGTGACTCAAATCTTCCTCTGGTTTTATGTTTAGTAACGGTTTAAACACTCTTTATGGGTCGAGGATATTATTCCCATCCATTTTTCTTATAAATTGGCAAACAAGGTCTTTTAACATCAGATTTCCAAAATTGTATCATTTATATTCTTTTATAAAATAGGGCCATAAACAAAGAATGCTGATATACATAAATCTAGTAGGATGAGTTTCAAGAGTCGTTGGACGAAAGTCATCATCTAATGACTCCTTACTCAAACCATCTGTAATGAATTTTATTTTATCTTCTCGATTTTCAAACACACATCCCAAAGAACAGCAATGTCTATTGCAAGTTTTACCTTCACATTTATAACAAACACCTATTCTTTTAGCTATACGCTTTCTAGCAAAATTTCTTTTTCCTAAACCAAGCATGTAAGAGAAGAAATCATTTACAGATTCACTTGTTAATTGTACCTTAACTTTAATTAGCCAACGAACATCAGTAAATATATTCATATTTATCACAGCTTTAATCTTTCAACTTATGATTTATAAATTTTTATCAATGCATTGGGAGGAAGAGAAGGAAAATGATTTTTCAATTTTGAGAGTATGTCTTCCATTCTCAATTTTTTTAAAGAAATATCAAAACTAAAAAAAGCAAGAAAAAAAATAGAAATTCAAAATAAGAGAACAAAAATACAAATTAAATAAAGAAAGATTTCACCTAAATAGCGTACGTAGCAACCTATAACAAAAGAAACAAATCAGTCCTAGTAGACAAGATCAAATAAAAGTGTTCCCTCTAGCTCTTGGTTGTGCAATTTCAAAAATGATTTCAATCTTTAGCTATTGACTTTAAACACAACCATTTTTTGGATTTCAATCTCCATTACACCATGTGGATAAACAGCATGAACAATGAATGGGCTAACCACCAAGAACGTAGTTTTTTCTGGTAATAAGTGCAAACGAGAATTATATAGAAAAACATTTTGACCTGCTTTAAATAATTTTCTTAAAATAATTTTATCCTGAAAAACCTTCATTCGATCCTTATACAATTTTGCACTTTTATATGCATCATTCCTTATTTCTTTCAGTTCATTGTGTTGAAGCTACCTATGAGAACTTGGTTTATCAAGAGCAAAGTTAAATTGTTTGATAGTTTAATAAGCTTTATTCTCTAATTCAACAAGTAAATGACAAGTATTTTCATACACAAGTCGGTAAAGAGACATTCCAATAAGGGTTTTAAAAACAGTATGATAATCCCATAAAGCATAAGAAAGTTTCAAAGACCAATCTTTCCTAGTTGGGTTAATCATTTTTTTCTAGAATCTTTTTAATTTTCCAATTTGAAATTTCAATTTGACCACTAGTCTGTAGGTGGTAAGGGATAGCAACTTTGTATGTGAGGCCATATTTATTCATTAAATGCTCAAAATGCCTATTATAAAAATGCTTCCCCCATCATTAATGATAACTCGTGGTGTACCAAACCTCGAAAAAAATGTTTTCTTTCAAGAATTTCACCACAATCTTGTGATAACTTGTTTTAGATGCAAGAGCCTCTACCCATTTTGACATATAATCCACAACAACAAGGATATATAGATTGCTAAAGAAATTAGGAAAAGGTCCTATAAAATTAACTCCCTAGACATCAAATATTTTAATAATAAGAATAAGAGACAAAGGCATCATATTCTTGCGTGAGATATTGTCTAATTTTTTACAACACTCACAAGAACTACAATATAAATGGGCATATTTGAACAGTGATGGCCAATATAAGCCATATTGCAAAGCCTTTTCAAAAGTCTTTTTAGCACTATAATGACCTTCACAAGTATGATCATAACAAAAAGAGATAACACTATATTGCTCGCTCTCAGGAACACATCTCATAATGATTTGATCAGGGTAATACTTAAAAAGTATAGATCTTGCCAAAAGAATTTCTTTACTTTAGCTAAAAATTTTACCTCATCTTGCTTACTCCAATGTGTAGGCAGTTGACTTGTGGCAAGATAATTAGCAATGTTAACAAACCAAGGTAACTAGAAAATAATCATGAGTTGCTCATTTGGAAAGAATTATTTGATAGGCAAGTTATTATCAACAAACTCAACTATCAATCTAGATGTAACAACCTTTTTTTTTCTTTATTATTATACAATATTGAGTTCACATACACGTCATTAATCAAAACGTACATGCAACATATCAAACACATAGATATTTACATCTTGTTTATTTTGGTTGACAAATTCTGGAGATACAGGTGCGGGTGGTTGTGCCTTCACTGAGATCTGAGCCAACTCGACTACAAACATCTTATTTGATTCTGAGATCTGCCCAACATAAAGTAACTCGATCCAATGTGCACTAAAAGCCAGAGCCATAGAAAAAGCTACATAACTAATTTTCTGAACATGATATGGAAATATAGTGAGAATTAAATCCCAGTAAGTTCAACAATAAATCATCATCAATATAGCTCATCACGTCTTTTTCAGCTGTATAAACTACAGAAAATATCTTTGGTCACATGAATGCATTATATCTATGCACATAAGAATCATACAGTAATGATATGTATGACAGGATTAACTATTTTTAAAATATCATATGATGGCCATCAACTTATTCTCATTTCAAGCTACCCCGGTTAGGGTGAGTATCCTCTACTCTCCGGTACGGGTTTTTCTCGCTTCGTCCGACATGGCACACTTTCTCTTTCTTTTTTCATAATCATAATCATAACCGTTGGTAGGGTGTCCCCTACTGGTGCACCACACAGATTGCCATGTGACCGTGCTCATTTCTTTTCTTTTCACAATGATAAAAAAATATATGCTTTCAATAACAAGTATGTTCATCAAAATATAACTATTACCAAAAATCATTGGTAATCATGCCATGAACATAACCATTTCAAATATCATTTTATAAAATATTTCCAAGTCAAAATTTCACACTTAAGATGGTAAGAAGTTCATATTGGCTATATTAGTCATTTATTATTTTCATTTATAAGATTCGTCTTCTTTTTTAAATATTAATTTTATTTCTTTATTTTTTTGATGCAAGTTTTCATCCTATCTAACCTTCTCTTACTAATCAGAGCATAAATCCCTTAATTTAACTCCTATGTAGGTGATCTTGGTGTCAATTTCAAGATAAAACAATTATTTAAAACTATTATGTTGAACATTGTAGCGAAATATTAACAAATCAAAGTGGTATTACTCCCTCAATATACAGGTTATTTCTTTTCGGATAGGTTCTGACCTCTACCTACTAATCTCCCTCATAAGAATTCCAAATTAAGTGATTCCAGTGGCTAAACCTCTGTGACACATATATCTATAATACTATTTATTTTAATTCCTTATAGAATGTTCCCATAAATTAAAACATCGAAGCTATGCTAACATATTCTTCCCTGGTTAACCATTTTCTGACATTTGTTTACTAATCGGAATATATCTACCTCATATAAACTCTAAATGGAATGATTCCAGTGGCTAAAAATCCGGGACACATATATATATAATTCATATGTTAACCATTTATTTTAATTCCCTACAGAATGTTCCCCGAAATTAAAATACAGAAGCTATTCTAACATCTTCTTCCCAGTTTAACCATTTTCTGACCACTGCTTACTAATCGAACTTTATCTACCTCATATGGACTTCAAATTGAGTGATTCTAATGGCTAAAAATCCGTGACACACATAGCTATAATTCTTATGTTAACCATTTATTTTAATTCCCTACAGAATGTTTCCAGAATTTGAAAACACAGAAATTATCCTAACATATTCTTCCCTGATTAACTATTTTCTGACCTTTGCTTACTAATCGGACCATATCTACCTCCTATGGACTCCAAATTGAATGATTCTAGTGGCTAAAAATCTGTGACACATATATGTTTAATTCTTATGTTCACCATTTATTTTAATTCCCTACAGATAATTCTTAGAAATTAAAACACAGAAGCTATCCTAACATATTATTCCCTGATGAACCATTTTCTGACATTTGACTAGTAATTGACTTATATCTTCCTCATATGGACTCCAAATTGAAAGATTCCAGTGGTTAAAAATCTGTGACACATATATCTTTAATTTTTACGTTAACCATTTATTTTAATTCCATACAGATAATTTTCAGAAATTAAAACACATAAGCTTAAAATTTTGCCACCCATAGCCATACCTATGCAGAAATTTCTATACCAGCCTAAGTATTCAAACATACATCACATGCAAGATCAATATGTAACATGATATAGCAACATCCATGACCAATCATCAAAGTTCTAAGATCAAAATCTCATATAAATATTATAAGTTTCAAAAGTTTTCTTTAAAAAGAAATATTGTTAAACTTACATGGAGCACTTAGTATTTTAAACTTCTCCTTCCTCTTTCTCCTTTCTTACTCTCCTTTCCTCACTCTACCTTGCTTCTATTTTTTCTCTCCCTCACTTGGATAAAAATTCTAATGTTGTAAGGGTGGGTTTTGCTTAAATAGACCCTCAAATAATTTACCTTTTCATGATCATGGGTCTACCTTATCACAATTAGATTACACTTGGTTGAATTTTTGGAAAACAAACAACTTATGTTCTTGTGTTTCTCTTTCTTAGTCAAGATATGCATAGGAAAAGGAGATTTGTATTTTAAAAATTATGATAATATGTTCTTAAGATATGGGACAAGATCCCTTTGATTTGGGGATTCATTTCCTTTTTCTTTTGTCTTAATCAATTATGATAGATTTGCCTTTTTAAGTGACAAATTTCTAACCCTTGAATCTCCATTATTTGATTGAAATTATTTATGTGGGATAAAGATGTTTTGTCATAATGCTATGTATTATTACCCACTTGCTAAAATTATGAGTGTAGGATATTGATGTTTTGTCCTAAATTCTTGTATTATCATACCACTTACTAAATTTTTTTCTTAATGTCAAATCACCTAATCTTGATTATAACATTATTCCATCACTTTATTTTTATTTTTATTTTCATTTTTTCTCTTGGGTTTGGGCTCATTCTTGCCCATTTTCTTTACTTTGGTTAAAATTCTACCTTTCATAATGGGCTTGGTCACATTTTCATAATTTTTGGGCTATCGGTCCAATTTCTATATCCTAGTCCAAGTCTATATTTTATTTCTTCATTGGGCTATCCTATTGTCTTACTAAAAATTTATGTGAAGAAGAAAAACTCTATATGAAGTGTCCATAGGTGAAAGCCCAATTTATGGGTGGAGATACTAAACTTAGTAACTTTTACTCTTAAATTAGGAAAAAAAATTACCCTAATCAAATCTTCTTGAAATTTTAAAACCTTTACTTCACAAAAATTTATCTTCCTTACCTAAGAATTTCACCTTTCTTTAGCATGTTTATTTCTAATATTTCCTCTTAGGTTTTCTTTCTTTACCTATTCCATTAATATTAGAACATTTCTATGCATATATGTAATGTGAAGAATTTCTAAGGAAAATATTTAAAAATTACGGGATGTTATACTAGACAAGTGATCAGGTACGACATTTTTGAAATATTTCTTATCTCAAAGTTCTAGATTAAATTCTCACAGTAGTACTATTCATCTTATCAAACGTGGTTTAACATCTTTTTTTTAAAAAAGATACTTAAGTGCAGCATGATATATAAAGACTACAACCTTAGATCCTAATAAATAAGATCTAGACTTGTCTAGAGCAAATACCATAACTAGTAACCTTTTTTCTGTTGTGAAATAATTTAATTGAGCATTATTAAGAGTTTTACTTGCATAGTATATCACACAAGGAAACCTATCTGAACTTTAACCCAATACAGCTCTAATTGCATAATCAAAAGCATCACACATGATTTTAAATGGAAGATTTCAATTAGGTGGTCTAATGATGGGTGCATAAGTGAGTAATAATTTGAGCTTCTCAAAAGCTTGAAGACATGCTTCATCAAAGAGAAAATGTGCATCTTTGACAAGAAAATTACATAAAGGTCTAGAGATTTTGCTAAAAGTTTTGATGAATATACGATAAAACCTTGCATGTCCTAAAAAGAATGTATCTTTTTCACTATCCGAGGAGGTGTAAGATTAGAAATTAATTTAATTTTGGCTTTATCTATCTCAATACCCTGATGTGATACAACATGCCCCAAAACAATTCAATTTTTAACCATAAAATGACACTTTTCCTAACTCAAAATAAGGTTCTTTTCTTTACACTTAATTAAGACCAATCTTAAATGGTGTAAATATTTCTCAAAACTAAACTCATGCATAGAAAAATCATCGATGAACAATTTCAAAAATTGCTTTACCATGTTAGAAAATATGCTTATCATGCAATGCTAAAATGTAACAGGTGCATTCCACTTCAAATGGCGTTCGACGATAGGCAAAAGTTCTAAAAGGACAAGTGAAGCCAGTTTTCTCTTGATCTTCGGTGCAATGGGAATTTGATTGTAACCATAATATCCATCAAGAAAGCAATAATATATATGTCCGGCCAATCTTTCTAACATCTAGTCTATGAAAGGGAGTGGAAAATGGTCTTTTCTTATGACAACATTCAATTTTCGGTGATCAATACAAATACGCCTCCTGGTTTATACTCTAGTGAAAATTAATTAATTATCCTCATTTTTGAATACAGTAATGCTAGACTTCTCAGGGACTACCTGAACAGAACTAACCCATATACTATCAAAATTTAGGTAAATGACACCCACATCAAGAAGTTTAATCACTTTATCTTTCACAATCTCTTTCATGTTTAGATTCAGATGTCTTTGTTACTCTCTTGAGGTATTGACATTGTCTTCTAAATGTATCATGTGCATGCAAATTGATGGACTAATACCTTTAATGTATGCTATTGTCCACCCTATGGATTCACTATACTCATTGAGGACTTCTATGAGTTTAACTTCATGTTCTTTATCTAAGTCAAATGCTATGATAACAAGCAAAGTCTCAGAGGGTCCTAAAAACACATATTTCAGAGAATCTGTAAAATGTTTTAATTCTAACTGGGGTGGTTTCTGTATATATGGCAATAGGACAAACTCAAAATGTGTAAATGTCTATGTTTTGGCTCTCTTTTCATTGATATCAATAAATGGAGTGGTCTTTAACAAGAAATTTACTTCACTGATTAAGCAGTCCTTATCTATATCCGTGTTGAAGTGAGCCAAATATTTTTCTAATGGGTTATCACAAAAAGAGCTTTAAAATGAGTCATAAACTATGCTTTCAACCATGTTAATCTTACATAAATCAACAGTTTCCACATGTTGATGAGAGACATTGAAGACATTCGGTTTAACTGTCATATTTCCAAAAGATAAATTTAAGACACTATTATAACAATTAATTGTTACATTGGATATTGCCAAAAAATACCCCAAAATAATTCATTTGTTTTGTGAGAAAAATATTAAACTAAGTATATAAGAAACTTACGTTCTCAATTGAAATTAGAATATTTTCAAGTAAAGATGTATGCTAAGGTTAGGTAATCTATTTTTGATATATTAAATAATGACAAACTCAACTCTTTATTACTCAAATGGAATCCTCTCGTGAATGAGGTTCCACTCGGAGGATATGTTATCTTAAACTCACTTTGGTTTATATATAAATCACATTTACCTCCTTTTTATTTTATTTCGAATTCTTAATCATTTTTGTAATAATGGATTCAAGCATACATTGTGCCAATTGTCATATTGTCTACAATAAATTAAGATTAATTCAAGTATTTATTGTGTCAAAGATTGTCTACAATAGATTAAAATTCACACTTTACAATATTTAAGATAAAATAGTGTCAAAGGAAGAAGATTAATTAACATAACAAGAAAGAGATAGCAAAGCCAACCGTAAACAATAACAACATAAAGTAGGCGACCAAGTCAACCATTAAAAATAATAACATGAAGTAGGTGGTAAAACCAGCCATTAATACATAATATAAGAAAATAAGGAGGTAATTAAAATATCAAATATAAACCTTGAATTATTAATCAAGATTTAAATAAATCATTAGTTTCTTACCAAGAGTTTCATCCTCTGAACTTAACATATAAAGATTAGTTATCCATACTCAAAGTAAGAAAACAAATTTGAAGATGAATAAACATAATGATATTATAAAAGAAACCAAGGATAACAAAGTATATAAAGAAAAAAAAATATTACATCACATAGAACCCAAAAATCTCCTCTCTTCCCTTCTCCTTAGCTCACAACATGCCTCTATTTATAGTTACAATTGGGATAAGAAGGGTCGAACTATAATGCAATAATAAGCAAATTCTATTCTGGCCAATTTTGACTCCTTTAATATTTGAATTTCAAAATCACTGTGAAATACAAGTTTGAAGTTGATTAATTCTTATTTTCATAGGATCAAGAATCATATTGATGTAAATTTTGGATAATAATTTATACCCATTTAGATCAATAAGGGAGAAGAATTTGAAAAGAAATAGAAGAAAAGATAAAAGACTTACTTGCATCGACGAATCCATGGTCAAATCCCAATTTTCGAGAGAGAAATTAAATGAGAGAGAAAGAGGGTTGAACTCACAGCTAGAAGCCAAATACTAGAAAGAGATTCAAAAGCCACAAAATAAAAATTATAGAAAGGTGAAAAGGGAAGATGGAAATGGAAAGAGAAATTCAAAATCCCCAAAGTTGAAAGAAAGCTTAAGAGAAAATGAATGATTTTACCTTATACTTTGCTACTATAAACTTTCTCGCAATTCTTTGTAGAAGCAACTGAACCTCCTCCCTTGCTTTCCACAAGCGTTCACCTTTAGTTATCTTTTGAAAGCCTTTTTGTCGATCCTCTAATGTGTTTCAGTAGAATGCTCCTTCCTCATTTTTTTTGTTTTATTAAGTGCATGCAGTAGAACGCTTCCTTTGTTTTTAACGCAATAGAATGCGTTTTCCTTTTTCTTTTTAGTAAGTGTTACTTTTAATTACTATTTTTCCACTAATGAAAGTTGTTCCCTGCCTTTTTACTATTTCGAGAATAAAAGCAATTTTTTTATGTTTCTGTTTTTCATTTTTTTAAAAACAAGCTTTTAAAACATGTAAGAAAAATATATTTATCAAACAAGTTTTTTTTTTGTTTTACTTTTTTCAAAATAGAAAACAATTTTTAAAAATTGAAATCAAATAAACTCTTAATCTTTTTTAATTTGGTCTATTTTTGAAGTTGCATTTTTAATTACATTATAAATTTGAAACATCTCTTAAAGTGATCTTTCACCTATTTCAATCTCTATTTTTGGGTGCTGAATTTGAACTAACAATCTGATTTGATAGCTACTCTTCTAATCCAAGATCTGAAAGCATTTTTTGCGGATGCGTTGATGTGAGTCATGAATCTTCAAAACTTATTTGACAAAAACTAGCAATTTCCTTTGAAGAGGAGAAATATTATATGGAGAGAACTACCACAACCACAAGGAGAGAAAAGTGCTAACAACTAAAACAATATTGAAGGAAAACCCATAAAAAGAAGACGATAAGAAAAAGAATGAGGGGCAAAATATAGGAGGTTGATGCGTAGCAGCCACATCCACAAAACTTGTAGTGCAGAGGAGTTTTGTGAACATAGGTGGCTAGGTTTCCAAGTGGCTGTACAAAGTATTCACTCCAAAAACTCTCTAAACTTCTATCAATTTTTTTTTGGTCATTACAAATCATCGAAACTAATTGAATGTCGAAGTAAATACCTTCAATGTGGAGGGAGCAGTGCATAATCAAACTTGATTTGCAATTCGACGTTCTAGTTTATGTGATGCATGTCACATTCCTAACGAAATTGTTGTTCTCTGTTGTTTTTTATTTATAGTACCAAAAAAAAGAAAAAAGAAAAGGCATTTGTCATATTTTTTCAATGAAATTAATTATTTTACATATTGAGCAAAAAAAATCATGTTAACAGCTTCCAATAAAAAAGAAATCTCAATCATTGTCAGTGCAAAGTGCATAGAAGATTTGAAGATTCTGTAAGTATATTTTAACTCTACAGTAAGTCAACTTTGTTAAATGGAATAGTGTCATTTAAAATGGAAATGGGGTTGAGTATAATACTCTTATACAAAAAGGGCTTGAATGTATTTTACCTTTTTTATATGATTATCTTTTTCTTTGTCTCCCTAAACTTATTAAAGAGGAAGTCCATTCGTTATCTAAGAGGTTCTAAAATAAGTTTACAATGAGAAAATTGTTGATACATAACGAATGTTAGAAGAAACATGTCAAGTCTAGGTAAAGGTTTTGCCTCGTACACGACTGCATGCAGAGGTAAACAAAAAAGGGATATATATTATTCATGGAGGTATATATAATTATGATTGTGCCTGCTAAATAACATAGTTAAGTCTTGGAAGTCTTGGACTAAGATTGCTGAAGAAAAATATAACACCCCTTGGGTAGTGTTTGGTACAAGATAAAGATTCTTGAAAAAGTGAGATGAGAATAAATATTCTCATGTTTAGTATAAGAAATAAATTTTTATTTTTTAGTATAAAAAATTTTCGGGGAATAAAAATTTATAAGAAAGAGAGAAAATGCTTTTTCACCTAGAAATAAAATATTCCCATAAAAATGAAAAAAATTTACTCTATAAAATAACTTAATTGTTTTTTCTTCTTTATTTACTCTTTTGTTTTTCTCTTATTTATTATTCCTTTTATTTTAAAAATCTCTCTTTAAAGAGTATTTTTTTAAAAAATAATTATATTTTAAAAAATATTTTATATAAACCAAACATGAGAATAAAAATTTAGTAAAAATACATTAAATTATTTATAAAAAATGAATTATTGTTATGAAAAAATTTAAAAGTAGAGAGAAATAAGAGAGTGAACTGTTCTTTTCATTCATGTATGAGGGGGTATTTATACAAGTGGATGAGAGAGTTCTAGTAGTGATATACAGCTATAGGATAACTCTCTAGTGATAATTATCCTCTTAGATAATTACTAGAAATAATATCTTATCAGATAAGATAACCGAAAGATCAGGATGATGGATATCCACACAAGATATTCATAACACTCCTCATTGGATGTCCATTCCTTAAGAATGTGCCTCGTTAAAACCTTATTAGGAAAAATCCTGTGAGATAAAAACCTAGTGAAGAAAAAAGAGTACATAATTCCTTTAAGACGTTATCAAATAAATATGACAATATCATTTGATATTCTTAAGTCTTCGAACTCCAATATTATATACCAGCTTCTCAAATGTTGTAGTAGGAAGTGCCTTAGTAAACAAATCTGCCAGATTATCACTATAACGAATTTGCTGAATATCCACATCACCATTCTTTTGAAGATCATGAGTGAAAAAGAATTTAGGTGATATATGCTTTGTTCTATCCCCTTTAATATACCCTTCTTTTAATTGGGCAACACATACAGCATTATCTTCGTATAAGATCGTCGGGATCATCTTTCTAGATAAACCACAAGATTCTTGTATGTGTTGAATCACAGATCGTAGCCAAACACATTCTCGACTTGCCTCATGTAATGCTAAAATTTCTGCATGGTTAGCTGATGTGACAGAGATAGTTTGTTTCATAGATCGCCATGAAATTGCGGTACCCCCATATGTAAACAAATAGCCTGTTTGCGATCATCCATTATGAGGATCGGATAAATATCCTGCATCCGCATAACCAATCAACTCAGACTCGGGTACATTTGAATAAAATAGGCCCATATCCATTGTTCCTTTAAGATAACGGAGTATATGCTTAACTCCATTCCAGTGCCTTCGTGTAGGTGAAGAACTATATCTTGCTAATAGATTAACAGCAAATGATATATCAGGTCGAGTATGACTAGCAAGATACATTAATGCCCCGATTGCACTAAGATATGGTACTTCAAGACCAAGTAGTTCCTCATCTTTTTCACGAGGTCTGAAAGGATCTTTGTTCACATCTAATGACCTTACAACCATTGGAGTACATAATGGATGTGATTTATCCATATAGAATCGTTTTAACACCTTTGTCACATAATTTTCTTGATACACAAAGATGCTATTATTTAAATATTCAATTTGTAATCCAAGGCAAAATTTAGTTCTTCCAAGATCCTTCATCTCAAATTCTTTCTTTAAGCAATTAACAGCTTTTGGAGCTCTTCAGGAGTTCCAATAATTTAAATCATCAACATAAACTGCAATTATGACAAACTCATTTTCAGATCTTTTTATAAAGATACATGGACAAATTGGGTCATTTCTATACTCTTCTTGCAACAGGTATTCACTAAGGCGATTATACCACATACGTCCATATTGTTTTAAGCCATAAAGTGATTTATTTAATTTAATTGAATAGTCTACTCGAGAACTGGAATTGAATGCTTCAGGCAACTTAAATCCTTCCGGGAGTTTCATATAGATATCATTATCAAGTGAGCCATACAAATAGACTATAACAACATCCATTAGACGCAAATCGAGCTTTTCACGTACTGCCAGACTAATTAAATATCAAAAAGTAGTTGCATCCACCACAAGTGAGTATGTTTCCTCAAAATCAATTCCGAGTCTTTGCGAAAAACCTTGAGCAACAAGTCTTACCTTATATCTCACAATTTCATTATTTTCATTTCGTTTTCGCACAAAGACCCATTTGTATCCAACTGGTTTTACATCTTCAGGTGTACGGACTACAGGTCCAAAAACTTTTCGCTTTTCAAGCATGGTTAGCTCTGTTTCAATTGCGTCTTTCCATTTTAGCCAATCATTTCTTTGCCTGCATTCCTGAACAAACTTTGGTTCATGATTCTCATTATCGTTTAAAACATCGCGCGCTATATTATATGCAAAATTATTGTCAACGTTGACCTTTTGTCGGTTCCATCGTATTCTATTCATAACATAATTAATTGAGATCTCTTTATTTTCACAAATTTCAGGTACCTGAGTTTCTTCTGGAACTAAAACATTAATTATGTCTTGAAACTCTTCTGAAGACTCTTCTGGAGTTGTTAAATCCTCGATTTGACCAACTTGATTCTTAACTCCTTTTCTTTTTCGAGAATTTTTATCTTTGGAACCAACGGGCCTACCACGCTTCATGCGGGTCTCAGGTTTATTTGTAATGATGGATTGTCCGACAGGGACATTAATTTTAACTAGAGCGTTAGCAGCTGGTATATGTGATTTAATAATTCTTTTTGAGTCAGTAAATACGTCTGGCAATTGGTTGGCTAAATTTTGCAAATGAATTATCTTTTTAATTTCGAGTTCACATTGTTTTGTACGAGGATCAAGATGAGTTAGTGACAACTCATGCCAACTAATTTCCCTTTTCAGCTGCTAATTTTCTCCCCCTAATGTTGGAAAAACTAATTCATGAAAATGACAATCAGCAAACCAAACTGTGAATAGATCTCCTGTTAATGGTTCAAGATACTTTATTATAGAAGGAGATTCATATCCAACATATATTTCCAACCTTCTTTGAGGACCCATCTTAGTGCGTTGTGGTGGGGCAATAGGGACATATACCGCACATCCAAAAATTCTTAGATGGAAAATATTTGGTTTTTGACCAAAAACTATTTGTAATGGGGAGTGTTCATAATAACTTGTTGGCCTTATGCGAATTAATGATGCAGCATGCAAGATTGTATGTCTCCAAGTAGATATTGGGAGTTTTAACTTCATAAGTAATAGTCTTGCAATTAACTTCAGACGTTTAATAAATGATTCTGCAAGACCATTTTGTGTATGAACATGTGCTACAGGATGTTCAACATCAATCCCAATAGATATACAATACTCATTGAATGTTTGAAAAGTGAATTCACCAGCATTATCAAGGCGTATTTTCTTAATTGAAAAATTAGAAAAATGTGCTCATAATCTAATCAATTGCGCAAGTAATCTCGCAAACACCAAGTTACGAGATGATAACAAGCACACATGTGACCATTTAATTGATGCATCAACTAAAACCATAAAATACCTAAATGGTCCACAGGGTGGGTGTATTGGCCCACAAATATCACCTTGTATTCTTTCTAAAAATGTGAGGGATTCACCCATAACTTTGACTGGTGATGGTCGAATAATCAATTTCCCTTGGAAGCAAGCGGAATATGAGAAATTATTCGATTGAAGAATCTGCTGGCTCTTCAATGAATGTACACTTGAATGTTTAATTATTTTTCACATCATAATTGATCCGGGATGGCCTAACCGGTCATGCCAAATAACAAATTTATTATGATTTGCAAACTTCTGGTTTGCAATAGCATGTATTTCAATTGTATTTATATATGTATAGTACAATCCAGAAGAAAATGTAGGTAACTTTTCCAATATGCATTTGTTACCTAAGATTGTACTTGTAATATGAAGATATCCAATATTTCCTTCATTTGTTGTCTCAATGTGGTATCCATTTCGGCGGATATCCATAAAACTTAATAAGTTTCTAAGGGACTTGAAGGAATATAAAGCTCTGTCAATATGTAGTTTTGTTCCTCCAAGTAACATTATACTAGCTCTTCCAGAGCCTTCAATTAACTTTGTACTACCAGATATAGTACTAACATTAACTCCTTGCATTACTAATTAGGAAAAATACTTTTTATCTTTGAGAATTGTGTGAGTTGTGCCACTATCAACGAGACATATCTCTTCATTAGTGATGTTGGTATCAATAAAGGAAACATTCATTCTTGATTGAAAAATAAAATAAGAATAGTCAATATAAGGAAATAGTACATAAAATAAAATAACAACTTTAAAGAATGAATTGTACTGAAAAAGGAAAATCATAAGTTTAATGTCATAGAAATTATACAAAGAACTTATTTTGAACACTACCATCACTAATTAAATGATCAATTTTTTTCATCATGATCAGCAAAGGAATTTGTAACATCTAAATGAGTTATATCAATCATAGCCATCGTTGAGATTTTTGGTCATATAATTTTTCCACTTCTGGTGAGAAGGTATATTCTTGAAATAATCACTACAACCACAACTTCGAATTTGAATCTAACCATAGTGGTCATATGTTGCTACATTCAATTCAGGGAATGGAGCAATATCAGTTGTGTGTGACTTATTTTTCTAGTGGTTATTCAAAGAACAAGTGGGTCTTTTATAGTAAATACTCATCTTTTCATCCCTTTATGAAGGTGATGGTGAAGGAATTCGAGTTTTGTAAAGTTCGATATGTTAAGACTACCATAAAATATAATACTAGTTAATAACCATCTATAAATAAAGTGAACTATTTCAAATAAATCATAATAAAAACATGTAAATTTGTGGTAGTCTTCTAATTATTATTAAAAGGAGAAAGAAAATCATTTTTTTATGCCAAAGTGTTGTAAGCATAATTATTTAATGTCAATCAATATAGACATGTGTTTTCTCCTTAATTAAGAGATAAATGTTAATTATTACTTAACTTACCATGTACTGATAATTAGGATTTCTACACATATAAATTATAGGACATATATACATGATCTTCATCCATACAAACATATATTATATATATGCCATCAGAATGTCCATATTCATTAAAAGAAGTTATAATTAAATAGGCATATTCAACTTTTAGTTATGCACAATCATAGAAAGGTCTTTATATTTTTATCGATGTAAATACTATTATTTGCATATATTAAATAAATACAAGCAACTATACATATTAATTTATTAAAGAAATACATGAAGAACTATATACCGAGTGATTAAGGTGTAGTCTTTCAGGGACAAACTAAAATAATAGGTTTTGCACATAAGTTGGTGTAGTCCTTTAAGGACATATAATTTGGTGAAGTCTTTAAGGGATATATAGGTGTAGTCTTTCAAGAACATATAATTTAGTGCAATCCTTCAAGGATATACAAGTGCAGTCTTTTTGGGACACATAGGTGCAGTCCTTCAGGAACATATAATTTGGTGCAGTCCTTTAGGGACATATAATTTGGTGTAGTCCTTCAGGGACATATAATTACACATAAATTGGTACAGTCCTTCAGGGACATATAAATTGGTGCAGTCCTTTAGGGATATATAATTTGGTGTAGTCCTTCAGAGACTTATAATTGCAGTCCTTCAGGGATATATAATTGCACATAAATTGGTGCAGTCCTTTAGGGACAAATAATTTGGTGTAGTCCTTCAGGGATTTATAGATGTAGTCCTTTAAGGACATATATTTTGAAGCAAGAGAAAGAGAGATTTAAATAATAAAAAAATTGTATATAAATTGATGTGGTCCTTCAAGGATAAAATAAATCAATAGCAATCTAATTATACATAAAAATTACTAACCTTGAAGCAAGAAGTAGAGCGTCGTGCTGATAGCGTGTTATGAAATAACTTAAAAGTAGAGAGAGAGAAGTAAGAGAGAAACAAGAGAGTGAATTGTTCTTTTCATTCATGTATGAAGAGGTATTTATACAAGTAGATGAGAGAGTCCTAATAGTGATATACAGCTATAGGATAACTCTCTAGTGATAATTATCCTCTTAGATAATTACTAGAAATAATATCTTATCAGATAAAATAACCGAAAGATCGGGATGATGGACATCCACACAAGATATTCATAACAATTATCAATTAAACATGTGTTTTTAACTTTCTTATATAACTCATTCTTAAGAACCTCACTTTTACGAATGTAATTTTTGTTAAGAATAAAACATTTCATAAATCGAATGCAATCTTACGAGTAACCATAGCTTTTTATGTCAAAAAAAGAAAAAAAATTATCACAGTTTCTATTCTATTTTCTGTCTATAGAAATGTCAGTTTTGTTCATATAAACACTTTGAAATATAGTCCATCACCACAGCACATGCCATTACTAGGAACCTTCATGATGGATCCAACAACCTAATAGTAGAATTATTCATTTTACCTAAATGTTAAATACAAAACTTAACGAAATATTTAGTAAACCAATAGAGTGTTTTTTTTAAAATAGTTATATTTTAAAAAATATTTTATATAAACCAAGCATGAGAATAAAAATTTAGTAAAAATACATTAAATTATTTATAAAAAATGAATTATCAATTAAACATGTGTCTTTAACTTTCTTATATAACTCATTCTTAAGAACCTCACTTTTATGAATGTAATTTTTGTTAAGAATAAAACATTTCATAAATCGAATGCAATCTTATGAGTAACCATAGCTTTTTATGTCAAAAAAAGAAAAAAAAATTATCACAGTTTCTATTCTATTTTCTGTCTATAAAAATGTCAGTTTTGTTTATACAAACACTTTGAAATATAGTCCATCACTGCAGCACAGGCCATTATTAGGATCCCTCATGATGGATCCAACAAACCTAATAGTAGAATTATTCATTTTACCTAAATGTTAAACACAAAACTTAACAAAATATTCCACAAAGCTTATTCATTTTGCCATGCTTATAAAATAACCGGAGTTGTATACTCGTATTGGCAACATTTTGCATCCATAGCTCATTAGTTGTAGCCAGTCATAGCAGGAATGCTTAAAATAACTCAAGCATACATTTTCATCTCAGTAGTTCTATTTACAGACTGCCAAAAGGATCCTATGAAGATAACTCTTGTATTCAATAGTTCACATAATTATCGTAAAGCAGCATTTGTATGAAACTTAAAGCATTGCAACTTTCCTTGGTTCTACCTTAAGGCTGTCAAATGGATCTTAATGTTTTATAGCGAATGCTGCTTACAAGTCATCTCTCTTGTGGATTCTTTCGTGGAATTGATTCATTTACCTATTTTTTCTGCAGATGGATTGGTGGCTCCATAAGTATATTTTTTTCCCATAATGCAAGCTGGAAGGAAGTAAAAACAAATGATAAGAAGAGATGAACACCTTATTATACTGAGGTTTGTCACAAAGGTTCAGCTTCACTTTGAACTTCATTATTATGCTGGTCTAGTGGCATGTATTGTGACATGATAGCCATGATCTCCGAGTCCATGTAAGACTACAAAGAAACAAATCAAAATTGTACTTAATTTGTAGACAAGGATGTGTATGCATATGTAAGTGGAGAATTTCAGTTCAGTTAGCATACTCGGAGCCTGTATTTGTAGAATATATAACCAGCTAGGCCAGCACCTGAAACAACTGCCAGGACCACAAAGGCAAGGAACCGTCCAAATTTTGATCCCCTTCTTTCTGTATGAAAGAAAGCAAAATGATAATCATGTATACTGTCAACAGTAATTAAAATTTTCTTCCATGTCTCTTGGATTCCAACGAAGTTATGTTGGTGAGACAAGATTTGCCAATATCAATAAGTAGTAATCTAATATGACATTATTTATAACTACATACAAACAGCTTTCAGTAGATATTTAAAAGAAAATGATTATAAATGAAAGCTTTAACTGTACTTGTGATCCATTTAATTTTTTTAATAGAGAAAGTCAGGAGTTTATTTATTGGAGCACTTTAGTCCCTCTAATTTTAAATAAATTAATCTTCTCCCTTTGTTTATTTGATAAGAAGTGCAATTAAAGATATTTTTGTAATACATTGTTCTGATTAAAAATAAAGGAACAAATTGCACTGAAGAGTAAACTAGAAATACACACTAGTCAAATTAAAACGAGAGAGATTATTTGGCAAGTGAAAAGCATATTTCCATTTTGCTGCTACCTCATAGCATATTTCCTTTCATGTTTGGCCAATGAAAAGATAACTAATGCATCCACTCTAAAGTTTGATGCATTCATACAAGTAGTAGCATTTAATCTCTCTGCTACTATGACTGTTTAAAGCAATATTATTGAATTATTTTGTTAATAGATTTGTATAACAGACCCTATGTTATTATATAACATATCCATCTATTAAAACCATATGGATCATTGTGCTATGATCATTTAGTGGATTTGGAACCAAATGCTGGTAATTATAAAATATACAGTGAACTGGTGTGAAGGAAAATCCATATTCGGAATGAAGTATCAAAAGTCTCTAAGTTCTAGAATGAAATTAAGGAGTTTACTACTAATTACTTTGTCACTTAAAATTTCATGGTATACTATTCAGCTATTTCTCAAATGAGAATTTATAGTTTGTCTTCAGTATCTTACCTATACAAACATTCTGTTCCTTCATATACAGAAGATCTCCCTTGCACTTGCAATCGTAGCCACCCCATGTGTTCTTGCAGGTACAGCCATCACAATGACAAGTGCTTCGTTCTTTACATTCATTAATATCTACATCAAATCACGAGAACAAAGTTTCAAATTATTGAGTTAATAATGTCTCTAAAATTGATCATATAAAGAAGATTTGAGTTATGTCTTGAATTGGCACAATGGAAAACAAAATTACCTTCACATTTATGACCATCCCCACGAAAGCCAATAGGGCATTGACAGCCATTTACTTTGGACTCCTGTATATAAAATGAGAATTCAGTAAGCCTTAAGCCATGTCAAGGTGGTGGGAAAACAAAAACTGAAGATTAGGTTATGCAGTACTGAACTGAGCAAGCTGAGAAAGTTAATCCATTTCTAGTCTCCAACCAACAACCTCCATTGTTTATTGAACATCGTGCAGGTCCAAAAGCTGTTAATCAAGAGGAAGAGTAACAATTTCAGCAACATCATGAAAAGAGCATGACACTTCTAGTATGTCTGTTTCATTTCATCCCATTGAGGAATATGCAAAGACATATCTGAGTACTTTGTTCAATCTTATATTCTACTTGCACCAAAAATGCGATTGGAGAAATGTTATGTTTTGATATTTGAATTATTTCTTTTTTAAACAGCAGTGCATAACAAGTGAAGTCATATGAGTGGAATACAAGGCTTCCAAAGGAGAAACAACAGGCTAAGTAAGCTGGAATAACTCATCACTAGAGATACTGAAATGGCTCTCGAATATCCACAAAATTGATGCTTTTAAAATACACCATAACAGCCAAATTATGATTAATTATTATCCACAATAAATTTAGTATTGTATCAGAATAAGCCTATTGCTGTCCATTAAGATCATATTCCGCGAGAACTATTTTGTTTCTTCCACTTCCATTCTTTTAATAAGCTATTTAATGGATCTTTCCTTGTGAGATGTATGCCTAGAGGTCTTAAAACATTGAATTTGCCACATAATGCTTAACAATAAGGAAAAAAAATTAAGAAGCACAAGGTGAATTACGTTATTTGAAAATAAAGATCCAATTCATATTTAAGATTTGTTTGTAAGGAGATACCATACTGTTGTTCATTCACATTATAGTCGAATTTCTTAGCATATAAGCACTAGTAAATGAATTTAAATGAATTTAGATTACAATACGAACTAAAATTTATAAAAAATTCAACATGGGAAGTTGCAAAGAGAACAAGTTTCACTTTATAAAGGAAGCATTTTAAGGGAGACTTGAGTTTAGGAACTCCTGACATTAATATTTCAAGTTTAGGAACAATTAAGTGGACAAGTGGTTAATTTATTATCCACTCGTTTAACATAGTTAATCACTAATCTGCCAAACTGTTCTTAGAGTAAAACTAGGAATTACTAAATTGTACTTTTCCCATATTTGAGCCATTGCCTTCCATAGCTAATATATTTTTTGAGAAGAGAATGGCTTACTCACTTATAATTGAGTCAGGGAAAAGGCATACCTTCACAAGATGTATAACCATCACCCCTATAATGGACACCTTTTACAATGGGGCACTCACAAACTCTTCCTCGGAAAGTATCCTAACCAAATTAAAGATTTCACGATTAGTTTGCAGCCAATTGTAAGCAGACATTTGAGTACCATGATATACGCAAAGAATCTTGCCTAAAAGATACTAATTACGGCAAAACAAAAGTGCTTGAAAATCCTTATCTATACCTTGCAAGCAGTTATATTAGCATTTTTGTCCTGCCAACATCCTCCATTCCTTTCAAGACATTCATTAGTCTCAAGATCTAATAAACACAGCCAAAATTTAAAATTAAGGAATACCACAATGTGTGAGTAGATGTTCAGAACTAGGAGAACCAGGCATCATTGCAGCTCAGAGAATGAAATATTAAGCATACCAACCTCCAGTTAAACAAAGTGCAGGTTCAGTAGTCTCCTTAAATCCTGCACATATAGCCTTCAGAACAGCAGTTCTCTCTAATTTTCCTTCAGACAAAACAAACTTAAATCTTTAGAATTCTGATATATGAGATATTATCCTAAAGAGGACAGTATGAACTGAAGTAGTAGAACATAAGGTGAGAGATAAAGATTTCAAGAGTGTCAGCTGCCCAACAAAGTAAAACCGAAAGGATGATTGCAAAAAAAGAACAAAAGAGACAAGGAAGAAAGGAGATGACTATGCAGAAGGAAAATTAAATCAGAGAGATCTGAAGGACCCTGAACTTTAAGCCATCTGCCATCAAGTGAAAAAATAGAATCTAGAATATGAATTTTTAACTTTAGATAGGGTAAAACTAGATAAACAAATCCAAGGCAATGCCAGACAATCAAGATTAAACTTCGTTGTGCCTATAACTATATTCACAAATCACACGTAACACAAAAAAATTGTGTATATATATATATATATATCAACAAAAAATGTGTTCTATCTTGATGCTGGCAAGGTGATCATGATGGGTGAACTGGGCACTATTGATTTAAAGTGGACACAGAAGCAGCGCATACTAGAAAGGAGGTGCATTTGTCTCTTCCATTGCCTAGGTAGTGAAACACAGAACTAGGAAATGCATATATTGATAAAAATGTTCTATTTTTCTACATATAGAGTTGGAATAAATAACAGTGAAAGAATGATAAGTTTAAAGAGAACACATCCAAGAACTTGAGCAGAATGTTAATTAATTAGGTTTAAAGTAACAAACCTCGATACTGGACATTGTTTATAACCAACGTAGGCAAGATGGTGACATCACCACGAGATCCTCGTCCAATCTGAATATCACAAATAAAGAAAAAGCAATCAGATTATATAGTAGCACGTGTAAATCATTCATCATATCACCTGGATGCAATGCTTCAGAGGAATCTTTTATTGTTTGGTTGACAGTTCATAATCATATGAATTTGAAAAGATATAGAAGTAAATATGCAAATGTGACCTGGAGCTGCTGCTCAGTCTTTAGGACTTCATTCTCTACATCAGCTTCAGGATCACCCATACATTTCTTAATTTTCCCAATTGGTAGATCTATAATAATAGGATTAAAGTTAACAAAATTTAAAACAGATGAATATCAAGCACAAAAGTACTACAAAGTAGCACTTACCTAATGATTTCATGACATCCTCAGCACACTCTTTGCTGTATCTCTTCTCCTTCATAGAACATCTGATATGGAAATCTGTCACATAATCCCACCAGACCCATGATCGGTTGCTCTCATTGGCAACTCTATGGACACAGAGTTGCCTCAAATTCTCATACACGACATCTTTCCCTTGATATCCCTCTCCAAAATCCTTGTCTGGATCTGGTGCACAATATCTCCCATTATTTATGCATTGAGACTTGCACTGACTACTAAGAATGAAAGCCAGTGGACAGTACCAAGTTATATAGTGTGGAGTAAATGAGGTATAACCACCCCTCTCAAGAATCTGAGCATGACCCTTAAAATTCTTCACAAAATTCATCTGTTCATCACAACGAGCTCCACATTCATCATTGCTATTTGTCCAGAATTCGTACTCAACTCTGTTATCAGGGTGAGGCACTGTCTCTCTCCAGTCTATTCTTACCAAAACATCGTCTTTGTTATGTAAAGCTTCCTTGAAGGTATCACCTAAGGATTTCTCAATAAGAGCCGATGGAATGCCAATTTTCTCTATGTAGCCGTCAGCATCAGTACTCTCCTCAGGGGAATCCATCGTTATTAGAGGCTCATCAATGCTGTCAGTCACTAAAACTGCAGCAGCTCCAGCTAGTTGAGCATGCCATACCTTCAAGGCAAAATAACACTCTACAAGTGCGAATGACTTTGTCTTAGAGTAAGCAAAGGGTTAACTGTATTATAATAAGAATACATGCTTGAAGCTTCTAAATAATGGCTTTTTTTTCCTCATATGGGGACATCTAGTCACTGACTACTGCTTTTGTTGGCTTTTAAAAGATAGCTTGAATATTTTAGCATCACGGGATGGAAAGTGAATCATCCTTTTCTCACTGCAGTTTGGATCGGGAGATATACCGTAAGATAAGTGACCATTTGGTCAATAGAAAGGGCCTTTTATTAATAGAAGTGGGAACCTAAATGTGATTAGAAAGAGAATAGTATTAATAATTACAAGATATATAAGCAGGAATTGAGGACCAAAAGACAAAATACTAAAGGGAAAGACTTTATTTATGGGATATAAAATATCTGCAGCCGTAGCCTCAATTTCTCTTTAAAATAATTCAAGGACATAGGGAAAAAAACAGGGCAAAAGATTAATGAATTGGAGAATTACAGAGGAACCTATTCCACCTTTTAATCAACAAATTTAAAAAATAGGTCAACAGTTTGTTGAAAAAAAAAATGACGAAATAAAATAAACAAACATTTTGTTTTTGGCAAAAAGAAACCAATGTCATGAACGTGTCTCAATTCAAGCTACAACTTTCCGTATTCAGCAAAAATAAATACCTATCGATGAACCAAGCTGGAGTTAGAGACGCAGAGATTCAGATAACAAACAAACGCCCATAATTAGAAAGGTTACATTAAATGATCATGCTGATCCATGAAGTTTTCAGCATGATCAAGCAGTCAGAAAGAAAAATATAAGTCAAAGAGGAGATTGGGTTGAACTACCTCCACGATCAAGAAGAAGAATTGTGGGGCGATAAGACCGAAACTTAAAGGGCTTATCACCCTCAAAAGGTTGGCACCCGTAAGACCCTTTCTCTGGATAAACCACAGCGCCAACAATGAAACCTCCATAGTCAGGAAGTCCAAAGTTGCCAATTGCACCATCACGCTTGGTCCTGAGCTTGTGTGGAGACAGAATGGTGATGCTGCTCTTCTCCACCACAAACCGTGCATAAACAGGGCTCCAAAGAAATACCCATAACGCAAACAGAGTTACGATGGAAATTTTCAGAAAAGCCATGCAAATTTTCTCTATGGGTTATCACTGATTATCTGAGAGAAAGAAAGAAGAGGAGGGAAGAGAAATAAGGAGGAAGTGTGCGAACAAAGACTTTGCAACGGTCTTACTCTTACAGATAGAAAGTTAAACTTAGAGAGAGAAAGAGAGAGTTTGGTGGTTCGTTTATTGTGCGGAGGTTTAAGTTTCTCAATCAAGCTGTGACGTCAAGCGAGGGTAAACGACGTGGGAAGGAAAAGGTGGAGGTGGGAGGGGAGTCAGAACAACTACTGGCGCTGCCTCAACCTTCAGGACAACGGAGGGAGCGCCATTTTTAAATAATTTTTAAGACTTTTTTCTGGAGGGAAATTTTGTTATTTTACAAAACTATATGTCTCTCATTTATCATTATATTAAAAATGGAACTTTAATTGAAATATTCAATTACAGAGAACTTCGATTTTTAAAGTTGTATTTTTTACATTTAGACATAGAAACTAACAAGCAATTTTAAATAGTAAATTTGAGTTTAGCAAAGAAATCATACAATATCAAACTTTAAAAAGAACACTTAGATTTTAAAGAGTGTGAATATACTGTGTAAAAATAATAATAAAAAAGGTAAGTATAAATTATTCATTTTTGGAATACTCATGTAAAAAAAATAAAAAGTAAAAGAAAGTAAGTATAAATTACACATTCATTTTCAAATTTGGAAATTTACGGCCTTGTTCACTCTAATTGGTGTTTCTAATAAATACAACTCAAGTGCATCGATGTTTTTCTCTTATCTACCTCCATAGGTAAGAATAAATAATAATAAATTAATATTTTAATATGAAATAATTTTTTTGAATTATTTATGATAAATACTAGTGATTGATTATATATATATATATATATATATATATATATATATATATATATATATATATATATATATGTATGTATGTATGTTTGTACAAAAATATCTCATGAAATTTCTATATAGCGCAGGGCATTTTCACAACAAACATTTTAAATTTTTTACCTTTTTTTTATATCTAAGATTTTCTTTTCCTATGAAGTGTAAATAAAAATGTGGCAGCTGCTATCCGTAGCCACAAATACTAAAACTTATTAATCAATATCTATACATTGATCTAAGCCAAAAGTCAAGAGAACTGGAAAATAAACTCTTCTAATAAACTTATTTCCCTATGAGAATACATCATCATTAATAACTCCAACAAGTACTGTGAATCCTCTTAAGAAATTTTTTATAATATTTTCTTTGGTCATTTCGTAATATGAGGAATCTTTTTTAATTTGAATATGGAGGCTCATCTATCTATTTCATATAAGTTTTTGGGAAAAAAAGAAGAGAGAAGAACTTCTAACTTTTTAGCCATTTATAATCCATTCTTAACAGTAAATTAATTCCTCATTTTTTAAGGGAAAATACTCAAGAGGTTTGCTAGTCAAAGATGGAAAATTAATAAAGTTCTATGAATCAAGAGTGAATTGTTATTTGGGTTTAAAAAAGAAGAAGAAAGAGTCAATTGAAATTTTGATATTTTTCAAATTTTTTTTTATTTGGTCTATCAAAGATTTCTCATAGATTTATTTTGTTGTCTAAACTAAGAATCTATTTAAATTATACTCTCACTTAAATTATGTAAATTCTTAATTAGATTAAATAAAAATATTTATTAATAGAATCAGCATAAAAAATTTTACTTTTGAAAATAAAATAATATTTTTTAAAAGTAGATAAAAAAATAAAATTTTAAAAGAACAAATTGAAAATATATTTATTTTTAAAAAATCAAAAAATATTTTTACTCATTAATTAAAGAAGAAATAACATTTTACCACCTTAATCTTTGGGTACAATTACAACTTCTTCCTTAACCTTTAAATTTTGCAATGTCTCATCTAATTTTTGTTTTGATTGCAATTTTCCCCTCTCTCCCGGCGTCCAATTTCTCAGTTAAGAATAATTTTTAACGTTGTGAAATTACTAAATTATCCTTCAATAAGAAAATTACAAAATCAATTCATTTCACCCATCTTTCTGTCATTGTTCTTCTTCATGTCTCTACTTTAGCTGCATCATCTCTAGCATTGAAGCTAAATGAGAGACATAAGATGAAGATATTTGAGGTATGCCATTGACAAGCTTGCGGAGCTTCCTCCATGGAATCCAACTGTTGAATAAGCTCAAGAAGCCGAGCATAATGGAGGCTCAAGCTAAATGGCTATGGTGGAATAGTTAGAGTTCTAGAGGCAATTAGGTGAGAGCCCAAATACCCATTCGGGGTTTCTTCCTCCTTCGACACCATAGCTTTCTTCCCCACTACCTCTACAACTTCCTCCATTAATTTTCAGAACTACTTAAATAGTATAAGCTCCAAAATCACCAATTCCAGCAAAGATCTTACCTACCTCTTCATTTGTTAGCTGCAAATCAAACACCTTCAAATGACCAAACCCTCTTCACTAGCTCAAATCCAGTTGAATTTGAGTCAAATTATCAAAGGATTGACTTGGAACAATGATGCAATCACGTAAATGAATAGAGCCGAGTTCATGATGAACTCACTGCCATTGCTATTTCAAGGCTTTGCATTTCTTGAAAGAAACAGAGGAGATGTTGAAACGAGCATTTCGAATGAAGGCCCAGAGAACAGAGTAATACGAAGCATTGGTTTGAACAAAGATTGTATGAGAGGGAGAAATAAAGTAGGAGCTGCACGAGAGACATGATGGTGTTTACTTTCAAGGAGGTAGATTGAAAGCAAGAGAGGAGGTGAAGCAGCTGAGGAAGGTGATGGGAGAGAAGGAAGAGCAGAAAATGGATTTCCCATGTTTTAACAGTGTAATTATTAAAAAAAAAATCTCAAATGAATTTTAAAAAAATAAAAAGATAATTTAATAATTTTACAATTTTAAAAATTATATTTAGCGGTGAAATTAAACCCCAGAAAAAAATTGAAATCAAAACAAAAAATAAGTATAACATTACAAAAATTTTAAAATTAAAGAAAAATTTGTAATAACACTAAAAAAAATAAAATTAGAGTGACAAAATATTATTTTTTTAATTAAACTCGTAAAATTTAATATTTTTTAGTTTTTACTTTAATTTTATTCATTCAAAAGTATCTTTCAAGAGACATTTTTCATCTACCCAAACACGCAAGATCAATCGAAAGTAACCATAAATTTTCTCGTAGAATAGAATTCGATGGAAAATTAAAAGAATTTTGGCTGGCTAGTCGTCAACTTGCATGAATAGTACATATAAGGAAAAGAATTATCACGTCCCACCGGTGCATACTTAGGTCAGGTCAATGAAGAAAGGTCAGGTCAATGAAGTCTGCCAACGGGAAAACATGATGTTGAAAACCCACCTTGCAAGGTACGCATGACTGCTTCAAGGGCTTCTTGTTAAGCTTTTGTGTACAGTACCAACAAATAAATTTGAATTGTCTGGTAGTGTGAGTGTCATAATTGGTTGAGATTTTTAATACCTGTTTGCTTAATGAATTTCAGTTTTTCTTTTTATTAAAAACAAAAAATAGATTTTAAAATGTATTTTTTTTATTTTTCATTTTTATTATTAAAAAATATTTTAAATTTTTTTAGTAGTGTTGCGTATTGGAATAATAACATCTTTATAATTATTACAAATTTCTTACAATATTAATAAACAGTATTTTGTTATTCAAATAAAAATATAGTAAAAACAGTATTTTATAATTAAAAAATAGTAATAAAAACACAAATTAAACTTATTTTTAGAAATATAAAAAATAAAAAATAAAAAAATAAAAAATAAAAATAAATAAAAAATAAAAAAATAAAAAATAAAAAATGTGTTTAAAACATAAAAACAAAAAACACTTTTACAAATCAAATACACCCTTCATTTCAAGTGCTTTGGTGTTGAGAGGTAGTTTAACATATATCCGTGTACAGTCTCATTTTTATTTAGTACTAAATATAGCATATTGACTTGTTTTATTTGGTACAACTTTTAAGTTATACATTCAATTTTCTTGTATAACCATGTTTTAGAACTAAGGAGTTAATCAGTATGTAGCCCCAAGAAGGAGTTGAATTAGATGTTAAGATTTTCTACCAAATTTAAAAATCTTTTTTGAAATTTCTGAGTAAATAACTTTGTCTTTCAAAATAGAACGAAGAACCTTTAGAATTTCGCAAGTCTTGAATTTTGTATTTTTAAATTTAAATAATTTATTTGCCTGTTTAACTCAAAAATAAGGAAGCTATAAAAAAAGTTGTTACTTTATTCATAATTTTGTGAAGAAGAACATTAAAAGTAACTTGCCATAGAATAGTTTGAATCAATCAAAGCTAACACCAGTTTAACAGAATTCAAATGTTTGACAAAAATCCACATAAAATATGAGTAAGGATATAGCTCACAGTACACCAGAATTTATAAATGTTTGAATCCAAAAATTAGATCTTACTTCCTTTTTTCTTTCTAAGCACAAAGTAAAAGAATTTTTTTATATATATAAAATTTGAGCAATCACCGTACAATCTAGACAAGCTCAGAAAGCTTTTACACCTTTCAACAAAACAACCTATGTACACTACATTTTTAATAAGCTCTCATCGGCAAGTTCACGAATAGGGAAGCCACCAAGTCTTTTACCATCTTAATATAAGGCAATCTTTACAGCTTTCATCAATTAAGCCTTCTAACAAGACCTTAGTATGGTAGTAAATGAATGAAAATAAATGATCACAAGAGCCTCTTTAGATTAGTAACTTCTAATGAGTAAAATGATAGCAAATGACAATTGCCCTATGGTTGGTAGAAGAAGGAAGAAGAGTGTGATGCTTTCTTTAATAAGTTTGTCTTCCTAAACTTCAATGCACTATTAGAAAATAATTTGTAAAAGAGAAATATGATTATTAGAATTATAGTAGTCAAATCGTGATTCATAATATAAATTGAATAATTTATTTTTTAATTATAAATCATAAATCGTATAAAAGAATAAAATTAATGAATATATTGAGAAATAATTTAAAATATATAATATAAAATACAAATAAATAAATAATATAAACAAAATATTCAAAATAATATATTTATTTCAATAATTATAAACATAATTAATCATAAATTTTAAAAAGATATAATTAGTTTATAAATCATAAATTTTTAGACTTAAGAAAATTAAAGTAAATTAATGTACTCTAATCATCTTCATTTCTTCAAGATTAATTATCAAAGAGAAAAAGAACCTTTTGAGTTTGGAATAAGTTTGGAATTGTGAAAAGAAAAACTTATTTAAAAATTATCTGCTTGCGCTGTGCAACGTCCACAATTTAGTTACTCATTTGTATCGATAACCATTTGAATCATTTCATATCGTTTAATTCACAACATAAATCGAACATTTACTACTTTCTTGTCTAGAAGTGTATTTATGCTTTTGATATGCTGTAGATACTCCTTGGACAACACACAAAGTTCTTGAAATTCTGGAGCTATCAAACTTGAGTATTCTGTCTCCAAGAGCTTGCTCGTTTAATCCTGGGCAAATTGGAGTCCTACTTAGGTCAACTATTTTTTTATCCATAAAACCCAGAAGCTTTCTTTTAGATAGATAAATATGAACTGTTGAGCCACCATCAAAGGAAATTTTTTTTTTTGGGACAAGTACCATCAAAGCCAAATATATAAAAATGAGTATTTGAGCGGAATAAGTGGTTTTTTTGGGACTTGGCCGAAGCCAACAAAGAAATTAAGGGGGCGTTTGGTACATGGTAAAGATTTTTGTTTCTGGGAATCATATTTTCTGGGAAACATAATTGATGAAAATTGTGATTTCCAAGAATATGCAAAATGTGTTTGATTGAATTTTAAGATTGCTGGAAATCTTTAATTAACATTTTCTGGGAATCTTATATTTATCTGTTTGGTTATACTTAAGTTTCCTGGGAATCTTCAGTAATTTTTCAAAAATGTCCCTTAAAAAGAATATTTTTACAAATATGCTATAAGAAGTGTCACATATGTTTATTATTACAAATATGCTATCAGAAGTGTCATATATGTTTATTACAAACATGCTATAAGAAAATTAAAGTAATATGGTTCAACTTCCATAATTTCGTTTGGCTAAAATAAGTTGCCTTGGAGTGGACCAAGCAAAGAATCTCAAAAAAAATAAATGACTGAGAAAAATAAGGAATTATAAAACAAAAGAAGGAATTTCAAACAACAATATCAAAGTAAACAATGTGGACTCAAAAAGCCTAGTTTACTTAATCCACTTACTCAATCACCCAGGGAAAAAAACATCAAGCAAATACAGAAGATATTTCATCTTATTTCTTATTCACTTTCTCAATAACTTACAAAAAAAAAACTCAATGATGCTTTGAGAGTGTTGTGGCTGATGGCTGCGTAGAGCAGGATATGGTAATTCCAATGAGTCTTAAGCAAATGAGACTTGAGATTGAAAAATAGGTTTTTTAGGGCACATGATAAATGCATGTTTCAAGATTTCAGGATATGGTAAAGACCAATGCTGAGGAACAAGGCTTTACAGCACACTAACATCCATTCAAATAAATATTGATTCTCAATAAATTATCTCAAAGAATATCATTGTGACGATATTGACACTATCATATGAAAAGGAAAGCAATACCCATTAGGAAGAGAAAGTATAAATGAAAAGAAATAAAGAAATTTCAAAGAGGTCAATTAATAGGAAATTAGTTTTTTATACTATCATAATGAATAAACAATAAATAGGCAAAACTATTCCAAAATATTAAGAGGGAACATTCCCAAATTCACTTCTAACATTTTTCAAATATCAGCCTCATTTGTTGAGCCAAATTACCAGTAATTACTATAATCAGTGCAATACAATGATTACTTAGCCAAAAGAGAAGTGAGAGACCATAAACTAACATAAGGAATGTGAGGAGAAAATGCCATACATAGCCACAAATACAATTTTACTGAATAAGCTACAAAATAAGCAACCCCAACGCGTGTTGATAAACCAATATTTGACTACCGAATTTTCATGCAAATCAATCCATTGGCAACATAGACCCAATAGTTTTTTTCAATCCTATCATTAAAAGATGAGAGAATTAGCCGTATGATTAGCTCATCCCTTCTAAGAACCTGCACATAATTGTCAGAAACGTTAATAAATTTGTTCCATATCGATTACAAGTATACAACAGGAATCTATTCCAGAAAATGAAAAGCCAAGAACCCACAAGCATTGAAGAAATCTGAATGCACAGCATTGAAGAAAAACACTACTACACAAGATAAACCAAATCGGAACGCAGACCTTAGAAATAACCCATGAAACTCATGACACATTAATTCCACGATGCTACAAATTGGAACGTAGACCTCAGAAATAGAGTAAAGCAAATCCAAAAATAACAGAGCAAAATGATAAAGATGAATACCTGGTGAAGGCCACTAGGCGCGGTGGTGTTGGGATCTCATATTTGGCGCAAATCGAAATGCAGAGCTCATATTTTCTTCTTCTTAAATGAGTTTTTTCTCCGTCTTCCTCAATCACTCTCTCTCTCACGAATACATAGCTCCCCCTTCTTTCTCCCTTACTCACAATCATTCTCTCTCAGTCTCCCTCCGTCTCCCTTCTTATCCTTCGCAGTGCTTCACTGGTGAGTGATGCTCGATGGAGGGTGCGAGTCGCTGTGGTATTTGGTCTTGTAGTTTGGCGTGCTCTGCTTGCTTCTTCCCGCGTAGATGAGATGGTGAGAATGAGAGGGATAAGGGGTGAGAATGAGAGGGAAAAGGGGCAAGAATAGAGGGATAAATAAGTCATTTTAATTAGATAATTGATTCCCATCTTCACGGGAATTTCATATTCCCATCCCCCCTCAAGTTTCATTTCCTGGGAATCATGGTGTAAAAAATTGTAACCAAATAAAGGAATCTAAGATTCCCAGGAATCTAAAAACTTTCTCCCTACCAAACAGCCCCTAACAAGTCTATAGGCCTACACCAAAGAGACAAAGATACCTGATAGTGAAACCTAGTCTAGCTCTATTGGAGAAGAGACTGCTAAATGTAGAAAATGTAGCAACATACTGCGAGAAAAATCCATAAAAGTAAAACAGTCCCCGCAAACATTTCGAAACCTTCCTTTGGTCAATTTCCTTGATAGCAATCTTCCTGAAGGATCATCCTCAATGTTATTGATGGGTAGGAGACCTATCGCCTTCCAAACCTCCCCGCTTCGATCAATTTTACAATCATATGGGCAGCACGATTACACTCTCTCGGGATTCACTAGAAGTGATAAGTATAGTTCTTCCTAGAGCTATCTTCTACCATCAAGTCCAAGTAGCTAATGTTCCATATCTGTGATTCTCAATTACATGCTTTGATAAGAATTTTTCAGTTTGACTCAAACACTGCTTTACTGATATGCAGATTATTGGCCAGTATTATTGCTTCCTCAGTGGCTTTAGCTTCAGCTTTGAGGGGAGATAAAGCAAGAGGGGATTTGGCTATTTTGGTGAGCATTTGGCCCCTATCATCTCTTACCACAACTGCTAGATGGCTCTCCAACGCATCTCCAACGCATTAGAGGAGAACACATCAATGTTAAATTAGTCCACCCCTTGAGAGGTACTTTCCACTTCTTCTATCTTTCTTCTGTTGCTATTTGTTTTGCTAGCCTTGTGCATATGTCTATTCTTAAGATTACTTGGTTGTTCTGAAAGTTTATGATATTGGAGTATAATTCTTGAGCCTTCATGATAACTCTGTCTGGGCTAATGCTTTGACTTTCAAAAATACTTTCGTTTCTATCCTTCCAAATAAACCAAATCAACATGAAAATTTTTGAGCTAGTCTCCTTACCATCAGCTCCATGTTGCTTATAGCGGTCTAGTATTTTCCAAACCCATTCATCCAATCTTTCTCTGCTGCTGTTGTTAATTACACATTGAAGTTAAGACCCAAACCATGCTAATCTCACCCAGTCACACTCCAAAAATAAATATTCTATGGATTTTGGTCTCTTGTTGCATATAAGGCATATATGGTCTTGACCCAGCTTTCTCTTCACTAGATTTTTCTTGGTAGGTAAGGCATTATTTAATGCACTCCATACGGATACGTTTAGCTTATGTGGTATATAGGACTTCCAGACCATGCCCTATAGCCTAGGATTCACTACCAAAGATGAGGATGTTTTATTTCTGCTATCTCTTGAATTTGAGCTTTTAGCCACATCATACCCATTTTTTACTTTGTGTTCTCCATCCTTGGAGAAAGGCCATATCATTTCATCTTTAGTATAGGGAGGGGGGATAGGTATAGACAATATTTCTTTTAGGAGGTGATTTAGTACCAACTCACAAAGGACATCAATTTTCCATGCTCTCTTTGTGTGATTTATTAGTGAGGATGCTTTTTCCAAGTTGCTCTCCCTGTGGTTCTCTAATAATTGTCCATTCCAAAGCCATTTGTCTTCCCAAATGTTGATTTCTTCCCTATTTCCAACTCTCCACCTACAGTTCTTAAGTAATAGGTCCCTCCTTTCCAGTAAGCTTAACCATACCCAAGAGTTACATCTTTCTCTTCTAGCCTTCTGGAAGCTAGTGCTTGGGAAATACTTTTGTTTTAGGATTCAGCCCATAAGGAGTTGGGATTCATTATAAGCCTCCAAGCTTGTTTAGTTAGTAAAACTAGATTCATGCTTCTAAAGTCCTTGAATCCCATTCCTCCATCCTTCTTCTTTAGGGTTAGCTTATCCCATTAAATTTAGTGAATGCCTTTTTCTTTGTTGGGGTTGCTCCATCAGAACTTAAGCCACTTCAGGACACAACTTAGTATAGAAATTTTTGGGGGCTAATACAATGGACATAACATATGTTGAGATAGCCTGAATTACTACCTTGATTAGTATTTCTTTCCCCATTTGAGACAAAAATTTGTTCCTCCAACTAGACAATTTTTGGGTGACCTTTTCTAGGATCCAATTCAAGGCTTATTTTTTTAATATACCCAAAACTGCAGGCATCCCTAAGTATTTACTAGGGTTTTCCTAAGAGGGCATATTCAAAGCACTCCTTATTTCCTTCTTTATATGGCTCGGAGTGGACTTACTAAAAACAATCTCTAATTTATCAAGGTTCACTCTCTGTCCTGAGGCTTTAGAATATGTATCCAGAATATCCCACAGCTTCTTAGCTTGGTAAGCATTAGCATTAGCATTAGCAAAAATAATGGAGTCATCAGCAAAGAATAAATGGGTTAGCCCTGGTGCACGTTTAGCTAATTTGATTCTCTCTACGTCTCTTTGGTTGTTTGCCTTAGTTATTGCTCTTGACAGGACATTTGCTACAAGGATAAAAAAGTATGGAGAGAGTGGATCTCCCTTCCTTAAGCCCCTTGGTGGGATAAGAATTGGCCCTCGAATCCCATTAACTTTAACTCTGTATGTGACTGTGTTGACACATGTCATTATAAGCTTCACCTACTTCTCTTCATATCCATATCCTCTCAGCAGTTCCTGCAAAAGGCTCTACTCAAGCTATCATAGGCTTTATTTATATCTAGTTTAATGGCCATGTACTGCTTTCTTCTGTTCTTATTATGTTTGAAAAAGTGAAAAACCTCTTACACGAGTATAATATTGTCCTAGATTAGCCTTCCACTCACAAAAGTGCTTTGATTTTGGGAGATCAATTCTTATATATGCCCTTTCATTATGTTGATAATGATTTTAGCTATAATCTTATAGCCAAAGTTGGTGCAGCTAATAGGTCTGTAGTTCCCCACATTTTCTGGGTTTTGGATTTTTGCAACTAGGGTTATATGTGTTTCATTCACTTCAGCAGGGAGTTGTCCATCTTCAAAGAACCTCTTAATTGCATTCTTAACCTCCTCCTTTACGATGTACCAAGTTTTTTTGAAAATTTTCCATTTATCCCATCTGGTCCTGAAGCTTTCATGGCTCTTAAATTGAATACAACTTTATCAATATTCTCATATATGATTTCTTTCATCAATTGATCATTCATCTATTAGGTAATGCTCTTTGGGATAATTTGTTGTAGGTATAAATACTAATTAGGATTAGTGGAAGAAAATAGATTACTATAAAACAAATGAAAGACTTCTTGAATGTCTTTTTGTCCCTCTTTCCACTCTCTATTTTCCCTTTTAATTTTTGTAATGCAATTTTGTCTCCTTCTGTGTGCAGTTGTATGGTAGAAAAATTTAGTGTTTCTATCCCCACAATTTAGCCATGTTACTCTAGCTCTTTGTACTTTTCTTTTTGTTCTCCTAGCTTATCTATTTCTTTTCTCACTTTTTATGTCTTCTATAGCCTTTACATTAAGACCCCCATTCTGGAGATTAGCTAACACATATTTGAGGTTTTGGATTTGCACATTTGCCCTCCTAATCTTTCTTTTCTTCCATACTTTTAATTTGTCAACTACAGATTTTAATCTTTTAACCAATCCACCCATATCAATGGGAAAAACCCCATTATTCCATCCTTGATCAACAATATTAAGGAAATCTTCTAGGTCTGCCCAGTATGATTCGAATTGAAAGGCCTTTTCTCTTCTTTTGGGTTCAGGTTTTAGTTTGAGGATTAAGAGGCTATGATCAGACCCTCCAGTTGAAAGAGCTATCATCTTATCATTATAAAAGATATTATTCCACATTTCATTAGCTAAGTGTCTATATATTTTTTCCTGCACACTTCCTATTTTCCTTAAGTTACATCAAGTAAATCTATACCCTTTAATAAGAGAATCAATAAGATTATTGTCAGATATAAAACTTTTGAAAGAATTAATTTGATTAGTTCTAGGGGGTCTACCACCCTCCTTTTCAAAAGAGTACAAGATTTCATTGAAATCACCAAAACATTGCCATGAGGTATTATTACTTGGGTTTATAGCTGAAAGAGTTTGCCAAAATAGTCTTCTTTGTCTGAATTCTGGGTGCCCATAAACAAATGTGTAGATTGCTATCCTTCTCTCAGCCACACAAGTAACCCGTACATGAATAAAACTTTGGCAGTTGTCAAGAATGTCCACATTCACCCCATTCCTCCACATTAAGCTAAGGCCCTCGCCCTCCCAATTGGTTCCACCACCTCCAGAACATCAAATCTCATTCTCCTCTTTAGGTTTTCTATCTTTCTCTTCGTAGCTTTAGTTTCCATAAGGAACACCATTGAGGGTTTATTTTTAAGACACAACCCCTACCCTTCGACAATTTCAACTTATGGTAGTCATAGAGAGGGATGGGACATGATCAGGATCGCCTCCTCAGCCATTACCATTTCTTGGTCCTCTTTGTCATCCTTTTCCATTTCTAGTTCCTTATGGTCATATTTTATCTTCTTTCTAGTTTTTCCTTTTGCTTTTATGCATGCCTCATCCTTTTCTCTAAAGGTGATTATCTCCTCTCCTATCATCTGACCTGTATTCATCATGTCTCCCCCTACTATCTTCAATAATAGTCTTTTTTCACCGCTCTTGCTAATTCATATTCCACAACAGCCCATCCTTTTTCCTCCTTATTCTCTTCTTCTTTATTATTTTCCTGTGGTAGTTCTACAAAGTATTGCTGCCCTCTGTTATTAATCACCTTGAATATTCTTTTGGGATTATGCATATTTCTAACATATTGTCATGGGCCTTCTTTTCTATTTCCCTGGGCTTGGATTTTAATTTCATGATGGCTATCCTGCATGTTTGTATATCTGTTGGGCTTAAGTGTATTTCAAGCCCATTTTCCCAAGGCTCTTCCTCCCCTTTATCAAAGCCCTTAAGTGTTCTATTTGGGCTCAGCATATCAGTGACAATAGTAAGACTTTTGAGCCCAATGTTTTCTGCATCTATTCCTAGGTCTTGTAGTCTTCTAGGGCATAGTCCAGTGTGGTTCCCCTAGTTTTTAGGTCAACCCTTGTCATTTTTAGGTGCTCTCCACCTTTATTTTCCTTGTTAGTCTCTCTATCAGCCTGTTTCTTAGCTTCGCTGGGCTTTTCTGTCTCTATCTCTGTCGTGCTGCTGCTCGTCGCCCATATTTTTTTTTTGGACTAGCAAAGCCAAAATTACATTCATCAGGCCTAAGCCTTGAAAAGAAGAGGGACTCAGGGAAATTGGGCTTCTAACCTCAGCCCAATCCGGCCCTCTACAATTGAGATCAGAAGGGACAACGGAGCAACACTCCGAGGAAAAATCAGGAACCTTCTACATTCAGAAAAAATCTAACTCCCTTCTCCATTATCGTATCCTGTGCTTGCCTCTTTCTCTAGAAGGGTTTTCAGCTTCCCTGGTAATCGCGACGTCCAATTCCGATTCAAGCTTCATTTGCCCCACATACTTGCTACCAGGTGAGCAAAAGTGTTGTTTTCTCTCGGTATCCACTTAAAATCAATTAGTCTACCTTGGTTCTTTGCTTCCCTGATTAACTCCCTTATGTGAAACAAATTACACCTCTGTGTTTTTCCTTTACAATCATCTATAAGTTGTTTGCAGTTAGACTCAACTATTAATTATTTGATTTCTAGATTCTGGGCTAAGATTAGTGCTTCTTCCATCGCCTTTGCCTCGGCATCTAGGGTTGATGCTGTCCAGTGAGATTTGGCCGATCCGGTAAGCCATTTCCCATCCGAGTCTCTGACTATTAATGCTGTATGACTTTCCACTTCTCTGCTTACATATGCTGCATCTGTGTTCATCTTAATCCACCCTTCCCTAGGTGCTTTCCATGTACCTTTTGCTCTTTTCTCCTTTCTTTCTCTTTCATTTTCCCCTGGTCTTGGTATTTTTTCTCTTTTTTCCTTATTGCTTGCTATATTAATATGCATCGTTTGGTATTTGCTGATTACTCTATGTGGGTTCATAGATTGTTGCTTGTATATATGTTCGTTCCTCTCCTTCCACATGTACCATAGCAATATGAAAACTCTAGTACTTATGTCTTTCACGTCCATCCCTTGGGATTTATAGGCCTCCATCGTTTCCCATAGCCATCTATCTATCCTTGTTGTATCTCGATTATGGATCACACACTGCAAGTCTGACCCAAACCAGGTTGGCCTAACCCATTCACATCCCAAGAATAGGTGTTCTAACGTTTCCTCTGTAGTCCCACACACCGGGCATAAGGAGTCCCTAACCAGTCTCTTCCTGCACATATTGCCTTTTGTGGGGAGGGCTCCGTGGATCAATTTCTAGATAAACACCTTAATTTTTGGAGGGGCATAAGAATTCCATATCACTTTTCATAGCCCCGGGTTCACAGATGTTGATGAAGAGGGGCTGTTGTTTCTATCCTTATTATTTAGCTCCTTAACAACTTCATACCCACTCTTCACCCTATAAATCCCATCCCTTTCCAAAGGCCAAATCAAAATATCTTCCACCTGTGTAACTGGTAAAGGTATAGTGAGAACTTCTTTATAGGTGCTGTTAGAGGTCATCTCCCTTAGGATCTCCTTTTTCCATGTTCGCGTATCTTGATTTATGAGCTCTTCAACATATACTAGTTCACTTCCAGTGTCGTTCCTTAATAGCTACCCACTTGGTAACCATCTATCCTCCCATATCTTGACTTGGTCCCCTTTGCCAATTCTTCATCTACACTGATTCATTATTGTATCTCTACCTTCTATTAAACTCAACCATGCCCATGACCCATATCTGCCTCTTTTAGCTTGTTGGAAGGTGGTGTTGGGAAAATATCTTTGTTTTAGCACTCTTGCCCACAGGGACTCTGGCTCCGTCATCAACTTCCATGCTTGTTTTGCTAGGAGGGCTCTATTCATGCTCCTAAAATCCTTAAACCCCATTCCTCCTTCCTTTTTCTTCAAAATAAGTTTATCCCATTTAATCCAGTGCATTCCGGTCTCTTTACCTGGGCTGGTCCACCAGAATCTGGCTACCTTTGAGCATAGCTTGTTATAAAAGTCTTTAGGGAAGAGAATGACTGACATAGTATAAGAGGGTATTGCCTGGATAACCACTTTAATTAGAACCTCCTTCCCCCCTTGAGATAGAAATCTTGAGTTCTAGGCTGTAAGCTTTTGGCACACTTTTTCCATCACCCAGTTTAGTGCTTGTTTCTTTGCCCTTCCCCAGATAGCAAGTAAACCCAAATATTTCCCTGGGTTCTCCCAAGTAGGCATACCCAAGATACCCTGAATTTCGGCTATGTTCTCCTCTTCACAGCTTCTACTAAAAATCACACCAGATTTACTAGTGTTCAGCTTATGCCTTAACATTCTTGAGTAGCTGTCAAGTATGCCCATTATTTTCCTAGCTTGTTCCCCATATGCTCTAGCAAATAGGATAGAGTCATCAGCAAACAGTAGGTGGGAAATTGCTGGGGCATTTCTTCCCATCTTCAGTCCTTTTATCTCTCCTTCCCTGTTTGCTTTCTCTAGCATTTTTGATAGTACCTCTGCTGCTAGTATAAAAATATAGGGTGATAATGGGTCCCCTTGCCTTATCCCCCTTTGTGGGTGTATAGTTTGGCATAACTCACCATTGACTTTCACCCTATAAGTCACAGATGTAACACATTCCATCACCAGTCCAATCCACTTTTCATCATACCCAAAGGCTCTCATGACCTCCCTTATAAACCCCCATTCCAGCCTATCATATGCCTTGTTCATGTCTAGCTTAATAGCCATGTAGTGTTTCCCTCTTCTTCTCTTTTGTTTAAGGAAATGGAAATCCTCTTATACTAGCAGAATATTGTCTTGTATAAGCCTTCCACTAATAAAAGCACTCTGATTTTGTGATATTAAGACATTCATGCGACTCTTCATATGATTAACCATCACTTTTGCAATTATTTTATACATAAAATTGCTACAGCATATAGGTCTAAACTGTCCTATATTTTTCGGGTTTGGTATCTTGGGAATGAAGGTAATGTGGGTGGCATTTACCTCATTAGGCAGTTTCCCATTCCTAAAAAAGTTTTTCACAGCTGTCACCACTTCTTCTCTGATAATGCTCCAAGCTTGTTGATAAAATACTCCATTTAATCCATCTGGTCCAGGGGCTTTCATAGATCCCAGGCCAAAAGCTGCACTTTCAACCTCCTCCATAGTGATGTCTTTGATTAGTTCTTCATTCATGCTCTGGGTGACTTTTTCTGTTATTATTGGTTGCAAGTTAGCTTGTATTCCTGAGTTTGCTGTGCTAAATAGATCAACATAGAATTTTTGAAAGGCTTCCTGGATGTCTCCCTGATTTTCCAGCCATAACCCTTCCTCATCCTGTATTCTGTTGATACTGTTAATTCTTCTCCTTTGCATTGCTGTTCTATGGAAAAATTTAGTATTTTTATCTCCACAATTCAGCCATTTGACTCTTGCCCTTTGAGCCCAATATTTTTCTTCTTGGCTCCACAACTTATTTAGCTTTCCCTGGATATCCTTAATAACTTTAATTGTATGGCTATTTAATTCTCCTTCTTGCATAGCCTTCAGCTCTTTCTTCAGCTTTTTAATTTCCAGATCTGCCCTTTTAACCTTCTTCTTCTTCCATGCTTCCAGCTTCTCTGTTACTTTTTTCAGCTTTTCTGAAACACCACTTAAATCATTTGCTTGGCATCCCTCATTCTAGCTTTGTTCTACCACCTCACCAAAATCTTCTTGATCTGCCCAGTAAGCCTCAAATTTAAAAGCTTTTTCCTTTCTTTGAACATCTTGCTTTGTCTTAAGAATCAGTGGGCAATGGTCAGATCCCACAGCAGGTACAGCAATCACCCTGGATTCTTTAAAGAGGTCATTCCACACATCATTGGCCATGTGTCTATCTAATCTTTCCCTTATGCCTCCTATTTCCCTCATGTTACACCAAGTGAACCGGCACCCTTTAAGGGGGGAGTCAACTAGATCATTCTGTGTCAAAAAGGTTCTAAATTCTTCACTCTGGATTCTGCTATGCGGCCTTCCTCCCTCTTTTTCATTTTGGTGTAGTATTTCATTGAAATCTCCAATACATTGCCATGGCATCAAGTCACTTGGTTTAAGCAGCTCTATATCCCTCCATAACTTCCTTCTTTTTCTGCCTTCTGGGTGTGCATATTCAAATGTGGACCAGTAATTTGTCCTCTCCCCCTTCATCTTAATTTTTGTGTGAATATAGTTGCTGCACTTTTTTTCTATCTTCACTTTAGCCTTCTCTTTCCACATTAAACACAATCCACCTGCTTTCCCCATAGGATCAACAACCTCCATTTTCTCAAATTTCAGCTTCCTTCTTAGATTCTCCATCTTCCTTTCCTTAGCCTTGGTCTCCATAAGGAAAAGAATTAGGGGTTTGTTTTTGAGACACAAGTCTCTTAGCTCCCGAACTGTCAAGGAGACTCCCACACCTCGACAGTTCCAACTTATGGTAGTCATGGCTTTTGGTGGGGCATGGTAAGGCCCGCCTCCTCAGCCATAATCAGCATTCCAGCTATCTTCCTGCTACCCTTCCTAGCTTCCTCTTCCCCTCCCTTTTCCTGTCTCTTTTCATTATTCTTCCCTCTTCTCTGTTTTTTCATGTCTTCTGCTATATCTTCTTGCTCATTGATATTCCTTTCCTCCCTTGACCTCTTAAGCAATAGATTTTCTTGTAAACAGTTGGCTAGGTGTGTGTCAACTAAAGGCCAGCTTATCTAGTGATTCATCCCTTCTTCTTCTTTCTCTTCACTAGGAATTTCCACATAGTTGAGTTGCCCATTTCTGTTCACGTCTCTGCTTATTCTTTTCCATTTTCTCTTTGCTTCTCTACTTCCTGTTTTGCTTATTAATTCTTCCTTTTCCTTTCTCCTTTCTTCCCCCCTTTCTTCTAATGCTTTGACCTCTTCTTCCCGTCTCTTAGTTGCTCCCCTGTATATCTCAACTACCATTGGGCTTAACGGGCTTCCTACTTTTACTTGTTCTCCTTGGATATCTGGCCCAGTGTATAATGGGCTTCCTATTCCTGTAGAGATGATTTTACCGCCCAGTCCAGATTCCTCCTTTTCCAAGTCCACCTCCTGCAGGTTAGTTGGTCCCATACCCGTTTGACTTTTCCCAGTCTTTACTCCTGCTTTTGTCAGATCTACTCTTTCTTTTTCTATCTCATTCCCGGTTTCTTTTCCTTTTTGTTGACTCGTCCTTCTTCCAGCTTCGATCCCTTCTTTTGCTATTTCCCCTCTAGTATTCCTGTCTGTTCTACCCTTTTCTGCTCCTCTTTTTTCTATCTCTGCTTTCCTTGCAGTGCTTCCCCTGCTATTTGCTTCTTCCCTGATTGACTCAGGCCACCTTTCCTCTTCCTCGATATTTGTATGCACAAAAATGGAAATCTTCCTCCTGCTACCTTCTGCCTTGTCTGTGCTCTCTATCCCCTCTCTGCCTTCGCCGGTTCTCTGCCGGATTATTCCACCACTCCTCCACATGCCTTCCGTGGCCACCGCTACCATTGGTTTTGCCGGAGGGACTCCTAACCCCGGTCCTTGGTGGGTTTTGTCCTTCTCCTGATCCTCTGTTCCTCTTCCATGCTTGCATACCTTTTGCTCATGGCCAAGTCTCCTGCAATTGTAGCAATACTCTTGTAGTTTCTCATACCTTAGTCTCACCCCAGCCTTGGGTAGATTTTTTCTTGGGACCCAAAACCCTGTAGTAAATGGTTCTCTGATGTCCATGAGAACTTTCACTCTCACAAAGTACCTCATAATCCATCCATTTACTACTGGGCTCTCCACCTCCTGCACTACTCCAAGTCTCCCTCCTATTTGGGTGCCATTTTTTTCTGTGAGGAACTCTAGGGGTAAGTCATGAATCTGTACCCAATATGGGGCAAAGTTGAAGTCTAGTTCCTTTAACCCGATTTTAGGGGACCAGTAACATAGGTTGAGTAGGTTTCCCATGACACTTCATGGTGCCTCCTCCATGATTCTCCTGGCTACTGCTTCATCTTCAAAGTGGAACAGGAAGGTGTTTATATCAAGGTCTATGATTTCTACTGCATCCGGGTTTCCCCACCCTCTCATTATCATCGCTTTAACTGTTTTCCTGTTCAGTGGTTTGTCCACTATAATCTTTCCCACCAGACTTCTCTTGGCTAAGCAAACAGACAGTTGTTCCTCTGCTTCCAGTTGCATTATATCTCCCTCAAGCTTATATACTCCATTGCGTCCCTGTGACCTACCCTCCTCCATTCTGACTCTATTGATCTCCAGGCTTCTTGTTAGGCTTATGTTTAAGGATTGTTCGCTATGGAACCTTTCTGTTATTCTCTTCCTTGAAGAGAGGAATACTCTCCAGAAGAGAAATGATTACTCTCCAGAAGAGAGAGATATCTATTTGGTTGTCACTCGTCGCCCATATTGCTCTGGTGTTCTACTCCTCATTGTTAGTATACTGGACCTCATTGCTGGCTTGCTGATCCTTGTTACCTTTGTGTTACTTTTCTCTAGAGCTGAATAAGATCCCGCTACTTTTTCCTTTGGGACCCATCGTATCTGCATTTGTGTAGTCTTCTTTTTTGTCTTTTTCTGCTGTCCCTTCCCCGGATTTTGAATATTTTTGAATATTTCGGCCATTGTCCCTCACCACCTTTTCAGGCATTCTTCACCGCTAATGCTGCCATAGATTACTGGGTATGTACCCATGCCTAGTCCAACATACCTTCTTCCTTCAACATCGCTTATTTCCTGGTCTTGTAGGTTACATTCCTTCTGCTCATGTCCTAGCTTTCCACACCTATAGCAATATTCTTAGAGATTTTCATACCTGAGTTTCACCCATGTTCAGGGTAAGTTTTTCCTAGGTACCAAAAAACCCGTTGTAAAAGCTTCCTTGATAGTCATCATCACTCTCACCTTCGTGAAATGCCTCATAACCTTGTTGTTAACTATTGGGTTTTCTACCTCTAGGACCTCCCTCAGCCTTCCTCCTATCTTGCACCTATTCTTTACATTCATATTTTACAATGGTAATCCATGGATTTGGACTTAATATGGAGCATAGCTAAAGTCCATTTCATGCATAGCTATGTTTGGGATGCAATAATTGAGGTTAAGGAGATGTCCCATAATGCTCTATGGTGCCTCCTCCATTATTCTTCTCACAGTATTTTCCTCTTCAAAGTTAAACAGGAACGTATTGACTCCCACATCAACTATCTCCAGCCCCTGCAGATTTCCCCATCCTTTCATTACCATAGCCTTGACTGTCCTTTTATTTAGTGACTTGTCTACTATGATTCTTCCTACCAAACTCCTTTTGCTAGTTGTAGAGATTGTGACTCCTCTACTTCTAGCTTTATAGAGTTGCCTTCTAGTCTTCTTACTCTATCTTCAATTTTCTCATGCTCTATGCACCTCATGTTGATACCTCCCTTAGTCGTCAGTTTCTACTGCTTGAGAAGAATTCAAGCCAGGTAAACAAACTCAGTTTGCTTTAATAGCTTAAGATACAAGACTCCTAAAAAAGATTTAAGTTCAAATAAACCTTAATACTTAGCTAGACTCGAGGAGTACTCTCTAAATGAGAGGGAAGGATTCTCCAGATGAGAGGAATTCAATAGTGGGCTAATGAACTTATTTAGATAAAAGGGCTATTTTGGGCTCAAGCTAAATGAACTTATTTAAATAAATGGGCTATTTTGGGCTCAAGCTAAGTTCAACATAAGGACATAATCTAACAACCATTTTTGCTTATATTTTACTTCATAAATATTTATTGTTAAATTTATAATACACCAAATTAATTCATTTACGCATATTGCACAAGTAATCCAATGTGATTTCAATTAACAATATTAACCATTGACGTTAAATACCTCATATTTTCTTGTTTACGTGTGTGAAGGAGATTGTAGCTCTACTAATTTTTACCATTTTTCGCTAGGATAACTTTCTCTTAGAGTTACTAAATGTATCTGCTTGTGCTTTTTCCATATATCCAAAATTTCTTTAACTCTATAGTTTGTCTGGTTTCCATGTGCGAGATCTCTTTGGTCCTCTTTGTGGGGAACTAAGGGTTGCTTCCCACCTCTCCCTCACTATCTTGTAGATTATGATCACTGATATCATCAATTAATTAAATTTCTTTTTCTTCATTTCGGTGTTTCCAACTGTGAGATCAAGGCCATAGAAATCACACACAAACAAATATTTTTGTGAAAAAAAGAGGTTATTTATTTTTTAGTCACACTTGATTATATATTGTATTTTTGACATGAACCAGATTGCTAATGACTTCGTGGAGCAGACTAAACACAGTAAAGCCCAGAAGAAGAAAGGAATTGCAAAAACACCCAAAACATCATGTTTGATTAAATTAGGCATTTTTTATTCTGTATTTTTTTTTTACAAATTTCTTTATTTTTGAATTTAAAATAGATATAGGATAAAGATTATGTTAGATTTGTATTAAAATATGATTAACTTTCTTTATATTTGGATTAGGATTCTATTTATGATAATTTTCTATTTAAACCTATGTCATTGAAACTTTGTATTCATTCAGATATCTTTAGAAATAATATACAGTTTGAGTTTTCTAGTTTTCTTTCAATTTACGCTTTCTCATTATGTGAGTTTGGTATTAGAACGATTTGCTCAACAACTCAATGTTAGGAAGTCTAGTAAGGAGTGGCAGCTCTCACGGTGATGTTCGAAGGGCTAAGATCTAAGAGCATGGGATGGAAATCAACGAATTGATGCTTCGAGTTGATCAAATTGATATCAAGCTTCAACGTCATGAGGAATGATTTGATCGCCTAGAAGAGATTCTTGGTTGATTTGTGGTACAGTTTAAAGATCTTAACAAGGGTAGGCATGATGGTAGAAGAGTGCTTGGCTGCAACACTGGCCATAGGTAGCCTATTCGCGTCCTTAATCTTGTAGTTAATAAACAAAAAATGTATGTTGATTTAGATAAAAATTCAGAGAATGACGAAGAGAAATTTTTTGAAGAACCTCCTAGAAGGAATGTGGGTTAGAAGAGGAATGACAATGGAGATAGAGAGATAGATTACAAAATAAAGGTAGATATCTCTTGTTTTTATGGTAATTTAAACATTGAGGGTTTTTAGATAGGATTATAGATATGGACATTTTTTTTTTAGTATATGGAGACATCATAAGAGAAAGGGATAGGATTAGTGGCATGCATATTAAGAGGTAGTGCTTCTGCTTGGTGAAAAAGAATTTAGATAAGGAGAACCCATGACGGTAAGGCACCTATTAGGACGTGGGAAAGAATAAGGCACTTGTTAATGAGCAAATTTCTTCCTGCTAATTATGAGCAGTTCTTATTCAAGCAGTATTAGAGATACAGCTAGGATCAAAGATCTATTCATAAGCATTATGCCAAGTTTACAAGGTTGGCCTCAAGGAATGACTTAAGATAGACTAAAGGATAGCAAGTACCCATATTTCTAAAGGATCTAAAACCATCCATTAAAGACAGAATAGGAGTGCAAGTGGCAAGAACTTTATATAAATCTTATAACCTAACTTTGAGGATTGAGCAGTTGATGCAAGAAAGAGACAGAATAGAGTATCCTCGTAAAAATTATGGGGAAGGTACATCTAAACCTATCAATGAAGGTAAGATAGTCTCAAAGATTAAGAATAGAGAGGATAGGATTGTAAGGAAGCAAAATATGAAAAATGCAAAAGAGGCACCAAAGGTAGTCAATCCCTATGATAAACCTATGACAGGTAAGTGTTACAAATGTTAACAATATGATCACATATCCAATTACTGCTCTTAGAGAAAACCATTGCATGTAGTAAAGCGAAAGGAAGAAGATGAAGAAGTGTGTGGCCTCAATGTAGAGGAAACAAGTGATGAATTTAAAGATGACTATGATAATGATGAGGGAGAGAGTTATGTGATAAGGTGGATGATGGTCACACCAAAATAGGAGAATGAAACACAACGTCATTAGTTATTCCAAACCCAGTGTACTATTTGCAGTCGTGTATTTGATGTAATTATTGATAGCGGTAGCTATGAAAATATTATTGGGAAAGACTGTTAAAAGTTTGAGGTTAAAAATAGAAAAGCATCCCAATCCTTACTCAATTAGTTGGATAAAAAATGGAGATAAAATTCAGGTGATAGAACAATGTAAGGTACCTTTCTCTATTGGTAAGTATACAAACAAAATATATTATAATGTAGTAGACATGGAAGCCTATTATTTGCTGATTGGTAGACCTTGGCAGTTTGATGTTGTAACTCAGCATGATAGAAGAGAGAACACTTACAAGCTGTAAAAGGATGGTAGAAGATATATTCTACTACCAATAAAGGGAAGCTCAAGAACCAAAACTTCTAAAGTAGAGGGGTAGACTTTCCCTACATTGAATCATGTAGTGAGGAAGCTATCAAAGAAACTAGAGAGGTATGCACTTTAATCATAAGACATGTGTTGGTGTCAGAATAAGTAAAATAAGTTGTGGAATACTAAGATACAATTAGGTAGTTGCTAAAAGAGTTTAATGATGTTGTGCCTGACGAATTACCTACGGGACTACAACCTATGTGAGACATTCAACACCACATTGACTTGATTCTTAGTGCTAGTTTACCTAATTTACCACATTACAGGATGAGTCTGAAAGAGGGAGAGATTCTGAAAAGAACAAGTATATGAGTTGTTGAGAATGGGGTACATTCAAGAGAGCATGAACCCATGTATTGTTATTGCATTATTAACTCCAGAAAAAGATGGCAGCTGGAGAATGTGTGTGTATGGTAGAGCCATTAATAAAATTATAGTAGGATATATATAATAGCCGTAAATTTAAAGAAAATTCTAATTAAAGAAAATTGTGAATAAAAGAAAGGATCTTGAAAATGGAGATAAGAACTATTGAAAATATATTTATTTATTACATGGGTTAAAAAATTACAAAGAAAATATGAGAATTTACGTTTTGGGGTCAAAATAAATTTTTTTAAAAGTTTCGAGGTCAAAATATAAATAAGAAAAATTTGCAAGGACCTCCTTCTAAAATTGAATTTTTGCAGAAAGGTCTCCCGGGATATTTTAAGGGCCTTAGCCACTCAAAGGAAGAGAAAATGTGGATTTCCTCTCTCTCCTCAAAATTTTCTCTCCCGAAACCCTCAAAATTCTCTTTAAGATTTCTTCGCTTCCGGACCTAGGATTTCGACACCACCACCACCACCAACGGACTCAGGACGAAGAGTTCTACAAATCCATCTAATTGGTTTTTGAAAAATTGGCCGAAGATTGGCCAAAAAATTGAAAGAAAAATTTCCTAAAAAGGTAATATTCAAAAATCTTATCTGTGGTTCTCAAACGCAAAAACTAACATCGTCGATTGATTCAGAAGGTGTTGAAATCTTAGAATCTCAAATTTCAGGATTATCCACCCTTGGATACACCCCCACGTGCCGTTTCTCCTTCGGTGAGTGAAGGTCACATGCAACTCCTCCTAGTGGCACGTGTAGCGCGTGTAACCGAACCTTGTTGCGTTGACTGAGTTCTCGGATGCCAAATTTCGTAAATTCGGAGTCATGTCAAGGTTTTTGGACCTTCCAAACTCAATTTTGGAGTTTATTTTGCTAAATTCGGACCGGAAACATGAATTTTGGGGTTGTCCAACTTGGTACCCTAACTTTGTGAGTAGATGATTCTTTCTATGACTTGCCTTATAATCTTCTTGTTCTTTAAGCATGTATTTGATTATGTTTATGAGATATTTATACTTTTATATGTTTTTAAAATACATTAAAATTATTTAAATCGCTTACAATTTTGATTATAGTTCAAGAAGATTATAATTTTGAAAATGAATTTCTGAACTCATGGTATATCTAATTTCACATGTATTTATCATTAAATGATAAAGTGAATATTTATGCATGTGACATTGATTTATAAAGCTATATGATCGCCTCGAGAAAAGGCATGTATATGTGATAAATCCTGAATGGGTATTTTATAATGGATGAGCTATATTAAGACTAAGATTCTGAATTGTTTTGAAAGCTCTGTTTTTGGATGATATGGAATATGTGCATATGATAATTTTGTGAAGAAATCCTATTAGAAACACTGTATGCTAACAACAGGTGATGTTAGCTTTGGTACACCTTGATATCTCAGTTAGCAAGGGTGGTGCTAGCCTCGTGTGAGGGCCAACACACGGGATATGATATGTGATGGAGAGTGGGATGCCTCTTATTTGGCGAGATGCCAGCTATATAAGATGTGATTTGCCTTCCCATTGCTTTGTGCTTGAGAAATTGCCCATATTAGAGTCCCTTCGCATGCCCTCTTGAATGGTAGTAGGGCAAACTTTGACTGAGATGCTAAGTATAGGAAAATCCTACACAAAGTATGGAAGGGATTGAACTTTGATATAGTGGTTCTGATATGGGATCCTCCTAGCATTTTTATAAGAAATGTTTAAAATGCATACCACTATTTGACTATTGATCTTATTGTGTCATATATGGATACAGATTTTTGAGTTGATTTAAACTAGGAATATTTGAAAATACGGGTCCCATGTGGATGTACTTCTGAACTGTAATTTCTGATATGATAAATTTTGATTAATGAGTACATCCATATGTTGATCTGAGAGGTCAAAGAAGGTATTATTTGCTCACTGAGTTGTCCAACTCACTACACGATATTTCTACATTTTTTTAGATAAGGATATAGAGGTTGGGCCTACAGCTACGTGATCAGCTAGGTGTTATATTCTTTGGATGGGCCTTCGTTATTTTCAATGCTCGAAATGTTTAAATGTTATGTCATTATAATCTAGAGTATGCTCTGAACACCACAGGCAAGATTCCTACTTCTGCTGTAATATTGTTAAGTGTAGTTTTGACATGTATAATTAGCTATACTGGAAATTTGTAAACATATGATATTTTTCTAAATATGTTATATTATGAAGCCGTATGTGATATTATGAAGCCATATGTAAATAAGAAGGGAAAAGTTATCTGTTAGTTATGTTAATCACGTTTCATTAAATTGGAGCGTGACAAGTTGGTATCAGAGCATTAGGTTTCCCTGTGGCTATCAGTGCAAAGGATTCTTTAGTAGGACCTTTAGTATGGATTTGAGCCGGACATATTTATACTTCAAGTGCTGCTGAGGGATTCTATAAGATATTAACTTCCTTTCTATTCCAAGTTTACTATAGTTCTTAGTATAAAGTTTGATTGAATATTATGGTATTTTAAAGAGGTATGTTGTTCTGTATAGTTAATGATGCTGCCAAGAACTAGAGCGGTTACTAGAGAAGTTGTAAATCGTGCACCCTCTATAGAAGAGTCTGCACAATATATAATTCCAGTAAAAAGAGGTCGTGGTAGAGGCTGACCTAGAGGAAGCGACAGATGCCGAGGGCATGCACAGGGTATGAGAACTTCGAGACAAGATGAACAGACCCATGTGTTTGATACAGTTCCTGAGGAGAGAGTAGAACCCCCTCAGGAGCCACATGATAGAACAACAGATATGATTGCTGGTATACATAGAAGTTTAGAGACATTGGCTGGATTTATAGTAGAACAGGGCAGAAGGGAAGGCCAGCCACCAGAAGATGCTCCGAAGCGTAAGAACTGGAAAGAACAGTTGAGTAAGAGGATAAGTTTACTGGGATTGAGGTGTCATTACTGCAATTCCTTTAGTTGAAACCCCCAAATTTTTCTTGGTCAAATGTTTAAGAAGACCCATAGATATTTATTAATGCTGTGAAACGAGTTCTCAGAACTTTGGGGTGTTCTAGTAGAAGATCTGTTGAACTGGTTTCTTTTCAACTATTAGATGTGGCCCAAGTTTGGTTTGAGACACTTGTACAAGGAAGGGTAGTTATTTTACCACCAATGGAGTGGGATGAATTTAAGGAATCATTTATGAATCACTTCCTGCCAATGAGTGAAAGAGACATGTGGGCTAGAGAATTTGAAGAATTAAGACAAACACCGAATATGACAGTTTCTGAATATGACATTCGTTTTACCTAGTTGTCTATATATGCACCATATCTGGTTCTTACTGAAGAAGATATAATTAAGAGGTTTGTTTTGGGATTGGTGGGTCCTCAGATGAATCATTTTCCAACTTATTTAGCAACTGTGGACTGTGTTAGAATGATGGAAACACGAGAGCAAGTAGATATTGAAGGTTTAAAGAGAAGAAAAAGAGAGTGAGATAGTAATGTTTAGACAAGTTATAATCCTAATATCAGAGGATCAAGATTTCAAAATTCACAGCGCTTTACTCTAACAAGATCTGGTAGCACTAACCAGACATAAGTGAATATCAACAAGTAAAGAATGGATTAAAGAGAAATGAGACCTGTTAGCCAACAGGATTCGAGATCAATTCCACTATGTCCCATTTATGGCAGGCCTCATACTGGACAGTGTCGTAGAAAAACTGATGCATGTTTTAAGTGTGGACAAATGGGTCATTTGATGAGGAATTTCCCACAACTACGAAGTTTTATTCAAGCATCAGTATAACCAGCTTCACCCCCTGCATCTGTGCCAGCACGATCAAATAGAGCAGCTTCAGTTCAAGCAAGTAGTGGTGGTACTGGTAGAGGATCAGGAAGTCGAAGTCGAGAACAAACTCGAGTTTTTGCCTTGACACGATAGGATGCTAAGGCCTCAAATGCAGTTATGACAGGTGTATTATCAGTATGTTCCCATAAATCATATATCTTGTTCGATCCTGGTTCTACTCATTCTTATACATCACCATGCTTTGCTAAGAAATTGAATAGAGATCCTGCTAGTTTACATTGTTCTTTCATGGTTGCTACTCCAATGAGAGAATTTTTATTAGTAAATGATGTGTATAAATCACACAAGATTTCGATAGAAGATAAGGAGACTCTTGTAGATTTGATAGTTCTAAATATGGTAGACTTTGATGTGATACTGGGAATAGATTGGTTGTCATCATGTTATGCCATTCTAGACTGTCACCTTAAGGTGATTAAGTTTAAAATTCTCGGAGAATCTTCCTTCTTGGTATAAGGAGATCGTAGTGAGGTGCCTAGTAACTTAATCTCTACTCTAACAGCTCATAAGCTATTACAAAAAGGATGCCAAAGGTATTTAGCAGTAGTTAAAGATGTTGATATGAAGTACATCAAGGTAGAGCAAGTTCTGGTGGTTAGAGAATTTCCTGATGTGTTTCTTGATGAGTTGCCAAGGTTACCCCCAGAATGAGAAATTGAGTTTAATATTGATTTACTTCTTGAAACTCAACTAGTGTCTATACCCTTATATAGAATAGCACCGACTGAGCTCAAGGAATCGAAAACCCAGTTACAAGATTTGTTAGACAAGGGATTTATACGCCCTAGTACTTCTCCTTGGGGTACTCCTGTTCTATTTGTGGAAAAGAAAGATAGATCGTTATGATTGTGTATTGATTATAGACAGTTGAATAAGGTGACAGTACGTAATAAGTATCCATTACTTCGTATAGATGATATATTTGATTAGCTACAAGGTTCTCAATATTTTTTAAAAATTAATTTGAGATCTGGGTATAATTAATTGAAGATAAAGAAGGAGGATATTCTAAAAATTACTTTTAGGACTCGATACGTGCACTATGAGTTCTTAGTAATGCCATTTGGTTTAACAAATGCTCCAGCTGCATTCATGGATTTGATAAATAGACTATTTAAACTTTTCTTGGATCAATTTGTCATTGTATTTATAGATGATATCTTGGTATATTCAAAGAGTTCGGAGGAGCATGAGCACATTTAAGAATAGCATTACAAACCCTGAGAGAACACTAGTTGTATGCCAAGTTTTCAAAATATGAATTCTGACTTAGTAGTGTTACCTTCCTAGGGCATGTGGTTACTAAGGATGGTATTCAAGTTGATCCTAAAAAGATAGAAGCAGCGCATCAATGGCCACGTTCTACGACATTTATAGAGATTTGTAGTTTTCTTGGTTTAGCATACTATTACCGTATATTCGTTAAAGATTTTTTAAAAATAGCTGCTGCTTTGACAAGGTTGACAAGAATGGGAGTAAAGTTTGACTGGTCAGATGAATGTGAAAGAAATTTCTAGAAACTCAAAGAATGTTTGACTACGGCACTAGTATTGGTTATTTCTTCAGGCATCGGAGGATACACGGTATACTGTGATGTATCGAGAATTGGAATAGGATATATGTTGATGCAAAATGGTCGAGTCATTGCATATGCATCTAGACAACTTAAACCACATGAGCAAAAATATATGACTTATGACTTGGAAATGACAGCAGTAGTTTTTGCTCTCAAAATTTGGAGGCATTATCTGTATGGTGAGACATGCAAAATTTATACAGATCATAAAAGTCGAAAATATATTTTTTAAGAAAAAGATCATAATTTGAGACAAAGACGATGGATGGAGTTACTTAAAGATTATGACTGCACAATACTATATCATCTAGGTAAAGCTAATGTGGTGGTTGATGCATTAAGTAGGAAGTCTATGAGTAGTTTGGTTCATATCACAATGTTAAGAAGGCCATAGTTAAAGAAATGCATAAGCTGGAAAGTGATGGGATAGTAATGGAAGTAAAAGAGTTTAGAATATTATTAGATCATATATAGTTTCAATCATCTTTGATCGAGTAGGTGAAAAAGGCACAGAAAGAGGATGCCTATTTATGCAAGAAAATTGAAGAGGTGAAGAATGGTGGTGAAGTTGAATTTTCTGTAGACTCTGAAGGAATTCTGAGATTGGGCAAATGGTTATGTGTGCCTGATAAAGAAAAACTTAAGAAATTTTTTTTAGAAGAAGCCCATAGATCCATGTATACTATTCATCCTGAAATTATTAAAATGTATAAGGATCTAAAATAAATTTATTGGTGAGAAGGTATAAAGAAAGACATAGTGGATTATGTGTCTCAATATTTAACCTGTCAGCAGGTGAAAGCAAAACATCAAAGGCCTACAGGACTACATCAGCAGATAGATATACCTGAATGGAAATGAGAAAGAATAACTATGGATTTTGTTACAGGATTACTGAGAACACAAAAAGGGTTTGATTAACTATGGGTAATCATTGATAGGTTGACTAAGTCAACACATTTTCTACTAGTAAAAACCATACAATGTAGCTTAGTATGTAAGATTATATTTGAATGAAATAGTGAGGTTTTATGGAGTGCTAATATCAATTATTTCTGATCGAGGACCACAGTTCACAGCTCATTTTTAGAGAGCTTTTCAAGAAGCTTTGGGCACAAAGTTAAATCTTAGTACTGCATTCTATCCACAAACCGATGGATAGTCTGAGCGAACCATTCAAATATTGGAAGATTTGTTTCGGGCTTGTGTTTTAGATTTTCAAGGTAGTTGGGAAAGATTTCTGCCTTTAACTGAATTTGCTTATAACTATAGTTATCAAGCCAGTATACAAATGGCTCCTTTTGAGGCATTATATGGTAGGCATTGCCGTTCCCCGATTGGATGGTTTAAGATGGGTGAAGCAAAGGTTTTAGGGCTTGATATGGTACATAATGCATTGATCAAGGTAAAATTAATTAAGGAAAGGTTATTAACAGCTCAGAGTAGACAAAATGCTTATGTTGATAATAGACGTCGACCATTCGAATTCGTTATAGGTGAATATATTTTTTTCTGAAAATATCTCCTATGAAAGGAGTAGTGAGATTTGGGAAGAAAGAGAAGTTAAACCCTCGGTATATAGGACCATTTGAAATTCTAGATAGGATCGGCCCAATAGCCTATCGTTTGGCTTTACCCCCTGAATTGGGTAATGTTTATCCAGTTTTTCATGTGTCTATGCTACAGAAGTATTTACCGAATCCTACATGTAACAAATTTTTTTTCTTTTATTTATTATTATACAATATAAAGTTCACATACACATCATTAATCAAAACGTACGTACAACATTTCAAACACATAAATATCTACATCTTATTTATTCTGGTTGACCAATTTCGGAGATTCGGGTGTGGGTGGTTGCACCTTCACCGAGATCTGTGCCAACTTGCCCACAAAAATTTTATTTAGGATCCGCCCATCATAGAATAACTCGATCCAACGTGCACTAAAAGCCAAAGCTATAGAAAATCTGCATAACTAATTTTCTGAACATGATATGGAAATATAGTGAGAATTAAATCCCAATAAGTTCAACAATAAATCATTATCAATATAGCTCATTACGTCATGTTCAGCTGTATAAACTACAGAAAATATCTTTGGTCACATGAATGCATTATATCTATGCACATAAGAATCATACAGTAATAATATGTATGACAGGATTAACTATTTTCAGAATATATGATGACTATCAATTTATTCTCATATCAAGTTATCTCGGTCATGGTGAGTATTTTCTACTCTCCGGTACGGGCTTTTCTTGCTCCGTCCGACATGGCCCACTTTTTCTTTCTTTTCTCATTAACATGATCATAACCGTTGGTAGGGCGTCCCCTACTGGTGCACCACACGGATTGCCATGTGACCGTGCTCATTTCTTTTCTTTTCACAATGATAGCCAAAAATATGCTTTCAATAACAAGTATGTTGATCAAAATATAACTATTACCATAAATCATTGGTAATCATGCCATGAACATAACCATTTCAAATATCACTTTATAAAATATTTTCATGTTAGAATTTCACACTTAAGATGGTAAGAAGTTCATACAATGGCAATGGCTATGGCATATACTAGTCATTTATTATTTTCATTTATAAGATTCGTCTTCTTTTTTAAATATTAATTTCATCTCTTCATTTTCTTTATGCTTGGCCTTTAGTCAATTTCTTCTTATTTATATCATTTCTAACACATGTTCTTACAAATTTATAGAGCATTTTTCTCCAATTTGATTTCTACTATTATCCTATAGTTAAAGAGGTTCATCTAGGGTAGAAAAATGTTGAAAATAGGCTTCACCAGCTTCCAACACGGTCTAGCCATGTTCCAGGACACAGCTATATTTTAAAAATACTTTAAATGTACTCAAAAATATTCCCGAACACGGCTAACCTGTGCTTGAAGCACCCAGAACACGGCCTGGCCGTGTTCTATGACCTTTGCTCACTAATCAGAGCATAACTTCCTCATTTTAACTTCGATTGAGGTGATCTTGATGGCTTTGGAAAGCTAAGACCATTCTCTAAAACTATTATGTTAATCATATCAGCAAAATAGTAATACATCTTGTTGTTATTACTCCCTTAAATTCAATATTATTTTTTCTTGGGTAGGTTCTAACCTTTACTTACTAATCTGACTATATCTCCCACATAAAAATTCCAAATTAAGTGATTCTAGTGCTAAACATCCGTGACACATAAATGTATAATTCATATGTTAACCATTTATTTTAATTCCTTATAGAATTTTTCCAGAAATTAAAACACCGAAGATATCCTAACATATTCTTCCCTGATTAACCATTTTTTGACCTTTGTTTACTAATCGAAATATATCTTCCTCATCTGAACTCTAAATTGAATGATTCCAGTTGCTAAAAATCCGTGAAACATATATCTATAATTCATATGTTAACCATTTATTTTAATTCCTTATAGAGTGTTCCGAGAAATTAAAACACCGAAGCTTAAACTTCTGCCACCCATAGCCATACCCATGCAAAACTATCTACACCAACCTAAGTATTCAAACATACATCACATGCAAGATCAATATGTAACATGATATAGCAACATCCATGACCAATCATCAAAGTTCTAAGATCAAAATCTCATATAAATATTATAATTTTCAAAAGTTTTCTTCAAAAATAAATATTGTTAAACTTAGTTAAGAATCTCCCTAGCTTACTTAGTGAATTGGTTTTCTTGTTTCCTCTTGAAAGAAGTAGTAAGATTCCTCCCTTCCCTTAGCTTCTCTAGCAACTTAGGTAAGAGAAGGAGGGTGAATTTTTGAACCTCAAGGATGAAGAAGAAAAATGGATTCAAGTGGAGATTAAGGTAACTTACCTTGAGTACTTAGCCTTCTAAACTTCTCCTTCTTCTTCCTTCCTTTCTTCTCCTCTCTTTCTCTCATTTCCTCACTCTACCTTGCTTCTATTTCTCTCTCGTCCTCACTTGGACGAAATTAAAATGTTGTAGGGGTGGGTTTTGCTTAAATAGACCACCAAATAATACACCTTTCATGATCATGGGTCTACCTTATCACAATTAGGATACACTTTGTTGAATTTTTGGAAAACAAAAAACTTATGTTCTTGTCTTCCTCTTCCTTAGTCAAGATATGCATAGGAAAAGGAGATTTTTATTTTGAAAATTATGATGACATGTTCTTAAGATAAGAGACAAGGTCCCTTTGATTTAGGGATTCTTTTCCATTTTCTTTTGTCTTAAACTAGTATGATAGGTTTGCCTTTTTAGGTGGCAAATTTTTAGCCCTTGAATCTCCATTATTTGGTTGATATTATTTATGTGGGATATGAATGTTTTGTCCTAATGACATGTATTATCATACCACTTGCTAAAATTATGAGTGTAGGATATAGATGTTTTTGTCCTAAAGCCTTGTATTATCATGCCACTTGCCAAAATGATGAATGTAGAATCACACCACTTGCTAAATTTTTGTCTTAATGCCATGTAACCTAATCTTTATTATTATTACATTATTTATCACCTAATTTATTTTATTTTATATTTTCTCTTGGATTTGGGCTTATTCCTACCCATTTTCTTTGCTTTGGATAAAATTCTACCTTTCTTGGAGGGCTTGGTCATATTTTCATAATTTTTGGGCTATTGGTCCAATTACTATATCCTAGTCTAAGTCTATGTTTTATTTCTTGCTTAGGTTATCCAATGGGCTTGATAGAAACTTATGTGAAGTGAAAAAACTCTATATGAAGTGTCCATAGGTAAAAGCCAAACGTATGGGTAAAGATTTTAAACTTAGTAACTCTAGTTCTTGAATTAGGAAAAATTACCCTAATCCAATGTTCTTGAAATTTTAAGACCTTTACTTGTTTCTAAAAAATTATCTTCCTTATTCAAGAATTTTGCATCTCTTTAGTATGTTATTTCTAATTATTTTTCCTATTAGGTTTTCCCTCTTTATTTGTTCTCTTAATGTTAGAAACATTTTCTATGCATATACATAACGTGAAGAATTTCTAAGGATTATATTTCCTTAGATATCTAAAATATTGTCTAATAAATTTTATTTCCTTAATTAAATATTTATGTACTTTTATCAATAAAAGAAACAAAATTAGGGATGTTACACTACACATGTTATACAAAGTCCGCAAATTCAATTAAGGGAAGATTTAACTTATAAGGAACAACCAGTAGCGATAGTGGACAGACAAGTAAAGAAGTTGCGATCAAAAGAAATACCTACAGTGTAAGTGATGTGGAAAAATCACTCTTTTGATGAAGCTACTTGAGAAAGAGAGGATGACATATGCGTCAGATATCCGCATTTGTTTCAACAATGATGTTAGTATTTATCTACAACTATGGTGATGAAATTCGGGGACCGAATTTCTTTAAGGTGGAAAGAATGTAATAGCCATAAATTTTTTAAAAAAATTATGAATAAAAGAGATGATCTTAAAAATGGGGATAAGAACTATTAAAAATATTTTTATTTATTACATGGGTTAAAGAATTACAAAGAAAATATGAGAATTTACGTTTCGGGGCCAAAAATGCAATTTCTTAAAAGTTTCAGAGTCAATATAAATAAAGAAAATTTGCAAGAATCTCCTTCTAGAATTGATTTTTTGCAAAAAGGTCCCTCGGTATATTTTAAGGGCCTCAACCACTCAAAGAAAGAGAAAATCCGGATTTCCTCTCTCTCTTCTCAGAATTTTCTCCCTCGAAACCCTCAAACTTTTCCCTAAGATTTTTCCGCTTTCGGACCTCGGATTTCGACACCACCACCACCAACGGACTCAGGAAGAAGATTTCTATAAATCTATCTGATTGGTTTCTAAAAATTTGGCCAGAGATTGGCCAAAAAATTAAAGAAAAAATCGCCTAAAAGGTAACGAAACCTTAAGATCTCAAATTTCAGGATTATCTAACCTTGCACGCGTCACCACGCGCCGTTTCTCCTTCGGCAAGTAAAGCCTACGCACAGCTCCTCTTAGTGGTGCGTGTAACCAGATCTTGTTACGTTGACTTGTGTTGACTGAGCTCTCTGAAGCCAAATTTCACAAATTCGGAGTCATTTTCAAAGTTTTTGGACCTTCTGTACTCAATTTTGGGGTTTATTTTGCTAAATTTGGACCAAAAATATAGATTTTGGAACTGTCCAACTTGGTACCCTAATTTTGTGAGTAGATGATTCTTTCTATGACTTGCCTTATACTCTTCTTGATCTTTAAGCATGTATTTGATTATGTTTATGCGATATTTATACTTTTATATGTTTCTGAAATACATTAAAATTATCTGAATTGCTTACAATTTTGATTATAGTTCAAGAAGAGTATTTCTTTGAAAATGGATTTCTGAACTCATGGTATATCTGATTTCACATGTATTTCTCATTAAATGATAAAGTGAATATTTATGCTTGTGGCATTGATTTATAAAGCTATATGATCGCCTCGAGAAAATGCATGTATATGTGATAAATCTTGGATGGGTAATTTATGATGAATGAGTTATATTAAGACTGAGATTCTGAATTATTCTGAAAGCTCTGTTTTTGGATGATATGGAATATATGCATATGATAATTTTGTGGAGGAATCTTATTAAAAACACTGTATGCTAACATCAGGTGATGTTAGCCCTGGTGCACCTTGATACCTCAACAAGCAGGAGTGGTGTTAGTCTCGTGTGAGGGCCAACACACAGAATATGATATGTGATAGAGAGCGCGGTGCCTCCTATTTGGCGAGATGCCAGCTATATGAGATGTGATTTGCCTTCCTATTGCTTTGTGTTTGGAAAATTGCTCATATTAGAGTCTCTTCGTGTGTTTTTTTGAATGGTGGTAGGGCAAGTCTTGACTGAGATGCTAAGTATAGGCAAATCCTACACTAACAAAGTACGAAAGGGATTGAACTTTGATATGTTGGTTCTGATATGGGATCCTCCTAACATTTTTATAAAAAAATTTTAAAATGCATACCACTATTTGACTATTGATCATATAGTATCATAGATGGATACAGATTTCTGAGTTGATTTGAATTAGGAATATTTGAAAATGCAGGTCCCATGTGGATGTATTTCTGAACTGTAATTTCTGATATGATAAATTTTAATTAATGAATACATCCATATGTTTATCTGAGAGGTCATAGAAGGTATTATCTATTCACTGATTTGTCAAATTCACTACACGATATTTTCACATTTTTTAAATAAAGATACAGAGGTTGACCCTACAGCTACGTAATTATCTAGGTGTTATATTCTCTGGGTGAGCCTTCGTTTTTTCCAAGACTCGAAATGTTTAAATGTTATGTCATTGTAATCTAGAGTATTCTCTCAACACCACAGGTAGAATTCCTGCTTCTGCTATAATATTGTTAAGTGTTGTTTTGGCATGTATAATTAGCTATACTAAAAACTTGTAAACGTATAATATTTTTCTGAATATGTGATATTGTGAAGCCGTATGTGATATTATAAAGCTGTATGTAAATAAGAAGGGAAAAGTTATCTGTTAGTTATGTTAATCATGTTTCATTAAATTGAGGTGTGACAATATAAATTTCCCATTCTATGGGTGGATGACATGCTAGATATGTTGCATGGTGTGCAGGTTTTTTTCTAAGATTGGTCTTTGTAGTGGGTACCATCAGAGGAAGAGTGGAAAATAACTTTTAAGATAAAGGAAGGGTTATATGAATGGTTTGTGATGCCATTTGGGTTAACCAATGCTGCCAATATGTTTATGTGACTTAGGAATTAAGTATGGAAACCATTTATTAGGAGATTTGTGGTTGTTTATTTTGATGATATCTTGATTTATAGTTGGACAGAGGAATATCATATCTCATGCTTGCGAGAAGTTTTGGAGGTCATGTAGAAAAATAAATTATATGCAAATATGAAGAAATGCTAGTTTATGATAGATAAACTACTATTTCTAGGTTATGTAGTTAGTGCAGATGGCATCCGTGTGGATGAAGAGAAGGTCTAGCTTATAAGGGAGTGGTTAACCCCTAGGACCATATATGAGGTTCAAAGTTTTCATAGGTGGGCTATATTTTATAGAATTTTCATTGAAAAAAATTTAGCAACATTGCAGACCCATTATTGCGTGCCTGAAGAAAAGAAAATTTCAATAGGGTGAGGAAGTTGAAACTAGCTTTATAGTTTTAAAAGAAAAGTTGAGCACTGCTCCAATATTGGCACTACCTGATTTTGAGGCCTTATTTGAAGTTAATTATGATGCTAGTGGTATAGGTATAGTTGCAGTACTAACCTAGAGAAAAAGACCAATATGTTTTTTCAGTGAGAAGCTCAATGAGGCTAGATGTAAATGGTTAACTTATGATAAGGAGTTTTATGCAATCTTTTGTGCTTTGAAGACATGGGAGCACTACTTGATAGGTAATGAGTTTATCCTTTACTCATATCATAATGACTTAAAATATTTGAAGAGCCAAAGGCGAATTGATTAGAGTATGCATGTTGGGTAGTCTTAATTTTTAGAGAAATTCTCCTTTACATTGAAGCATAAGGCAAGAGTGCATAATAAGGTGGTTGATGCACTAAGCAGGAGAGTAAAGTTACTTGTCACAATGAGCCAAGAAATTGTAGGGTTTGCCATTATCAAAGAATTATATGCTACTGATGAGGACTTTAGAGAAATATGGTAGAATTGTATTGATAGGCATGGTTATGGAGATTATCACATCCAGGATGATTACCTCATGAAAGGAAATCAACTATGTATTCCTTAGACATCTCTAAGGGAGAAGCTGATCCGAGATTTACATGGAGGAGATTAGCTGGTCACTTGGGGAGTGACAAGACCTATGATGCTATTCGAGAAAGATATTATTGGCCTTATATGCGCGGGGATGTGATGCACCTTGTCCAGCGATGCTATATTTGTCAAATGGCTAAGGGGCAGTCACAAAATACACAGTTGTATACCTTACTACCCATCCTAGAAAACATTTAGGAGGACTTGTCCAAGGATTTTGTCCTTGAATTACCCAGAACCCAAAGAGGTATGGATTCTACTTTTGTGATGGTTGACAAATTTTCTAAGATGACGCATTTTATCCCTTACAAGAAACTTCAGATGTAACTAAAGTGGCTAGACTGTTCTTCAGAGAAGTAGTTTGTTTGCATGGGGTTCCCAAAACCATTACATTAGACAGAGATAGTAAGTTCTTTAGCCACTTCTGGAGGACTTTATGGAAGATGTTTGATTTCTCACTAAATTTTAGTAGTACAACTCATCCATAAACAGATGGACAAACTGAGGTAGTTAACCGAATTCTAGGGAATCTTATTAGGAGTCTTTGTGGTGATAGGTGCAAGCTATAGGACTATGCATTAGCCCATGCATAATTTGCATACAACAATATTGTCCATAGTGTTTTGGGAAGGACACCAATCTCTGTGGTCTAAACCAAGGCACCCCAGCATACTGTTGACTTAGTTAAATAGTCCAAAGTTAATGCAGTTGCAGCTAACTTAGCCAATCAGTGACAAGATATTCATGAGGAGGTGAAATCTAAGTCAAAGCAAGCTAATGCTTGGTACGAAAAGGTTGTAGATCAACATCACATGCAACATATTTTTTAGGTTGGTGATCAGGTGATGGAATTTTTTATAAAGGAGAGGTTTCTAGTAGGCACATACAATAGTTACAGATTAAGAAATATAGGCCATATCACATTCTGCAGAAAATTAATGATAATGCTTATGTAGTGGACTTTCCAGATGCCTTGAGAATCTCCAAAACATTTAATGTGACATATATTTTCCCTTATTATTCTTCTGAGGCTCCTTTGTACCCATATGATTTAATTTACTGGATGACGATTTTTTTCTCAAGTGGAGGAGACTGACGTGGACTAGATTGCTAATGACTTCATGAAGCAGATCAGACAGAGTAAAGCCTAGAAGAAGAAAAGAATTGCAATACATCCAAAAGATCATATTTGACTGAATTAGGCATTTTTTATTTTCGTATTATTTTTTTACAAATTTCTTTATTTTTTAATTTAAAATATATTAGAATTAGGATAAAGATTATATTAGATTTGGATTAGAATATGATTATCTTTCTTTTTATTTGGATTAGAATTCTATTTAAGATTATTTTTTTTATTTAAATCTGTCATTGAAATTTTGTATTCATTCAAATATCTTCAGAAATAATACACAATTTGAGTTTTCTAATTTTCTTTCAATTTACACTTTCTCGCTACCTCAATTTTCACCTCCAAGATGACAGAACAAATTGATAAAGTCATCTATACCCAACACAAAGTTAAAGAAGAAGTCCACCAATCTTCGCGTCCCTCTTTTCTTATTTCAGGAGACCTTTTCTCTATCTGTCCCTCTGTGTGAAATTCTTTGTCAGTATAATAAACCCTGCAAGGTATCTTCTCCGAACATTTACCCTCCCTTTGCCACCTTGAACCTAAAGAATTTCGCAACTCACAATTCACTTCAACCAACCCTAGTCCCCTTTTGTAGATTACCTCATAAGCTACGCTCCTTGGATGATTTTCATAATTAAGGTACTTAATTTTATTGCATGGCTGGTGATGCAGCATTTCCCTCTATCACTTGTATGACCGTCTTCTTCTCTTTGCTCTTTCTCTCACTATCACACTTTACTGTGGCCCTGCAACTACACAGCTTCTCTCCTTTAACTTCCACTAAAGATAACACCAACAAGAGAAACACTATGACAGCTGCTTCAGCGGGAGAAGGTGCAGCAAATTCCAACCTTGTGTCACAAAAAGAAACCACTAGCAACGTGATCCACGTTCCTCAAGCGAGTCCAAGGAGACGACGCTCTCTAATGCAGTGGCAAAAGAGGATCTTCAATGCTAGTGCACATGAAGTGCCTAGTGGTCCAAACCCCATTTCAAACAGGTAATTTTTAGTAGGAAAAGAAAAGATTTAAAAACAACGTATTCTTCTTATCAGTGAGGTTTGTGATTTTCATTTTTTTTTTCTTTTTTCGTTTCTCTGTTTTTTTTTTTCCTTTTTGACCATATGCAACGGATCAATTTGGAGTTTTAGGGCTTCAAAAGAGTTTCCACATAAGAACAATGTATTCATATTATTGTGAAACAATGACCACGTTCCTATCATTTAAACATGAGGATATATGTATGTATGATGTGCTTATTTCTTTTCAGGTCGGCCATCATTTATCCAATTTCATTTATCCTTTTCTTAATGATATATGGTTACCTTTTCTTTTTACACTAATACACATACATACATACATACATATATATATATATATATATATATATATATATATATATATATATATATATATATATATATATATATATATATATATATATATATATAGACATACATAGAGAAACACACAGGTAAATTATTTAAGAGCATCCAAATGAATCTACATGGCATTATAGAAAATTTAGCAGAAATTAATGAATTAATATTAGACATACACAGAAACACAGGTAAATTATTTAAGAGCATCCAAATGAATCTACATGGCATTATAGAAAATTTAGCAGAAATTAATGAATTAATATTATAGTCCAATTTGCTATGATTTCTCAATATCACTTTCACCCCTCTTTTTCCTTCCTATTTTCTCTAAGGTGGACACAAATAAAGATGGCCGGGGCGGATAAAAACTGAAGAACATGTTAATTTAACTTTATATATTTAGTGGGAAAGCTCTCCCAATTGATTATTAGGGGTAGTGGATAAAAACGCCGAGGGACATAATGATTCAAATTTGTAATGTGGGCTGTGGAGGATAAGGAGGAGACTGCTAATTTCTGCTGACATTGAAAGGAAAGAAAGAAAAAGTGAGAAAGCTTCAGCTCTCCCCAGACCCCCTCAAACCAACCAGACCCAAACCCTATTTTCTTTGCTTTGCGTGAAAAAGTTATACACACATCCAAAGCAGAGTTTGAAGGGTCAATATCCTTAAAAATGTAATTGCCCAAAATATCCTTGTCACCCTTTGTCCGTTTCTTTTAAAGCTGAAGCAAAACCATCAGAAGGGGGGAAAGGCACCCTACAGTTGTTATATGCCTTTGGTTCTGCAGTGTCTCTTTCCTTTTGTCGGATAGTACTGCCTTCTCTTTTGTATCATCATCATGTGAAGTTAAACTACCAAACTGATTTGTCGTAGTTAATTATTAGGTCTATTTTTCTCTCCGTCGTTTCTTTGCTTGTGTCTTTGAGCGGAAAATTTGTCTCGAATCTTTGTCAGCTCTATTTGATCCTGACTTCAAAATTCAGAATAAATTACATTGATTCCAAACAACAAATCATCATTAATTGTTTTTTTTTGTACTTTATGGGATGAAATACATTCACATGTCAAATATTGTGACAGCGTATAATCGAGTGCTGGTAATCCAATATCTATGTTCAAACTAAGAGCAAAGAGAGCTAATTAAGGTAGGTCTCTTTAGGCAATGAGACATGATTTTGCCTTTACTTTTGGTTAAGGGGGTCAAATCGGTTACCACTTTAATGAGTTACTTTTGTATCAAATACTCAACTCAACTGCTCTGTGAGATTGGATTTTGAGAATGTTTTCGTTAAACCAAAAAAGATCAAAACAATAGTTTCTTATCTTCTTTAATAAAAGGAAACAAAGTGTTTCATAGGATTTCCTTTGTTTTGGGAGGAGAGGGGGGGATTCAAGTGGGGTAATTTTTCCCTTTTAAGGTGGGATCTATAATAACCTCAAAATAAAAGAAAAAAAGAAAAGAAAAGAAAGAAAAATCCTAAATAAATAGAAATTTTGAATGAAAGTAAGGATTATAGGAAATGGAGATAAGTACCATTAGAAATATGTTTATTTATCATATTGTTTGAGAAATTGTGAAGTTAATATGAGAATTTAAGTTTTGGGCCAAAATATAATTTTCTAAAAGTTTAGGGGTCAAAATGTAAATAACAATAATTGCGAGGACACCCCTCAACAATTGGAATTTTGCTAATAGGTCCCTCAAATGATTTAAGAGAAATCAGATGCAGAAGTGGCGTGAAGATTTTTCTACACTCCCAAAATTTACTTTCTATCTCTAAAAACTTTAAAATTTCTCTCTAGATTTCTAACACTTCTGGATCTCGGATTTCAACACCATCACTGCTTACGGATTTAGAACGAAGAAGACTACAATTCTATCTGATTGGTTTTTGAAAATTTGGACAAAAATCTGCCAGAAAGTGGACGAGAAACTCTAAGAAGGTAAGTTCTAAATCTCTTGCTTAAAGTCTTTAAATTGAAAATCTGACACCATAAATGGGTTCAAAAGATGAAAAACCCTCAGGATATGAAATTTGGCTGCCATCTGACAACTTTTGTATGTCATGAACAGTAAATCTGACCGTCGTGAATAGTACCCCCACAGTTGACCAGCATTGACTAAACTCTCGGAGGTCAAATTTCCCTAATCTAGAGTCATTGTCAAAATTTTTGGACCTTCTAGACTCGATTTTAGGGTCTATTTTGCCAAATTCGAACCAAAAACGTAGATTTTGGGGTTGTTCAACTTGGAACCCTAACTTTGTGAGTGGATAATTCTTTCTATGATTTGCCCTACACTCTGCTTGATCTTTAAATGAGTATATAATTATGTTTATAAAATATTTACACTTTTATATGTTCCTGAAATACATTAAAATTATCTGAATATTTTACAATATGGAATATAGTTCAAGAAGAGTATAGTTTTAAAAATAGATTTCTAAATTCATGGTATATATGATTTCACATGTATTTCTCATTAAATGATAAATTGAATATTTATGCATGTGACATTGATTTATAAAACCAGATGATTGCCTCGAGAAAGGGCTTGTATATGTGATAAACTCTGAATGGGTAATTTATGACAAATGATCTGTATTGAGACAGAGATTCTGTATTATACTGAAAGCTCTATTTTTAATGATATGGAATACGTGCATATAATACTTTTGTGGAGGAATCATATTAAAAACACTGTCTGCTAACAACAATGATGTTAGCCCTAATACACCTTGATACCTCAGCTAGCAAGGGTGGTGCTAGCCTTGTGTGAGGGCCAACACACGGGATATGATATGTGATGGAGAGTGGAATGTGTAACATCCCGTAATTTTTTAGATATTTTCCTTAAAAATTCTTCACCTTACATATATGCATAGAAATGTTCTAATATTAATGGAATAGGTAAAGAATGAAAACCTAAGAGGAAATATTAGAAATAAACATGTTAAAGAAAGGTGAAATTCTTAGATAAAGAAAGATAAATTTTTGTGAAGTAAGTAAAGGTCTTAAAATTTCAAGAAGATCGGATTATGGTAATTTTTCTTAATTTAAGAGCAAAAGTTACTAAGTTTAGTATCTCCACCCGTAATTGGGCTTTAACCTATAGACACTTCATATAGAGTTTTTCTACTTCACATGAATTTTTAGCAAGCCAATAGGATAGCCCAAGGAAGAAATAAAACATAGACTTGGACTAGGATATAGAAGTTGGACCGGTAGCCCAAAAATCATGAAAATGTGACCAAGCCCATTATGAAAGGTAGAATTTTAACCAAAGTAAGGAAAATGGGCAAAAATGAGCCCAAACCCAAGAGGAAAAATAAAAATAAAAATAAAATTAAAGTGATGAAATATTGGTGTAATCAAGATTAAGTGACATGTCATTAAGACAAAAATTTAGCAAGTGGTGTGATTCTACATTCATCATTTTGGCAAGTGGCATAATAATACAAGGCTTTAGGACAAAAACATCTATATCCTACATTCATAACTTTAGCAAGTGGGTAATAATACATAGCATTATGACAAAACATCATTATCCTACACAAATAATTTTAGTTAAGTAAGGAAAATTCAAGGGCTAGAAATTTGCCACTTAAAAAGGCAAATCTATCATACTTGATTAAGACAAAAGAAAAAGGAAATGAATCCCCAAATCAAAGGGATCTTGCCCCATATCTTGAGAACATATCATCATAATTTTCAAAATACAAATCTCCTTTTTCTATGCATATCTTGACTAAGGAAGATGAAGACAAGAACATAAGTTGTTTGTTTTCCAAAAATTCAACAAAGTGTATCCTAATTGTGATAAGGTAGACCCATGATCATGAAAGGTGAATTATTTGGTGGTCTATATAAGAAAACCCAACCTTACAACATTAGAATTTCGTCCAAGTGAGGGAGAGCAAAAATAGAAGCAAGGTAGTGTGAGGAAAGGAGAGGAAGAAAGGAAGAAAGAGGAAGGAGAAGTCTAGGGGACTAAGTGCTCCAGGTAAGTTTAACAATTTTTTTTTTTGAAGAAAACCTTTGAAACTCATAATATTTATATGAGATTTTGATCTTAGAACTTTGATGATTGGTCATGGATGTTGCTATATCATGTTACATATTGATCTTGCATGTGATGTATGTTTGAATACTTAGGTTGGTGTAGATAGTTCTGCATGGGTATGGCTATGGTTGACAGAATTTTAAGCTTCGGTATTTTAATTTCTGGGAACAATCTATAAGGAATTAAAATAAATGGTTAACATAAGAATTAAAGATATATGTGTCACGGATTTTTACCCACTGGAATCATTCCATTTGGAGTCCATATGAGGTATCTATGGTCTGATTAGTAGTCAAAGGTCAGAAAATGAATCATCAGGGAAGAATATGTTAGGATAGCTTCGGTAATTTAATTTCTGGGAATTATTGGTAGGGAATTAAAATAAATGGTTAACATAAGAATTAAAGATATTTGTGTCATGGATTTTTAGCCACTGGAATCATTCCATTTGGAGTCCACATGTGGTAGATATGGTCCGATTAGTAAGCCAAGGTCAAAAAATGGTTCATCAGGGAAGATTATGTTAGGATAGCTTTTGTATTTTAATTTCTGGGAATTATCTGTATGGAATTAAAATAAATGATTAACATGAACGTTATATATCTATGTCTCATGAAAATATACCCACTGGAATTATGCAATTTGGAGTTCATATGAGGTAGATATGATCCGATTAGTAAGCAAAGGTCAGAAAATGTTTATTCAGGGAAGAGTATGTTATTAATGTTTTAGTTTTTGAATTTCTGGGAATATTCTGTAGGGAATTAAAATAGCGCGCCAACATAACAATTATAGATATATGACTCATGGATTTTTACCAACTGGAATAACTCAATTGGGAGTTCCAATTTGGGAGATATGGTCTAATTAGTCAGTAAAGGTCAGAACCTATCCGAGAGGAACTATCATGTACTTTGAAGGAGTAATATCACCTTCGTTTCTTAATTTTTCGCTACAATGTTCAACATAATAGTTTTAGATAATTGTTTTATCTTGAAATAGACACCAAGATCACCTACATCAGAGTTAAATTGAAGGAGTTATGCTCTGATTAGTAAGAGAAGGTTAGATAGGATGAAAACCTGCATCAAGAAAATAAAGAAATAAAATTAGTATTTAAAAAAGAAGATGAATCTTAATAAATGACTAGTATAGCCAAAGCCATAGCCATTGTATGAACTTCTTACCATCTTAAGTGTGAAATTTTGACATGGAAATATTTTATAAAGTGATATTTGAAATGGTTATGTTCATGGCATGATTACCAATGATTTATGGTAATAGTTATATTTTGATGAACATACTTGTTTTTGAAAGCATATTTTTGGCTATCATTGTGAAAAGAAAAGAAATGAGCACGGTTACATGGCAATCCGTATGGTGCACCAGTAGGGGACGCCCTACCAACGGTTATGATCATGATAATGAGAAAAGAAAGAGAAAGTGGGCCATGTCGGACGGAGCGAGAAAAGCCCGTACCGGAGAGTAGAGGATACTCACCCTGACCGGGGTAGCTTGAAATGAGAATAAGTTGATGGCCATCATATGATATTTTGAAAATAGTTAATCCTATCATACATATCATTACAATATGATTCTTATGTGCATAGATATAATGCATTCATGTGACCAAAGATATTTTTCTGTAGTTTATACAGCTGAACATGACGTGATGAGCTTTACTGATGATAATTTATTGTTGAACTTACTGGGATTTAATTCTCACTATATTTCCATATCATGTTCAGAAAATTATTTATGCAGCTTTTGTTTATAAGGCTCTGGCTTTTAGTGCACATTGGATCGAGTTACTTTATGTTGGGCAGATTTCAGAATCAAATAAGATGTTTGTGGTCGAGTTGGCTCAGATCCCGGTGAAGGTGCAACCACCCGCACCTGTATCTCCGGAATTGGTCAACTAAAATAAACAAGATATAAATATCTATGTGTTTGATATGTTATACGTCTGTTTTGATTAATGACATGTATGTGAACTCAATATTGTATAATAATAAAGGAAAAAAAAAGAGGTTGTTACAGAATGCCTCCGATCTGGGCGAGATGTCTGTTATATGATATGTGATGTGCCTTCACTTGCTTTGTGATTGGGAAATTACCCATATTAGAGTCCTTTCACGTGTTCTCTTGAATGGTGGTAGGGCAAACATTGGCTATGATGTTAAGTATAGACAAATCTTACACTAACAAAGTACGGAAGGGGTTGAACTCTGATATGGTGATTCTGATATGAGATCCTCCTAACATTTTTATAAGAAATATTTTTAACCCATATCACTGTTTGATTGACGATCATATTGTATCATATATGGATACAAATATTTGAATTGATTTGAACTGAAAATATTTAAAAATACGGGTCCCATATGTATGTACTTCTAAATTGTAATTTTTGATATGATAAGTTTTAATTAATAAGTATATCCATATGTTGGTTTGAGAGGTCATAGGAGACATTATCTGCTCACTGAGTTGTCAAATTCACTACACGATATTTTAACATTTTTTTAAGATAAAGATATAGAGGTTGGCCCTACAGCTACGTGATCCGCTAGGTGTTATATTCTCTAGGTGACCCTACATTGCTTCCAAGGCTCCAAATGTTTTAAATATTATGTCATTGTAATCTAGAGTGTGCTCTGAACGTCACAGGCAGGATCTCTGCTTCTGCTGTAATATTGTTAAGTGTAGCTTTGGCATGTATAATTAGCTATATTGGAAACTTGTAAACGTGTGACATTTTCTTGATATGTGATATTGTGAGCTGTATGCAAATAAATAAGTGGTGAGGTTTTTTGATAGATGTGTTATTCGCGTTCCATTAAATTGGGGCGTGACAAGTTGATATCAGAGCATTAGGTTTCCCTGTGGCTATCAGAGTCAAAGATTCTTTAGTAGGACTTTTAGTATGGATATAAGCCGGATATATTTATATTTCAGGTGCTGCTGAGGGATTCTATAAGATATTAACTTCCTTTTCACTCCAAGTTTATTAAAGTTCCTAGTATAAGGTTGGATTAAATATTATGGTATCTTAAAAAGGTGTTTTGTTCTGTATAGTTGATGATGCCGCCAAGAACTAGAGCGGTTACTAGAGAGACTGTAGATCGTGCACACTCTGTACAAGAGTCTGCACAATCTACAATTTCAGTACAAAGAGGTTGTGGTAGAAGCTGACCTATAGGAAGAGACAGAGGTCGAGGGCGTGCACGGGGTATGAGAACCTTGAGACAAGATGAATAGGCTCATGTGTTTGATAGAGTTCCTGAGGAGAGAATAAAATCCTCTTAGGAGCCACATGATAAAACCGCTGATATGATTGTTGGTATAGAAGAACAAGACAGAAGGGAATGTTAGCCACCAGAAAATGCTCCTAAAGCATAAGAAATGGGAAGAACAGTTGAGTAAAAGGACAAGTTTACATGGATTGAGGTGTCATTACCGCAATTCCTTAAGTTAAAACCCCCGACTTTTTCTGGGTCAGATGTTCAAGAAGACCCACAGATATTCATTGATGTTGTGGAACGAGTTCTCAAAGCTTTGGGTTGTTCTAGTAGAAGATCTGTTGAATTAGTGTCTTTTCAACTATCTGATGTGACCCAAGTTTGGTTTGAGACACTTGTACAAGGAAGGTCAATTACTTTACCACCAATAGAGTGGGATGAATTTAAGGAAGCATTTATGAATCGCTTCCTACTAATGAGTGAAAGAGACAAGAGGGCCAGAGAATTTGAAGAATTTGAAGAATTAAGACAAACACCGAACATGACAGTTTTTGAATATAACATCTGTTTTACCTAGTTGTCCAGATATGCACCATATCTGGTTCCTACTGAAAAAGATAGAATTAAGAGGTTTATTTCAGGATTGATATGCCCATTATTTAAATCGGTGGGTCCTCAGATGAATCATTTTCCAACTTATTCAGCAGTTGTGGACTATGCTAAAATGATAGAAACACAAGAACAAACAGATATTGAAGGTCTAAAGAGAAGAAAAAGAAAGCGATATAGTAATGTTCAGACAAGTTATAATCCTAATGTTAGAAGATCAAGATTCCAAAATCCACAGCACTTTACTCAAACAGAATCTGGTAGCTCTAATCAGACATCAGTTAATGTCAATAAGTAAAGAATGAATCAAAGGGATATAAGACCTATTAGTCAACATGATTCAAGATCAATTCCACCATGTCTCATTTGTGGCAAGCCTTATACTAGACAGTTTCGTAGAGAAACTAGTGCATGTTTTCTGTGCGGACAAATGGATCATTTGATGAGAAATTGTCCATAATTACGAAGTTTTAGTCAAGCATCAATACAACCAGCTTCACCCCTTGCATATGTACTAGCACAACCAAATAGAGCAGCTTTACTTCAAGCGAGTAGTTGTGAAATTGGTAGAGGATCAGGAAGTCGAGGCCGAGAATAAACTCAATTTTTTGCTTTGACACGGCAAGATGCTCAGACCTCAAATACAGTTATGACAAGTACATTATCAGTATGTTCCCATAAAGCATATGTCTTGTTCGATCCTGATTCTACTCATTCTTATATATCACCTTGCTTTGCTAAGAAATTGGATAGAGATCCTACCAGTTTACATTGTTCGTTCATGGTTGCTACTCCAATGGGAGAATTCTTATTAGTAAATGATGTGTATAAATAATGAGATTTTGATAGAAGATAAGGAGACTCTTGTAGATTTCAGAGTTCTAGATATGGTAGACTTTGACGTGATACTGGGAATGGATTGGTTGTCATCATGTCATGTCATTCTAGACTGCCACCTTAAGGTGATTAAGTTTAAAATTTCTAGAGAATCTTCCTTCTCGATACAAGGAGATCGTAATGAGGTGCCTAGTAACTTAATCTCTGCTCTAACAGCTCATAAACTGTTACAAAAAGGATGCTAAGGGTATTTAGCAGTAGTCAAAGATGTTGATATGAAGTACACCAAGGTAGAGCAGGTTCTAGTGGTTAGGGAATTTCCTGATGTGTTTCCTGATGAGTTGCGAGGGTTACCTCCAGAACGAGAAATTGAGTTCAATATTAATTTACTTCTTAGAACTCAACCAGTGTCTATACTCCCGTATAGAATGGCACCGACTGAGGTCAAGAAATTGAAAAATCAATTACAAGACTTGTTAGACAAGGAATTTATACGCCTTAGTACTTCTCCTTAGGGTGCTCCTGTCCTATTTGTAAAAAAGAAAGATGGATCGGTATGATTGTGTATTGATTATAGACAGTTGAATATGGTCACAATACGTAATAAGTATCCATTACCCCATATAGATGATTTATTTGACTAGTTACAAGGTGCCCAATATTTTTCAAAAATTGATTTGAGATCCGGGTATCATCAATTGAGGATAAAGAAGGAGGATATTCCGAAAACTGCTTTTAAGACTCGATATGGGCAATATGAGTTCTTAGTAATACCATTTGGTTTAACAAATGCTCCAGCTACATTCATGGATTTGATGAATAGAGTATTTAAACATTTCCTGGATCAATTTGTCATTTGTATTTATAGATGATATCCTGGTATATTCAAAGAGTTCAGAGGAGCATGAGCGGCATTTACGAATAGCATTGCAAACCCTGAGGGAACACCAACTGTATGCCAAGTTTTCAAAATGTGAATTTTGACTTAGTAGTGTTATCTTCCTAGGGCATGTGGTTACTAAGGATGGTATTCAAGTTGATCCTAAAAAGGTAGAAGCGGTGTAGCAATAGCCATGCCTTACGAAAATTACAGAGATTTGTAGTTTTCTTGGTTTAACAAGCTATTACCTTAGATTCGTTAAAGAGTTTTCAAAAATAGCTGCTCTTTTGATGAGGTTGACAAGAAAGAGGATAAAGTTTGACTGGTCAGATGAATGTTAAAGAAGTTTTTAAAAACTCAAAGAATGTTTGACTACAGCGCTAGTATTGGTTATTCTTTCAGGTACTGAAGGATACACGGTATACTATGATGCATCGAGAATTAGATTAGGATGTGTGTTGATGCAAAATGGTCGAGTCATTGCATATGCATCTAGACAACTTAAACCACGTGAACAAAATTATCCAACTCATGACCTGAAAATGGTAACAGTCGTCTTTGCTATCAAAATTTGGAGGAATTATCTGTATAGTGAGACATGCGAAATTTATACAGATTATAAAAGTCTTAAATATATTTTTCAACAAAAAGATCTTAAAGAAATGCATAAGTTGGAAAGTAATGGGGTAGTAATGGAAGTAAAGGAGCCTGAAATATTATTAGCCCATATACAGTTTCAATCATCTTTGGTCGAGAAGGTGAAAAAGGCACAGAAAGATGATACTTATTTATGCAAGAAAATTGAAGAGGTGAAAAATGGCAATGAAGTTGAATTTACTGTAGACTCTAAAGGAATTCTGAGATTGGGTAAGCAGTTATATGTACCTGATAAAGAAGAATTTAAGAAAGAAATTTTAGAGAAAGCCCAAAGATTCATGTATACTATTCATCCCGAAGTAACTAAAATGTATAAGGATCTAAAAGAAATTTATTGGTGGGAAGGTATGAAGAAAGATACAGTGGATTATGTGTCTCAATGCTTAACTTGCCAGCAGTTAAAAGCATAATATCAAAGGCCTATAAGACTACATCAACAGATAGAGATAACTGAATAGAAATGAGAAAGAATAACTATGGATTTTGTTACAGGGTTACCGAGAACACCAAAAGGGTTTGATTCAATATAGGTGATCATTGATAGGTTGACTAAGTCAGCACATTTCTTACCGGTGAAAACTACATACAATGTAGTTCAGTATGCAAATTTATATTTGAATGAAATAGTGAGACTTCATGGAGTGCCAATATCAATTATTTCTGATCGAGGACCACAATTCACAACTCGTTTTTGGAGAGCTTTCCAAGAAGTTTTGGGCACAAAGTTAAATCTCAGTAATGCATTCCATCCTCAAACAGATGGGCAGTCAGAGCAAATCATTTAAATATTGGAAGACATGCTTCGAGTTTGTGTTTTATATTTTCAAGGTAGTTAAGAAAGATTTCTGCCTTTAGCTGAATTTGCTTATAACAATAGTTATCAAATCAGTATACAAATGGCTCTTTTTGAAGCATTATATGGTAGACATTGCCGTTCTCCGATTGGATGGTTTGAGATGGGCGAAATTAAAATTTTAGGGCTTGATATGGTACAGGATGCACTGGTCAAGGTAAAATTAATTAAAGAAAGGTTATTAGTAGCTCAGAGTAGACAGAAAGTCTATTTCATAATAGACGTTGATTATTGGAATTTTCCATAGGTGAACATGTTTTTCTGAAAATATTTCTCATGAAAGGAGTAGTAAGATTTGGGAAGAAAGGAAAGTTAAGCCCACGATATATAGGATCATTTGAAATTCTTGATAGGATCGGTCCAATAGCTTATCATTTGGTTTTACCCCCTAAGTTGGGTAATATCTATCCAATTTTTCATGTGTCTATGTTAGGAAATATTTACCGGATCCTACACATATTATACAAAGTCCACAGATTTAGTTACAGAAAGATTTAACTTATGAGGAACAACCAGTAGCGATAATGGATAGAAAAGTAAAGAAATTGCGTTCAAAAGAAATACCTACAGTGAAGGTGATGTGACAAAATCACTTTTCAGAGGAGGCTCCTTGGGAAAGAGAGGATGATATGCTCGTCAGATATCCATATCCTTTTGAATCATGAAGTTAGTTTCTATTTGTTAATATGAAGATGAAATTCGAGGATCGGAATTCTTAAATGGGGAAAAATGTAATAACCTCAAAATAAAGGAAAAAAGAAAAAGAAAGGAAAACACTAAATAAATGAAAATTTTGAATGAAAGTGAGGATTATGGGAAATGGAGATAAGTACCATTGGAAATATGTTTATTTATCATATTGTTTGAGAAATTGTGAAGTTAATATGAGGATTTAAATTTTGGGCCAAAATATAATTTCTTAAAAGTTTAGGGGTCAAAATGTAAATAACAAAAATTGCAAGGACACCCCTCAACAATTGGAATTTTGTTAACAAGTCCCTAAGATGATTTAAGAGAAATCAGATGTAAAAGTGGTGTGAAGATTTTTCTACACTCTCTTCCAAAATTTACTTTCTCTCTCTAAAAACTCTAAAACTTCTCTCTAGATTTCTAACACTTCTGAACCTCAGATTTCAACACCATCATTGCCTACAAATTTAGAATGATGAGGACTACAATTATATCCGATTGGTTTCTAAAAATTTAGCTGAAAATCATTCAAAAAGGGGAGAAAAATCCTAGAAAGGTAAGATCTAAATCTCTCACTTAGAGTCATTAAATTAGAAATCTGACAACATAGATGGGTTCAAAAGGTGGAAAAACATCAGGATATGAAATTTGGCTGCCATCTAACAACTTCTGTATGTCGTGAACAGTAAATTCGACCGTCGTGAATAGTAATTTTCGGCGGTGAACAGTAATTCCCGGTAGTGAATAGTACTCCACAGTGACCAGTGTTGACTAAGCTCCCGGAGGCTAAATTTCGCGAATCTGAAGTCATTTTCAAGGTTTTTGGATCCTCTAGACTCGAGTTTGGGGTCTATTTTTCCAAATTCGGACTGAAAATGTAGATTTTAGGGTTGTTCAACTTGAAACCCTAACTTTGTGAGTGAATAGTTCTTTCTATGATTTGTCTTATACTCTTTTTGATCTTTAAATGAGTACATAATTATGTTTATAAATATTTACACTTTTATATACTTCTTGAAATGCATTAAAATTATTTGAATTGTTTACAATATGGAATATAGTTCAAGAAGAGTATAGTTTTGAAAATAGATTTATGAATTCATGGTATATCTGATTTCACATGTATTTCTCATTAAATGATAAATTGAATATTTATGCACGTGGCATTGATTTATAAAACCAAATGATTGCCTCGAGAAAGAGCATGTATATGTGATAAACTCTAAATGGGTAATTTATGACAGATGATCTGTATTGAGACTGAAATTCTGTATTATACTGAAAGCTCTGTTTTGAATAATATGGAATATGTGCATATGATAATTTTGTGGAGGAATCCTATTAGAGACACTGTCTGCTTATAGCAGATAATATTAGCCTTGGTGCACCTTGATACCTCAACTAGTAGGTGTGGTGCTAACCTCGTGTGAGGGCCAACACACGGGATATGATATGTGATGGAGAGCAGAATGCCTCCTATCTGGGCGAAATGCCTGTTATATGAGATGTGATTTGCCTTCCCTTGCTTTGTGCTTGGGGAATTGCCCATATTAGAGTCCCTTCGCGTGTCCTCTTAAATGGTGGTAGGGCAAACATTGGTTGATATGTTAAGTATAGGCAAATCGTACATCAACAAAATACGGAAGAGGTTGAACTCTGATATGGTGGTTTTGATATGAGATCCTCCTAACATTTTTATAAGAAATATTTTTAATGCATATCACTATTTGATTGACAATCATATTGTATCATATATGGATACAGATATTTGAATTGATTTGAACTGAGAATATTTGAAAATGCGAGTCCTATATAGATGTACTTCTGAACTGTAATTTCTGATATAATAAGTTTTAATTAATGAGTACATCCATATGTTGGTCTGAAAGGTCATAGGAGGTATTATCTGCTCACTAAGTTGTCAAACTCACTACACGATATTTTCACTTTTTTTTTCCAGATAAAGATACAGAGGTTGGTCTTGTAGTTACGTGATCCGTTAGGTGTTATATTTTCTAGATGAGCCTACATTACTTCCAAGGCTCAAAATGTTTTAAATATTATGTCATTATAATCTAGAGTGTACTCTGAACGTCATAGGTAGGATTCCTGCTTCTGCTGTAATATTGTTAAGTGTAGTTTTGACATGTATAATTAACTATACTGGAAACTTATAAACGTATGAAATTTTTTTGATATGTGATATTGTGAGCCGTATGCAAATAAATAAGTTGTGAGATTTTCTGATAGATGTGTTATTCGCATTCCATTAAATTGAGGCATGACAAGATTTCTGTAAAAGTCAATAATGCGAGGTATAGTAAAAATGAAAATAAAAGTAACGGAGAGAATTAAAGTGCAAATGTGATCGTGAAAACATGCATGCATTATATACAATAATGTCTGTGTCTACTCCTTCCTTCCGTTTTCTTTAATGCCAAGTTACACACAAGTGTTTGGTTCCTTAACCATTGAAATATTCTACCATACCAATCTTTAAGAATTGATAATGGTTAATTAACAGCCAGTAACATTTTGAAAAGCATAATTACTATTAGTAATAAATAAAAGCAACCGATAGATTGGAGATAATTTTTTTTTTATGCATTTGTAATTTAAACAACTATAGATTGAGATATATGTTTATCTCATATATACTAGTTAATATCTAATAATGCATAGACACGTGTTTCTTCTCCCACAATAAAGGCGTAAACAATTATTCACATCTTAGGTTTAATTAGATTCGATAATAATTTTTTTTAAACATCCAGAAAAAACAAAGAGTTGTAGCAATTAGATTCTATACATCTAGTTCGACTCCGCTCCTACCCTATTTTTTTAAACTTGTTATTTGAAGTTTTCTGATATTTTTATTTGTTATTATCCCACGTGGATAAAATCAATCTAAATCAATTAGTTAGACCAAATTATTGCATAGAAATATTAAAGGAGGAGGTCATAATTAGGGCCTATATCATAAAATCCACAAAATAAAAAAGACATATATAGTAAAATTGTAGCCATAAAATACAACCCTCATTAAAATGCATACAATTCTCTCATACGCTGTGGAGACCGTGAGAAAAAAATATATTTTAATTCCAAAGGAGCTATAATTGGATATAAAATTGTTTGTGGTACAAAAAGATTCTATAAAAATGGAAAAAAGTCCAACCTTTAATTGTAGTTTGAACTATAATGATTGACGTAATTGGAAGTAATCAATCATATGCATTACGATATTGAAATGTGTAGAAGCATATTCAATTAATGTAAGAAAATTTGTATCCAAGTACCAGTTCAAAAAGCGATTGATTCAATAGAGTGACTTAGACTTTAAACATTGCCAGTTATTAATTCAACCAGCTGAAACAATTAAGTCTTCATTAAATATATTACTGGCAATAGAAATGTCCATCGCTTAAAAAATATTTTGGTAGTATTAATATTGATTGATATTACTCCCCATTGCTAGTTTGCTTTTTATTTAATTGAATATATAATTATAGTATCTTAAAATAATGGTGAGGATCTAGTTTATAAATGCTCATGTGATCAGCTGTTTGTTGGAATTTTGTTAGATTCTTGGTAAAAAAAACTCAATGGTTGGATTTGCAGAAGCAAATTTGACGTCTCAAAAATTGAGTTTATAAAGACTAGTGTGACTTTCTCACTTGTATGTTGATTACCCTTAATATACAAAATTCTTAAGTTGTTTGATTAAGGAGAGGACTCATAGGATGAGGTGTATTTCGAATCCGAAACAAGTTGTTTGTTAAGTTTTGATATGCATACTTATTTTCATATGAAAATGATTTCAAAAAGAACTTATGGATCATTCTCACACAAATTTTATAATTTTTTTTTACCACCCAATTCAACCACTTTTATTACATGCTAAACATTGAACTAACACAATAAAACCGGGTGGGGTTATTGGCACTGGTAATTGTCTATTCACGGTACTCGTTGTCAACTAACTATCTTTCTTATTTCTAAGAGTACCCTTAATTAAGTTATTTTTATATAATAGAAAAACCTAATTAATTTACGTTTAAATTGTCCATTCACAGTCCTAATTAACTTCTATCCTTGTTACTTTTAAAATTTCATAATTTCACGGACAAATGTTTTTATGATTTACCCACTTTTATCCTTTTCTTCTCTACTTTTTGATTAAAACTTTTTTTGTTATGTAATATAAAATACGATATATTTCAATTCAACTGTTTATTTGTACTCTTAATCAACATTAATTTTTTTACTTATAAAATTAATATTTATTTATATTTACTATTTTAATTTTAAACTTATCATTTTTAAAAGGGAAAATCACACTTTACTCCATTAGGTATGACCTGTGTTCAAATTTAATGTATGATCTTCAAATCCTAATTTTTACTTCCCTAATCTTTTAAAACCCAACATTTACCCCCTAACTTTTTCACTTTATTTGAAAGATAGAGAGATAAAATGTTGAGTTTTGAAGATCATTTATTAAATTTTTCTTCAAATTTGGGTTGTAAACTCTTACTTCAATTGGATGACCCCATATGTTTAAATTTCTTAAACTAAGTTTCCATCTATTCTATATTTTAAAAACTATTTTAGAATAGCCTTTGATGGAACTCTGTTTAAGATATTCATAGCGGTTTTCAAGGCTTCACTCCAAAGAGATATAGTGAGACTTGAATTACTGACCATGCTTTTCACCATGTCCACTAAGGTATAATTTCTTCTTTCAACCACATCATTTAGTTAGAGTGTGCCTATAATTAAGTACTAAGCAAAAATGACATCTTGAAGGAATTTAGCAAATGGATTTACTACTTTTCCTTTATATGTGTGTCAACCATAATATTCACATTTGTTTGATCTTACTATCTTTATTTTCTTTTACTTTGTTTCTCTACATATGTTTTAAAAAATTTAAAGGCATTAAGTGCCTTTGACTTATCAAACAATAGATAAAGATACATATATCTTGAATGGTCATTAATGAATGAGATGAAATATCTTTAACCATTTAGACATGGGGTAAGAAAAGGACCAAATATATCTATATGTATGATCTCAAAAAGCTTACTATGTTTCTTGGCACATTTAGTGGACTTATTAGTCTGCTTACCCTTTATGCAATCTACAGTACCAAAGTCAGTAAAATTAAGGTCCTCTAAGATCTCTTTGTTTACTAACTTTTTAATTCTCTTAATGGAGATATGTCTCAATCTTTTATGCTAGAGTAAAAAGAAATTTTCATTTGCAATTGTTTGCTTAACACCAATATTGGTGTTGTGTAGGGTTAATAGACTTGACTCAAAAGTGAGGTGTAGATAAATATTATATAAATTATCAACCATAGTTCCAAAACCAACAATTTTATCTTCCTTCAAAATATTAAATGAAACTCAATAAAAGTTAAAACAATATCCTAAACAACTAAGTCTTGAAATTAAAATTAAAATTTTAGAAAATAAAGGTACATAAATTGTATTTTCAAGATCTAAACTAAATCCAGTTTTCAATAAAAGTCTATAGGTCCTCATTGCTTCCACATGTGAAAGCATCTAATTTCCCAAATAGATGCCATATTGTTCACTTCCCACAGGTTTTGGAAACCCTACAAATGATTAGCAATATGAATTGTAGTACCAGAATTAATCCACCAAGTATTGCTATGAGCTTCCATGAAACAAGATTCGTCGCATACAAAGGTAAAATTACCTTTTTGGGTGAGCCCCTTCTTATACCTAGTACGACTCTTCTTCATGTGTTCTAGCTTCTTACAAAAGTAGCAACATTTTTCTATATTTCCATTCTACTTTTACATACATATATATATATATATATATATATATATATATATATATATATATATATATATATATATATATATATTACTTACCAAGAACACTTTTAACTTTCTTGGCATTTCTCTTATCATGATTTACCAGGTGAACACTTTCAGGTGTCTCATATTTCAACATCTATTTCTCTTGAACACACATAGTCAAAAGTTCATTAACAGATTATTTTTCATTATTTGTGTTGTATGAAATTTTAAACGGTTTATACTTAGCAAGGAGAGAGTTGAGAATGAAATGCTCCAAGAATGACTCAAATATTTCAACCTCAAGGGATGTCAATTTGGTAATAACATCCTTTATTTCCATAAAGCACTCATGCACACTCATGCTTTTATCATGCTTTATGCCTGAAAGATTTTTCATAAGGGTGATGACTTATGCCTTTTTAGATCTCACAAATTGCTTTTCAATTGTTTTTATATAAGCAGTAGTTGTATCACATTAAGGGATAAAACCCTTAATGGTCTTGCTTATGTGAGAATTAATGAGCATTATATTTAAGCAATTAAATCGCTCTCGCTATTCCTAGTGAGCTCTTTGGTCTTGGGTACTTTCTTTGATTGGAACAAGCATAACCTCATTCACACAAATGCCAAGTCTAAATCCTAGCATCCAAGAGTCAAAATAGTTATCACTAGTCAACATTGGAACATAAGAATTACTTTGCAAACAAGCACTAACAGGAAAAACTATAGTTCCCAGGATAAACATACATAAATAGTAACCTTCCTAAGGGTAGAGCTTGCAAAACATGCATAGAATTTATTTTAACTTTAATATAAAAAATAAAACTAATAGATTTAATAAAATATTGCACATTTATGGGCATAGGAAACATTTTATTTTAACACCTTATCCATTATCTTGATCCAATTAACTCGCCAAAATAATCACTCCCTTGTGGGGCCAAGCAACTATTTTAATTATTTAATTGCAAAAAATTAGATATCATTTATCTTCACTAATCACTAATACTTTATGTGGTTAAAAACATACATGATTACAAGCTTAAGATGCTATGGCAACCCTTAAGGATATGATAATGGAGTATTCAATGCTATATAATTTATTAAGGCATATAGTGCGACCTTAAACAACATATCCTTTATCATACAACATGCTAAAGAAAAATGCATATAACTTAACAGCATTGAGCTTTTGAATTTAAGGAGTATAAAAAAGAGATATAGAAATTCAATAAACTATATGTGTAATTTTATCTTTTACCTCATCTTTTCACATACATAAGATAATATGGATACAACAACTTAAAGCAACAAGTTCTCGACATGCAGTAACAAACTTTATTAAGTAACCAATAACCATATCAATAGAGATAATCAAACAAGTCACTTATAATAAGAAAAAGCATAAGAGCACCAGTAATAATGCAAATGTTACAGTCACTAAGGCATTGTCTCTGCAATTTGCACACGTCCATACTAAAGGTGTTGGGTTTGAGTCTGGGTGTGTGCAACTTGAAATTCTTTTTAAGACGCTATTTATCATCTTCAACCTCCAACTGTGTCACCTTGACTCGGTTGTTACGCACAAGAAAATCCAAAATTTTCTTTCCATTTCGTCATCCAAAAATGACTTTTCTTGTATTGAAATTCTAAAAAAATAATTTTCTAATGTTTTATAATCTCAATTTCTCTAAAAAATGCCAAAGAATTCATAAAAAATTCTGATAAACTAGAAATGTGGTGTGCTTTAATACTTTCTAAAGGAAAAGATTTTAATGCTTTGAAAGCAATTTTGATAGAACAATATCCATAATTAGGCTTTAAAATAAATAATGAAGAGATAATGATTACCAACAAAGCAATAGAGATTTAAACCAAAGTGTTGTTCAGAACTTTATGCAAGTAAAGTGAACAATGCTAAAAGAGAAAACAACTTGTAAGCTTATGAATTTCTTTTCTGAAGACTTGAGAATTTTAGCAAGATAAACAAGAGAAACACCTCCAGAATTTTTTTATAAAGTATTCCTTGATACAACCACATATAGGAGATCTATATAATTAGATATTGGATAGACAAAGAAGCAGTCATTAAATGGCAACAAGGCAGAGGTATAACCATGCTCTGATACCAAACGAAATCATAAAAAATTATATAACATATGATTATAATTATAACATAGTGTAATACTAACCTTTAGCCATTAATGCATAACATTAAAATCTTCTGTTGTAGAGTGTGTTTAAAGAACTAATAGAGTGCTTCTAACCTATGCCTTGAATGGATGGAACATCACAAGTGTATATCTTAATACTAGGCTAGGGACCCTATCAAATAGTTATTTTTAAGAGTTTTCATCCATAAAGGAAACTAACTTCTAGTAGTTACTTCATAGTAACTAACTCTCACAATTAACCAATTACTGGAGTCATGGGATAGTGGGTAACTTAAACCCACTCAAAAATTATCTGATAAATAATTATTTAATAATTATCTAGTAAATAAATTAATTATTTATCAATGGGCTGCCTTAGTCTCTAAAGAGATGTGGCTAACAGAGTATTCTTATCTTGTCAATATGTAGACCTCATGGCCTCACAAGAAGAGAGCTTCCTCACTATAGCTTGATCATCCATCATCTTCTTCATTGAATAAGCCAAAGTGAGAGTCACAGCTAATGGTAGCTTTTTTGGTATTGCAACCATAACAATAGTAACTATAGCAGCAACAATTCTCACAACTGCATTTACTATATCATCAAACTTGGTCTTGCTCTCATTGAACTCTTTATTCACATTACCATCTTTTGTGGTTCTATTGAAGTAATGAATCAATATAACAAGAAGGAAAGCCATACCTAGAGCAACATTTCCTATGGATAAAGTGAGTTTACTGAGCCTTGCTTGTAATGGGGTTTCCTTATTGGTTTCTCTACTTATGGAACTCATCATTTGGCCTTACGTTGTGTTCATACCAATAGAAGAAACGAGCATTTTTGCATACCCATCAGCAACCTTTGTCCTAAAGAACAAGAAAGGGTGTTGTTGTTGATCTCCATATGATCACTCTTTCTTGTCATGCTTGACTCATCAAATTGTAGAGAATGGCTTCTAACCTATCAACAGGAACTTGATCTCTAATATTCAAGCTAACAATGTCCTTTACTATAATTTAATATATTGAAATCTGTTGGCGTCAACCACTTCTTACGACATTAATTTGAATGTTGTTGTCTGTTTTGTCTGAAAGATACAACAATTATAAGAAACATAGCAATAAAGATGCTTCCTTCATCAGACCAACCTTCTTTGAGTCTATTTTCTTTGATGTCAAAGCCAAGAAATAAAGCAACACAAGCAATGAGGATGTGAATGGTGGGATCCTTGAACGGTTCCACCATGAAATGAAAGAAACCTTTGAAATGTAGTTTGGGGTAAGTGTTGGAACTAGACACTTGATGTCGGTGTATGATGTCATTGGTAGCATCATCGTTGCTTTTGATTTCATAATCAACATTTCTATCAAGAGCAAAGGCGCACCACCAAGATTTTTTAGGCTCTCTAGATTCTTCTCCTTGACAAGATGGGCAAGAGTGGTTTGGTTAACATTGAAGGAATAATGATTTGGGTTCAAATCAATAAGGGCGTATGAGGAAAAAGGTGACAACTTTGGTTTTTTCATGGTAGGAAGTTTGAAGTGGGACAAGAGGGCTTTGGAACAATAAATGCTAACAAAAGCATAATGCTATCTTTGGTTTAGTTTGCTAAGGTTCTTAGGTGTATTGAGAAGTACTTGAATTCACTCCAAATTGGCAACAAATGCCATGAACATACTTTGAATAACCAAAAAACAAAGGAAAAGTAAGAAACAATGATTACAAGAGATCACTGAAATTTATTGGAGTTTGAAAAGAACTTGGAGTGCTAATCAAAGCTATTTGAAGTATGAATACAATAGTTTTAGAAGTTGAAGAAGACTCAATGAATGCAAGGGATGTGTACATGGGCTTAGGAGCTGCAATACTTTGTATTATTTATATAATTTTCTAAAATACTCTATACATAACTTTTTATTACACAAAAAAAAAATTTAAAGTTTGCTATATGTATTTGATTTAGTTAATTTTTTTTATTTAAGCATATATGTGTCAACCTTTTAATTCTCTATTTGTGTAAAATTTGGCCCACCATATACTTACTCTTTATTTACAAGTGGGAATGCTTTCCATTGTCATATTCATGCTGCCTTCCAACATGGTGAAGTGAATTGTTAATGTCTCTCTCTCTCTCTTGGACCAATGAAATCAATTGTTAGTTGTTCACTAACATTTTGTATAAGAAACATGTTGTAGCCTCGAGGGTTTGACGAAATACCAAAGAAACGCGTGGATCCATGCCAGAAGTGGGGCTTGATTTCTTACTATCCAAGTTAAGGAAAAGCCAGAGGAGTTCGACCTAAAAGGAAGACAGGAAAAGTAAAAGTAAAAAAAATTTCTTAGTTAAGAGATTTGTCTAAATATCGGTTGAATTAATTGGATTATTTAATTTGATCGAATAATATTTCAGTTAAAAATTAATATTTGTTACCTATCAAAATTTTAAAAATTTGAGCTATGTCAAATCAATCAAATCGATTGGATTATGTTAGAGTTAAGTGATAGAAAAGATTTATCAAAAAATAGTGTAAAAACTAGATGGTTGGGTTAATTGGATTCGATTTAAACATAGTCTAAAAAAATATACTTGACACCTCAAATTAATTTAAAATTATTTTAAAACTTGAAATATTTTTGTTGACTAGATTCGAATATAGTTATGCTCGTCCCTAGATTTTTCCTTTCATATTCACCGTTGTTGGTAGCTCCAATAGTTTGGGTGTGTTTTGCCCTTAAAAGCAAGTCATTTATATGCAAACTAGCTTATTGAAAATAAAATAAATGTTTGAAAATATATTTAACAAAATTTAAGGAAAAAATATTTTTTAAAAATAATTAAAATCAATTTTTATAAAAATTTAAAAGAACCTCATAATTATTGATGGTCATAGATTAAAAATGAAGTATAAATTTCATTTATATCAATTTAATTTGAAAACAAAGATAAAAAAAATTAAATTTTTATTTTTACAAAATAAATATATTTCTAAATATTAAATATTTGAAACAAAAAAATAGAAACTAAAAACATTTTTAAAAATCAAATGACGAGATCCATATATTTAAATGTTAACAAGTTTTACTATTGATTGAGATTATATTATTTACTATATAAATAACTTATTTTTTATTAATAAATTGAACTTGAATTATTCATATGACTAGTATCTGAAGTGAAGTGATCTCACTCAAAACTTTAGATATAATCACATCAATAATTCATAAAAGGAATATTTTTAAGTGGCATTATTTTTGTTTTAAGGATATTGTTTTAGGGATGAATATTTTTACAAGCTAAGAAAGGAATGCATTGAAGATTTAGTTAGCTTTGCAAAATTGAAAGATATTCTTAACCGTCATATATTAAGAAACACTATAAGAAACTGAAATTTCAATGGCGACTTTTCTGTGGCAACTATAGAAAGTCACCACTAAAAGGTATTTTAAGTGACGACCTTCACGAGTTGCCACTGAAAGTGTATTTGTAGTGGAGATTATTAATAGTCGCCACTGAAAGACGAACTTTCAATGGTGACTTTCTATAGTCGCCATTAAACATACATGTCAGTGGTGACCTAAAGTCGCCACAAAAAGTAGAAAATTATTTTTTATCATTTTTTTCTCTTTTTAAATTTAACAAAACTATAGTTTTAGTTAAAATATATAAAATTTTAGTTATAATATAAAAAAATATGTTAAATATTTACTAATAAAAAAATTCAATTTTTTTTTTAACTTGAGTTAATTTTTTTATTAAATACTAAATTAATAAGGTAAAATTTTAAAAATCAAATTAATAATGTATATATCTTTGAAAATTCAAAATAATTATTTTATTTAAAAAAATGATAAAGGAAAAAAATTATTTTTATTGAAATAAATTAAAGAAAATTTTTAAAAAAATTCAAATATATTTTCTCAAAACCCATGAGCATATATATCTTTAAGTATGAAAATTGTACTTAAATAATTCTTACAATTATTGTATGTCTAAATAAAATCTCCCAAAAGAGAAGCAGCTTTGAGGTTTAAATTAAATAATTTACAAAGTCATTATACAATTAATTAAAGAATGACGAAATAATTAATTACATTTAATGATTTCAGGCATATATTATTCTTTGTGATTGTGCCTTTTTTATTTTTGTTAGGAATTAACTTCGTAATTTTCTTTACATTTGAAGTTTTGAACTATAATATAATTAATTATTTTAAATAATCAAATATAATGAAGGATATCAGAATTGATGTTGACGACAACATGTGCAAAAAATTTATTAAGTTTATTAATATTATCTTTTAATCTCCTTTTTGTTCCTATTACTTGATCATTTTATCTTTATTGAATTTTGTCTAATTTTATCTTTTTATTGTTAGAAAGTGTAATTGTTATTAATTTTTCCGTACTTGATTACCACATGATTTTTCTCAAAATTGGAAGTTAAATCAATTAAAAACTTCTCTACAGTAATGTCACAGCCCCAAATGATGGAACACATGACCGGCACGGCATAAGGGTTTCCCCCTAGCCGCAAGCCTAACACATAGCATGCATAAATATCCAGCACACAATTCAGAGTACATAATAAATATAATTGGCCACATACGCCACATCCAATATAAGAAAATACTGTATATATATATATATATATATATATATATATATATATATATATATATATATATATATATATATATATATATATATATATATATTTCATGAATCCAACATCCTTGATTCAACTTAGCCCATGGCCTCATAGTACAAACATTATTGTAAAACGTAAAACCATTTTTCAAACAACACAAGAAGCGAGGATCCTGCCTGTAAGTTCATGGAGATACACTAGACATACACTTAAACTATACAACCAATACAACGGAGTGCCCAAACTGGGGCTCACCAATACTATATTTAGCCTCCTATGGAGCTGTAGCTGGATCAGTGTTTCTTTGACTATCTGTGGGGAGAAACAGAAGAGGGGTGAGATTACCACATCTCAGTGAATGGATAAATCATACTATAACAGAAACAGGGCAAACTAAGCACGAATATTTCACAATTAATTAAATAATTGAAATCAAAGTATAGAAAACATTAAACATTTAACCGTAATTTATTGAAAGAATGCTAAACAGTTCAAATGATAAATCAGGATTAAATCAATAACTGTAAGCAAATCAATTATGCATGGTAAGTAATAAATGAAGATACTTATGCAATAACAATGATGAATGAGCTTGTTTAGAAATATTTAATCTTTAAGAAAAATGCATCAGTTTATTGGAGGTCTTTCCTGACAGATCTATCATCTCCCCCAAGCACACAGCAAGGGTAGGGTAATCACTGTAGGCGTAGACATAAGTCCACCCTAAATTTTCTCAAGCACATAGCAATGGGTATGGCAATCACTGTAGGCGAAGACATAAGTCAACCCTAAATTTCCCCAAGCACATAGCAATGGGTATGGCAATCACTGTAGGCGAAGACATAAGTCAACCCTAAATCCCTGTGTCTTAGGCAGTCATATGCCCGTCACCGTATCCTAGGCCGAAGCCTTAACATGATTATGGTGTACCAGGGCTAGCACTACCTGCGGCTAGCTAACAGTGATCTAAAAGGGTCCTTCCAATAGAAAACATTTGAAATATGCTATTCAAAAAGTTTAAAGTAAAACATTTCAATAACTTTACAATAAAGCTATAATTCTCCATCTAGCTCTTTTCATGCATAAAATTCCGTTCTAAAATATATCTCATCCATGAATTCCCATGGAGACCTTTAAAATCATAAACTTTCCCTTTTTAAACATAGATCGTCCGTAGACATTACATAGATACTTGTCATGCATCAAATCACTTCATGGCTAACTTAGTTCATTTCTATGACTAAGTTCGCATTTCTATAAATCTAGCTCAAATGGAGAATTAATAGTCTAGATGCTTGCCCTGCATACCTAGGGTTCAACTAGGATTGAAATTTACAATTTCTAACATGGTTGGAACATATTGGTTTTCAAAGCAGTAAAACAATTTAACATACATTCCAACTAGTTAAAATCATACGAGAGAGTTATAAATCAAATTTCTAAAACATGCGCTATAGTATGAAAAACCCACTCACCGTACTAGAAGTCCAACAACGAGAATTTCACCTCGTGGTGGCTCAACAACCTAGAAAATATAGACATAATATGAAAATTAGATAAATTCTAAACGTCACTATTCACTCGCTGGAAAATACTATTCACTCACAGGAAAATACTATTCATGCCGAAACCTAAAAACCCTATATTTGAGCATAGAAACTAATTCTAAGACTATCTACGGGAAGAATTTCGGTAAAAACGAAGCCTCAAACGCAATTGGACAGAGTTTTACCTTTGGAGGTACTATTCACGCGATTTTCCGGCGACCTTCCAGCGACTTTCCAGCGAAATTGATCGGTGGGTTTTGAAGTACTCGTTGCCACGAGTCCAACGGTCCAGACGGTTCGTCAATCGGAGGTCCGTAGCTCCAAATATGAGGGTTTGAAATTGAAGAGGAAAACGGGAAAATGGGGGGCTGCGTTTTTTCTTTCTCTGGTTCTCTGGTATCCGTATGCACATATATGTGCTGATGCTACAGTAAATTTTTTTGTTTTTTTAAATAATAATAATTATTAAATAATTTATAATAAGATTTTCTTTTATAAAAATTCATATAAATTCCGTTTTTCATCATAAAATATCCTAAAAATTTCTAAAAATTTCCTTTCTCATAAATCTTTAGTTAAACTCTCACATCATAATTTTTCTTGATAAAAATAGTAATAAAACAAATTTCTAAACAAATATCTTTATTTATATTAAAAGAAAGAGTATTTCTAAAAATACCATAAAAATTCAATAGAAGCCGGTATAATTATTTTAAGCAACACAATACTTCTTTTACTTAAAAATTCACTTACTTTTAACAAATCATAATTATTTCTACATAATAAAAATATATTTGCTTATAGCGCGCCAAAACATAACTTCTAATATTTTTTTTTCTATGTAATAAATATACATATTTTCTACGGTTCTTATCTCTATTGTCAAAATTCTCTCTTTTATTTTAAATTTCCTTTTCATTAAATTTTACGGTTATTACAAGTAATATGAAAAATAAACAAAATAATTATACTTCTTTCGCCAATTGAAATTAAACTGTTGATAGAAATTAATAGTGCAAATTTATTTTCTTACTAGAAAAATAAATTGAGCCCCTAACAGAATGAAAGAGCATATCAGAATTTACCAGATAGTTTTAATAAATAGATATATTATAAAGAAGTGACTTTACAATAATCTATAATCAAGGTTTATGCACTTTAAAAAATTAAAGTACTTCAGTTGAAAGAAATAAACTATTAAGAAAATTTAGAAAAATAATTGTTCTACTTATTTAAATATAACTAATTATGCTTAAATTTATAATAAGTTCATAAAGATATTTCATATCGTGATTTTCTTAAAATTAAATAAATAAATAGTAATAAAAAATTACCACAAAAATCAAATATTTAATTGATTTAAAATAATATTTTTTAAAATTTTAATATAATATTAATAATATAAATATATAAAATTATATTAAAATTAATTCGAATTAGTGTCTTAATTGAATGTATAAAATTTCAACAGCATTTAACAATAATTTTTTTTATGTCTATCTTTTTGTCTTCTTAATTCTTTCGAAACATCTATCTTTAAGGGTCCGTTTGGATAGCAGAACTTATAGTTTATTAGAGCTTATCTATCAGTATAAGTACTTTTATGTTAAAAAAATAGTGTTTAAATTGGATATTATAAGCTACTTTTATGTTAAAAACTTATAGCTTATTAGAGCTTATCAATTTTCAATAAACTAATTTTAACTTATTTTATTAGTCAGTTTTTAAAGTTTATTGAAAAAAGCGTATATGGAAGCTCAAATTCACATGACTAAGACGCTATTTTACATTTTTACAAGTTAAAATTTCATCAAAACTATACCATTTACCTCTCTCCTTCCATCAAAACTATATTCAAATGTTTTTAAAAAAATTTATAAATTTGAAAAATATTTTTTCAAGTATGTATTCAAATACTAAATAACTTAATTTAAAAGGTCTTCTTCTATAAGCGATTTTTACATAAGACCTTATTCTATAAGTGTTTAAATAATTTGTATACCCAAACTGGGCCTAAGTCTTGCTCTGTCTCCATGTGATTATTATTATATCTCTATTTTTAAGCATTTCTTTCAAGTACCTTATTTTCTTTTTGTCTGATCTCAATTTCTTTTTTTATCATTTTTTTAATTTCTTCTTTAAAATAAAGACAATAAAAGAAAGTAATATCATGAGCATGAAAGGAGAGAATAAGAAATTAACAAAAAAAATTTGACTTGTAAGAGAAAATCTGAGTAATGAATAAGACATACTTGAACAATTTAGTGTTGAATGTAATGTGATGCTACTTTTATCTATTTTCAAATTATCATTTTTTTTAAAATTAATTTTATTCTTTTCTATCGAAATAAAAGTATTTCTCTCGAAACATCTCGTAATATGATATTTTTAATTGAAATGGTATTATTTCTTAATAAATACTCTGTTTCGTTTCGATAACTCTATTTTATTTCGGTGATTTCAAAAATAAAAATATTTCGATCGTTTCGATAGAAAAGAAAAGAAATTTAATTTCTATCTAATCTAAGATGGCTCACTCCTATTTTACTATGTTAATTATCACTACACTTAAAATTTATTTTAGATGTATTTAGTTTTTTTATGTATGTTTTCATCAGCTGTTGTATTTTACAATATATATAATTTTATCTTTTACAGCACAAAAATTTAAACCCACATTTATAAAATATTCAAACTATTTATCACTTAATCGTACAAGATATTTTCACCTTCATTTTCAGACACCATTTTGAGATTACCTACACAAATTTATATACAATTATTTACAAATGTCAACCAAAACTAACAATTTTGGTTTATAGATTTATATATTTAATTAAGTTTACTTTGTCGATTTTTTTAAATTCACAATTTAAATTAACTTTATTTTTTTGTTTTTTAAATTATCGCATTTTATATTTCTTTCATTAAAAAATTCAAAAGAAATTTGAAAAACTTTATCCTTCAACCCATTTTTTTCAATTATTCCTTGAATTAGAATTAATTTTTTTATAACATCATAAAATACCTAAATAAAAAAAACTTCTAACAAGTCAATAGGAGAGAAATGCAAAATAAATTTGCTAATAAAAGCAAATAAAAATACTAAAAATTCTTAAACCCATCTAAAAACAAACAGATTAAAAAATAAAAATTCTTAAATTTATTTAAAAAAAGATATAATAAAAGAGTTATTTGAACACACAAAATAAAGAGAGAGAGAGAGAGAGAGAGAGAAAAAAACAAATGCTAATTTTTTTTTTTCTTCAAACCCACCCCATTTTATTAATGACATTGTAATCTTAAGATAATGAAAATAAACTATAATCCTTTTTTAATTAAATTATCCAATGGTCAAATATTAGCACCCAACTAGCTACACCAAAACTTAACATCACTTGTGCCCCTATAAGCCGTAAAACCAATCAAAATTCAGAAGGAGCATGTACCAAATGAGCCTCTAAGCCTCTCACTTTCTTCCACTTAAAAAATTCCCCTTCCCCTGTTGTTTTCCCTCTCCCGTTTTCATTGTTTCCCTCTCAACGTACTTATATATATTGGCCCTAGAGTGTTAGAGAGAGAGAAGGCACTAAACACTTGTTAACCACCACTTAGGCTAAAACCCTTTTATATGTGCAGTTGAGGGATGTAAACTGAAGTATCAAGCTCTTTGAGTAGTCTTGAGTTGTTAATAATGTGGTTTGTGCAACCACTATAAAAAATTCAAGCCTCCTCTATGTCATGAGTAGAAACTTGAGATGCTACAAAAAGACTATCTTCTACTTCACTCTTAGAAACATTAGCTTGTTGTTTTTGCTTGAATTGCTCTGAACTTTGGCCTTAATTGAACTTGCAAAACATTTCAAATTTCTTATAGCATCTGCACTACATTTATAATTTTTACTTTGCTCTCATATTACTTTCTGATTGATATTTAGTGCAAATATGTTATGTTTTCTTATGTACAAATAATAATACTTCATATCTTTATTTGGGTGCTTATAGGAGGTTGCTGATTTGAAAGCAAAGCTTGAGATATGTGATGTTGAAATTGCGAGAAGTAAGAAAACAAACGAGCTGAATCTTTTTCCACTCAGGAGTGTCAACCCTGAACTGTATGTTTTTCTTTACCTTTGCTGCTTTGCATTACTTTGTTGCACTCGTTCAATATTGTTTTTACATGTGCTTGTTCTCCATGATGTAAGTTGTTGAAAGTCATGAGGATTTTTCGATTGTCAATGGTGTATCAAGACCACCGGTGGGCTAGACCCAAAATTGGTGTGGCAGTTGGTGGGGTGGCTGCCATAGTGAAACAAGGTGGTAATTTTTGAAACATTTGAAAGTTATTAAATGCACATATATAAAATGAATAAGAAATGATGTTTTATATCATGACAAATGACCTTTCCTTATTTTTTTTCCCTTAATAATTGTGGCAAAAGTGAATTATATCTTAGCTAAAACCAAAACGCACCATAAAAAAAAGAAGAAAGAGAACATACATCTTTTGGCAACTTAAGAAGAAATTATGGAAAAGGAGACTCAGCTTGAGTTTGGGTGAGGAGTGACTCAGTGATGATTTAGGAGGTTTTTTTTTTCAATAATTGATTTCAAGAAAGAAAAGAGTAAATAAAGATGCCTCTATTTAGCCATAGAGATTGATCATCATGCGTGAGTTTTCAGAGTTCATTCTGCATGGATTTTTGGGGGTTTTTATTGTGTTATTTTCAGTCAGATAATGCTGAATGACCTTTGAGCTAAAACTACAAGCCCATTGGTTGGCTAATGGCTTCATGTAAGAGTTATGTCTCTATGTTAAGAACACCATAATTACTCTAATACCGATTTTTTGATTTTCAGCAACTCAACATAACAAACTAAATTATGTTTCTTATGATGCATATTACATTGCAACCGTAGGCCTTGAAAAGTGTGTAAACTCATGATATCAATAAACTTACCACCACGTGTAGAAGGAAAGAGTGTGGGAAATACTTGCAAATGTGTGAACTTTAAATAAATAATATGATATGAATAGAAAACATAAAATAGTTTATAGATTAAAAAATTAATAAAATTCCAACTCAAAATATTTTGGTTGAAAATGTATAGTGTATAGTACTAACTAATATCTATGTATAGGTACGTATGTGTATAAAAGAATTTTTTTTTCATTTTTGGGACTTCTCCATATGTTAGGTACTTGTTCCTTTAATGAAGAAAACTAGTTTCATATGTAAAACAATATATGTGGAAAGTTTGGGTTGCAGGAAGTTTCACACACACACACACACACACAGAGTATGATTCAAATTCAAAATACTACACTAATAGAGTATGAGAAGTATTAGTTCTATAGTTTTAATAGCTATGAAAATGCCTTGAAAAACTAAAAAAAAAAGAAACAAATACTTTCTCAACCAGTCAACCTTTTCATGAAAAGTGAAAATATTAAACCCACGTATCATTTAACACTCAATTATATGAAAAGAACAAATAGTGTCTTGCCTTAACATATGCATGTGATTTTGGCCTTAATTTGTTTTGCCCCTAAAATAGTAACCGCATTCAACCACATTAATTCAGTCTTTAGAAAAAATTGCTTAGGTTTTATAAAAATTCTTTGAATTTATTTTTTGGTAGGTAAAAGGGAAAACTTGAAGGCAAAACTGGCGCATAAATATTAAGTTGGGACTACTTAGTACTCACCCCATTCAATGGAATAAAACCAATATAGAGTTCACAAAGTTATATGCCCATACTTAGTACTCACCCCATTTAAAGAGGACTTAACCGCTAACCGTGTCTTTTTTTAGAAGATACATTAATTAATTTAAAGGTATTTTTTTCCTTTCATCTTTGATCTGATATGCAATTACTGGGGACTTAAAGAATTAATAAATATTATATAGTATCCCACAATAAATTCCTTGAATTTAATTGCATGAATCACTCTAGGTTAAAAAGCTACCAACTTCCTTTTTAGTTATATATGTATATGATCCTTTTGAAATAGTTGTCTCGGGGAAGTGGGGAAAGATAGGTGGAAGAGCTTAGCACACTTATAAAGTTGAGCAGGAGTGGCCTCCAAAATGATATCATTCTACTCCTTTGAATTGCTTTTTTTTTCTTCTTAGTTATTTTATCAACACAATCTCATTTCTCATACATTTGGCAACATTGTCATCATTTTCATTCAAGTACCATCCATACACTTTATTTTGGGCAAATTTTTCTTGAATATTATTTTCCAATTGCTTACTTTGACTCAAACCTGTAGACAGTATAATGGACAAGAATTGGTTGAAGGTTCTGAATAGTAAAAGGGGTTAATAATTTTCTTGAGTGGGCATATAGTCAACCAAGGGCAGGCACTAGAATTAGGTGCCCATGTGAAAAATGCACAAACACAGTATTCAAAGTTAGGCATGAAATACGATCTGATCAGTTGAAAAATAGATTTTGGCAATCTTACAAAATTTGGGATCTTCATGGAGAAGTTATAGGGACAACTTCTTTTCCCATACATAAAGACAATAATCAGTTAGAAGACAATGGTGAGGAGGATGACATCACTGGGATGATACATGATGCATATGGAGTTATGAACACAGATAATATGAATACTAATGTAGAAAATAGTGAAGATCCAAACTTGCATGCAAAGAAGTTTTACCAATTATTGGAAGATGCCGAAACAAATTTATATCCAAGTTGTTCCAAGATGACAAAGTTATAATTTATCGTTAGGCTCCTTAATTTGAAGTGCCTTAATCATTGGAGCAATAAGTTCGTAGACAAGTTGTTGGACTTATTTAAAGAAGTACTTCCAGAGAGGGCTCAAGCACCTAATTCTTACTATAAAGATAAAAAAGTTGTTCAAGACCTTGGGTTAGACTACACAAAAATAGATGCATGTAAGAATGACTGCATTCTATATAGGAAAGAACATGCCAATGCACAATCATGCCCTAAGTGCAAGTTGTCCAGATGGAAATCAAATAGGCAAAAAGGCAAGAAAGAAGCATATAAAGTTTTGCGATATTTTCCAATAAAGCCTAGGTTGCAAAGACTATTTATGGCAAGGCACACCACTAAAAATATGAGTTTGCATAAGGAGAAACATGTTGAAGATGGTAATTTAAGGCACCCAGCTGACTTCATTGCTTGGAAATCCTTCGATGAGCATCATCCTACTTTCTCAATTGATCCTAGAAATGTTAAGATGGGCTAAGCAAGCGATGGCTTTCAACCATATGGAAACATGAGTTCCAACCATAGTATCTGACTAGTTGTTCTTGTACCATATAACTTGCCCCCTTGGAAATGTATGAAACAACCATACTTCATGATGACACTTCTTATTCCAAGCCCTAAGTCTCCAAGTGATGATACATATGTCTATTTATAACCAATGATTGAGGAGTTAAAAGAATTATGGGAGGTAGGGGCAGAGACATACGATACTCATTCACAATAAAACTTCAGTATGCGGGCTGCTATCATGTGGATAATAAATGATTTTCCTGCATATGGCAATTTTTCTAGGTGGTCAACCAAAGGGAAGTTGGCATGTCCTTGTTGCCACAAATATACCCATTTTATATCTTTAAGAAGTAAATTATGTTACATGGGCCATCGTCGCTTCTTGTTAGCCAATCATTCATGGCGTCAGAATAGAAGGGTATTTGATGGTAAAATAGAAAACAATGATGCACCTACATATTTGACTGGTGAGGAAGCGCTTGAACAACTAGAATCTTTACCGAATGTGTCATTTGAAAAGGGTCAAAAACGAGCACATGACCAAACTGGTGTTGTATATAATTGGAAGAAGAAGAGCATTTTCTTCCAGCTGCCTTATTGGAAATCACTTTTGTTATGGCATAATCTTGACGTCATGCACATTGAAAGAAACATTTCAAATAACATTGTGTCCACAGTGATGGATATAGCTGGAAAGTCAAAAGACACAGTTAAGAGTCGGTATGATTTGGTTGACTTAGGAATCAGGCCTGATTTGCATCCAATTGATGATGGGAACAATATTTTGCTACCGACATCATGTTATATGCTATCGCCACAAGAGAAGTTAAAAGTTTATAACTTTTTGGCCCAATTAAAGGTTCCTAATGTATTCTCATCAAATATTTCAAGGTGTGTCAATGTGGCAGAAAAGAAGATTTTTGGGCTAAAGTGTCATGACCATCACATATTATTGCAAGAATTATTTCCAATTGCAATTCGTGAGGTGTTGTCAAAGGAAGCAAGTGATCTTATATTAAAGTTGGCATAATTTTTCAAGATCTTGTGCTCAAAATGTTTAACCACAGAAGACTTGGATTCCATTGAAAATCAAAATGCTATCACCTTGTGTAAATTGAAAACTATATTCCCTCCAGCATTCTTTGATATTATGGTTCATCTACCAATCCACTTGGCAAGAGAGGAAAAGATTGCTCGGCCTATTCAATATCGATGGATGTATCCAATTGAGAGGTAAAATTATCATATTTATACTTAATCTATTGAATTCTATTTGTTATTAAAAACTGATGTATTGAGAATAACTTTCTTTTTTGGGTATCTACGTACACTAAAATCTTATATCCACAATAAAGCCCATCTTGAAGGTTCTATCGCCAAAGGCTATTTAGCATAAGAAGGCTTGACATTCTGCTCAAGATATTTGAGCAATGTCCCCACAAGGCTTAATAGAGCACCAAGGAATGATGATGGAAACATATCAGCTTGTGGGATGTCATTTTTTGATAAAGGTGGGCAACAAAAAGGTGTTGCCAAATCTTGTGTTCTATCTAATGAAGAGTTTGATCAAGCTCATCTATACGTGCTACAAAATTGTGAAAATGTTTGGTCGTTCATAGAGTAAGTATATGATAGTTTGCTAACAATTAAATATTTATTAACTAAACTCACATCGATGGATTGTCATAATTTTGTAGAGACCACAAAAAGGCGCTTGAGACACAGATATCAAATGTAGATTCGAGACACGTAATAGAGTTCCCTCAATGGTTTAAGCGTCAAGTAAGTGTCAACCAATTATGACTAAAGCAAATTATATTATAAGTTATGTCATAACTTATTAATGGTGTTTATTTGATAATAGGTTATGAAATTAAGATCACAATGGCAAGGAAATGATGAGTTAATTAGCTTAGCCCTTGGTCCTGAAAGAATGGTATATAGATATTCAACAATTCTAATTAACGGATATAGATTTCATACAAGAAAACTTGAATATCAAAGAAAGACCCAAAATAGTGGAGTTCTTGTAAGGGGAGATGACTTAGATGCTGATAAAGAATACTATGGTGTTATCGAGGACATCTATGAGTTGCGTTACATGGGGGATAAGAAAATATATTTATTTAAATGTCATTGGTGGGATGTTGCTCGTTTGGGAAGAGGATATAAAATTGATAGATATGGATACATAAGCATCAATACTCGTTGTTCATTGAATATGAATAAACCATTTGTCTTGGTATTGCAAGCAGAACAAGCATTCTACTTAGATGATATCGTAAATAAAGATTGGCTTGTTGTTGTCAAAACACAGTCTCGGGACCTTTTCAACATGCCACATGAGGATAGTGAGGGTGAATTATTATTTGTTGAAGATGCCTACCAACAAGAGGAGGTTGAACATACTTCGTTCCTTAATAGTAAGGATCAAAACGACATTAATGTTGTGTTGTGTAGGGATGACATTCAACCTCAATGTGTTAACCATCAAGGTAAGGAGAGAAGTGTTACAGAGGTTGATTTCATAAATGACGATGAAGAAGACAAGACCATGGACGAAGAAAGTGAAGAAGGAGATTTTTTATCTGAAGATTCTATGTGAAATTCCAGAGTATAAATAATTAGTTAGTGTAATGTAATTTAATGTTCATACAATGCTTGATATAATTTAATGAACCGCAATTCATTGTTTTTTATAACTAAATTATGCATGTATTTATTATTTGTAATGTTTGGCGATATTAAAGCATTTATCGTATGACAAGGTGAATTGGCGTCATTTTATAATTTGCAACAGGTAAGTTGGAAGATGGCAGGAAAAGGAAGAGGTGGACGTGGATTTAGAAGTGTTGCACAAGGTAGTCGTAGTGAAACAATTTCACATCTACGTATACAATCAATAGGAAATAATGAAGAGACCTAAGCACAGCCCACTACACCTACTTCTCAGCTTCAAATTAGTAGTGTAGGTATGTAAATAAATAATTTACATGAGTTTAGTTAAGATTTACTACTATTTGACTAATACATTGGCATCATATTCTTAGTAGCTTCTTGCAACACATCAAAGAATGTAAGGGGAACATATAAATGTCTTACGGTGGACACAAAAACAAAGAATGGAAAAATAAAAGTTGTCATTGTAGATGATATCCTCCGAACTGTGGGAGAAGGCTCGAGGGATTTCGTAAATTACATTGGATATGTGACACAATACACTACTCCTGTAATAGTAAGAGAATGGAAAGAAATCTGGGAACAATGTGGTTCACAGATCCTATTGAAAGTTAAGGTAATGAGACATATTATTGTTTAACATACTTATTATATTTAAGTAATGTTTGAATTTTTAACATAAATATTTATTATTGTTGAAGGAAAAATTTGACAATGGTGCAAATTTAGAGTTACGATTTGATGCCTTTATTAATGCCACTACAAAAAGGTTGTACAGAAATTGAAGGAGTCACTTGCACAAAATATATAAGCAATACAACACTAATGAGGCAAGACTAGCGAATCCACCTACCAAACTTAATGATGATGATTGGAGACATTTGGTGACATATTTTGGCTCAAAGGATTTTAAGGTATTATGTAATAACATGTATAAATAGTGTTTTTCATATAAATTGTGTAACGTTACTAATTATTAAGTAAATATAGGGTCAAAGTTTAAAAAATGCACATAATAGAACAAAGCAAACGATAAAACATGCATGTGGTTCTCAGTCATTTGCCGAAGTTGAAGAATTAACGGTATGATTTTACAAGTAGCTATTGTTATATATAATGTGTGCATGGTTTCTTTAAAATTGAAATGTTTTATTGTAGAGAAATCCTGAAACGGGCGAGAAGGCATCAATTGACCGGATTTGGGAGCTACAACATAGGTATAAGGGTAAAGATGGGGAGGTTATATGGTCTGATGCAAAATCTCAAGAAGTTCATGTATACTTTAATTTTATTAACTTTTTACAAATTAAGATTTATATAATTGCTTTTACTCTAAATCCCACTCTAAATTTTTGCTCCTTAAATACGTAGGGCCAACTACAAGAGATTTTGGCTAAGCAATCTCAGGAAGACAATCTCAGTCTAAGTAACAACGAGATCTTAACCCAAGTTCTAGGTTAAAGGACAAGGTATTTTTGTGGCAAAGGATATGGATTTAGACCTCCCTCTAAGAGACCCACTGATCGAATGACTTTCGAACACCTTTAGGAGCAAAAGAAGAAAATACGTGAAGTGGTAACTATAGAATTATGTTAGGAGATGAAGCTACGAGAAAAAGCAATGCGGGAAGAGGCAAGATTACGAGGGAGAGAATGAAAGCAACGTTGCAAGAGATTTTCATGCACAATTGCAAGTACAATTAGAGGAAAGACTACAGTCATAGATGGCTTTTCTGATCACATCTCTTCAACAGGTATTTTCCTTGATCAAGTTGAGAATATATATATCGATCTAGTGCTTAAGCTTAAGATTTTGATCTTGGCATTGCTATTCAATTATTTCAATGCCTGGATTTTGTTTTTTACATTATTACAACTTAATAAATATTCTCTTGTTGCTATGAGCATGCATGTTAAGCTAAGGCTAGAGAAGAAGATGTGAGAGATAGGATAATTAGCAGTGGACAAGTAGTTGGTTTCATTATAGCCATAAAAAATGATAGTTTCTCTTTTGTTAGCGTAGAGTTAGCCTAGGAAATTGCTCATTTACTGTCAATATGTTCTTTTTGCTGCCAAGCCTTGTGTAGCCAGCGTCTTTGACTTGCAATTAAGTGAAATATGCTAATAGTTAGCTCGAATGACAACTTTAATTGTTTAGGATTTTTTTATGAAATGCATGATAGGAATTTCTGTAATATTTTGAATTAAAAGCTTCCTCATACATAAATCCCCTATTTTAGATTCTTGAGGAATTTTGGGAATGTGTATATGATAATGTTTCTATTCTCTTAAACTCCCTATTATATCTAGTTTGATAGGGATATATATTTTTGAATTATTTTCTGTTTTGTGATGGAAACAAAACTAAGTGAATGTCGGCCACTTTTGGGGATTTCTTTTTGCTATGTGTTTTAAGTCTCCATTCATTTTGCATAGCTTAAATATGAATGTGTTATGTACATTGTAGGCTTCTTATTTTGATAATATGAAGCTTAAAGTTTGGGTTCACTGAGTAGAAGTACTCGCCTATTTCTAATTCTGTTTACTTTTTTTGCATCCATGATATTTCTGAGCTATAGTGAATTTGATCTTGGGATTGCGCTTTTTCTGTTGTTTGCTTTGCAACAGTTTTGATTGCAATATATTTACTTCACATTATAATTCTAGTTGAGAAAATATGTATGGTAGCCATTGTTGGAGTATTATTTATTCGCTTCTATCATTTGAAATGATTTTTGAGCTTTTGTTTTACTGCTATTGTGAATTTTTGTTGGAGAAATTTTTTTGGATTCCTCTCCTTTAGACTATAAATAGGATTGGTTTACAGGATATGTAGAAGAACTGGCCTAATTCTTATTGGTTGATATTTTATGCTTTCTGTTCTTTGTTTTTATTTTCTGGGTTCTAGGAGGACATTTTATTCTTTTCTTCTTAAATTCCTTTTCTTTCTAATGGATTCTTCTTTTATGAAGGAAAAATGCTATTTTCTTGCTTGATATGATACATTCGATCTTAGTAGGAATGCAGAGTTAATGAAGGCTTCCATAAATACAGTCTTAAATGTAATGTCTTCTTCTGTAATCTCTTTCCTTTATAATGTATTGTTCTTCTATTGGAAAAAGAAATTAGAAAGGATAAATTATCTATTCTTCTTGCTTGATATAATACTTTTGAGCTGGGAATTAAATAAGAGTTTTTTAGGGCATTCATTTTGCATAGCTTAAATATGAATGTGTTATGTACACTGTAGGCTCCTTATTTTGATAATATGAAGCTTGAAGTTTGTGTTCACTGAGTAGAAGTACTCGCCTATTTATGATTCTGTTTACTTTTTCTGCATTAGTGATATTTCTGGGCTATAGTGAATTTGATCTTGGGATTACGCTTTTCTGTTGTTTGCTTTGCAATAGTTTTAGTCTTAATATATTTACTTCACATTATAATTCTAGTTGAGAAAAGATGTATGGCAGCCATTGTTGGAGTATTATTTATTCGCTTTTATCTTTCGAAATGATTTTTGAGCTGTTGTTTTAGTGCTATGGTGAATTTTTGTTGGAGAAAATTTTTTGGATTCCTCTCCTCTAGACTACAAACAGGATTGGTTTACAGGATATGTAGAAGGATTGGCCTAATTCTTATCCGCTGATATTTTATTCTTTCTTAGGATTTTTTTTTCTGGGTTATAGGAGGATAATTTATTCTTTTTTTCTGAAATTCCTTTTCTTTCTAATTGATTCTTCTTTTATGAAGGAAAAATGCTATTTTCTTGCTTGATATGATACATTCGATATTAGTAGGAATGCAGAGTTAATAAAAGCTTCCATAAATATAGTCTTAAATGTGTTGTCTTCTTCTGTAATCTCTTTCCTTTCTAATGTATTGTTCATCTATTGGAAAAAGAAATTAGAAAGGATAAATTTGCTATTCTTCTTGCTTGATATAATACTTTTGAGCTGAGAATGAAATAAGAGTTTTTTAGGGCATCTATAGGATTTTAAATGTGTTAGTCACATTTTGTTATTTTTGGGTCCTCTGCAATTTGGTTCTTGTCTTTATATTGAGTACATAATGTTATATTAGATGCTAATTTTTTGTATTGTTTTTTCCTTTAGGCGTAAGGCTTCAATTTATTGTGGTAACTTATACTGTTGTTACAAATGCACAAGGCTATCCAAAAAAAATTCGGTAGATATATTTTTATCGAGTTTTATACTATTGTGCCAATAGTGTGTTTGGCCTACTAACATCTTTTTTTTTGTTACATTCTTTCACTATCTTCTGTTTAATTTTTGTGATTTCTTTTTTTTTAGTAGAACATCATATTATCAAAAATATGCAGCTAAATTATTATTTAATTAAAACTAAATAAATGAAAAAGACTTTAAAAGTATATATAAATTAAATCCTTAATGATAAACTAATCTCACATGCAGAAAAAACTACAGTTGAAGTATGACTTGGCCACTGTATACTTTGTGCTTATAAACTACGAATGAAGTATTATTTAATATGCTTTATGTTTATTAGATTAAATATTGAAATAGTTTTGCTTGAAAAATTATTGAGATAAATTAATGTTGGCCAATTTGACTTATTTCCTATTCAATAATGTCTTCCAATTCTTTTTTTTTTTAAGATATGATGGTACAATCATGTATTTATAGTTATAATATTATTGGCTATTGCATAATGTTATTTTTGAATTGTGTTTGGCTATAGAAAGTTTCTTACATGATATTGTTTTGTTTGTATTAATTTTTAAGTTATATTAACTTGTTACATTTGATTAAATAGGGAAAACTTTCAATAACCTTTCTGAGTAGTGCTTCTCCAACCATTGTAGCTAATACGACTAGTACTGTAGCACCAACATCGCCAAATGAAGCACCGAGTTGATTATTTTTGTTAATATTTAGCTGTGTATTGCTTTCTTTTTACTTGTGATGTTTCTTTTGAACATGGAATTGACATGATATTAGTGTATAATATTTACTACATTTGATATATGTTAATATTATCATTTTATCAATAATTTTATTTATCTTAATTTTTATTAAAGTTTTAATTATTATAATATAAAATGGTAAATTTATTAATAAAAAAAGTTTGCACTGAACTTATGGTGGCGACCTAAAGAGGTTGCCACTAAATCTCAGAGGAAAAAAATTGAATATTGAAAACCTTTAGTGGCGACTCATAGTCACCACAAAAAATGAATATTGAAACTTTGAGTGGCGACCTTAAGTCGCCACTAAAGGTTATTTTTAGTGGTGATTATATAAAGTTGCCACTAAAAGTATCTTCCCTTCCGTGGTGACTAAAGCATCTAAGGCAGCGATATTTGTTGGATTTGGTGGGTCTATATTCGCCACAGAAAGTACTTTCAGTGGCGACTCCATTAGTCGCCACTGAAAACTTTCAGCAACACCATTATCTACAACGGCTTGGTAGCGACTAAAAGTCGCCGCTAAAGCCTTTTAGCAGCAATTTTTCCACTTTTAGCGACAACTTTAGTCGCCATTGAAAGCCTTTTTTTGTAGTGAAAAGAAAAAGGTCCACGCAAATAAACTTCGTTGGAATTAAGAAAATTTTTTAAGCGTGAATAATTTATTGTCTTTTTAAAGATATTATTTGTATATTAGTAGAGGTCAAACAAGTCTCTGTCAAGATATAATAAAGCTTCACAAAGTTTTTCTTGATATATCAAATAATTATCTCAGAAAAATATTTATATAGGTTGAAGGGTTATTGCCTGACTTTCTTGTGTTCAATTAAAATTTAAAATAATATTTATAAAATTGTATACCATGGATATGTACAAATAACTCCTTAAAAGTGAACAAATTTGTCTATCCACAAAAACTAATCTAAAAGCTGAATAGATATGTCTGATTTACTATATATCTGACAAATCCAAGTCATAGTAGCTAAAGGAATATATTGTTAAAACACATATAGGTTGATAAGTTTCCCCTTAAAAACGTAGGCTAGTAGTTAAAGAAATCTAATGTTCTTTTGACTGCTTATATCTAAAACTTGTAAATAGGATTATGAATTGGTTTTATTTCTATAAAAAATTATATTAATTGTCATTTAAGATTTAAAAAATAAAAATAATTAAAAACAAAATCAATGAATCATATCGTGTAAAATAAATCTTTTTTTTATTCTGTACACTGTGAGTAAAATAAATCTTTATTTTAAGTTCTTTTTCTCTCAAATATAATTTTTTAAAGATAAATTGTAATTTATTTGATATGATATATAGTTCAAAGTGTGGTTGTACTGATTATTCTCTTTCCACTGTTATCTTGGTTAATAGATCCCAAATAATAGCTAAAAGCATTAGCCAAACTCATCTTATTTCTTTCATACCTTTAGACTCTATTCTTTAAATGTTTCTAAGTGCACATTTAAGTTAATTTATATTAGTTGATTAACTCGAAGTCTTATTTGTCTTGTTATTTTTTATGATAAATTTGTCATAGTGTGGGACAAAGGTACGAGACAAATGATTGGCACAATGCATGAGTCACAAGGGTTGTGTCATCTTTTATCGCCAATTGCATGCACCTCTATAAAGTTACCAGAGTTGCTTGGATCATCCTAGCCTTTTAGTACTATAGAATATGGTTCCTACTTACATTCCTTAAAGTTTTTTGATTGTCAATCATGTCAGTTTAGTAAGAACATTATAGTTTCATTTCCCAAGTATCTTTACAATTAGGTTGTGTCTTCTTTCAAATTTGATGTTTAAGTTTTAGCCATGTTAGGTTTTGTTCTTAAATTTCAATCCTTTGCCACTTTTAATGATCATTATTCTTGTTACACATGGTTGTTTTTTCTATTAAAAAATCATTTAGAGTTGTTTTCCATTTCAAAAAATCTTTGTGTTGAAATTCAAACACAATTTGGTTCTCTTGTTCATATTTTACGCAACCATAATGCTCATGAATATTTCTTTTGCCTCCATTTCAAAATTTGTATGATTTCACATGAAATTATTCATTAATCATCTTGCTCGCATGCTCCTTGTAACGTCCGATTTTTTTTCACATTACGCATGTTAAATATGCCATATGTATAAACACAATATATATATATATACACATATTTATTACAAACCTCATACATGTTATAATTATACAATACAACATTTCGAAATACAATATGTAACATCCCTAATTTCGTTTCTTTTATTGATAAAAGTACATAAAAATTTAATTAAGGAAATAAAATTTATTAGACAATATTTTAAATATCTAAGGAAATATAATCCTTAGAAATTCTTCACCTTATGTATATGCATAGAAAATGTTTCTAACATTAAGAAAACAAATAAAGAGGGAAAACCTAATAGGAAAGAAATTAGAAATAACATCCTAAAGAGATGCAAAATTCTTGGATAAGGAAGATAATTTTTTAGAAACAAGTAAAGGTCTTAAAATTTCAAGAATATTGAATTAGGGTAATTTTTCCTAATTCAAGAACTAGAGTTACTAAGTTTAAAATCTTTACCCATACATTGGACTTTTACCTATGGACACTTCATATAGAGTTTTTTCCACTTCACATAAGTTTCTAGCAAGCCATTGGATAACCTAAACAAGAAATAAAACATAAACTTGAACTAGGATATAGTAATTGGACCAATAGCCCAAAAATTATGAAAATGTGACCAAGCCCTCCAAGAAAGGTAGAATTTTATCCAAAGCAAAGAAAATGGGTAGGAATAAGCCCATAATGGGTAGGAATAAGCCCAAATCCAAGAGGAAAAATAAAATAAAATAAATTAGGTGATGATATAATAATGTAATAATAAAGATTAGGTTACATGGCATTAAGACAAAAATTTAGCAAGTGGTGTCATTCTACATTCATCATTTTGGCAAGTGGCATGATAATACAAGGCTTTAGGACAAAAACATCTATATCCTACACTCATAATTCTAGCAAGTGGTATGATAATACATGGCATTAGGACAAAACATTCCTATCCCACACAAATAATATCAACCAAATAATGGAGATTCAAGGGCTAGAAATTTGCCACCTAAAAAGGCAAACCTATCATACTTGTTTAAGACAAAAGAAAATGGAAAAGAATCCCTAAATCAAAGGGACCTTGTCCCTTATCTTAAGAACATATCATTATAATTTTCAAAATACAAATCTCCTTTTCCTATGCATATCTTGACTAAGGAAGAGGAAGACAAGAACATAAGTTGTTTGTTTTCCAAAAATTCAACAAAGTGTATCCTAATTGTGATAAGGTAGACCCATGATCATGAAAGTTGAATTATTTGGTGGTCTATATAAGAAAACCCACCCTTACAATATTATAATTTCGTCCAAGTGAGGGAGAGGAAAAATAGAAGCAAGGTAGAGTGAGGAAAGGAGAGGAAGAAAGGAAGAAAGAGGAAGGAGAAGTCTAGGGGACTAAGTGCTCCAGGTAAGTTTAACAATATTTCTTTTTGAAGAAAACTTTTGAAACTTATAATATTTATATGAGATTTTGATCTTAGAACTTTTATGATTGGTCATGATATTGCTATATCATGTTACATATTGATCTTGCATGTGATGTATGTTTGAATACTTAGGTTGGTGTAGATAGTTCTGCATGGGTATGGCTATGGGTGGTAGAATTTTAAGTTTCGGTGTTTTAATTTCTGGGAACAATCTATAAGGAATTAAAATAAATGGCTAACATAAGAATTAAAGATATATGTATCACAGATTTTTATCCACTGGAATCATTCAATTTGGAGTCCATATGTGGTAGATACGGTCCGATTAGTAGTCAAAGGTCAGAAAATGCTTCATCAGGGAAGAATATGTTAGGACAGCTTTTGTATTTTAATTTCTGCAAATTATCTGTATGGAATTAAAATAAATGGTTAACATAAGAATTAAAGATATATGTGTCACGGATTTGTAACCACTGGAATCATTCAATGTGGAGTCCATATGAGGAAGATATGAGCTGATTAGTAGTCAAATGTCAGAAAATGGTTCATCAGGGAAGATTATGTTAGGATAACTTCTGTATTTTAATTTCTGAAAATTATCTGTATGGAATTAAAATAAATGGTTAACATAAGAATTATAGCTATGTGTGTCATGGAATTTTTACCACTTGAAGCATTCAATTTGGAGTCCATATGAGGAAGATATGAGCTTATTAGTAGTTAAATGTCAGAAAATGGTTCATCGGGGAAGAATATGTTAGGACAGCTTCTGTATTTTAATTTCTGGGAATTATCTGTGTGGAATTAAAATAAATGGTTAACATAATAATTATAGATATGTGTGTCACGGATTTTTAGCTACTATAATCACTCAAGTTAGAGTTCATATGAGGTAGATATGGTCCGATTAGTAGGTAGAGGTCAGAAACTATCCAAGAAGAAATAACCTATACATTTAGGGAGTAATATCACCTTGAGTTCTTAATATTTCGCTACAATGTTCAACATAATAGTTTTAGATAATTGTTGTATCTTGAAATTGACACCAAGATCACCTACATCAGAGTTAAATTGAGGGAGTTATGCTCTGATTAGTAAGAGAAGGTTAGATAGGATAAAAACCTGCATCAAGAAAATAAAGAAATAAAATTAGTATTTAAAAAAGAAGATGAATCTTAATAAATGACTAGTATAGCCATAGTCATTGCCATTGTATGAACTTCTTACCATCTTAAGTGTGAAAATTTGACATGAAAATATTTTATAAAGTGATATTTGAAATAGTTATGTTCATGGCATGATTACCAATGTTTTTTGGTAATAATTATATTTTGATGAACATACTTGTTATTGAAAGCATATTTTTGGCTATCATTGTGAAAAGAAAAGAAATGAGCACGGTCACATGGCAATCCATGTGGTGCACCAGTAGGGGACGCCCTACCAACGGTTATGATTATGATTATGAGAAAAGAAAGAGAAAGTGTGCCATGTCAGACGGAGCGAGAAAAACCCGTACCGGAGAGTAGAGGATACTCACCCTGACCGGGGTAGCTTGAAAAGAGAATAAGTTGTTGGCCATCATATGATATTCTAAAAATAGTTACTCCTGTCATACATATTATTACTGTATAATTCTTATGTGCATAGATATAATGCATTTATGTGACCAAAGATATTTTCTGTAGTTTATACAGCTGAACATGATGTGATGAGCTATATTGATGATGATTTATTGTTGAACTTACTGGGATTTAATTCTCACTATATTTCCATATCATGTTCAGAAAATTAGTTATGTAGATTTTTCTATAGTTCTGGCTTTTAGTGCACGTTGGATCGAGTACTTTATGTTGGGCAGATTCCAGAAGCAAATAAAATGTTTGTGGTCGAGTTGGCTTAGATCCCAGTGAAGGTGCAACCACTTGCACCTGTATCTCCGGAATTGGTCAACCAGAATAAATAAGATGTAAATTTTTATGTGTTTGATATGTTGTACGTATGTTTTGATTAATGACATGTATGTGAACTCTGTATTGTATGAATTAAATAAATGTTATATTGAGTTAAGTTGTAACGAGGTAATAACTTCATGGTATTTTTTAAAAAAAATTGATACTTAAATAGAGTTGTTACACAATATACATGTTTACATATATATTACAAACCTCATACATGTTATATTTATACAATATAACATTTTAATACATAAATAAGAGTCTTTATATAGCACTTCAACCTTGAAATACAAAGAGTGAGGAGGTGGTGCTGACATCTAGATCTCCATCAGTTCAATTAGTAACATAAGAAAAAAAAATCAGGATGTTACAGTTCTCCCCCCCTAAAAAGAATTTTGACCTCAAAATTCAAGGTTTACCTGTCTTCAAACAATTGTGGATACTTATGTCTCATGTCATCTTCCCTTTCCCATGTGGCTTCTTCCATTGTTAAACTCTCCCAACCTTAAGGATTTTAAAGAAATAGGCAACATATGAATTGTAGAGATATGTCTCACGGATCTATAGGCTTTAGAATTACATAATTTGGAGTTCATATGAGGGAGATATGGCTGATTAATTGAGCAGAGGTCGGAATTCAGGATATTAAAAATAAGTGTTTTTATTTTAATTTTTTGAGAATAATCCGTAGAGAATTTGAAGAAAATATAAACATAACAGTTGTAGATAATTGTCTGCGCTTCCTATAGGATTTGAAATTACCTCAATCGGAGTTTGTATGAGGGCGATATGATGGAATAAGTGAAGGAAGATCACAGAACACGGCCAGGCCGTGTTCTGGGTTGCTTCAACACGGGTAGACCGTGTTTGGGGCTATTTTTTAAGCATGTTTGAAGTAGTTTTCAAGCATGGCCGTATTTTGAACATGGCCAGGCCGTGTTGGGTGCTGGATTATCATACTTTTCACTGTTTTATGCCTAAAAATAATCTTATTTGTTGTAATATTTTTAGGAAACATATATTCAAGAAAAATACTTTTAAAATGATGATTTTGGTATCAATGAATTATATTGAGTATTGGTATGTGATGAATGATTATTAATCATTTAGTATAAAAATGATGCATCATATTATGAAAGTAATTAAATGGCAAGCGTAAATCTCATGGCGACTTGTTTGATAGTTATGTATTGTATTTGATAAATATGAATTTATATATATACATTTATATGACAACTTTTTGTTTGTCGTGAATAGTATTTTCCGGCTGGTGAATAGTGACCAAGCTCCCGGAGTCATTTTCTAAGTTTTTGGACCCTTCGGACACGTTTTTGAGGTCTAATTGGTCAAATTCAGCTTGGAAAAAGTACATCTTAGGGCTGTCAAATCTGGAACCCTACCCTGTGAGTAGATACTTCTTTCTATGACTTGCTCCATGCTCTTCTTGAATTAAAAATGTATTATTATTTTTATTATAAATTATTTATACTATTATAAGTTTTTGAAATGTGTTAAAATATCTGTTATACTTACGAACTAACACATAGTTCAAGAAGAGTATGGTTTTAGAAATGTATTTTGGAACTCATTGAATATGTGGTTCTAAATGTATTTATCATTATTTGATAAAGTGAATATTATGTGCACGATGCATTGATTTGTAAAGCTATATACTTGTGAAAATGATGCATGTCATATTATAAATGAGATTGAATGGCAAGCGTAAAGCTCATGGCAAGTTGCTTTATAATTTTACATATATTTATATGTATTGATGAATATTGGTTGGTTGTATGGCTTGTGACGGTACCGAATAGGAGACACCCTATTAGCCTGAGTGAGTCGGGGGAGGGCCGCTCCAACCGGTTGACAGTGGTAATGTGGGGAGATAGGAGGGTGATGTACTCACATTTCCTGATCACTTATTGTGACTAGGGTCGAGGTCACTATGCGTATAGCATTTCCTGATCACTTATTGTGACTAGGGTCGAGGTCACTATGCGTATAGCAAATGAGTTATATTTTTATTGCATTGACCAGATTGCCGAGTGAGGCAGGTGCATTAAAAGTAATGATTTTACCTTCAAATCATAATATTTTACTATAGCTTATACAATTGAGTATAACAACATTTGTTTAATGATCATACCATGGTGCATATGGTTTTGGATATCTGAATATCCTTTGATTTGATAATATTTGAAATACGGGTTCCATATGAATGTACTTCTGAACTGTATTTTCTATGTGACATATTTTAAAATATAAGTACATCCATATGTTGACCTAAGAGGTCATAGGAGGAATTATTTACTCACTGAGTTGTCAAACTCACTACACGATATTACCACATTTTTCATATAAGAATATCAGAGTCTGATTCGGCAGATAGGTGATATATTATCTGGGTGAGTCTACGTTGCTTCCAAGACTCACGGTCTTTGAATTATACTGTGTTTGTAATTTAGAGTGCTCTGAACGCTACAGGCAGGATCCCCATTTCTACTGTACTCGGATGTGTATAGATTTGGTCTGTATATTGTGTATACATGAGAGATCTTATATGGATTTGTTCCCATGATAAAGAATTGAATTATGTATCTTTCTGAAAAATATCTGATTGCAAAAATAATAATAAATTTTTTTTATTTTACGTAACATAAATTGGGGGCGTTACAAGTTGGTATCAAAGGATTAGGTTTCCCTGTGGTTAACAGAGCAAAGAATTCTGTAGTAGGACTTTGAGTATGTGTATGTAACTGCAGACATATTTATACTCACGGTGCTGTTGTGGAATTCTATAGGGTATCGTCCTCTTCTTTCTTCTGACTATTTTCCTTAGATATGTGATGTTTAAGAACCAATAAGTATGTCTTAGACAATGTTTCTTGAGTGTGGACTACTAGTTCAGCTTTTGAACTCATGTTGATAAACAATGATAAAGAGAACACTCTTTGGTATAAAGAAAAAAAAAGTAGTTGAAAATAAGAAAAATTCCTCCAAATACAAAGGTAATGGCGTGTTCGGATGTCAATTAGGTTTGAATTAATTGTTTGATTTGTTTATGTGAAACAATATGACGAATGGTTAGTACAATTTTGATAGTGGTATGATGTGATCAAGGTTGTTATCTCCAAGATAATGATTTGTAATAAAGTGAGTGTTTTGAAAATAGATTTAAATCTCTTTTCGGATGGATGAGTTGGAATCTATATATATATAAATAGATTTGGTAAGTTGTGGGTTGGATTGAATTTGAGAGCAGAAAATCTATGAAGATAATATTTTTAATGATATATTTGTTGATATAAAGAATTCGAAAACAATTTGGTTTTCAATAATACTATGTATAAGCATAATGATAAAGGAAGGTTTACCCATGGAAATTTAAAGTTTAAGGTATGTAAAATGGGACATTCATGTGAATGGCTTTTGCATTAGCATAAAGAATAAAGTCACAAGAAGTGCGATCTAACTGATACAGTATGAAGATGTTATCAATAGCAGAAAATATTAGTAAAAGAGTTGCAAGTAGTGAGCAATCATGGAAGCAAGTACCCAGTAATTTAATTTCACTTTTAGCGACCATAAGTTATTAAAAAAAAGGGTGCTAAAGATATTTGGCAGTGGTCAGAGATGTTGATATAAAGTATACTAATGTAGATCAGGTTCTAGTAGTTAGGAAATTTCCTAATGTGTTTTCAAAAGAATTGCCTAGATTACCCCCGAAACGAAAAATAGAATTTGATATTGATTGATTTCTTGGAACTCAACTAGTATCTATATCCCTATATAGAATGATATCGATTGAATTTAAAAAAAAATTAGTTACAAGACTTGTTAGATAAGGGATTTAAATGCTCTAGTACTTTTATTTGGAGTGCTCCAGTTCTATCTGTAAAAAATAAAGATGGATTACTATGACTATGCATAAATTATAGACAGTTGAATAAGGTGACAGTGTAGAATAAATATCCATTACCTCGTATAGATCATCTGTTTGATCAGTTACAAGGTGCTCAATATTTTTCAAAAATTGATTTAAGATATGAGTAACATTAAGTGAGGATAAGAGAAGAGGATGTACGAAAATTTTCTTTTAGGACTCATTATGGGCATTATGAGTCCTTAGTTATATTATTTAGTTTGACAAATAACCTAACTGCATTCATAGATTTAATGAATAGTAATTAGGTCTCTAAATCAACTTGTTATTATATTTATTGATGATATACTAGAATATTTCAAAAGTTTAGAGGATCATAAGCAACATTCAAAGATAGTTTTACCAACTCTAAGGGAGTATGGTTGGTAAATATGGTATCCAAGTAGACTCTAAGAAAGTAAAAGTAGTACATTAATAGCTACGTTTTACTACATCTAAAGATGAAGATCCAAATCCAATTTGCGCTTCCTGTGGTTGTCTGTCGTCCATTCTATTTGAGTCATAGTTGGATCAGGTACATGAACATATGCTTGTAAAGCATCAATCAACTCCTCAGCATTTGAAGCCGAGATGAGAATTCGTCGTGCTGAGTGTGAGATAAACCTTTGTTCCACAGCATGATCAAGGAAAGACAACAAACCATCAAAGAAGTGGTTAACATTTAACAAACCTATCGATTTGTGATGCATATTTAGTTGTGCCCAAGAGATTATTTAAAAATTTTCTTCTAAAGTATCAAAACCCCTTGGTAAGGCAATGAAGGCATCAGTATTGCTCATCATTCTAGCCATGCGTTCATGCATAGAAGCTACCCTAAACTCTTCCCCAATTGTCTTTCCTACGATGTTAGATGCAGCTACAGCTGTAGAAATAATACCTAGAACTTGGCATCCTCCTATATGGGTAGCTGTAGACACACACCCTATTAATCCACGGTTGCCACCACCATAGACTAAATGAATTTTTCTCCTGGTCAGTATCATACCCAGGTTTTGTGCAGCTTTCACATACTCTCCATCTTTTCCAGGATTGAAACCACAAAAGACACAAATATTTCAAAATTGACGAAATGCGATTTCCTCCATAATTGCACACACCTTATGTTGGAGTATGAAAGTAAAGAAATTAACGTGTGCATTTATAGAACTCAGAGAATGGCATACTTACGATAGCTATGTGAATAAGCTGGGAATAATTAGAACAGTATGTGAGTGATTGGTGGATATTAGCTAAATTGAAGGTGAAATTTTCAAAAATGACGGCAAGCATGTATATGTACAGTAATTGTAATAGTCACTCATATTAGGCATATAAAGAGAATAAGGTTAAGATATCACCAAAAATTTATCTTTTCTTTGTTGTCCTTGATGCCGTATTGATGTCTTGATTCTTGTAGGGAAGTTGTAAGTGATAGGCGTAATTGTAAAAAAAAGAATATAGTTAAAATGCAAACAAGTTAGTTGTTGAAGAGGGACAATCAAATGATTTATTTTGTTTTCCCAATGTTCTTGCCAGTCGACTATCGGTATTATTAAGTCAACTAACTATTTTGAGAAATTTTAATTTGGACTGGTTATTTTATAGTTGATTGATTACATCTATTTTGAAGCAATCAACTGCATCCTACCAGTTAACTACATATTATTTGATTTTCACAAACTTTTATATGCTCAGAAATACTTCTTTTCCATGTGAAATTATTCCACCGAATGACAGTAGTTTTGAATTAAATTTTGGCACATAAATATTCAAACCTTGCGGCCACCGATTTTTGCTGATATAACAGTTAGATTTTTGTTTACAGATTTTCAAGAATTACGGCCATTTTAATTATATTTCAATACTTTGTCCAAATTTCTAACTTCCTATTTTGGCACCATACTCTATTAAGTATTCCACATTTTCTGCTGCATTGTTCTACATTAATATTTGGTATTAAATGCAAGATTCTTTTTCCATATTATAAGGAAGATAATTTCTTTTCTTTGAAACTCAGTTATTATGGTGTCCAAATTGGTTAGTAGATTAAAGTAACATAAATTTTAAAAGGAGTGGATGGATGATTATTTTATGGTGTTCTAACGAATGTAATCAAGAGAATTAGTAGTGTTGAAGTTCTTGAGTAATAAAATATGGGAAGTAGGATTTAAATTAAACTTTGAACTTTTGATTTGAGATCAGAAGCCAATAGGCACTCCAGATATAGAGAAAAAGTTGAAGGTTACTATTCACTCACTATTCATCTTCTCGATTTTTTTTCTCGAATTTGTGCCTCCGTCGCTTTTTCCGATTACGCTCCTTTCATTTTATTTATTTATTTATTTTTAATAATAATAATTATTATTTAATAATTAATAATAGGATTTTTTTAAATAAATTCATATAAATTCCTTTTTTCACTCTAAAATATTCCAAAAATTTCTAAAAATTTACATTCTCATAAACCTTGAATTAAACTCTTAAATCATGATTATTTTTGATAAAAATCATAATAAAACAAATCTCAAAATAAATATCTTTATACATATTAAAAGAAAGAATATTTCTAAAAATACAACAAAATTCATTAAAGACCAATATAATTATTTCAAGTAAAACAATAATTATTTTAATTAAAAATAGACTTACTTTTAGCAGAACATAAGCAAAATATTAATCACTATTGAGGTGATCAAACTTAACAGCAGTTCAAAATTTTACAATAGTTATCACACTACACAAGATTATAAATAGAAAATACTAGTACTTTCCTACTGTATTTATCCGCTATCTTACACAACGTTTCCACATAACTATTCAAGACTCCTCTAAGTCAATCTAAGTGTCCACCCACCCCATGGTCACCTAAGATTGACTGCTCTGATACCAACTTTGTAACGACCGATTTTTTTTTCCACATTACGCATGTTAAATATGCCATATGTATAAACACAATATATATATATATATATATATATATATATATATATATATATATATACACATATTTATTACAAACCTCATACATGTTATAATTATACAATACAACATTTCGAAATACAATATACATGTTTACATATATATTACAAACCTCATACATGTAGTATTTATACAATAGAACATTTTAATACATAAATAAGAGTCTTTATATAGCATTTCACCCTTGAAATACAAAGGGTGAGGAGGTGGTGCTGACATCTAGATTTCCATCAGTAACACCATTTTGTGTTGCATCTCATTTTTTTATCTGAACATAACACCACAATAATAGTGAGAACAAAAGTTCCTAGTAGACTTAAGATAAATAAAATATGATGAGAAAACAAGAGTTATGTTCAGTTGTATAAGCTACAGAGAAATATCAAGATTTTGAGATAAAATCATAATTTTTGTTTATGCATAATTATCATACTACACATGCACTAAAAATTCATTTTTTTTATAATACTCAACCGTATCATGGCTTTTAATTTACTCATTTGCTATATGCATACTGACCGATCGTAATGTAACATCCCGTAATTTTTAATTTTAAATAATAATATTTTTCTATAAACAAATATATTTTCATTTGTTTAAAAATGATTACGTTTTGCTAAAAGTAAGTAGACTTTTAATTAAAAAAAGTATTGTTTTATTTAAAATAATTACATTGACCTCTAATAAAATTTGGTTGTATTTTTAGAAATATTCTTTCTTTTATTATGTATAAAGATATTTATTTTGATATTTGTTTTATTACGATTTTTATCAAGAAAAATCATGATTTAAGAATTTAACTAAAGGTTTATGAGAATGTAAATTTTTAAAAACTTTTGGGATATTTTAGGATAAAAAACGAAATTTATTTAAAAGAAAATCTTATTATTCAATTATTAAATTATTAAATAATAATAATTATTATAAAAATAAATAAAAACAAAAAACAAAAACAAAACGGGGAAAGGAGAATCAGGGACGGAGGCTAAAAATTTGAGAAAAAAAATGGAGAAGATGAATAGTGAGTGAATAGTAACATTCAATTTCTTCTCTAGATCTGAAATGTCTATTGGCTTCCAATCTTAAAACCGAAGGTGTTACTGGATTCAGGACGAAGAATACTACGATTTTGACCGATTATTTTTTCAAATCAGCCGTTGAATCGCCGTAGATCTGAAGTAAAAAAATTTCAGAAAAAGGTAAATTCTGAAACTTTTACTTAGAGACTTCTAATTGAAATTTTGACATCGTAGATGGATTCAGGAGTTAGATAAACCTTAGGATATGAAAATTTTCAACTATCTGACAACTTTTTGCTCGTTGTGAATAGTGACCTAGCTCCCGGAGTCGTTTTCTAAGTTTTTGGGCTCTCCGGACACGTTTTTGAGGTCTAATTGGTCAAATTCAGCTTGAAAAAGTACATTTTAAGACTGTCCAACCAGGAGCCCTACCCTGTGAGTAGATGATTCTTCCTATAGTTTGCCCTATACTCTTCTTGATATTTGAGCATGTATATGATTATGTTTATGAGATATTTACACTTTGATATGTTTCTAAAATGCATTAAAATGATCTGAACTGCTTATAATTTGAAATATGATTTAAGAAGAGTATAGTATTTGAAAATGGATTTCTGAACTCATGATGTATCTGATTTCACTTGTATTTATCATTATTTGATAAAGTGAATATTATGTGCACGATGCATTGATTTGTAAAGCTATATACTTGTGAAAATGATGCATGTCATATTATAAATGAGATTGAATGATGAGTTGCTTGATAAATATGACAAGCGTAAAGCTCATGGCGAGTTGCTTGATAATTTTACATGTATTTATATGTATTGATAAATATCGGCTGATTGTATGGCTTGTGACAGTACCGAATAGGGGACGCCCTATTAGCCTGAGTGAGCCAAGGGAGGGCTGCTCCAACCGGGTGACAGTGGTAATGTGGGGAGGCAGGAGAGTGATGTACTCACATTCCCTGATCACTTATTATGACTAGAGTCAAGGTCACTATGCGTATAGCAAATGAGTTATATTTTCATTGCATTGACCAGATTGCCGAGTGAGGCAGGTGCATTAAAAGTGATGATTTTATCTCTAAATCTTAATATTTTACTATAACTTATACAGCTGAGCATAACAACATTTGTTTAATGATCATACCGTGCAGCATATGGTTTTGAATATCTGAATATCCTTTGATTTGAGAATATTTGAAATACGGGTCTCATATGAATGTACTTCTGAACTGTATTTTCTATGTGACATATTTTAAAACATAAGTACATCCATATGCTGACCTAAGAGGTCATAGGAGGAATTATTTGTTCATTGAGTTGTCAAACTCACTACACGATATTTCTACATTTTTTAGATAAGAATATCAGAGTCTGATTCGGCAGATAAGTGATATATTCTCTGGATGAGTCTACGTTGCTTCCAAGACTCATGGTCTTTGAATTATATTGTGTTTGTATTCTAGAGTGTGCTCTGAACGCTACAGGCAGGATCCCCATTTCTGTTGTACTTTGATGATTATAGACTTGGTCTGTATATTGTGTATACATGAGAGATCTTATACGTATTTGTTCCCATGATAAAGAATTGAATTATGTATCTTTATGGAAAATATCTGGACGGTATTGATGTCGTCTTGGGTATGGATTGGTTAAGTCAGAACCGAGTCCTACTGGATTGCACTTCCTCTGCATTTATCAAATCTCCATGATGTGTTCCTTGTTTCTCAACTTCGAAAGTATCTACCAGATCCGTCGCACATAATTCAAGAAGAAATAATAGCTGTAGATGAGAATCTAACCTACCGATTGAGGCCGATAGTAATTCTGGATAAAGAAGTGAAACAGTTGAGAAATAAAACCATTCCATTAGTGAAGGTAGGTTGGGAGAGTTTAACAATGGAAGAAGCCACATGGGAAAGGGAAGATGACATGAAACAGAAGTATCCACAACTGTTTGAAGACAGGTAAACCTTGAATTTTGAGGACAAAAATCTTTTTAGGGGGAGAGAACTGTAACATCCCGATTTTTTTACTTATGTTACTAATTGAAATTTATTTCTTTCAGAGAGGAGAATGGATTTTGGATCTCATAGGAGGATTAAATTATTTTTACTTAAGTCAAATAAGATAGTAGTAATGGTTAAAATGGCATTTAATTTATGTAATTTATGGGGATGGCATTAGTGTAATTATGGATGATAGCAAGGGCATTTTGGAGATAAAAAGGTGGTAGGTAGGGGGTAAGTAGGGAAAAAATAAAATAAAATAAAATAATGGGAAGATAAGAAGGAGAAGGGGAGGGAGTGACGGAGGGAAAGAGAAGAAAAAGAAAAGGAGAAAAAGAAAAGAGAAGAAAAAAAAAAAGGAGAAAAAGAAAGGGGAAGAAGAGAAAAGGGGAAGAGGGAGGAGAGAAAGAAGAAAAGAAAGAGGAAGAAGAAGAAGAGAAAGAGGAAGAAGAATGAGAAGGAAGAGTAAAGAGAAATCAAGGAATCAAGTACCGAGTTTAAAGGAATTTGAGGTAGGTTTAACATTTATTTATGAATTTTGTATAAGATTATATATACATGTTTAGATTTGTTTAGATGTGATTTTGGATAACATGTGGTTTGGATATTTATAGGAAATTCTATTTTGGATGTTTGGACATGCATATGGGTGCATGGGATTATATAAAAGAAAAGTAAAGGAGAAGAGAAATTAAGTTGAATTTCGGAATAATTAGGGAAGCTTCAGTTTTTTGGAATTATGGGAAAATTACATAAGGATTTTAAAGAATTAGGAAACATATGAATTGTAGATATATGTCTCATGGATCTATAGGCTTTAGAATTACTTAATTTGGAGTTCATATGAGGGAGATATGGCTGATTAATTGAGTAGAGGTCGGAATCCAGGATAGTAAAAATAAGTGTTTTTATTTAAATTTTCTGAGAATAATCCGTAGAGAATTTGAAGAAAATATAAACATAAAAGTTGTAGATAATTGTCTTGGATTCCTATAGGATTTGAAATCACCTCAATCGGAGTTCGTATGAGGGTGATATGATGGAATAAGTGAAGGAAGATCACAGAACACGGCCAGGCCGTGTTCTGGGTTGCTTCAACACGGGTAGACCGTGTTCGGGGCTATTTTTTAAGCATGTTTGAAGTAGTTTTCAAGCATGGCTGTGTCTTGAACATGGCCAGGATGTGTTGGGTGCTGGATTATCATACTTTTCACTGTTTTATACCTAAAAATAATCTTGTTTGTTGTAATATTTTTAGGAAACATATATTCAAGAAAAATACTTTTAAAATGATGATTTTGGTATCAATGAATTATATTGAGTATTGGTATGTGATGAATGATTATTAATCATTTGGTATAAAAATGATGCATCATATTATGAAAGTAATTAAATGGCAAGCGTAAATCTCATGACGAGTTGCTTGATAGTTATGTATTGTATTTGATAAATATGAATTTATATATATACAATTATATGTATTGATGAATATCGATGGGTTGTATGGCTAGAGACGGTACCGAGTATGGGACGCCCTATTTGCCTGAGTGAGCCAAGAGAGGGCCGCTCCAACTGGGTGACAGTGGTAATGTGAGGAGGCAGGAGGGTGATGTACTCACATTCCCTGATCACTTATTGTGACTGTAGTCGATCGGTCACTATGCATATAGCAAATGAGTAAATTAAAAGCCATGATATGGCTGAGTATTATAAAAAAATGGATTTTTAGTGCATGTGTAGTATGATAATTATGCATAAACAAAAATTATGATTTTATCTCAAAATCTTGATATTTCTCTCTAGCTTATACAACTGAACATAACTCATGTTTTCTCATCATATTTTATTTATATTAAGTCTACTAGGAACCTTTGTTCTCACTATTATTGTGGTGTTATGTTCAGATAAAGAGAAATGAGATGAAACACAAAATGGCGTTACTGATGAAGATCTAGATGTCAGCACCCCCTCCTCACCTTTTGTATTTCAAGGGTGAAGTGATGTATAAAGACTCTTATTTATGTATTAAAATGTTGTATTGTATAAATATAACGTGTATGAGGTTTGTAATATATATGTAAACATGTATATTGTATTTCGAAATGTTGTATTGTATAATTATAACATGTATGAGGTTTGTAATAAATATGTGTGTATATATATATATATATTGTGTTTATACATATGGCATATTTAATATGCGTAATGTGGAAAAAAAATCGGACATTACAAAGTGATCACTGTATATTTCAAATACAGCTCCATACAAGTAGTGTCTCCACATCTTCAGGGCAAAAACTATTGCAGCCAACTCTAAATCATGAGTATGATAGTTCTCCTCATGCGGTCTCAATTGTCGAGATGCATAAGCAACTACCCTACTTTCTTGCATCAAAACACAACCAAAACCTTTTTTGGAAGCATCTATATAGACTACAAAGCATCCAGAAGGGTTTGGAACAACTAGAATAGGTGGAGAAGTCAATTTGACTTTAAGCTCTTGCAAACAATTCTCGCATTCATCAGTCCAATTAAAGAGACTTCCCTTTCTGGTCAATCGAGTCAAAGGCAATGCTATTTGAGAGAATCTCTGTATAAACTGTCTGTAATATCTTGCTAAACTCAAGAAACTTCTAATTTCAGTCATAGTTTTAGGTCTCCCATTTCAGCACTGCTTCAATTTTACTGGGATCCACCGACACACCATCTTTAGAAATTACGTGACCCAAAAACTTCACTTCTTCCAGCCAAAATTCACATTTTTCCAACTTAGCGAAAAGTTTCTTTTCCTTCAAGACTTGAAGTACTAATCGAAGATGCTGGTTATGTTCTTCCTCACTCTTAGAGTAGATTAAAATATCATCTATGAACACTACTACGAATTGATCCAAGTAGGGTCTAAAAATATGATTTTTATAATCCATAAAGACTGCAGGTGCATTTGTGACCCCAAAAGGCATGACTAAAAATTCGTAGTGTCCATACCGAGTTCTAAAAGCTGTTTTTGGAATGTCTTCTTCTTTAACTCCGATTTGATGATATCCTGACCTCAAGTCTATCTTAAAGAAAATAGTAGCTCCCTTTAATTGATCTAATAGATCGTTTATTCTAAGCAACGGATACTTATTCTTAATAGTCGCCTTATTTAATTGCCTATAATCAATACACAATTTCAAACTGCCATCTTTCTTCTTTACAAACAATACAGGCGCTCCCCAAGGTGATACGCTAGGTCTGATAAAATTCTTTTCTAACAGCTCTTCGATCTACTTTTTCAGCTCTTGTAGTTCTACAGGAGACATTCTATAGGGAGTGATAGAAATAGACTTCACCTCTGGTGCTAGATTGATGGAAAATTCCACTTCTCTCTTCGGTGGAGGTTCATAAATTTCAGAGGGAAAAACCTTTGGATATTCACGGACTACTGAAATCTCAAGCAGTTCCCGTTTCATACTCAGGTTGATGGTAAACACATTTCAAATCCGCATCCCTCATCTCCTTTTAAAGTCGGTGAGCACTAATAATGCTATACTTTTGGTCCTCTAGTGGGTTCGAGAGAAACTCAAAAGTCTTATTGCAACAATTCAGTAGGACTAGGTTCTGACTTAACCAATCCATACCCAAGATGACATCTATACTGTCCAGAGGTAGACAGATCAGATCCACTACAAAGGATCTGTCATTCAATACAATGGGACAATTCAAACACACTGAGGAGGTAATTATTTTTCCTCCTGTAGGTGTCACCACCACTAACTCTTATGGTAACTCCGCAATAGAGTGTTGTAATTTCTCCACACATTCTATTGCTATGAAAGAATGGCTCGTGCCAGAATCAAACAATACATTCAAAGACAAATTGTTGATACAGCACGTACCTTGCATCAAATTAGGAGCTGTCTTTGCTTCAGCACCGCTCAAGGTGAAAACTCTTACTGTCGTTTGTTGAGTTCGTGCAATACCTTTCCCAATTCCCAGTGGAAAATATCGTGACATGTGCCCTTTCTGTCCACATTGGTAGCAAGTGACTGAATCAAAATAACATGGTTTATTCCCATGGAATTTTCCACATTTTCTACACTAACCCATTGCCGGATTTTTCAGATAAGGTCTGGGTTCCACAGTTATTGCTTGTTTACCACTCATGATATTCTTCCCTCTAGTATTTCTATCCATCACTAGGAACTCTCTCTTTCGCTTCCACTAGTCCGCCACTCCTTTTCATCCTCGATTGCTTTTAGACTTGTCGCTAGCATACGACATTTATTTACCAACGAGGCATATTCCTGAGTCTCTAATGCCACCACAGCATTTCTAAGCTCCGGGTTTAGTCCTGATTCAAACTTCATAGCCTTCCAAGCTTCATCTGGATTATTCTTCAAAGTACTTGAGAACTTAGACAGTTCTTCAAATTTGGTAATATAGTGCTCAATGGTCCTATTTCTCTGTCTATGCTGAAGAAACTCAATCTCTTTCTCAGCTCTCACATTACTGGGAAAATATTTGTTCAGAAAAGTCTCTCGGAATAAGTGCCATGTAATTTCCCTATCTTGATGTACCAGTAACTCTTTGGCTCCTCTCCACCAGTATTCAGCTTCTTCCTTCAGCATATATGTTCCAAAATTGACCTTCTGCTCATCAGAACAATTTAGAACTTCAAAAATCTTCTCGAGTTCCGTCAGCCATCTCTCAACAACTATTGGGTCATATGCACCCACAAAAGACGGAGGCCGCATTCCCATAAATTCAGACCATCCATTACCATTTCCAGTTTTGTTCCCATTTCGATTTCTTTCATCTCCCCTAATCTCGTCATTATTATTAATATTTTGAAGATGTTACAGAATCTGATTCGTAGCAGCTGCCTGAACTTGAATAGCTACGGCTATGTTATTTAAGGTAGCATCTGCGCTGCCTGGCAGATTCTTTCTTGGTGGTGCCATAACTCACTGTATTAGTGAAGCAAAATATTAGTCACTATTGAGGTAATCAAGCTCAACAGCAGTTCAAAATTTTACAGTAGTTATCACACTACACAAGATTATAAATAGGAAATACTAGTACTTTCTTACTGTATTTATCCCCTACCTTACACAACGTTTCCACATAACTATTCAAGACTCCGCTAACTCAATCTAGGTAACCACCCATTTACTATATGCATAGTGATCGATCAACTACAATCACAATAAGTGATTAGGGAATGTGAGTACATCACCCTCATGTGCCCTCACATTACCACTGTCACCCGGTTGGAGCGGCCCTCCCTTGGCTCACTCAGGCTAATAGGGCATCCCCTACTCGGTACCGTCTCAAGCCATATAACCCGTCGTTATTCATCCATACATATAAATGTATATATATAAATTCATATTTATCAAATACAATACATAACTATCAAGCAACTCGTCATGAGATTTACGCTTGCCATTTAATTACTTTCATAATATGATGCATCATTTTTATACCAAATGATTAATAATCATTCATCACATACCAATACTCAGTATAATTCATTGATACCAAAATTATCATTTTAAAAGTATTTTTCTTGAATATATGTTTCCTAAAAATATTACAACAAACAAGATTATTTTTAGGCATAAAACAATGAAAAGTATGATAATCCAGCACCTAACACGGCCTGGCCATGTTCAAGATACGGCCATGCTTGAAAACTACTTCAAACATGCTTAAAAAATAGCCCCGAACACGGTCTACCCGTGTTGAAGCAATCCAGAACACGGCTTGGCCAAGTTCTGTGACCTTCCTTCACTTATTCCATCATATCTCCCTCATACGAACTCCGTTTGAGGTGATTTCAAATCTTATAAGAAGCTAAGATAATTATATACAACTTTTATGTTTATATTTTCTTCACATTCTCTATGGATTATTCTCAGAAAATTAAAATAAAAACACTTATTTTTACTATCCTGAATTCCGACCTCTACTTAATTAATCAGCCATATCTCCCTCATATGAACTCAAAATTAAGTAATTCTAAAGCCTATAGATCCGTGAGACATATATCTACAATTCATATGTTTCCTATTTCTTTAAAATCCTTACCTAATTTTCCCAGAATTCCAAAAACCGAAACTTCCCCAATTATTCCGAAATTCAGCTTAATTTCTCTTCTCCTTTGCTTTTCTTTTATATAATCCCATGCACCCATATGCATGTCCAAACATCTAAAATAGAATTTCATATAAATATCCAGACCACATGTTATCCAAAATCACATCTAAACAAATCTAAAAATGTATATGTAATCTTATACAAAATTCATAAATAAATGTTAAACCTACCTTAAATTCTTTTAAACTCGGTACTTGATTCCTTGATTTCTCTTTACTCTTCCTTCTCCTTCTTCTTCCTCTTTCTCTTCTTCTTCTTTCTCTTCTTCTTCTTCCCCTTTTCTCTTCTTCCCCTTTCTTTTTCTCCTTTTCTTTTTCTTCTCTTTTCTTTTTCTCCTTTTCTTTTTCTTCTCTTTCCCTCTGTCACTCCCTCCCCTTCTCCTTCTTATCTTCCCATTATTTTATTTTATTTTATTTTTTCCCTACTTACCCCCTACCTACCACCTCTTTATCTCCAAAATGCCCTTGCCATCATCCATAATTACACTAATGTCATCCCCATAAATTACATAAATTAAATGTCATTTTAACCATTCCTACTATCTTATTTGACTTAAGTAAAAATAATTTAATCCTCCAATGAGATCCAAAATCCGTTCTCCTCTCTGAAAGAAATAAATTTCAATTAGTAACATAAGAAAAAAAATCGGGATGTTACTTTCATAATATGATGCATCATTTTTATACGAAATGATTAATAATCATTCATCACATACCAATGCTCAATATAATTCATTGATACCAAAATCATCATTTTAAAAGTATTTTTCTTGAAGAATGTAAATTTTTAGGAATTTTTGGAATATTTTAGGGTGAAAAACGGAATTTATATGAATTTATTTAAAAGAAAATCATTTTATTAATTATTAAATAATAATAATAATAATTATTACATAATTCAATTCTTTATCATGGAAACAAATTCATATAAGATCTCTCATGTATACACAATATACAGACCAAATCTATACACATCAGAGTACAGCAGAAACGGGGATCCTGCCTGTAGCGTTCAGAGCACTCTAAATTACGAACACAGTATAATTTAAAGACCGTGAGTCTTAGAAGCAACGTAGACTCACCCAAAGAATATATCACCTATCTGCCAAATCAGACTCTGATATTATACTAAATTGAGTCTAGTACCTGGGATGCGAATTATGTTGAAATTGAGAATTCATGTATGAGTAAGTGTTGGAGAAAAAAAATCTTCTTGAAATGATTGGGTGAATTAAATGGGATTGACATAAGTTAAAATGAGGTGCTTTAGGATATGATAGAGAAAGGCTTGAAATTGTTGATAATGAATTTATTGGTGTTAATAAGAAGGTATAGAGTTACTGTGATGAGGTAAGTAGAATTATTAGACATGTGCCAAAAGTACATAAATGTTATATATTGATTAGTGGATTTTAGGATAAAAATAGATGATAGATTAAGATGATGATATTCATGGGATGATGTTGACATGTGAGAATCAAAAATGACTTGATAGAAGTCTGAAATAAGAAAAGATAGTTACCCCAATTGGATGTGAATATGTTCTTTTATGAGTGTGTTTTCTAATATCGATCCATAGATAATCCATGCGAGCTTGAGGATATAAAATAAAATTGATTAGAAAATGAATAAAAATAATTCAATACAAGCCAAAAGTTTAAAGAAATCATGCATGTTGAGCACTAGAAATTATCAGTTGGTGACCACATATTTTTAAAGAAATCACCAATGAAAGAGGTAATGAGGTTTCGAAAGAAGTACATATTAGATTCTCCAAAATGCCCTTGCCATCATCCATAATTACACTAATGCCATACCCATAAATTACATAAATTAAATGTCATTTTAACCATTCCTACTATCTTATTTGACTTAAATAAAAATAATTTAATCCTCCTATGAGATCCAAAATCCGTTCTCCTCTCTGAAAGAAATAAATTTCAATTAGTAACATAAGAAAAAAAATCGGGATGTTACAGTTCACCAACTTTGTAACGTCTGATTTTTTTTTCCACATTACACATGTTAAATATGCCATATGTATAAACAATATATATATATATACACATATTTATTACAAATCTCATACATGTTATATTTATACAAAACAACATTTCGAAATACAATATACATGTTTACATATATATTACAAACTTCATACATGTTATATTTATACAATACAACATTTTAATACATAAATAAGAGTCTTTATATAGCACTTCAACCTTGAAATACAAAGGGTGAGGAGGTGGTGCTGACATCTTGATCTCCATCAGTAACGCCATTTTGTGTTGCATCTCATTTCTTTTTATCTGAACATAACACCACAATAATAGTAAGAACAAAGGTTCCCAGTAGACTTAACATAAACAAAATATGATGAGAAAACAAGATTTATGTTCAGCTTAATTTCTCTTCTCCTTTGCTTTTCTTTTATATAATCCCATGCACCCATATGCATGTTCAAACATCGAAAATATAATTTCATATAAATATCCAGCTACATGTTATCCAAAATCACATCTAATAAATCTAAAAATGTATATATAATCTTATACAAAATTCATAAATAAATGTTAAACCTACCTCAAATTCCTTTAAACTCGGTACTTGATCCATTGATTTCTCTTTAGTCTTCCTTCTCCTTCTTCTTCCTCTTTCTCTTCTTCTTCCTTCCCCTTTCTTTTTTCTTCTCTTTTCTTTTTCTCCTTTTCTTTTTCTTCTCTTTATTTTATTTTTTCCCTACTTACGCCCTACCTACCACCTCTTTATCTCCAAAATGCCCTTGCCATCATCCATAATTACACTAATGCCATCCCCATAAATTACATAAATTAAATGTCATTTTAACCATTCCTACTATCTTATTTGACTTAAGTAAAAATAATTTAATCCTCTTATGAGATCCAAAATCCGTTTTCCTCTCTGAAAGAAATAAATTTCAATTAGTAACATAAGAAAAAAAATCGGAATTCCAAAAACAGAAGCTTCCCCAATTATTTCAAAATTCAGCTTAATCTATCTTCTCCTTTGTTTTTCTTTTATATAATACCATGCATCCATATGCATGTCCAAACATCCAAAATAGAATTTCATATAAATATGCAGACCACATGTTATCCAAAATCACATCTAAACAAATCTAAAATTGTATATATAATCTTATACAAAATTCATAAATAAATGTTAAACCTACATCAAATTCCTTTAAACTCGGTATTTGATTCCTTGATTTCTCTTTACTCTTCCTTCTCCTTCTTCTTCCTCTTTCTCTTCTTATTCTTCATCTTTCTCTTCTTCCTCTTTCTCTTCTTCTTTCTCTTATTCTTCTTCCCCTTTCTTTTTCTCCTTTTCTTTTTCTTCTCTTTTCTTTTTCTCCTTTTTTTTCTTCTCTTTCCCTTCGTCACTCGCTCCTTTTCTCCTTCTTATCTTCCCATTTTTTTTTCCTACTTACCCCCTACCTACCACCTCTTTATCTCCAAAATGCCCATGCCATCATCCATAATTACACTAATGCCATCCCCATAAATTACATAAATTAATTGCCATTTTAACCATTCCTACTATCTTATTTGACTTAAGTAAAAATAATGTAATCCTCCAATGAGATTCAAAATCCGTTCTCCTCTCTGAAAGAAATAAATTTCAAATTGGGATGTTACAGTTCACCAACTTTATAACGTCCGATTTTTTTTTCCACATTATGCATGTTAAATATGCCATATGTATAAACAATATATATATATATATATATACACACACACACACACACACACACACACACACATATTTATTACAAACTTCATACATGTTATATTTATACAGAACAACATTTCGAAATACAATATACATGTTTACATATATATTACAAACTTCATACATGTTATATTTATACAATACAACATTTTAATATATAAATAGGAGTTTTTATATAGCACTTCACCCTTGAAATACAAAGGGTGAGGAGGTGGTGCTGACATCTAGATCACCATCAGTAATGCCATTTTGTGTTGCATCTCATTTCTTTTTATCTGAACATAACACCACAATAATAGTGAGAACAAAGGTTCCCAGTAGACTTAACATAAATAAAATATGATGAGAAAATAAGAGTTATGTTCAGCTTAATTTCTCTTCTCCTTTGCTTTTCTTTTATATAATCCCATGCACCCATATGCATGTCCAAACATCCAAAATAAAATTTCATATAAATATCCAGACCACATGTTATCTAAAATCACATCTAATCAAATCTAAAAATGTATATATAATCTTATACAAAATTCATAAATAATTGTTAAACCTACCTCAAATTCCTTTAAACTCGGTACTTAATTGCTTGATTTCTCTTTACTCTTCCTTCTCCTTCTTCTTCCTCTTTCTCTTCTTCTTCTTCCTCTTTCTCTTCTTCCCCTTTCTTTTTCTCCTTTTCTTTTTCTTCTCTTTTCTTTTTCTCCTTTTCTTTTTCTTCTCTTTATTTTATTTTTTCCCTACTTACCACCTCTTTATCTCCAAAATGCCCTTTCCATCATCCATAATTACACTAATGCCATCCTCATAAATTACATAAATTAAATGTCATTTTAACCATTCCTACTATCTTATTTGACTTAAGTAAAAATAATTTAATCCTCCTATAAGATCCAAAATCCGTTCTCCTCTCTGAAAGAAATAAATTTTAATTAGTAACATAAGAAAAAAATTGGAATTCCAAAAACCGAAGCTTCCCCAATTATTCCAAAATTCAACTTAATTAATCTTCTCCTTTGTTTTTCTTTTATATAATACCGTGCATCCATATGCATGTCCAAACATCCAAAATAGAATTTCATATAAATATTTAGACCACATGTTATCCAAAATCACATCTAAACAAATCTAAAAATGTATATATAATCTTATACAAAATTCATAAATAAATGTTAAACCTACCTCAAATTCCTTTAAACTCGGTACTTGATTCCTTAATTTCTCTTTACTCTTCCTTCTCCTTCTTCTTCCTCTTTCTCTTCTTCTTCTTCTTCCCCTTTTCTCTTCTTCCCCTTTCTTTTTCTCCTTTTCTTTTTCTTCTCTTTTCTTTTTCTCCTTTTGTTTTCTTCTCTTTCCCTCTGTCACTCCCTCCCCTTCTCCTTCTTATCTTCTCATTATTTTATTTTATTTAATTTTTCCCTACTTACCCCCTACCTACCACCTCTTTATCTCCAAAATGCCCTTGCCATCATCCATAATTACACTAATGCCATCCCTATAAATTACATAAATTAAATGCCATTTTAACCATTCCTACTATCTTATTTGACTTAAGTGAAAATAATTTAATCCTCCTATGAGATCCAAAATCGGTTCTCCTCTCTGAAAGAAATACCTTCACCAATGGAATGGTTTTATTTCTCAACTGTTTCACTTCTTTATCCACAATTACTATCGGCCTCGGTCGATAGGTTAGATTCTCGTCTACAGCTATTATTTTTTCTTGAATTATGTGCGACGGATCTGGTAGATACTTTCGAACTTGAGAAACATGGAACACATCTTGCAGATTTGATAAATGCAGAGGAAGTGCAATCTGATACACCGATGACCCTATCCTTTTTAGAATTTGATAAGGTCCTAAATATCTCGGACTCAATTTCTTAATTTTCATTGCTCGACCAATTCCAGTAGTAGGAGAAATTTGAAGAACACATGCTCACTTTCTTGGAATTGTATCGGTCTCCTTCTCCTATCGAAATAGCTCTTTTGTCGACTCTGAGCTGTTCGCATTTTATCTCAAATTATCTGTATTTGCTCAGAAGTATGTTGCACTAACTCGGGCCCTAATAACCTTTTCTCCCCCACTTCATTCCAACATAATGGCAATTTACATCTCCTACCATACAAAGCTTCATAAGGTGCCATTCCGATACTAGAATGATAACTGGTATTATATACAAACTCAGCCAGTGACAGATATCCATCCCATCCTTTTCCTTGCTCTAGCACACACGCTCTTAGCATATTCTCTAAGGTCTGTATAGTTCTCTCCGTTTGACCATCTGTTTGAGGATGATATGCAGTACTAAAACACAAACGAGTACCAAAAGCTTCTTGTAGTGCTCTCCAAAATCTAGAAGTAAATCGAGGATCTCGATCTAAAATAATACTATTAGGAATTCCATGCAACCGTACAATTTCCTTCATATACAACTGGGCCAACTTATTCAACGAGTAGTTTTTCTTAATGGGTAAAAAGTGCACAGATTTCGTCAATCTATCAACTATTACCCATATCGCATCATGACCTGTCTGAGTCTTAGGTAATCCAACAATAAAATCCATAGATATACTATCCCACTTCCACTCAGGGATTTCTAAAGGTTGTAACATCCCATAAGGTTTTTGATGTTCTATCTTCACCTTTTGACAAACCAGACACTTAGACATATATTCAGCAATGTCTCTCTTCATTCCTGGCCACCAGCATAATCTTTTCAAATCTTGATACATTTTTGTAGATCCTGGATGGATTGTATACTTACTTTGATGAGCTTCTTCCATAATCTTAGCCTTCAAATTCTCTCCTTGTGGTATACATGTTCTGCCCTGGTACATAATAATTCTATCCTCTGACATTGCAAAGTCAGGCTGATCTCTTCGATCTTGTAAAAATTGATCATGTGTCTGTGGTTATTTAATCTGAGTCTTTAAGTCACTTTCAATTCTTAAGTCACTAGCAATCAAACTACCAGGGACAGTCATAACTGATCATTTCAAATTTTTGAATTCCTCAATTAGCTCCATTTCTTTTATCAGTATTTGACTTAAATGCAACGACTTTCGGCTCAACACATCAGCTACTACATTTGCCTTCACTGGGTGATACTTTAATTCAAATTTGTAATCATTAATGAATTCCATCCACCTTCTTTGCCTCATATTCAATTCTTTTTGGTAAAAGAGATACTTTAAACTCTTGTGATCACTGTATATTTCAAATACAGCTCCATACAAGTAGTGTCTCCACATCTTCAGGGCAAAAACTATTACAGCCAACTCTAAATTATGAGTAGGATAGTTCTCCTCATGTGGTCTCAATTGTCGAGACGCATAAGCAACTACCCTACTTTCTTGCATCAAAACACAACCTAAACCTTTCTTGGAAGCATCTGTATAGACTACAAAGCATCCAGAAGGGTTAGGAACAACTAGAATAGGGACTTTAAGCTCTTGGAAACTATTCTCGCATTCTTCATTCCAATTAAAGAGACTTTCCTTTTTGGTCAATCGAGTCAAACGCAAAGCTATTTGAGAGAATCCCTATATAAATCGTCTGTAATATCCTGCTAAACCCAAGAAACTTCTAATTTCAGTAACAATTTTAGGTCTCTCCCATTTCAGCACTGCTTCAGTCTTACTGGGATCCACCGACACACCATCTTTAGAAATTACGTGACCCAAAAACTTCACTTCTTCCAGTCAAAATTCACATTTTTCCAACTTAGCGAAAAGTTTCTTTTTCTTCAAGACTTGAAGTACTAATGGAAGATGCTGGTTATGTTCTTCCTCACTCTTAGAGTAGATTAAAATATCATCTATGAACACTACTACAAATTGATCCAAGTAGGGTCTAAAAATGCGATTCATATAGTCCATAAAGACTGCAGGTGCATTTGTGACCCCAAAAGGCATGACTAAAAATTTGTAGTGTCCATACCGAGTTCTAAAAGCTGTTTTTGGAATGTCTTCTTCTTTAACTCTGATATAATGATATCCTGACCTCAAGTCTATCTTAGAGAAAATAGTAGGTCCCTTTAATTGATCTAATAGATCGTCTATTCTAGGCAACGGATACTTATTCTTAATAGTCGCCTTATTCAATTGCCTGTAATCAATACACAATCTCAAACTACCATCTTTCTTCTTTACAAACAATACAGGCGCTCCCCAAGGTGATATGCTAGGTCGGATAAAATTCTTTTCTACCAGCTCTTCAATCTGCTTTTTCAGCTTTTGTAGTTCCACAGGAGACATTCTATAGGGAGTGATAGAAATAAGCATCGCCTCTAGTGCTAGATCAATGGAAAAATCCACTTCTCTCTTCGGTGGAGGTTCAGAAATTTCAGAGGGAAAAACCTCTGGATATTCACGGACTACTGGAATCTCAAGCAGTTCCCGTTTCATACTCGGGTTGATGGTATACAAGAAAACACATTTCAAATCCGCATCCATCATCTCTTTATAGAGTCGGTGAGCACTAATAATGCTATACTTTTGGTCCTCCGGTGGGTCTGAGAGAAACTCAAAAGTCTTATTGCAGCAATCCAATAGGACTCGATTCTGACTTAACCAATCCATATCCAAGATGACATCTATATCGTCCAGAGGTAGACAGATCAGATCCACTACAAAGGATCTGTCAATCAATACAATGAGACAATTCAAACACACTGAGGAGGTAATTATTTTTCCTCCTGTAGGTGTCACCATCGCTAACTCGTATGGTAACTCCGCAATAGAGTGTTGTAATTTCTCCACACATTCTATTGCTATGAAAGAATGGCTCGTGCCAGAATCAAACAATACATTTGGAGACAAATTGTTGATACATCATGTACCTTGTATCAAATCAGGAGCTGTCTTTGCTTCAGCACCGCTCAAGGTGAAAACTCTTCCTGTCATTTGTTGAGTTCGTACAATACCTTTGCCATTTCCCAGTAGACAATATCGTGACATGTGCCCTTTTTGTCCACATTGGTAGCAAGTGACTGAATCAAAATAACATGGTTTATTCCTATGGAATTTCCTGCATTTTCCACACTGACCCATTGTCGGATTTTTCAGATAAGGTCTAGGTTCCACAGTTACTGCTTGTTTACCAATCATAATATTCTTCCCTCTAGTATTTCTATCCATAACTGGGAACTCTCTCTTCCGCTTCCACTAAATCCGCCTCTCCTTTTCATCCTCGACTGCTTTTAGACTTGTCGCCAGCATCCGACATTTATTTACCAACGAGGCATATTCCTGAGTCTCTAATGCCACCACAGCATTTCTAAGCTCCGAGTTCAGTCCTGATTCAAACTTCACAGCCTTCCAAGCTTCATCTGGATTATTCTTCAAAGTACTTGAAAACTTAGACAGTTCTTCAAATTTGGTAATATAGTGCTCAATGGTCCTATTTTCCTGTCTATGCTGAAGAAACTCAATCTCTTTTTCAGCTCTCACATTACTAGGAAAATATTTGTTCAGAAAAGTCTCTCGGAATAAGTGCCATGTAATTTCCCTGTCTTGATGTACCAGTAACTCTTTGGCTCCTCTCCACCAGTAGTCAGCTTCTTCCTTCAGCATATATGTTCCAAAATTGACCTTCTGCTCATCAGAACAATTTAGAAATTCAAAAATCTTCTTGAGTTCCGTCAGCCATCTCTCAGCAACTATTGGGTCATATGCACCCACAAAAGACGGAGGCCGCATTCCCATAAATTCAGACCATCCATTACAATTTCCAGTTCTGTTCCCATTTTGATTTCTTTCATCTCCCCTAACCTCGTCATTATTATTAATATTTTGAAGATGTTACAGAATCTGTTTCGTAGCAGCTGCCTGAGCTTGAATAGCTGCGGCTATGTTATTTAAGGTAGCATCTGCATTGCCTGGCAGATTCTTTCTTGGTGGTGCCATAACTCACTGTATTAGTAAAGCAAAATATTAGTCACTATTGAAGTGATCAAGCTCAACAGCAGTTCAAAATTTTACAGTAGTTATCACACTACACAAGATTATAAATAGGAAATACTAGTACTTTCCTACTCTATTTATCCGCTACCTTACACAACGTTTCCACATAACTATTCAAGACTCCTCTAAGTCAATCTAGGTAACCACCCACCCCATGGTCGCCTAAGATTGACCGCTCTGATACCAACTTTGTAACGTCCGATTTTTTTTTCACATTACGCATGTTAAATATGCCATATGTATAAACACAATATATATATATATATATATATATATATATATATATATATATATATATATATATACACATATATTTATTACAAACCTCATACATGTTATAATTATACAATACAACATTTCGAAATACAATATACATGTTTACATATATATTACAAACCTCATACATGTTATATTTATACAATACAACATTTTAAAACATAAATAAAAGTTTTTATACAGCACTTCACCTTTGAAATACAAATGGTGAGGAGGTGGTGCTGACATCTAGATCTCCATTAGTAATGCCATTTTGTGTTGCATCTCATTTTTCTTTATCTGAACATAACACCACAATAATAGTAAGAACAAAGGTTCCTAGTAGACTTAACATAAATAAAATATGATGAGAAAACAAGAGTTATGTTCAGCTGTATAAGCTACAGAGAAATATCAAGATTTTGAGATAAAATCATAATTTTTGTTTATGCATAATTATCATACTACACATGCACTAAAAATTCATTTTTTTTTATAATACTCAGCCATATCGTGGCTTTTAATTTACTCATTTGCTATATGTATAGTGACCGATCGACTACAGTCACAATAAGTGATCAGGGAATGTGAGTACATCACCCTCATGTCCCCTCACATTACCACTGTCACCTGGTTGGAGCGGCCCTCCCTTGGCTCACTCAGGCTAATAGGGCGTCCCCTACTCGGTACCGTCTCAAGCCATACAACCCGTCGATATTCATTCATACATATAAATGTATATATATAAATTCATATTTATCAAATACAATATATAACTATCAAGCAACTCGTCATGAGACTTACGCTTGCCATTTAATTACTTTCATAATATGATGCATCATTTTTATACCAAATGATTAATAATCATTCATCACATACCAATACTCAATATAATTCATTGATACCAAAATTATCATTTTAAAAGTATTTTTCTTGAATATATGTTTCCTAAAAATATTACAATAAACAATATTATTTTTAGGCATAAAACAGTGAAATGTATGATAATCCAGCACCCAACATGGCCTGGCCATGTTCAAGACACAGCAATGCTTGAAAACTACTTCAAACATGCTTAAAAAATAGCCCCGAACACGGTCTACCCATGTTGAAGCAACCCAGAACACGGCCTGGCCGGCTTCTGTGACCTTCCTTCACTTATTCCATAATATCTCCCTCATACGAACTCCGATTGAGGTGATTTCAAATCCTATAGGCATCTAAGACAATTATCTACAACCTGTATGTTTATGTTTTCTTCAAATTCTCTACGGATTATTCTTAGAAAATTAAAATAAAAACGCTAACTTTTACTATCCTGAATTCCGACCTCTGCTCAATTAATCAGCCATATATCCCTCATATGAACTCCAAATTAAGTAATTCTAAAGCCTATAGATTCGTGAGACATATATCTACAATTCATATGTTGCCTTATTTCTTTAAAATCCTTACCTAATTTTCCCAGAATTCCAAAAACCGAAGCTTCCCCAATTATTCTGAAATTCAGCTTAATTTTTCTTTTATATAATCCCATGCACCCATATGCATGTCCAAACATTCAAAATAGAATTTCATATAACTATCCAGACCACATGTTATCCAAAATCACATCTAAACAAATCTAAAAATGTATATATAATCTTATACAAAATTCATAAAGAAATGTTAAACCTACCTCAAATTCCTTTAAACTCGGTACTTGATTCCTTGATTTCTCTTTACTCTTCCTTCTCCTTCTTCTTCCTCTTTCTCTTCTTCTTCTTTCTCTTCTTCCCCTTTCTTTTTCTCCTTTTCTTTTTCTTCTCTTTTCTTTTTCTCCTTTTCTTTTTCTTCTCTTTCCCTCCGTCACTCCCTCCCCTTCTCCTTCTTATCTTCCCATTATTTTATTTTATTTTATTTTTTCCCTACTTACCCCCTACCTACCACCTCTTTATCTCCAAAATGCCATTGCCATCATCCATATTTACACTAATGCCATCCCCATAAATTACATAAATTAAATGCCATTTTAACCATTCCTACTATCTTATTTGACTTAAGTAAAAATAATTTAATCCTCCTATGAGATCCAAAATCCGTTCTCCTCTCTGAAAGAAATAAATTTCAATTAGTAACATAAGAAAAAAAATTGGGATGTTACACTCCTCAACAAAATGGGTTGTTGAACTTAAGCATTTCCATCTTATTGTAGCGACTCAAACTTTGGTATTGCAAAAGAAAGTGCCACTTCATTGTTGGGGGATATTGCGTTCTGTGATATAAATCTTGCCAAGAACTGACGAAACTCATGACCTAAAATGTTTCAAGATCGTTTCTACAGTATGATTTGTATGAAATCGCGACTCATTGCTTTTGTAGAAGTAAGAACCTTTGTATAATGAAGACGTCACAATTGATTATGAAAGATCCGATTGATAAGTTGAGAATGAATGTCATACAAATTTTTTGATAAGTTTAAATAGTTCTTCAAAGAACCAAACAACAAACATTCTCAATTTTTTGAATAATAATATGCTACAAGAAATCTAAGTAGTTTAATCTTAATAAACTAATGAAATCTTATCAGACCCAGTAATTTAATCATTAATAAACTAAGTAATTTTAATCCTAATTAGATTAAGAAAAAACAATAAATAAATAACTAAAAAAATCACAAAAAAATGCTCATATTCAACTTTTAGTCTTGTCTTTTAAACTCATATTCAATCTTCAGCTTTTTTCTCTTTAGACTCAAATTTTAGATTGGCTAACCTTAACCCAGATTTAGATTAGCTTTAATAAACTATGTAATGTAATCCTAATCAAATTGATGAAACTTTATCAAACTAAGTAATTTAATCATTAATAAACTAAGTAATTTTAATCCTAATCAAATTGAATACAAATTATAAATAAATAACTAGGAAATGTGGCCTATATTTAGTCTTTAACCTTTAACATTTAGTCTTCTTCTCTTAAGGCCTAGATTTTAGATTGATTGATCTTGGCCTATATTTGGATTTAGATTTGGCGCAGCAGAGGGTGTTGTGTGTTGAAGCGCAACGTTTCATTTATGCCATGCCTCTCTTCTTTTTTTGGATTGATATATAATTTTTATAAATAAATAAAAAAATCTATTTTTCACTCTTTGTACCTATGGACAAAACATGGGATGTTTTGGGTTTTTTCTCATTATATTATTAAATCCTTGCAATAGTGAATTATTATTTTTATATTTAAAAAACATATTTTTAATTTTTTAAACATACTATTTAAAAAATTATTTTTTCTTTAAAAACGTTTTTTTACATCTTTAAAAATATTTTTATGTTAACTCTCTTCATACAAATTTAATGAATTTATTTAACTAATCAAAGCGTTTACTTAATTAAATTAAGATATATACATTCTCAATTTAATTTTTTGTTTCCAAATACCTAGTATAGAGAAAATGCTTTTGTACTTTATATTTACTTATGTTTAACAATGCATTGAATGTAATAAAGAAATAAATTTTTAATAAAATGATGTTATTCATTGCTACTTGTTGTTATTACATTAGTAATGTGTTAACATAATACTATAGTAGCATTTACAAAATATGCACAAGTAGCATATACAAAATAGTACTTCAACCATCAATTTTGTTAGCATCAGATATAGCTCCAGAGAACTTTATTACATCAAGCGACTGTGTGGAATGATTAAGTTGTGCCTACATTAAAAAAAAATCACAAGATGAACACTAATTATAAAAGAACATAAATCATTTTTTATAGTATAAGAAATGTTATTACCATCAACAATTTAGTAAAACTAAAATCACTCTCATGTGATTTAGTGAATGTTGAAGATGCTGAAGGTGTAAAAAAAGAATTTCCAAATTGAATCACACTGCGTGCTTCATACTCTTGCAAAAATTATGCATAATTAGGAATTCTTCAACTAATGTAAAATTAATAACACCCTTACAAGTATAATTTTACATACTTGTGAATTGTTGGTCGTTAGAGTTATTTTTTTTCTTTTAGATTGAATCTCAACGCAACTTTTCAAATGTCTTTTACTCTTTATGCCAATTTTCTTTTTAAATCCCTTTGCTTGTGCGATGCATTCACTAGTTGGTGTTGTGACAACACTACTCTCATTGTCCAAATTCTTTTGCATTAAATGAAGTTGCATTACTTTCTTGCTCAATTCATCCAAAGCTTTATTTATCATAAAAAATGCTTCGAGATAGTCAGACACTTCAGTTGCCAATCTTATTAGTTTGGGACAAAGTTGCTTGTATCGTTGCGTACTGTTAAGCCTAGGATCTTCTTCAACTTTATTTCCCCTTATATCATGGATCATACCACTCTTTGCTTCTTTTGTCCACCTCTTTATTATGTATTGATCAAGAAGTGTTTTAATATCCATCACATCAAATACTTTCAAAGCATGATAACACAATATACCGAAAGTTTCAAACTTTCTATAACTACAAGAAATGAACATGTTGACGGAATCAAATGAAACTCTATATTCTCCTTCTTGATTAACCATAGTAATAACATAGTTAAATAATGATTGACTTTTATTTCTATGTTTTATACATGCAGTTGCGTATAGATCAAACTCCTTCTAAAACAAGTCAAAGATAGTGATAGTATAAATCTAAACAAGCTATTGCAACATAAGTGAATTCTCTATTTTCAGTCTAGGTATTTTTTTTGTGAATCAAATTCGCACTTTAACTCGTTATAGCGCTTATCTTCCACAACTCTCTCAAAATGTTTAAAGAATTAAAGGATGTCTAACTTTGGTTTCATACAAGTTTTAAAATAAAAATTTAAACTTTCACTTAACTGTGTGCTTCGCATGCCAAGTGTGAAAACTTTCTTCATATGACAAGCTGCCTATTTCTCCTTTATATTGTAAATTGATTTAAGCAATGTATTTTCGCAAACACTATATTTTGACAATAAGTTGTTCCATGCCACTTCAATTTGTGTTTTCTCTTTATATCTGTACATGCAGTTTTTGAAGTCAGTTAAAAAATGAGAGCCATCCTTCATCAAGTTACCTAGGTGCTTGATGCCATTTTGGATCAAATGCCATGTGCATAATCCATGTGAAGTTTTTGGCATCACCTCATGTAATGCCTTTGCCATTGCTTGATCTTGATCGATAAAAATAGTAAGAGGTATTTTTTGTTTAACTGCCTCCAAGAAAGTTTCAAAGAGCCATTTAAATGACTTTGTTGTTTCATCATACAATAGTGCTGCTCCAAAGATTACCACTCCTCTAAAATGATTGAATCCACAAAATAAAGCAAGTGGTTGGTGTGCTTTATTATTACTATATGTTGTGTTAAGAGATATCACATCACCAAAATAGCTATAGTCAATCAGTATTCTCGCATCTACCCAAAATACATTGATTATTTGTTCCTCCATATCCATTTGATAAGCATGAAAAAACGATAAATTCTCTAATAACTGACGTTGAAAATATTGTAATAAACAACCAACTTTTCCATATACTATGCTTGTTTGCCTTTTAGATCGAATATAATTTTTGGGATCTAATTGAGTATAACTAAGATTAGCTCTCCCTCCAACATGCCTACTCATTAACTCAAAAGATACTTTCTGTTGAAGTCTAGAATCCTCAGCCAATTCAATCTCATGAGCTAAACTTGGGACAATTTAGGTTGTGATGCCAACATGCGAACTATTTCTTGAAGATGCAACGGATGATTATTGTAACTCCCCTATGATTTAGTAATTTTCATTTATGTATGGATTATTAAAAGAAATAAAAGAGTAGGGATGTAATTGAAAGTTTTAGTGATGAAAATGAAAATTTATTAATATTTTGGGGGTCAAATTGTAATTTCTTAAAAGTTTAGGGGTTAAAATGTAAATAAGGAAAATTGCAAGGACTTCCCTCAAAAATTGAATATTTACAGAATGGTCCCTCCATCAATATTCAAAAAAAAAGAAAATTTTTCGTAAACGAGGTGAATGAATAGTGAATAGTAACTTTCTCTCTCCTCCATTTTCTTTCTTTAGATCTGGAGTACTTTTGAGCATCCGATCTCAAAATTAAAGGTATCACTAGATTCATGACGAAGAGTACTATGATATTGGCTGAATAATTTTTTAAATCAACCGCAGATCAAAAGTAAAAAATCTTTAAAAAAAAGTAAGTTCTGAAACTCTTATTTAGAGTTTTCAAATTAAAAATTTGACACTGTAGATGGATTTAGGAAATAGATAAACTTTAGGATATGAATTTTTTCAGCCACCTGACAAATTTTTATGCATCGTGAACGGTAAATCCAGACGATAAGAATAGTGATTATGGCAGTGAATAATAATTTTGACTGTGAATAGTATTAATCAGTTGACTAGTGTTTACCAAACTCCCATAGGCTAAATTTTACAATTTTGGAATCATTTCTTAAGTTTTTGGACCCTCCGAACTCATTTTTGAGGTCTATTTGATCAAATTTGAATTGGAAAAGCACATTTTGAGGTTGTCCAACCTGGAGCCTTATCTTGTAAGTAGATAATTCTTTCTATGACTTACCCTATGCTTTTCTTGAACTTTAAATATATAATTGGTTCTGTTTACAAGTTACTTATACTTTTATATGTCTCTAAAATGGATTAAATTACCTGATTTGTTTATAATCTGGCATATAGTTCAAGAAGAGTATGATTTTGAAAATAGATTTCTGAACTCATTGAATATGTGATTTTAAATGTATTTCTCATCATATGGTAAAAGAAATATATTGTGCACGTGGCATTGATATGTAAAGCTATAAGATTGCCTTGAAAAAGGGCATATACATGTGATTATCCTGATTGAAACGTTTCTGATAAAGGAATTGTACTGAGACTGAAAATTTTGAATTTATATTGAAACTTCTATTTTGAATAATATGGCATATGTATAAATAATGATTTATGTGGAGGAATCCTATTGAAAACACTGTTTGCTAACAACAGGTGATGTTAGTCCTAGTACACCTTGACAACTCAACTAGCAAGGGTGGTGCTAGCTTCGTGCCAACACATGGGATATGATATATGAAGGAGAGCGGGATGCCTCCTATCTGGGCGATATGTCGACTATATTATATGTGATTTGCCCTCCCTTGTTGTGTGCTTGAAAAATGCCCATATTAGAGTCCCTTCGCGTGTCCTCTTGAATGGTGGTAGGACAAACCTTAGCCGGGATGCTGAGTTTAGGCAAATCCTATACCACCAAAGTATGGAAGAGCTTGAACTCTGATATGGTAGTTTTGGTGTGAGATCCTCTTAATGTTTTTATGTGAAATATTTTGATGCATAATGTTTGTTTAATGAATATACAATACTGTATATAGTTTTGGATATCTGAATATCCTTTGATTTAAGAATATTTGAAATACGAGTCCCATATGGATGTACTTTTGAACTATAATTTTCTACATGATAAATTTTAAAATATGAGTACATCCATATATTGACCTAAGAGGTCATAGGAAGTATTATCTGCTCATTGAGTTGTCAAACTCACTACACGATATTTTCACATTTTTCAAATAAGAATAGAGAGTTTGGTCCTGCAGATACGTGATCAACTAGGTGTCACACTCTTTAGGTGAGCCTACGTTGCTTCCAAGGCTCACGTTGTTTAAATCATTATGTATTTGTAATATAGAGTATGATTTGTATTTCATAGGCAGGATCTCTGCTTCTGCTGTTACTTTGATATTATAGACTTGTCTGTATATTGTGTATATATGAGAATACCTATATGAAATTGTTTCCAATAATAAATGAGTGTATTATGTATGTTATAGCAAATATATGTTTGTAAAGTATGTGATTCAGGTGCCCTTAAATTAAGGGCGTGACAATTATGTTCCTCAAGAAAGTCATTGACTTTATATTTTTCATTATTAAGTGCAACTCTCATTCTTGCTTTACAATTAGTTCTAGTCTCCAGTCGAGGATTTACAGTTATTACATCTCTTTGATTAGCCTTTCGAGACCCCTCTTTACAACAAACATATTTGTATGAAGTTATAGATCCATCTTTTTTACTCCGACTGAAATAGTATTTTCTAACTTCAAATTCAATTGCTCCACTATTATCAACCCAAAACTTCCATACTGCTTTTAAAGTATCAAATTCTATACCTAAGTTAGGCTTCAAATCAACTCCTATAGAAAGATTCATCATCACTTTTAATACAATAATAGAAAAAATAATACCTTGAAAAGTAATAGTACATTAAATAATGAAATTATAAAACATAAATTCAATATCAAGAAGAATAAACAAACAATAAGTATACATATATTCCTCTAAATTTTATTTTCATGGGATAGGTTTCTTAAGGTTACAAATTGACAATCTCCCTGCTACTGTAGTATTTTTTTTTTTTTGGATTTAACTTTGAACCATTCTTCATCCCATTGTTAAATTATATATATATATATATATATATATATATATATATATATATATATATATATATATATGAACACAATTTTAATTAAATAAATAAAAAGGAATAGATAAGAAGGCTTACTGCTACTGTAATAATTTTTTATTTATTTAAACTTTATATATATATATATATATATTATAATTTTAATCAAATAAATACATAAAAAAATAGAGAAGAAGACTTACTGTTCACTACCACTTTTCTCTTTGTGCAGAGTGTTTGAAGAATGGTGAAAATAGGGATTCTTATTTTATTTATAGAAACTATAAAAAAAGGAGGCATGGCATAAAAGAAACACTATGCTTCAATGCGTAGCACCCTTTGCTGCCCTTTGGCGCAGCAGAGGATCCAAATCCCCTATATTTAGATTGATTTTAATGACATGTATTAATCTTAGCTCACCTTTAGTAGTAATGCTTCTCTCCTTATTGGGCATTTAGAATTAAGTTTTTAAGTGTTTCTTAGAATCTTTTAAGTCAAATTCTAGTAATAGGTCTAATTAGAATTTGAAGCTGGTTTACATTTCATTGTTAGCCTTAGTCATGACCTCATCATTCCCTTCCTCTTGAAAATGATTTATCCTCAAATTATCACCTTTATCAAAAGGATTTAAATTAGTAACATTGAAAGTTGCACTAACATTATACTCACAATTTAAATTCAAATTGTAAATATTGTCATTAATGTGCTCAAGAACTTAAAAAGGACTATATTCTCTTGGGAACCTCTTTTTTCTCATGTGAACTCATATCCAATCTTTGAGTTCAAATGCTAGCTTGCAACACCCTTTGTTGGCTTGTTTGCATGTTGTTTCATTCTTCTCTCAATGTTGAGTTTTGCTTGCTCAAGTATTTATTTAAAAAATTAAATATTTTTTTCATCTAAGTTAGCATGTTCAAACAAAGGTTAATGGTGTCAAATCCAACTGAGTCAAAGTATTAAAACCATAAAAAAATTTCAGTGGAAAAAACTTAGTGGAAGAATGAATAATAAGATTATAAGCAAACTCAATGTGCAACAAACATTCTTCCCATGTTTTGATTTTTTTTAATAATAACCCTCAACAAAGTAGACAAAGTTCTATTTACTACTTCAGTTTGACTATCATTTTGTGTTAACAAGTAGTATAAAATAAAAATTTAGCCTCTAACTTACCCCACAAAGTTTTCAAAAATAGCCTAAGAACTTAACATCTCTATACTAAACAATTATTCTAATCATACCATCTAATTTCACAATATCTCTAAATAACATATTAGCAATATGTGAAGTATCATCAGTTTTGTGACATGAACATCTTAGAAAATCTATCCATAACCACAAAAATTGAATCTATACCACGTTTAGACCTAAGAAAACCTAACACAAAATCAATAGATATATCAATTGAAGGTTCACTATGTATAAATAAAAGAGTATATAAACCATGAGACTTAATTTTATACTTAGCTTGTCTACATGTTATACATGTTAACATCTTCATTCTATGTCACATTTCATATGAGGGCAGAAGAAGTGTTTAAGAAAAGCATCTTAAGTCTTCGATATACTAAAATATCCCATCAAACTTCCTCTATGAGTTTCTCTAACAAACAAGTCACATAATGAATATTTAGGAACACAATTTATTTCATCTAAATAGAAAGCCATTATGCCTAAGGAACTAACCAAACACTACTTTCTCACATATATTGAATACATCACCAAAGTCAGAATCATTAGCATACAAATCTTTAATGTATTCAAAACTAAGTAATTTTGTATATAAGATAGAAAGTAAAGCACACCTTTGAGACAATTTGTCCTTATTTTGCTTGTACTTAATCACATAAGGAAATGTCTCAATAAACTCCACCTACTTGGCATGTCTCTGGTTTAGCTTGTTTTGACCCTTCAAATACTTAAAAGATTTATGATAAGTGTGAATCACAAACTTTTTTGGCCATAGATAGTGTTTTCAAGTTTCCAAAGTCCTAACCATTGCATACATCTCTTTGTTATATGTTGGGTAGGTTAAGGTTGCCCCATTTATTTTTTTCACTAAAGTAAGCAATGAGACACCATTTCGGCATTAGAACAATTCCAATACCTATTCCTAAAGCTTCATACTCAATTTTAAAAGTTTTTGTGAAGTTAAGTGAAGCAAGTAAATGTGCATTAGTCAATTCCTCTTTGATTAAATTAAACACCCTTTTTTGTTCGTCACCTCTTTTAAAACTCACATTCTTAACATTAGTCAAAGGTACAGCTAGGTTACTAAAATATTTTTTAAACCTTTATAAAAGTTAGTCAACCGATAGAAACTTCTAACATTACCCACATTTGTAGGACTTGGCTAATCTTGAATTTCTTTTACCTTTTCTTTATATATCTCAATTCCTTTAGTACTAACAATAAAATAAAAAATATATAAGCTTATCATTGCAAAAGGTAAACTTTTTAAGGTTAGCAAACAATTTTTCTTATCTTAGATAATCTAAAATAAGTTTCCAATCTTCAACATGATTATCCATGTTTTTGCTATAAATTAAAATATCTTCAAAATACACAACTACAAATTTACCAATGAAAGCATGCAAAACATAAATCATTAATGCCATGAAAGTACTTAGTGCATTAGTTAATCCAAATGGCATAACTAATTTCTCATATAAATCATATTTTTGTAAAATTTAATTTTCCATTTATCACATTTTCTCATTCTAATTTGATGATATCCTTTCTTAAGATCAATTTTTGTAAAAACATAAGAACCATGTAATTCATCAAACATATAATCTAATCTAAGAATGTGATGTTTATACTTTATAGTGATATTGTTGATGGCTTAATAGTCAACACACATCATCTATCTCCCATCATACTTAGGCATAAACAACACTACATGAGGACTCATACTCTCACTCACATACCCCTTCTCCATTAATTCGCTAACATGCCTTTGTAATTCCTTTGTCTCCTCAATATTGATATCATAGGTTAGTTAATTTGGAATGAATGCATTGGGCAAGAAACCAATTTGATGTTTGATCTGCTGAATAGATGATAAACAATGAGGAATCTCCTTGGGAAAAACATCATCAAACTCTTGTAAAAGAGAAATAACAGAACTAGGCAAAGATGCATCAAGTTCATTAGTGTATAAAAATGTCACTTTATACAAAAGTATAATCATTAACTAATTTAAAAACACCACTCTTTTTATTTAACTCACTTTTGCATAGAAATTTATTTTTCTCTTTACTTTTCTTATAATGGTCGAACTTGCTTTATTTTTTCTCTCTCAATTTTCTTAGCCCCCTTTCACTCTTTCTCGCTGATTTTCATTCATCTTTTTTTTTACTCTCTTTCTTTTGTTTACTTTAATTTTGTAACTTCACTTGATCTCCATAAACCTTTGTTGGTGTCAAAAAAATTAGGGTGATTTTCCTTTGATTAAATACAAATGAGTATTTGTTGGTAAAGCCATCGTGCATAACATGTCAATCAAATTACTATGGTCAGTCTAATAATAAATGTCTAGCTTGTATATAAAATACATCATACAAAACTTCATCTTTATATTTTCTAATGCAAAAGGAAACTAACACTTATTTATTCTCCTTTACCTTATCGTATCATTAAGCCACTACAACTAGTAAAGCCACAAGTGGTTGATGGTCGATAGCCTTAATTTTTTCACCATTGTATTACTAGCAACATTAGTACAATTACCTCCATTGATAATCATATGACATACCTTGTCTTGCACATGGCCTTGGTATGAAAGATGTTTTCTTGTTGGACTTTGTCATCTTCTTTGACCTATATGGTTAGAGCTTTCCTCGAAACCAACAATTCACCTTAGGCAGTGTATTCCTCATCACCCACCATTCCTAGCACATCTTTAGAAGTAATTTTGTCCTTTTTGTGTGACATGTTTGTTGGAAAACAAAGTTAGAAACAAACCTCACAACACTTCCTCTTCTGTTTCACACTAAAATTTTAATTCACTCAACTCTTATGTTTCACACAATAAATTGGGCTCTTTTTTTCTCTCTGATGTGCTCACCACCTTTGCTTCTTCTTTTTTCACTCAATTTTCTCTTTTGATTCTTTTGAAACTAAACAAGAAAGTAATCAGAATTTTCCAATAACAATTTTCCTATGGAATTTGAATTTCCTCTCTATTTCTTTTCTTCCTTTTTTTAATTCAAATTTATTTCCTTTTTTCCTTTTTTTTTAATTTTCTATCTCTTTTTTTTCTAGAATGTCTTTTTCTTTCTCTTTTTTTTAGATTAGTACTAAAAGTTGGATAAAATGAATAAAGTAGACAAGAATAAAGATTCTAACAAGAATCAAGTAAAACTTAGATCGAAGAAAGAATCTAGACTTGAAATTGAAAAGAATTTTTTTTTAAAATAAGCAAACTTGACATTAGAACTGAGCTTTGATACCAAATGATACAAACTTTGCCAAAAATTGAGGAAACCTTTGATCTAACAAAGCTCTAAGATTATTTTTACAATTAGATTTGTATGGAATTATGACCCATTGTTTATGTAGAAGCAACCTTAGAATAATGAAGATACCACAATTGGTGATGAAAGATCTAATTGAGAAATTAGGGATGAACACCATGGAAATTTTTTGATTAGTTCTTCAAAGAATCAAAAAGATTCTTATGAATAATAATATGCTTCTCTTATTGATCATTCATGCCTATTTATAAACCAATGTACTTCAACGTCCTAAACAAACTCAGTAGCTTAATCCTTATTTAACTAGATAGTTTAATATTTAGTAAACTAAGTAATCTAATCATAGTCAAACTGATGAAACTATATTATACTAAGTAATTTAATCATTAATAAAATAAGTAATTTTAATCCTAATCAAATAAAGTAAAAGCCATAAATAAATAACTAAAAAATATGGCCGATATTCAGCTTTCAACCTTTAGCCTTCTTCTCTTTAGGCTCATATTTTAGATTAGTTGATGTTGACCCATATTTAGTTTAACTTTAATGACATAGACCAATCTTGACTCACCTTTAGTAGTAATGTCTTTCTCTCTTTGTTGGATCTTCATAATTAAGCCATAAAGTACTTCTTTAAATATTTTAGCTCCATCTCTCATAATAGGTCTAATTTGAATTTGAAATCAGTCTACATTCTATTTATTAGCCTCAGTAGTGCCCTCATCATACTGCTTGTTACTTAATTAATCACATGCCCTTATCTATGTTGTTCGCCATATATTTTATTTTCTAATTAACCTCTTTATTCTCTACCCTCGCATGTTGTTAGTGCACTTGTATTGTTCATATCTAACCCTTGGACAAGATAAAACTTTTGTGATGTGTTTCCTTAAGCCAAGAAAAGAAGTGTTTGGCGGAAGCAAGGATCATCTTGAAAATTCAATGGGTGTTTGATCGCCACAAATTGCCTCGATAAGATCGGATTCAGTTCTTTGCCCAAGAACCAAGGAAAGCTCTCATTTTAGGAGAAAATTCAATCTTTATTAATCATCATAAACTCTTGATTACATGAACATAAAGATCCCTTATATAGTCAAACAATCATAAACCTAGTAGAAAATTCTAAAAATCCTAATTAGACTTTGAAAAGAATAAACAACACTAGGTATTTGGCCCAACTAAACTAACAAAAATAAACCTATAATTAAACTAAAATTTGACCAGCATAAAGAATGGGCCCAAATACTAATAATATTAAAAAAGAAACATATTACATAAAGCCTATAATACATCTTTAGTCCATGCAGATTTGAACTAGTTGTCTTCACTATCCAATAAACTTTATTTAATTCCATCCTCAAGGCTACAAAGTGTGACTCACTTGATGTCTTGACTTGACCCAACAACTTTCTCTTTAGCCTGCACATCCAAGATCAAGTCCAATAAAGATTCTTTGGCCCACTTTGTCTTACTCTTAGTCATTGGATTGTCCATCCCTTGCAAAAGATCTTAAGAACGGTTTGAAATAGATTTGACAGTACCTTGATCCCCATCATTTTGCAAAAGCCATAAAGTATGTTTTTCTTGATTATTTTCATTTTCAGAAAGAGTATCATTACTACTCTCCAAATACCAATCGTTGCCCTCGTTAATATTAGTTTCTTTGAGCATTTTCCTTTCTTCCCTACATCATTTGAATCTTCTAGAGTGATTGAAGTACTTTCTATTTCTTACATTATTCTTCCTAAAATCTCTTCCTCTCCGTCTTTTTAAATAGACCAATGTCGTCTACATCCTGATCCTTTTATGCAATCAACTTCAACACTTGATGACTCACATCTTGCTCCAATGCCTTTTGATACTTTTGTCAACTTTAAAATTTAAATAGTAATGAGATGTAATTTTTCACAAATATAATTTTGCATAGATTACACCCACCTTTCTATCAGTTCACACACCAATCATGACAATACAAGTCAATAATACAATAGATGTTGAATATTGAATAGGCATGCATGAGTTACATAGAAATTCTTAAACTTAATTTCATGGTACTAAAAGTGGGTTCATCACAATAAATAATGAACCAAACAGAGAGGAAAGCATCATGAAGCTCACTTTATTATTCTCATTACTGCAAACGAGAAAGAAAACAAGATAATATACAACAAAAAATCTAAAGTCACAAGAATTAAGGAACCAAATATCGTGACAAATATTTGTAGGACTAACCTTACAAGGAATCTTTCATATGAAAGACAAAACTAGAAAAACAAAAATTGTAAAAGTAAGGCCAAAATAAGACAGGTTGGAATGTGAAGGAGAGATACACCATGAACATAATAAATAAATGCTAGAAGTCAAGATAGAAGGTGGAATGAACTAAAAAAATGAAGAAACCAATTGCTATAATAAAAGTAAGGCTGGAAGTCAAAATTAAAGGTAGGATGATTTCTGTACAAAATGGGAGAAATAATTGGTCAATAATTGTAATGGGTGCAATGAGAGTATTTTAGGTAAACAAGGAATTTAGACAAAATTGAAGCTATAAGGGGTGCAGTTGAATGAGTAATGTGTTGTGATGAAGGCACTTTAAGAAGAATAACTTTGTAAGCATCTTACACATATAGTAGTAGTAGATTTATTAAAATATGGACTAAAGAAAAACTAAAGCTATCAAATATGGCCAACTTTACTTAGCTTGACCATAACTCCGAGGGCCATAAGCTTTTCAGGGCCAAACCAAACAAGCTCTATTTAAATATGAGCTTTTAAAATCCTAACTCAATCTATAGCCTTAAAGGCTCAAAGTTGACCCTAAGGACTTAACTTTAAGGGATGATCCTTAAGGTTGGCTTTATGATCTTAACACTCTTAGGGCTAGCTTGATGGACTTGACTTTAAGAGTCAACCCTTAAGGCCAACTTTTTAGCCCTAATTTTAAAGGTGAACCCTATGGGCTTGACTTCAATTTTTCTTTTTAAAATTTTTTTAAACTCTAAATTAAGGGTAATGATAATGATGAAGATCAAGGTGTTGTCAAACCTATTCCAAACCGTTCCCAAGACTCTTTGCAAGGGATAGACGGTCCAATGACTAGGAGCAAAACAAAGCGGGTCAAAGAAGCTTTATTGGGCTTGATCTTGGATGTGCAGACTAAAGAGAAAGTTATTGGGCCAAGTCAAGACATCAAGTGGGTCACACTTTACAGCCTTAAGGATGGCATTAAATAGAGCTTGTTGGATCTTGAAGACAACTAGTCCAAATCTGTATGTCTAAAGATGTATTATGGGCTTTATGTTATATGTTTTCTTTTTTATATTATTAGTATTTTGGATCCATTCTTTATGGCCAAATATTAGTTTAATTATGGGCTAATTTGTATTAGTTTAGTTGGACCAAATAACTAGTGTTGTTTGGGCTATATTCTTTTCAAAGTCCAATTAGGAGTTTTAGGGTTTTCTACTAGGTTTAGGATTGTTTGACTATATAAATGTCTTTATGTTCATGTATTGGAGAGATTTTGATGATTAATAAAGATTGAGTTTTCTCCTAAAGTGAGAGATTCCCTTAGTTCTTGGGCAAAGAACTGAATCCGATCTTATCGAGGCAACTCGTGGCAATCAAACATCCATTGAATTTTTAAGATGATCCTCATTTTTGCCAAACACTCCGTTTCTTGATTTAGGGAAACACATCATTTGGTATTAGAGTTTTGACTCCTTGAAATTTGGTTGGTGTCCTATCTTTTCTTTTCTATTTGTTTTCTAGAGTCTTTCTTCTTCTTCTACCTTTCTTTAGGTCAAATTAGAGTTTTAGTTCTAATTAATATTCTTCTAAATACTTAAAAAAAGAGAGTCATAGTTCTAGTCAATTTCCTTTTCCTACTTATAGTCTAATTCCTTAAAAAAAGGAGTCATAGTTCTAGTGCAATTTAATTTCTTCTTTCAAAAATTTAAATTTCGAAAAAAAAACAAAGTTCTAATCCTATTTCAATTTGGTTTCTTGTTCAAAAAAATCGTAAAAAAAAAAGATAGAGCAGAAATTCGCTCAAAAAAAGTGAGCAGAAGTTCATTAAAAAAAGAAAAAAGAAATTCGTTCAAAAAAAATAGCATACTTGATTTTTCTATCCATCATTTTTTTCAAATTTAGTTCCTAAGGTTGTCATCATCTAAAAATTTATTCTTATCATTCTTAATTCACTTGTTTCCTTCAATAAGCTTGTTGATCAGGTTTTTGTTTCAGAGCTTTAAGAGAAAGAGAGTAAAATTGAGAGCAAACACGTGAGGTTTGTGAGAGAAATATGAGTAGTGAAATAAATCAACCTAAAATATATCTTAAATTTTACATAAAGGCAGTTCAGGAGCAATTTAAGTTGATACATATGAAGTTGGATAATCGTGAGTCACTATCTAAACCTAAGCCTACCAAATAGTTTGGCTTTGGTGAGAAAAAAAATGGAACGTATGGAGAGTAAGCATTCTAGTGATAATGAGATGCCATCATTGAAGGATTGTAGTAATAGAGAGATTAGTAATATGCAATCTAATGATGATATTGATAATGAATAGTGTGAGCATATCTTCCAAACCAGATGCCACGTGAATAACAAGGTATGTAGCTTGATTATTGATAGTGGGAGTTGCACTAATGCAGCTAGTACCTTGATGGTTGATAAATTAGGTCTACCCATATTGAAACATCCTAAGCCATATAGGCTAAGATGGTTGAATGATAGGGGAGATATATGGGTGACAAATCTAGCAGGTTTGAGTATCTTTCTCTATTGGCAACTACAAAGATGAGGTGCTTTGTGATGTAGTACCAAGGCATGCTGGACACTTGCTGTTGGGATGTCTATGGCAATTTGATAGAAGGGTTAATTATGATGGCTACAAGAATCGATATACATTGAACATGCATAATTAAACTTTTATTCTAACACCCCTAAAGCTAACTGAGGCTTTTGCTAATCAAGTGAAGATTGCAAGAGAGTGTAAGTTGAGAGAAAAAAGAGTATGGCCAAAATTGAGAGTGAGAGAAAAGAGAGAGAGGTTGAAATATGTGAGCAAAAGAAGAAAGAAAGTGAGAGAAAAGAGAGGTTGAGATATGTGAGCAGAAAAAGAAAGAGAATTGTGAGCCAGATAAAGAGAAAAATAAAATAGTGAGTGCTTTTGCATTAAAAAGTGAGGTGAAGAGTGCTTTGGTATGCAAACCGAACCTCCTTGTGCTTATGTATAAGGATATTTATTTTACTAACACTTCTAGCCTTTCTTGGACTAGTATGGTTGTGTCTTGAATACAGGAATTCACTGATGTTTTTCCTGAGGAGATTCCACATGGACTACCTTCTTTGAGAGGCATTAAGCACCAGATAGAATTTGACCCTAGATCATCTATCCTTAACGGACCTGCCTACCAAGCTACTCCTGACAAGACGAAAGAAATTTAGAGGCAAGTAAATGAGTTAGTCCAGAAGGGATTCATAAGGGAGAGTCTTAGTCCCTGTTCAATACATGTGATTCTTGTGCCTAAGAAGGATGAGACTTGGCGAATGTGCGTGGATTGCAGAGCCATCAACAAAATCACTGTAAAGTATAGGCATCCAATTCCTAGATTAGATGACATGCTTGATGAGTTGTATGGTTTTAGTGTTTTTACTAAAATTGATTTAAATAATGGCTACTATCAAATTCGCATAAAAGAGGGAGATGAATGGAAAACTGCTTTTAAAACTAAGTATAGTTTATATGAGTGGTTAGTAATACCTTTTGGGTTGACCAAAACACCCAGTACCTTTATGAGATTAATGAACCATGTTTTACGTGCATTCATTGGAAAGTTTGTAATAGTTTACTTTGATGATATTTTAGTATATAGTCGAAATCTTGATGAACATGTATTACATTTGCGTGCTGTTTTTGATGTACTTAGAGAGCATAAACTGTATGCTAACATGAAAAAGTGCACGTTCTGTTCTGATTCTGTGATGTTCCTTGGTTTTGTTGTTAATTCTCATGGAATTAGTGTTGATGAGGACAAGGTTTAGGCAATCTGAGATTGGCCTACACCTAGAAATGCTAATGAAGTTAGGAGTTTTCATGGTTTAGGAAGTTTCTATAGGCAGTTTGTAAAGAATTTCAATGGTATGATGTGCATGAAAAGTCTTTTAAAAATTTGAAGGATCTTTTGATTAATGCACCCTTGTTGTCATTACCTAACTTTAATAAAGCTTTTAAAATTGAATGTGATGCTTCGGGAGTTGGTATAGGTGCTGTTTTGATGCAAGATTCTAAACCGATTGCATACTTCAGTGAGAAGCTAAATGGGGCAGCATTGAACTATCCTACTTATGATAAAGAGTTATATGTATTGGTGATGACTTTGCAAACTTGGCAACATTATCTATGGCCAAGGGAGTTCATTATCCATTCAGATCATGAGAGCTTAAAATTCTTGAAGTCCTAAGGTAAGTTGCATAAGAGGCATGATAAGTGGTTAGAATTCATTGAGACATTTCCTTATGTTATTAAATATAAAAATGGAAAGGAAAATTTGGTAGCTGATGCATTGTCTAGAAGATATGCGCTATTGACATTCTTGCAAGCTAAATTGCTTGGCTTTGAATACATCAAGGATTTGTATGCTAATGATGATGATTTCGGATGTGCTTGGAATTCTTGTGATAAGTGTGTTATTGATGGGTTCTATAACCATGAAGGTTACTTATTTAAAAAGAATAAACTGTGTGTGCCTAAGTGTTCTATGCGTCACTTGTTAATTAAGGAGAGTCATGGTGGAGATTTAATGAGACATTTTTGAGTGACTAAAACCTTAGAAATTCTACATGAACATTTTTATTGGCCTTACATGAAACATGATGTCATTTCGTTTTGTGCTAAGTGCATGGCATGTAAACAAGCTAAGTCTAAGGTTATGCCACATGGTCTTTATACTCCATTACTTGTACCTACACAACCTTGGCATGATATTTCTATGGACTTTGTGATAGGATTACTGACGTCTCAAAGTGGTAAAGATAGTGTTTTTGTGGTTGTTGATAGGTTAAGCAAAATGGCTCATTTCATTGCATGTGCTAATACCAATGATGCAACACACATAGTTAATTTGTTCTTTAAAGAAGTAGTGCATTTGTATGGGTTGCCTAGAACAATAGTAAGTGATAGAGATGTTTAGTTCTTAAGTCATTTTTGGCGTACTTTATGGGGAAGATTAAGGACTAAACTTCTATTTTCTACTGTTACACATCCTCAAATAGATGGGCAAATTGAGGTAGTTAATAGAACACTTACTACACTTTTACGTGCTATTATGTCTAAAAACTTGAAACATTGGGCTTTAGCTTTGCCACATGTTGAGTTTGCTTACAATAGATCTGTGCATTCTACTACTGCTTATAGTCTTTTTGAGATTGTCTATGGCTTTAATCTTCTAACACCTTTGGATATTCTACCTTTGTCTACTAATGAGTTTGTTAACTTGGATGGTAAGAACAAGGCTGAATATGTAAAGAATTTACATGTTAAGGTTCGAGCTAACATTGAAAGGAAGAATAAGCAATATGCAATGCAAGTCAACAAGAGCCGAACTAGAATTTTATTTGAACCTGGTGATTGGGTTTGGGTACATGTGCGCAAATAGCGGTTCCCAGCTCAAAGGAAGTCTAAGTTGCATCTTAGGGGAGATGGATCTTTTCAAGTCTTGGAGCGAATCAATGACAATGCCTACAAGATTGATTTACTTAATGAGTATGGCAATATTAGTGCAACATTCAATGTTGCTGACTTGTCTTTATTTGATGTAGGTGATACCTTTGATTCGAGGACGAATCCTTTCGAGGAGGGAGGGAATGATGGAGATCAAAGTGCTGTCAAACCTATTCCAAACCGTTCTCAAGACCCTTTGCAAATGATAGGCGGTCCAATGACTAGGAGCAAAGCAAAGTAGGTCAAAGAAGCTTTATTGGGCTTGATCTTGGATGTGCAGGTTAAAGAGGAAGTTATTGGGTCAAGTCAAGACATCAAGTGGGTCACACTTTGCAGCCTTGAGGATGGTATTAAATAAAGCTTGTTGGATCTTGAAGATAACTAACTCAAATCTGCATGTCTAAATATGTATTATGGGCTTTATGTTATATATTTTCTTTTACATATTATTAGTATTTTGGGCCCATTCTTTATGGCCAAATATTAGTTTAATTATAGGCTAATTTTTATTAGTTTAGTTGGGTCAAATAACTAGTGTTGTTTGGGCCATATTTGTTCAAAGTCCAATTAAGAGTTTTAGGGTTTTCTACTAGGTTTAAGATTATTTGACTATATAAAGGTTTTTTATGTTCATGTATTGGAGAGATTTTGATGATTAATAAAGATTAAGTTTTCTCCTAAAGTGAAAGCTTCCCTTAATTCTTGGACAAAAAATTGAATCCGATCTTATCGAGACAACTCGTGGCGATCAAACATCTATTGAATTTTTAAGACGATTCTCGCTTTCGCCAAACACTATGTTTCTTGGTTTAGGGAAACAGATCAGATAATAAATTATAAATTACAATTGTAAATTCCAAATTACAAATACCTAATATGTGATTAAAGCATAAATGTTATTACAAAAATTCAAAATATATTGAAACCAAACCATAATTTCATAAAAGGTATTATTAAATAATAAGTCCAATCAATAAAAACAATATACCAAATAACCAATCATAAGTGAAGAGCCTAAATCCAAAAAACATCATAAAATTGCAATACTAAAACAAAACAAAGTTAAGTAACTAACATAAATATCAAAATCAAGTCAATAACTCAAGAACACAACATATCAATTTTTTTTAAAAAAATGCTATAATTAATCGACTCATTTCATCTTCATCTAATTCAATAGCATTTGAGTCCACTCCAAATAACTTTATTCTATTATAACATTTCCTTTATGACTTATAAAAAAGAAGATGGCTTGGCTTGACCTTATATAGCCCTAAGACTTTTGAAAAGGACCAAAAAACCTATTTAAATATGAACTTGCAGGATGCAAAAATATGGAAGTGCAAAGACTTTTCTACTTACAAAACCCTGTTGCAAATCAATAATATCATCCATGGTCTGCCCCATCTACTGGAAGATTCTAGACACTGATCTCTTGAAGACTTTTCCTTCAAGGTTTAGTAGTCTATATGCTTCTCTTAGCTGGCATGGCCGGATTAGCCCAAATTCTTTCCTCTCTTTCATAACTATTCTAGCTACAAAAATAGTACGTTTACTAATGGGATAATTGAAATCAGCATATTAGCGGTAATAAAACTAATAAGTTGCACCATTTTCTACATTTGGTTTCTAGAATGATTATGAAGGGAAACTATCAGTACCTGCTTCAACAAGATCACCAATATACATCTTTGCTACCCTGACACAATTATTGTCATTGGCACAGAAATTTTCTGGGTACTCGTGATGCTTGGTAACAACTGCCTTAATAATGTCAAGGGAGTGTGGAATGGGGTACCTTGTGAGCAATCTCATTACAAGATAAATTACTAGTGAAATTTGAATGTAAAATTGGAAGATATCTACAAGGCTAAAGAAAAAACACTCAAGAAATTCAAAAAGTAGCAATGAAACACAAACCAAGGTGGTGGAAATCCGACTTGAAGAGTAACTGTGGAGAATGGAAATAAGGACAGCTCAAGTAGTCGAAATTGGACAAAGTCAGAAGTAAATTGTTCAAAAGTAATTAGATCAATTTCAAAATTTTTAGGTTGTTTGACAATGACTAATGGTATAACTTGGATCATTTGGGAGTCTTCTTAAGAGGAAATAACGATTTAGGAAAATCTTTTAGGTTAAGGAAAGAGTTGCCTGCAGTACATTAAAAGTAGAAGATACAAGTGCCTTTTTATATTCAGAGTATTAGTATAAAGGTTGAGGAGTCAATTTTATGTACTCGTCTTCATTGAGTCTTCTAACACCATATTTTGATGGGTCCTTTTTCTGTCACTTACTTTCTCCCTATCTTCTCAAAATGATATCATAGCCTAGATATCATCCACCTTGAACCTTAAACCTTAATTTAGTCTCTCCAAAATTTAAATAAAAAAAAATCTATTAGCAGTTGGAAACCAGGTCACACTAGCTAAGTTAGGGGCTTGTTTTCTTGTTGCAGGTGACTGAATGTCAAGTACTGCCTAATTTTGAAGATGATGGCTGTTTTGACTTTTACAGCCTGGTTTGTTTGTGAGACTAATCAGAAAACATAGGTAGCTAATATTTGCTATTTTCCTATTCCAGTGATTTTGATGAAGTGATGGCTGTGGCCTATAGTACTAATGTGTGATTCATGAGCTATTGTTTGGTGTTTTAAATGTGATGCTTTGGTGTTTAATGTATTGCATTTTGGCTATAATAGAATGAAGACATGGCATCATTAAGGAAATTGTGAATTATTGGGCGATCTAGTGTGCCACAAGGGTAAAGGATGTCAACTTGGAGGTTAAGGGGGTTACTAATGGAAAGTAAGTCAAATACTCTTGGGAAATGTATCATTATGTTAGATAATGTAGCTGAATAGAGTAGTTGGAAGAACATTGAGGAAGTAGTTCATAGGAAGTTGCTCAAAGAATATGTTTACCTACCGAAGTGAAGGTAAGGAAAGTACTAGTTTCCTTAGTTCATAAACCGATGGCTTGAGTTATTTAAGTTATTCATTCTTATATTTTTCTCCTAGTCCATTTTATTTGTAACAAGCAGTAAGATTTGTTAGCTTTATAATGAGTGGTAAAAGGTATCTACGATTTAGGAAAGTCTTTCAGGTTAAGAAAATACTTATTTGTTATGTATCCAAAGTGAAGGGTATAAATGTCTATGGATCAATGTTATGTATAATCTATCATCATTGAGTCTTTCAAGAATACATTTTGATTGAGTCAATAATTTGCTCCATAAATTTTGCTCTCCCAATTTCCACAACATTAATAAAATGGTAATCTTGCCCCTTTGTCCATGTGGAATAGACTTTAGTGTGGTGAATATTGATTATGGCCTTAGAGTTTTGACTAACTTTTTTTTATTTTTTAAGTTCTAGATTTTATGGCATGAACTAGAAAGAAAAAGTTCAATATAGTGATTTCTTGTAGTTTTATTAGGTCTTACCTTTACCCAACCCACTTAAATACGGGTCTAAACTAGCTAGAGCATTGAGGCTCAAATAGTCAAGGGTGGTCTAGTAACAGGCCAACCCATTTTATAGCAAAATTGAATAAGTTGTGTGAGTGATCCCTGATACATGAAACACATATTAGGGGAGATTGCCAAATTTGGCCTTCGAAGCGCAGCGCATCATAATTATTAATTTTGTTGTCTAAATAGAAGACTTAACCTTTGAGGAACTTCAGATTTCCAAATTGGCTTTTAAAGAAGAAAAAGAGTCCTATTATTATCATTATCATATTGACAATTGAATCATAATAATACCTTAAGAGTCCTCATAAGTAATATGTTTCAAACTTGCCATATAAACATTATAATATTCGTGTCATAAACCATAAAAAAAATACTAATTGAAATTAAAAATAAAATAAAAAATTAATAAAAGCATGTAGAGGATACCATCACATTCTATATCAAATATATTTTATGGGTATGAACAAAAAATACTTTTATTGACACGCTGAAGATGAATCTCTCAGGTTCGATCAATCAAACAATAAGAGGAAATCAAAGATGGAGTAGAGATCCAATAAACTTAAAGCAGGAAGCACGACGCCAACATAAAGACGCCTCATTGATTGTACCATGCGTAAAATTCAATTCCGTAATGAAATCACATACATCTCCATTACCATAATAATGATAAGAATATATAATTTGGAAGGTATTAAATAAGAAGTTTCGTTGTATGAAATTTTGAGGGATCTTTCAAACGATTTTCATGAAGAGCAGAAGTAATCTTAGTTAGAAAATTATATGTTCTTGATACCAATTGTTGAATATTTCATTAACAGAAATATGGATCTTAGAACATATAATCTTCATGATATTCTCCCTCTTGGTCCCTTAATTTGATGGACTCTTATGATGATAAAATCATTAAGCTCTTGTAGGCGCAGAGAAGAGAACCAGTTTTATATAAGTTAATTGTTTTTTGGGCTCTCACAAGAGTATCCCTCACACCCATGGACCTAGATCCTCTGTTGTGGAGGGGGCACAGCACCGCGTGCTGTGCCTCCTTCCACTGTCTGATTAGGCGATTGATACACCAACCAGTTGCCTGGTTAGATAGTGGAGGGAGGCACAGTACGCGGTGCTGTGCCCCCCTTCACAGCAGAAGATCCAAATTGCACACCCATTGAGTTTAGAACTTCAATTTTTCACAAGTGTTTTTAAGCAAGTTTGAGTCTTTAATATTATAGAAACCCCTCAACTATTAAACTCAAACTTAGTTATTACTTGAGTCATGTAAGTAACACACATGTGATATGAACAACTAAAATTATATAAGATAGACATGGTTCAAGAATAAAATAAAAGGGGCTCAACATTTTAAATTGAGAAACATATCTATTTCATGCAAATTAAGGAATTAGCTTGTAAAATTCTATTGTTACTTTCCTCGAAAATCAACCACATAACATAAACAAAACTCAAATTTTGGATCAAATATCATATTATTCAAAGAAAAGAAAAAATATTGGAGGATAAGCATCCTTTTGATAAAAAATAAACAAATAGTCAAAGAAGAGTACATTTCCTGTGAATCTAGCCAATACTTTTTCGACTTACTTTCTGGCCATGAATATATGCTCATGTCACTTGAATATTCTCAAGTAAAAAATCAATAATTATCCCAGCCACATAGTTTTTCCTAACTGTTAAAGACAGTGTGTATTTGGATAGGTAAATATAATGATACACACAATAGATAATTGGTAGCCATTAGGAAAAAAAAAAGTGCTTTGACCAAACTTTAAATCACCTTAATTTGGTTTTTTTTTCTGCTAATAATCCTCATAAAACTTCCGCAGGATTTTTTTTCAAAAAAATTATACTACTAATGGGACTTGTGGGGCCTAAAGATGAGTTCTAAAAGCATAGGACCCAATAAACACAAGGTACATACCACAGTCAAGCATTTCAAGAAAATGAATGATTAATAGATAGAAAATAAATTAAACTCCCTTGCTTTGTGTATACGCACTCTTGCATATGATACTTTATTACTACTGGCTAAAGGTCTAATTAATTTCTAGAAGATGAAACCAAAAAAAATATGAGCTTGTTTGGAAAGTGTTCAAAAAAATGGCTTAATGTTTTTAAAGACCAAAGAAACTTGTCTGGCAGGGAAACATTTGAGGAGTTTGTTTTAAGAACAGTTTTAAAAATTTTGTTTTAAAAATAGAAAACTAGAAACATCGATAGGTTTGTTTGATTCTGTTTTTGAAAACTATGTTTAAAAGTTGTTTTGTAAAACAAAAGTAAAAAAAAAAATCCGTTTGATAAATTGTTTTGAAAACATGTTGTGTTTTGCTTTTTTTTTTTCTGAAAACAAAAACTGGACACAAAAACATATTTTCATTGTTTCTGTTTTTCTGTTTTAAAAACAACTTATTTCCAAAACTTGTTTTCGAAACAACAACAGAAAACAGTTACCAAACGAGTTTTTTTGTTCTAAAAACAACTAATAATAGAAAACAGTTTTTAAAACTGAAAAACAAACAGTTTTTAAGATCATAATATTGTAAATATGTAAATTTATTAATGTTATTTCAACAGATATAATACTAATACACTAAGAAGAAAATATCAAATTTCAAATTTTAAAATTTCAAATCTCAAATCTCAAATTCCAAATACTAAACTCTAAATTTTAATACCCAAAATTACAAAACCAATAGCTCCAAAACCCAAAAACTCAATCTCCTAAATGCTAAACTTCAAACTCCTAAATCCTTAACCTCTAACCTTAAATACCAAACCCCAAAACCAAAAACCTAAACTTTTAAATTTCAAAATCTTAAAACTCTAAATTTTAAATAACAAAACTCCAAACGTCAAAACCTTAAACTCTAAACCATCCTAAACCCTAAGTGACAAAACCCAAAACTTTAAATTTTAAATCTTAAATCTTAATAAAAATTCTAAATCCGAAACCTTAAGATCCTAAACCCTACAATCACAAAACCCTAAACTTTAAACACCAAAATTCATAACTTCAAAATTCTAAAACTCTAAAATTCTAAATTCTAAATCTAAAACCTTAAAACTCATAACCCCAATCTCTAAAACACCAAGAGTGTTAAAAGTTTAGGATTTTGGAGTTTTTGTTTTATAATTTAAGATTTTGGGATTTTAGAATTTAGAATTTAATTACAAATTGAGGTATTATGATTTAGGACTTGGGCATTTGTGGTAAGTTTTGCAATTTTGGAGTTGATGTTTTAGGATTTCAAGTTTCAAAGTTGAGGGTTTTGGGTTAAGTACTTCAGGTTTGGAGTTTTAACACAACTTTTTAATGTGTTTTTCTAACTTGTCTTTATATTTTGTGTCATTAATTTTAGATTTTAGAAACAAATATTCCAAAAATATTTTTTAGCTTTAAAATTTTTTTTTGAAAACAATTCCAAACAATATTTTTTTTATTCTTCAAAACTATTTTGAAAATTTATTTTACAAAACTGTTTTTTTTTTAAAAAAAAAGAGAACTAGAACAAGAACCAGAACAAAACCGTGCCCAAGAATTCCAATCCCATTTCAAATGTAAAAATTTTGGGTGCCTACCTGTTCTCTAAATGAGTTTGAGTGTGAATGTTAGCTGGATGAATATGAATACAATACAAAAATACGGAGAAATAAAGCAGATTGAAACCGTTGTGATCCAAAAGAGGGCTTTGTTATAGTTACCAAGTTCAAATCGTGGCTCAAAGCGCTGAGATCCTTCAAAATAGATACTAAACACATTTTTTTAATAATTATTCGAGTAAATGATACCAAAATTTAGATTACTCAAATAATTAATCTTACTCAATAAATTAAAATTTTCTATAACAAACATAATCTAATTAAAATTTTGACTTGTAAGTCAAAAATATCGTGCAAATTATCAACTTAAGGATTGAATCTGCCAATTTATTAATATGTTGACAGATCTATGGTTGTCATGGTTGGAAACTAATTAGAAAATTTATAAACCTATAATAATAAATAATTAGAAATTTTTTAAAAAGTTCATTAGCTAATTTAAAATTGGAAAGAAATAAAAAAATCTTTAAAATTTCAAAATTATTTTTTTAAAAAAATGAATGAGACAAATTTATAGCAGCAAATAAATTTGATGGGTGTCAATATGATATTTATGTACTCATAACTAAAGTAGGCTTTATTAAAACCGATGAGAGTTTGACCTAGTGGTAACCGAACTGTGCACTTTTGAGATATTATATTATTAGAATAAATACTTGTTGGGAATGTCATTTTATTAAAACAGAACCTAAGAGATTAATTTTACAATACTAGTAGACTGTAGAAATACGAACTAAGAACAAAAAACTGAGGAGAGTTTCTATTTATGTTAAATGCACTAAACAAATTTTCTATGGGAAATTGTACAATTAATTAAAACAAACAATTGAAAAATCGATATTTAAATGGAAAAATTGAAAAGAAAAAAAAAAGGAAAATAAACCGGGAGCTTTGTGGAGTGGATGTTTTCTTGTTTTAGCCTCTTATAATCTCTCCGACCATTTTCTTCTCCTTTAAGATTACAACGAACAAAGGAAAAATAAAGATAAAGGCTACTTTAATTTCTCTTTTTCCTCTCTCAATCTCTGGCAATGTGTATGCACCAGAATTTGTAAGTTTGCTTCCCCTCTTTAATCTGTAAATCCTACTTTCTTTTTATTTTTCTATGATTTTAGATAACGATATTCAATTAGATGAGATATTAAACACAAATGCTAGTGGTGATGAAATGTAAGAAAATTATAGTATAGGTTTGCCAATTTAGATCGTATCTCAAGGTTTTAGATTAATTCTCTACTTTTTCTTCAGCAACTGAGCATTACCTTTTAATCTTGGTTCTCGCATTGCTTTTGTTTAATTTTCCTTTGCACCATGAGAGAAAGTTTGTATTGTGGATAAATTGTTCAACTGGATTCAGATTTTTTGCCAATGGAATACCCTACAACCACATGAATTGGCGATTTTGGAGAATTTTAACACCTTTTATAAAATTTTCCTTTTCTTCCGTTTTCTGGCATGGGTAACCATTATTGTAAAGTTTGATACGGCCAACGAAGAAGAAAAGAAATCCCGATAGAAGTGAAGACTCATCCATTAGAGCAGTTTATTACATGATACAAAGATCTCAACGCAATGTGTATTTACTGATATTCAACCTAGGTGTTTGATATTTATTTTAAGACAAAAATAAGGATTGACAAACTCGGAGCATTATGACTTGAGTTGTTTCTCTCCCCTACCAGGTTCCAAAGTTGAATCTAGGTAGTCATGGGAAAGCAGATTCGTGAGAAACAGCCTGCCACTGCAGCGGAGATTAGCAGTCATCCTGGAAGAGCTTGGGGAATTCTTAATATTATGAACTATCACCATTGGCGTCATGTCAAGAGAAGGCTCACACACAGGAAGCACGGTGGTGGAAGAAATGCTGCCAGTAAGTGTACTCTGGGCTCTTGTAGTAAATGCTTATTCATATCTGACTAATTCTACCCAACTGTTGCTTCCCCTAGCTGTTTCGGATGGGTATTGCTTCTTGTTACTTATATTGGCGCTATCAGAAACCTGTGCAGTGATCACTACTCATTACAGTCTCTTGGTTTTTCTTTAAACACTATTTATTTAGAGCCAGAACAACCTATAAAACGGCACAAGAAACTTTGAAAAACTGGTATATTTCAGGAAGTACCCATTTATATATTCTTTATACTTTGAAATGCGGATTCTATGTCAATGTTACCAAAATTTCTGTTTTCAATTCATGATATCACAACCATTCTTTCAATTTGTAGGAGCAGATATTACAGGGACTCTTGATGCCTCTGGGTTCAATAATATGCAGGAGCACTATGAGCCGGAGTCAAAATTATCTACTGTAAGTAAGGGAAAATGTTTTGCCTGACTTCCTTCTTTTCTGGTTGTTCTGTTTTTGTTCTAGTGAAGTTTTACATGTCAACATTCATATGGTCTTAACCCGGTAGAATATTAGTCATTTTGATATTGCCTTATATTCTCTGAATTTATCATTCATATGGTCTTAACCCGGTAGAATATTAGTCATTTTGATATTGCCTAATATTCTCTGAATTCATTATTCAATTACGTTGCATTTCAGATCCATTGCTTCCTTATTTTTGTGCAGCATGTTAATAATTGTATATGATGAAAGTAGCATCTAACTTGAAGCTTGCCAGGTTGAAGAAACACCAGTACAGTCCACTCCACCAGGCAAACAATCTGTGAAAGCTCGATTAAAAGCACTTATTACTGAAGAACTCTCTAGAAAGAAGGGTCGACATAAAAGAAGTTCAACCTACCCTGTGAAGCCACAACCGAACCAAGCTGGTTCCATTCATGATTTGGAGCGTTCAGATCTTATTGAACCCACAGAAACCCATCATGCTGTTGATACACTGGAAGAAGTTGCCCCAGTTATCTCAACTAACAACAACGAAATGTGTGTAGAGTGTGGTACCATGTTTTCCAACGACTCTGTGGAATATAGCCAGGCTCATAAACATCAGAAGCAACCAACAGAACATCAGGTATTTCCGCAAGAAACATCGAGCTATCCTAGTCAATGTGCGCCAGAAGAAAAATCAATGCAGGCAAAGTTACTTACAACTGATGTTTCGCCCCATCTTTTCAAGGATTTTCTGGATGCTCTTGATATAATCTACAAAAACAAGGACTTGCTGTTAAAATTTCTACAGGATCCAAGTTCTCCTTTGGCATACCACTTTCATAATCAACAAGCATTAAGTGGAAAAATGAGACTGACGAAGTCCATATCATTTCCCGTGGCTGGTTCTTCATCAGGTGTTAAAGCGTCTGATCCTGGCCAAAACATAACCAAGATGGTAGGTGACAAATTCAATCCAAAAGGAAAGAGACAGTTACAAATTAAAAATCAAGCACAAAGTGCACCCCGGTCTGAATCTTCAGATGATATTCACCAACAGTCCGTGTCAGCAAGTTCTTCTAATAAAGTTGATAAAATCCTGAATCTAAATCAAGAACTTTCTGAAAGAGAGTATAAGTCTTCATCAGTTTCATCCCGGGTTCAAAATCATATTGTAATTAACCGTTTCAAGGATCTTAAACGGAAGGTAAAACATGTTATTGAAGAGAGCAAAAATGAAAAGCGCCGCATAACCATGGATGCTATACTTCACAAAGTTCCTCATGGAAATAAATTTTCCCAAGAATTGAAGAAGGAGATTCTTGACCAATCCAAAGTCCCTGTGATTAATGGCGAAGGAAAAGACATTGCTACTAGCGATTGTGACAGTGTTCTCTCCACTTATTACTTCAGCAAGCGTCAAATATGCCCCATGAGGACTTCATCTCTAAATGAATCGGTTGGGAGATATTCTCAGCTTTATGCGAATTGTTTTAACAAAGAAGCGAAGTACCCCAGATCCGAGAGGTTAAAGTTGAAAAAAGAGGAGAGAACTTCAATATTAAGGACCCCAAAATCCTTTCATAGGTTTCTTTCATTGCCTAATCTTAAAACTTACTTTTATCAGAGTGAGGAGCCTTCTGCTTTTTTACCTCCCCAGATGCCAATTAGGAAATTTGGAGAGAACACCACAAGAATAAGTACTACTGATGAACAGAAGAGTTTTGACCTTAGTGATTTAAAGAATCAGGTACCGATTCATACTAGTGCAGATAATATAACTCAGGAAATGGTTTCAACGAGGGGCCAAAAAGAAATTGTCATCAGAAGCGATGCTGAAAAGGAGGTAACCCAAAAGGAGAGCATAGGAATAGATGATACTGGAAAATTGACAGATAGGGATAGCAATGTGCAGGACAGTGGACAAAGTAGAGAATCTACTGCTATGGAGGTGGTTGATGCAAAATCAGTCTCCCTGTCTGACTCCAGCTTCCTAGATGATACAATTGACTTTGAGAAGTTATCTTTACCAGAAGGTATATGTTGCCTTTTATACACTGACCCCCAACATAGTATATTCTTGTGTGTGCTTGCTTGTCCAACTTGTTTAAATATATGAATAAGTCGAGCTTAGATATAAAGAATGGCTAAATTGAATTGAGGTATATGAAGAATTTTATTTTCATAATTAGGGTAGACATGTTTGAACACGTGATGAGAGTAGAAGTCATATACTTCAAGCTTGAATTAGATACAATCTATCTAATTGTTGAATTTTGTCATTGCAAATATGAAGTCAATCATCTACCACTGACCCAAAATATTTGAAACCTGAAATTCTTACATCACATCGTGAATAATATTGCTTTAACACAATGTCAGTAAATGATAACTTGGTTTACTTTGAATCGTTCAATTTTTCAGTAAATGTTTGTATAATCATCCTTTCTAAACTTACAGCATGAATGTAGTCATATCTTGCTACTCTTGTTTATATGCCTTATATTGATTCTGGAAATAACTTCTTAATCTCACCAACTTAATCCTATCTGAATCAACTCTTCTTCTGGTGATGGTTGCATTGAAGCAGATTCAGAAATAAAGCCAGGGTCAGCTGATGAATTGGGTCATATGGCACAGCAACAAGAGGCTAATATAGATTATCCTGAAGTGGTGAGGACTGGGGAGGATTTTCTGAAATTTGGTTCTCTAAGCAAGCGTTTGAACTTAGAAATTCCTAGCTTTGAAGTGGATGAAAACAGTGAAGTTGAATTTAATTATGTGAGAGATGTCTTAGAGCTATCTGGGTTCACGGACCATGGATCCCTTGGGATATGGTATTCTAATGACCAGCCAGTTGATCCCGTAGTGTACGAAGAATTGGAGGGCTGCTTGCTTTTTGATCCTGACTGTTCTGGTAATTGCAATGAAGGTGGCCATTGTAATCATCTGCTTTTGTTTGATTTGATCAATGAGATATTATTGGAGATTTTTGGGAGATCATACAGTTATTATTCCAATCCCTTGTCTTCTCTATGCCACATTCCTACAAGGCCAGCAGGGGACCATGTTCTTCGTGAAGTCTGGACACTCATTAGCTGGTATCTGAGCTCAAGATCTGAGGCTCACCCGTCATTGGATTACTATGTGAGCAGAGACCTAGCAAGAAATGATGGGTGGATGAATCTCCAATTTGAATCTGAATGCGTGGGGCTTGAGCTAGATGACTTGATCTTTGATGATCTTTTGGAGGAAATCATTTGCAATTGACAGCAGTTTTGCTGGGGTATATTCCTTCATGCTCTGCTGGCTTTCAAACAATGGTTAGGGAGAGTTCCTTCAGTATATTCAAGCAGTTTGTACATATGGAGAATTCCCATTTCTCTGACTTCCCTTGGTACGAACTCCATGACTTAAGTCAACGTTCAAGGATGACCATACTTAGGGACCGAGCATGGCCATGTTTACATATTCTGTACGCGTAAACTACTTTTCGAAACACAACTGGAGATTTATAGAGTGAGCATGAGTTCCAGAGGTTTTGAAAACTTGAAGTGAAAAACAAGAGAAATGGACTGAACGGAAGTGGGTCTGAAACTTCGTCCCTCTTCTCATTTAGTTTTCGTACTAAAATGGTTTTTTTAACATAATATTCCAATATACGAAGGTCTAGCTGACTAAACCCCATACACTATTTCGCCTAATCTTTCACAAAAGACAATATATTCAGCTAAGATTGTACAAGATATTTTGACTATTAGATTACAACAACCAAACTTCTGATATGATAGCAACGTACTTTAGAAAATACAGAGATATAGATTGACAAAAATAAACTCAGAGTATCCAGAAAAAGCCCCACCTTTCAACATTATCCTCCTTGACACTTCCACGTGATACTAAGTTGGAAGCTGAGGCACTCAAACCTGAGCCAAATGGCTTGATTTGCAACACTTGAATTTGCAATGTAGTTAGCTTCAGCAGTTGATTGGCCATAACTTTTGTTTCTTGGAAATCCGGGAAAAAAACATAACTAGATGTGCAAATGTTTCTAAGTGCCCCTTTGGCCATGATTTTGATTTCGTCTTATTTTTAAATTTCTCTTCTGATTTAAATGGAGCTTCACAAAAACTGTTATAACCAAAAAGCCATTAGTGTTTTTATCAAATTATCTAATAAGCGTTTTTCTTAATGTCATTAAGGTTGGCCCAATCTTTAAAAAAAAATATTTTTATTCTTTTTTTATTGACAAATTACTAAAAGGACATATTAAGAAATGACTTTATTGTCAACACTATTTGAATTAAAAGTGATATATATCCTTACTCAAAATAAATATATAAAGAATATAAATCAAAATTCCAATTATGAAAAAGTTCTTATCATCAAATATAATATATTCCATAATAACATGTTAATTTAAATAATTTCACTTTCATCTCTTGACTTTTTTTTGTCACACACTCCATTACCCAATAAGCACTAACCTAGGTCATATGGACCATTTTGAAAGAATATGAGCATATCAACCACATTCCTACCTGAGGCCCCATATGGTATTATGTATAAAATTAGGTTGGATATAATAAAATTCATTGGATAGCTTAAGCTATCCACCTTATGAGTTATTATACTATCATTTGATTTTTATGTCAATTTATAATATCTTGTATTGTATAACATAATCTTATTGTGTTTGGTAAGCAATTTATAGGATAAAAATAATGTTATTTTGACAAAAATACCCTTATGTGAAGATATACTAAAGTAATCAATAATTACTTTTTAAATGAAGTTATGACAAATTAAAGTTTGGGATTTGGGGGTTTTATGTTGAAGTTTGGGACTTTGGGTTTAGAGTCTGAAATTTTAGGGTGGGTTTGATTTGCGAAAATGTTTTTTGTTTTTATTTTCTGAAAACATTTTTCATTTTTTAATTTTTACTATTTTATAATTATATAAATAGTAAAATATTATGTATATAATTCAAAATAATTGTGAAGATGGCACCGTTATAATACACTACTGAACTAAAAATTCTGAAAACGTCTTTTTGGTGTTTTCAGAATTTTTAGAAATTCAGAAAACATTTCTTAAAAATGAAAACTAGAAACAGGCAAATCAAACGGATCATGTTTTAAAGTTTAAGGTTTAAAGATTTAGGGATTTTATGTTTAAGGTCTAGAGTTTGAGATTTAAGATTTAGACTTTAGAGTTTGGGTTTGTGTTTAAAGGTTTAAGACTTTCGATTTGGGAATTTGGAGTTTTGATGCAGAGTTTAGATTTGTTAGGGTTTGTAGTTTTAATGTTTGAAATTTAGATTTTTAGGGTTGGATGTTTTGAGTTTAGGGTTTTGGTCTTTAAAAGAGTATTTAAGTTTGGGGACAAATATAACTATTTGTGTTTATTTCTCTTATCTAATCATTCTTATCAACACTTATCACCCATCTCCATCATATTGAGTTATACATTAGTTAGTGTATAAAATTAGTTTCACTCAATACTACTATACAATATAGTGTCACACCAAACAATGTATAAGAATGGATTGTCTAATCTTATATATCTTGCATCGTCTTATACAATGTATCAAATAGAGCTTAAATGTGAAATCAAATCACCTAATGCACCTACAGTTTTCAAAATTGTTGAAATATGTTTCCCTCATCCATTACTGAAGATCAATAAAAAATTGCTTGATTGGAAACTGCATACCTAGATACTTCCTTTCTTTGTGAACTCAAATACAATTGAAAACTATCGCATGTCATTAACCAACTGATTCTCTATTGCCTGTGGCTATAAATATTATTAATAGATGACATATTAGAGAATTGAATCACATGAGCATACATAGTTTTATCCTATGAGGTACAGACATAGGATACGGTGTAGACACAAACATGGGACACGTAAATTTCAAAAAAATGCAAGACACGACACTTTGAGAACACGTGAATTAAAAAACAAAGATTATAAATTCATAATACAATCAACATTCATTCTTCTTCAATATATTCTTTATCACTACCATTGTCTTCATTCCCTTCATATGTAAAAATAATTTTTTTAAATGGGTTCATCCAAAGATAGATTTGCAACCGATAAAACTCAACATCGGCATTATCAATACATTTTCTTTCAATATTTCACATCTTGGTATCACCTTGCATATATTGTGGGCTCTTCCTTAAAAAAAGTCAAAGATTATTATGAATAAACATTAAATCTTGGTCACATTTTGGTGTCAATTTATTCATTCTAAACAAGTGAATGAATGAGTATGTGCTCTTCTCCAACAAAAAGAGACGAAGATGATTGTCCAACAAGCTTAAAAGCAAGACTTTGGAGAAGTAAGGTGGAATGAACATAAATTGTTCACCAATAATGTGGCTGCATATCTCTTCTTTGAATGAATGAGTATGTGCTCTTCTCTCACAAAAAGAGACGAAGATGATTGTCCAACAAGCTTAAAAGCAAGACTTTGGAGAAGTAAAGTGGAATGAACATAAATTTCTCACCAATAATGTGGATGCATACTTCTTTGATCAATAATGTGGCTGCATATCTCTTCTTTGAATGAATGAGTATGTGCTCTTCTCTCACAAAAAGAGACGAAGATGATTGTCCAACAAGCTTAAAAGCAAGACTTTGGAGAAGTAAAGTGGAATGAACATAAATTTCTCACCAATAATGTGGATGCATACTTCTTTGATCAATAATGTGGCTGCATATCTCTTCTTTGAATGAATGAGTATGTGCTCTTCTCTCACAAAAAGAGACGAAGATGATTGTCCAACAAGCTTAAAAGCAAGACTTTGGAGAAGTGAAGTGGAATGAACATAAATTGCTCACCAATAATGTGGCTACATACTTCTTTGATTAATAATGTGGCTGCATATCTCTTCTTTGAATGAATGAGTATGTGCTCTTCTCTCACAAAAAGAGACGAAGATGATTGTCCAACAAGCTTAAAAGCAATACTTTGGAGAAGTAAAGTGGAATGAACATAAATTGCTCACCAATAATGTGGTTGCATATCTCTTCTTTGATCAATAGAGTCTGATTCAACAAAATCTTTTAAACAAGTGGAGAATTTCACACGTTCCATATAAACAAACTCTCTTCAAGCACTTTGTTCTCTTTCTTGTTATCTCTCCATTTTTGTGTGGAGGGACTTTATTAGGAGTTTCATTCACCCAAGATTGACTATAGTAACTATAAAGATAATTGAAAGAACATATTACTATCATTAACATAATGAAGTTTAAAAAACACAATTTAGTAGAAAATAAGAATAAGATTACCTAGGGTTCAAAGAATGTGTTAGGCAATGTAGATGTGTGTTGCTTTTAGTTCACTTATGCACCAATATAGTGTACACAACATTAAAGCTTGTGGACTCCTCAGAATCAAGCTTGCCGTTGTGGCGAAATATTGCCTTCTTCACTTTCTCAATCATACTATCACATCCTTCATATATTTTGTGAAGATTAGTCTTATCGGTATATCCCATTCTCAACATATCATAACTATGCGATGTGAGAGAAGATATAAAATCAATTTTGTCCAGCCATACATCATTGAAAACTTTCTCCTTCACAAATTGAGCTTTTCCCACAACATCCTCCCTATCAAGATTCTATCTCTCACTAATTACCATTGTTTGCAGGTCATGTTTTACAAGTTTAAATCTCTTCAAAATAATAATAATAGAAGCAAAGCTAGTGTAAAAAATATCAAGCAATTTCAAAGGAACAAACTCATTAAAGATAGCCAATCTCATAGTGTGATTCATGATAAAATTCTTCATCATTACAATATCATCAACTATTTCCTTTATCCAACCAAGCTCGTTAAAAGTAATCTCACTACCCTTCTTATTTTTTACATTGTAAATGCTTTCTAAAGATAAATTCAATGTATAGACCACACAAGGAGTCCAAAAGATGTGAGGATACTACATCTCTATAAAAATCCCTACAGCTTTACAAACCAGAACATTATTAATGATGACTTCAACCATATTCTCTATTCCTACTTCTCTAATTACACTAAGAATGGCATTTTTTATGAACTCCTTATCCTTGTATTCACCTTTATAATTAATGGCTTTTATGAACATGGGACCACTTTCTATCACCGCCATGAAATTAATAAGAATGGTATTTGTCCTACAAATGTATCATGTGCATGCAATTTGATGGACTAATACCTTTAATATCTGTTATTGTCCACCCTATGGCTTCACTATGCTCACTGAGGACTTTTATGAGTTCAACTTCATGTTCTCTATCTAGGTCTAATGCAATGATAACAGGTAAGGTCTCAGCAAGTCCTAGAAACACATATTTTAGAGAATCTGACAAAAGTTTTAACTCTACCTGGGGCAGTTTCTCTATGGATGGTAATAGGACAGACCGAGAAGATGTAATTGTCTCTGTTTTGACTTTTCATTTATTGGTATCCATCAATGGAGTAGTCTCTAACAGGGAATTTATTTCATTAATCAAACAGTCCTCATCTATGTTCATGTTGAAGTAAGCCAAACATTTTTCTAAAGGGTCATCATCAAAAGAACTTAAAAATGAATCATCAGCTATACTCTCAATCATGTTGACCTCATATAAATCACCAGTATCCACAGGTTGATGAAAGACATTAAAAACATTAAGTTCCACAGTCATATTTCTAAAAGATAGATTCAAAATTCCATTTCGATAATTAATGATCGCATTGGATGTTGCAAGAAATGGTCTACCCAAAATGACTGGAATTTGTGTCTCTGTATTCTCAACAGGCTCAGTGTCAAGAACAATAAAATCTAGTGGAAAGTAGAATTTATCAACCTTAATGAGCACATCCTCTATGACACCTCTAAGAATTTTTGTGGACCTATCAGCTAACTGAAGAGTTACTGGTGTAGGTTTTAACTTTCTTAACCCAAGTTTTGCATACACAGAATACGACAATAGATTCACACTTGCTCCTAAATCAAGTAAGGCTCGGTTAATCACATGGTCATCTATAACACAAGAAATTGTAAGACAACTGGGATCTTTGTACTTGATAGGATTTTTTTGTTGATTATAGAGCTCACTTGTTCAGTCAAAAATGTCTTTTTTGGAACATTAGTTTTCTTTTTCACCGTGCAAAGATCTTTCAAAAAATTTGAGTAAGCAGGTACTTGTTTGATAGCGTCAAGAAAAAGGGATGTTAATGCTTACTTGCTTAAACACCTCTAAAATGTCACTATATTAAGTACCTTTCTTATTTATCTCAAGTCTTTGTGGGAATGGAGCTTTAGGGGCACAAGGAATATGTTTATTTTTATTCTCACTTGAGTCATTAATTTATGGTTCATGCTGACTCTGTTCTTTAGTTTCAGGCATGTGAACTTGATTATTAATCACTTTTTCATATCTAAGAGTCGTTACAAACTTCACTTCTTCATTAGAATTTGTTGATGATCCTACTTCAAATTGACCTTTAGGATTAGGAATAGGTTAACTGGGGAATTTTTCTTTCTCTCTCTCTCTCCTACAGCATTGGCTATTTGACCCAATTATGTTTCAAGCTTTGAAATAGATTGAGTGTGGGATTGTAAAGCTTGTTGAGTTGATTGCATGAATTGCTGTAGAGTATCTTCCAAAGAAGGTCTTCTTTGTTGTGATACTCTGAAAGAAGGAGTATATTAAGGAATTGGAGGATATGAGTTAGGAGGAGCAAATTGTTGCCTACTTTGATTCATTGAAGGCTAATTTTGCTTCCATGAAAATTTTGGATGATTCCTCTAATTTAGATTATATGTAAGTGCAAACGGGCTTTCTGATGATTTTCCATGAAATTGAAGAGAATTGACTTGTTCAGAGAATGCATCTTGGTAAACTGGTATGGATGGACAAGATTGTGTAATGTGAGATGTATTAGAACATAAGGCACATGCATCTATCCTAGTATTGGTAGAAGGGTTCAGAGTACGGCTTAAAGTTAAAGCTTCAACCTTTCTAGTCAGGCTAGCTAAGGCAATTTTCACATCTGTGTCATCACTCACCTCATAAATTTCTCCATTTTTATGTGTTTGAGACTTCTTATCCCTAGAATCTATGCAATTCCAATGTTGAGAATTTTCAGATAAAGATCCTAAGGATTCCCAAACTTCTCCCTCATTCATTTGTAGAAATCTCCCACCATGCATACTTTGGATCATTTGACGGTTTAACGAAGTTAAACCATCATAAAAATATTTCACCAATCTCCAAATTTCAAAACCATGATGAGAACATTTCAAAAGAAGATCATTAAATCTTTCCCAATATTTGAAAAATTGTTCACCCTCTTTTTGACAAAAATCAGAAATTTCTCTCGTAAGGGCATCAATTTTAGACATAGGAAAAAAATTGCCAGAAACTTATTTACCAATTGGTTCCAACTAGTAATAGTTCCTGTATGAAGGGAGTTCAACCAGGCTTTAGCTTTATCTTTTAATGAGAATGGAAACATTCTAAGCCTAATTGACTCATCATTGAAATTTTGAAAGCGAAATGTTGAACAAATTTCAAGAAATTCCTTCACATGCATGTATGGATCTTCTCTTTTCAAACCATAAAATGATGGTAAAAGTTGAAGTATGGCTAGTTTGAGTTCAAAGTGAGTTACAATAGTTTGTGGCAAAACTATGCAAGATGGAGTATTGGCTATGACAAGTGAGAAGTACTCCATAAGAGTTTTCTCATGCACAACTTGTTCTTTCATTTTTGATGATGTCTCAATAAAGTCTAATATTCCAATTTTTAAATCAAAGGGTGATCCTAAACTTTTCCTAACCAAACGCTGATCTTTATCACGTTTTCAAACACACATAAACTAAAAGAAAAATTATAAACAAATATTTTTAATAGCATATAACACAATTACAAAAGAGGATAATTTTACAACTTAGTAACATATATATACAATGTTAACTACAAGTAACAAAATGCAAATACAACAAAAAAATCACAAAATTTTACAACAAAGAATTTTTTTTTTCACAAAGAAAATTTTCTATACAAAAAATAAATAAATATTCTAAATAATAACTAGTGGAAGAATTTAACTTACCTGGATCTAATTAGCTTTTCCGTCGGAATCCCCGGCAACGACGCCAAAAATTTGTTGTTTTTGTTAAAACTCGCAAGCGCATGAATCTATTAGAGTATAGATTTAGTGGTATGCAAGGTCGATCCCACGAGGATTTCCAACTGAGAAAATTTAATTCAGATCCAAAATAAATATTTCTAACCTAGTTGCCAGAATGTTTGTTTTGTGAGAAGAGTACTGAACAGAGCTTGTAAAGAACTAAAATACTAAAATTAAATATGAATGTATTCAAAGTAAGAAACATGCTAAGGTTAGAGGATCCACTCTTGGTACATCAAATAATAATAAATTTTAAATTTTTTATTACTCAAATGGAATCCTCACATAAATGAGGTTCCATTCGGAAGATATGTTACATTAAATGCGTTTTAGTTTATAAATGAAGTGTATTTGCCTTCTTTTATTGTATTACGAATAGTAAATAACTTTTGTAAAATGGATTCAAGTATACATCGTGCCAATCATTATATTGTCTACAATAAATCAAGAATGATTTAAGTATTTATTATGTCAAAGATTGTCTACAATGTATCAAGATTTGCACTTTACAAAATTTAAAATAAAAAGATGGAAAAGGAAGAAAAATATACAAACAAAGTCAATAATAATAATATAAAGTAGGTGGTAAAACCAGCCATTGAGAAAGTAAATAACAAGAAAGTAAATAATAAAAGTGCAGAAAATAAATAACAAGGGGGCAATAAAGGCATCTTCTAAAAAAATAAATAATAAAAGTGCAAAAAATAAATAACAGAAGGGCAAAAAAGCCATCATCTAAGAAAGTAAATAATAAAAGTGCAGAAAATAAATAATAGAGGGACAATAAAGCCATCCTCTAAGAAAGTAAATAATAAAAGCGCAGAAAATAAATAATAGAGGGACAACAAAGCCATCCTCTAAGAAAGTAAATAACAAGAAAGTAAATAATAAAAGTGCAAAAAATAAATAACAGAGGGACAATAAAGCCATCCTTTAAGAAAGTAAATAATAAAAGTGCATAAAATAAATAACAGAGAGGCGACATAGCCGTCCTCTCAGAAGAAAAATAACAAGAAAATAATAACAGAGAAAATAAATAATAGAGGGGCAACAAAGCCATCCTCTAAAAAAGTAAATAACAATAAAGTAAATAATAGAAAGACAAAAAATAAATAATAGAGGGGCAACAAAGCCATCCTTTAAAAAAGTAAATAGCAAGAAAATAAATAAGAAGATAAATACAACATCAAGTATAAACATTAAAATTAAGAGTTAGATAAATTATTATTTTTATACCAAGAGTTTCACCTTTTCACCTTAGCATTAGGAGATTATTTCTCCATAATCAAGGTAAGAAAACAAAATGAAAGATGAAGAAGCATGATAAAACTTATGAAAGAAAGTAAAGATACAAAATGTATAAAGAGAGAAAAAGATTACAAACACTTAGAACTTCAACAAAGATTTTCCAAACTCACTCTTTAGCCTTTCTCCCCTCCCTTTAACTCACAATATGTCTCTATTTATAGAAAAAACAAGGGCAGTAGGTGACAAAAATGGTGGGTAGCAAATTGCACTAAAGTTGACAAGTTGTGTTGCATTATGTGCCCCAAAAGTCATCGTGATATATCGCCTTCATAACCACCGAATCTGCTAATCTAATCAACATAAAAGTTGTATATATTTTCATTATCTTTCTATCCATATAAGGTAGAGAAAAAGTGGCCACGTAGTTTGTGATTTAAGGCCAAAGCACTGCAGCAAAGTCAGGCTGGACTGCAACAGTAAACATCTTCGGTTCTAGCCCAATTTTGGCCCTTTTAGTTTCCGAATTTGCTAACCACTTGAACATAAAAGTTTTAGAAAATTATATCTTCTATTCACCTACAAAATTTTGTATCCATTAAATATGTATTTTTTGAGATACGACCAAAATTCTATAGTAAGATTAAGTTGAAAAGCAAGCAGCAAACAAATTTTTAACATTGAGTGTTTTGCCTTGAATCTTTATGTTTCAATTATTTTAGAAATGTGGACATAAATCAAGATTGAATTTATGCATATATCCATTAGGATGCATCTCAAGAGACAAAAAGATAATGCTCCTTACTCAGCCATCCTTAATGAATTTATTTTGTCTGCTTGATTTATAGACACCATTTCTAAAGAATCACAATTTAGTTTTGATTTTTTCAATTAAGTCAATTTCCTATTCTTCTCTTCATCTATAAAAATACACAAAACTAAAGAAAAATAAGGGAGATAAATGCTTAATTAAGGCAAAAAGATAAGATAAAAATATTTAATTTATGAGTACAAAACTCATTCATCAGCCAACATCAAAGTATTAAATATTAAAAAATTTATCTAAGTTCAAGGATCAAAATTTCATATAAATGTTACAAATTTCAAAAAATTTCTTCAAAAAGAGATATTGTTAAACCTACCTACAAATCTTCCTAGATTGCTTAGCCTAGCTTCTCCTCTTTCCTTTCTTCTTTGATGTGGTGAAACTCCTTCTCCTTCTTACTGTTCCAGCAACAATTTCTAGGGGAAGGATTGAGTTCTAGGTACTAAGAATGATGAGAAAAAAAAGGATTAAAGTGGAAGATTACTTCCTTACCTTATTCCCTAAGTTTTCCTATAATTTCTTCTTCTCTCCCTCCTTTTCTTACCCTTTCTTTCTCTCCTTTTTCTTATGTTTCCTTTCCTCCCTAATTTGGCCAAAATTCCCATAATAGAATGGCCAAGATCTTTTAAAGTTTAGGTGTTCAATTCCCCACAATTATAAGTCTTTTTCTTTTCTTATGTTACACTCCCTAAGCTCATCATTATGGCTTTCCATTTAATGTTTTTCTTGTAGATGATTGACCCAAGCTTATCTTCCTCCTTTGTTCCAGCTGAAATGCCTCCTTCATTGGGTGTAAGAAAAGTTAAAAAAATCAAGTGATCAATTGCTTATTTGCCACAAGATTTAATTTATTTCTTTACTCAAGGGTCTTACTTGTTTTAAACTAGGGAAAATCATTGCTCATCATTGAAGTGTCATTATCCCATCATGTGGCATTTCTTTTTCTCTCAAAATTTTGTCTTTTCCCTTCTCCTTTGAGCTGGGCAAAATTGCATGGTAACAAGGTGGATATTTTGTTTCAAAAATCCATGTGACTATTTGCTTGCTTATAGAACACTCTTACAATAAATTTTTTCTAACTTGTTGGAGTTACCAAATCTTGCTTATTATTTATCTCATGATGGGTAATCTTTGTTACTATTCTACTACTATTACATCATGTGACTCTCTTTTTCTCTTGGATTTAGGCTCTATTTTCTCCTTTATGCTTGGTCTCCCTCTCCTTCCTTTCTTGCTTGGGTCGAAATCTCCACCCAAGAGTGGAGGCCTTAGCTCACCTTCACATGGTTTGAGTTATTGGCCCATCCTCTTCATCCAAGTCCAAGCCTTATGTCATGACTCTTCATTGGGCTATCCATATGATTCGCCAATAACTCATTTAGGTGGAAAAAATATCCTAGTTGAAGTGTCATAGGTGGAGGCTCAATGGTTTAGGGGGTTTAGCTCTTTCTTGTCTAAGAATTTGGCCCCTCTTAGGATATTATTATTTTTTTAATGTCTTTGATCCCTTAATTTCTCCCCTAATGTCATAAAAGTTATCCCTATGCCTACACATAAGATTAAGAATTTATAAGGCATAACTTCTATTAAATATTTATCTTTATTCTTCTCTTGTTCTCTTAATTAAATATTTTATGTGCCTTAATAGTAAAGGGAAAAAATTAGGGATGTTACACTTATAGCTTTAATAAGTGAGCCTTAACTCTAGAATAAGTTCCTTTATAATCATTTCCGCAGTAATTTCATGTAAAAAGAACATTTCCTCCACCGCTTGTTTTCTTTTCCCCTTTTGTAACAAATTGCCACCAAGGTTTGTAATTATCTCCTTACATATCACATTCATCACTATTTACATTACCAAAACTTTTTGACATCCTCAATAAAATAAAATATAAATAATATCATATACTTGATGATGATACAAATAAGAGAACAAATAATATATAGTACAAATTACACAAACCATATTGGTAAAAAGGGACAAATGAACCATTAAGTCATATATTTGTGGCTAGTGGCCACTAGAAAGTAGCCATGCTGTGGGTGATTGATTAATCAATTAGTCTAAGATTCATCATGGTTGATGTGAATAAATAGACTTCTGTTATCTTAGGCCTTTTTCATTTTTTGGGATGTCAGTGGTAGCATGTGAAGTAGGTTGTTTGAACTAAAATACAACAACAACAAACAATAAATGCAAGAGAGCACCAGCAGAAAAACAAATTAAAGTAACAATAAATAAATATATAAAAACAAAGCATCCTACATTAGACTCTAGATTAAAACAAGCAAAGCATAAGAGATTTAGCTAGTCACTATGAAATGCAAAAAGATGATAAAGTTTCTTCCTGACTAAAAACAAAGCATAAGAGATTTGATTAACAGAGCATCAAACAAAGAAAATTCAAGCTTCCATGGAGTCATGAGAAGCACATTTAGAATGAAACAAAGCATGAAGCATATCAACCCAAAATGAAATAGAGCATAACAAATAGAAACCTATGATTTGAGCTTTAATGAAGTCATGATCACGAATAATAGATGATGAAAAATACGAAGTCGCGATGGACGATAGGGACTTAACTTTGAAGGAGAGATATGATGACCGAGATAAAAGGGACGGCCGATAATTGGTTACCAATAATTGATGACTGGCGAAAGCAGCAAGGAGAATGATGCTCATTTGATAGAGAAGAGAAAAATGAACATAATAGGATTCAAATGAAAGGGATGGACATTTTGTGTCCAAAATACATGTTGGACACATTTAAAAACGTGTCTGATACATGTCCAATTTTTTTTAAGTTGGACATAAGACACATGTCCTAAGCGTGTTCGAGGGGTGTATGTGTTCGTAGAGTTTCCAACACATCGACACGTCCTTAAAAAAAGTGCCCATGCTTCATAGGTTTTACCTTATTGCAAAATCAAAACAAAAAGGTTCTAGGGTTATACCAACACAATGAATAATAACTATGTTTTCTACTTCTCTTCATATTGTTTTAACTTTTGAAATAAAGCTTTTAACTAATGCTCAAAACCATATGCACTATTGAGAGAGTAAAGGTTTTTGGGAGTTTAAACTATAAGAAGAAAGGGAATGGTGAGAAACACTATCACATTGTCATTCTCTAATTTTTGTGGGAGAAAAATTAAACATGAAAACAAAATTTTCAATTAATTCAATATGACAGTTTTTGAGTTGAAAAAGAAAAATGCTCTATATCTTTATCTCTTTTGTGCAAAATAAGATGTTGGAGTTTGAGAAAGGAAAAACCTTTCTCCTCCTATATTCCTATTATACCAAAAGGGAAATTGTAGCAATGGTGCCACCAAATATAATAACAAATTAAAAGAGAATTATCTTTTGAGATGGGAGAGGCACATAATTCATATTCAAATTCAATAGGAGTGAATAAAGGTATCGTTGCCTTTGCCTTTGCCTTGCCACTACAAAAAGCTTCAAAAGTAAGCTAGCATAGAGCTCATTTAAATCTATCTATCTATTGAAATACTAAGTTTGATTTTACTATGGAATTTACTGACATTTTATCCTTTCTAATTAGCTAATTTGAATAGTTCTTTCATCCCTCTCTCTCTCTCTCTAATGAAGAAGGTTGAATTGACATGATGCATGAATTGCATTAATTAATTACAATTACCAATAGTCTTAGTATAAAGAGTTGAAAAAGTAGTGTACATAATGCTTGAACTATATTAATTAACTACAATGGCCAAGAGTTTTAAAATGAGGAGCTAAAAAGATAGTGTTTGTCTATATATACTAAGGCTGCCTCTATATGCCTTTATCATTCCAATTAGAAGCTAATATAGAGAATACTGCATCTATAATTATAGTTGATGAAGAAAGTGATGAATTATAGATAGTTGACAAATATAGTATATTGGCTCCAACGTCTTATGTGAATAGGGTAAGAAATAATTTTGAGGAGACTAAATAAAAACCAAATAAGGTCTAATTAAAAAAATCAGAGGATGGAACAAAAACATTGAGATGCCAAGACTAGGTTCAGAAGTTATTCTTGTAGACGATTATGTGGGAAGACAATACTAATATGTTGAAGACTATTAACTTTGACCTTGATAAAAAAAAAAGTAAAAAAAGATAGCTCCCACGATAGAGCTCAAATGATGACAGTTGCAGATATTATCATGAAGGGAGATGTTGACAAAGCAGTTGCTTACATTTCCTAACTATATATTAGAAATTTTGTAAAAATGCTAAGTTCCATTTTCATAAGTTGTCTTATAAAAATATGTAATATGTTTTAGAGGTTCAATATCATTTTATTATTGCATTGTGATATTTTTTTGTAGTGATTATCAATTCATTTGTCTTCATACAAGAATTCAAGAAATAAAGGTTGCTAACTATTATTATGATAGTTAAGGGGCTGGTCTTGGCGAGGAGAATAGGTTTAAGGAAAGTTTTGGTGGAGAGCGACTCTCTTACTCCTATTCAAACACTTTCCAAGGTGAGAGAATGTGCCAGAAGGGATCCCTAAAGTTTACGAGTTTTGTGGAACCTGATAAACAAATATTGGGAACTCTACTTTTCGCATACTCTTAGAGAAAGAAATGGATGAATAGACTAGCTTGCAAGGAAAGTGTTTGTCACGTCCCAACTTAATGAAATGTGAATCACACCACTAACAGATAACTTAACTCTTATTTATTTGCATATGGCTTCACAATATCACATATCCGACAACATCATACGTTTACAAGTTTCTAGTATAATTAATTATACATGTCAAAACTACCTTTTACAATATTACAGCAGAAGTAGAGATCTTACCTATGGCATTCAGAGCAAACTTTAGATTACAATGACAAAATATTTAAACATTTCGAGCCTTGGAAGCAACATAGGCTCACCCAAAGAATATGATTCCTAACTGATCACGTAGCAGCAGGACCAATCTCGGTATCTTTATCTGAAATATGTGGAAATATCGTGTAGTGAGTTTCACAACTCACTGAGCAGATAATACTTCCTACGACATCTTAGATCAATATATGGATGTACTCATTTATTAAAATTTATCATATCAGAAATTACAGTTCAAAAGTACATCCATATGGGACCCGTAATTTCAAATATTCCCAATTCAAAACAACTTAGATATTTGTATCCATATATGATACAATATGATCAGTAATCAAATAGTGATATGCATTTAAAACATTTCTTATAAAAATATTAGGAAGGATCCCATATCAGAACCACCATATCAGAATTCAACCCCTTCCGTATTTTGTTGGTGTAGGATTTGCCTATACTTAACGTCTCAGCCAAGGTTTGCCCTACCACCATTCAAGAGGACACGCGAAAGGACTCTAATATAGGCAATTTCCCAAGCACATAGCAAGGGAAGACAAATCACATCTCATATAACAGGCATCTCGTCCAGATAGGAGGCATCCCGCTTTCCATCACATATCATATCCCATGTGTTGGCCCTCACACGAGGCTAGCATCACCCCTGCTAGCTGAGGTATCAAGGTACACCAGGGCTAACATCACCTGTTGTTAGTAGGCAATGTTTCTAATAGAATTCCTCTACAAAATTATCATATGCACATATTCTATATTATTCAAAATAGAGCTTCCAGAATAATTCAGCATCTCAATTTCAATACAGCTCATTTGTCATAAATTACCCATTCAGGGTTTACCACATATGCAAGCCCTTTCTCAAGGCAATCATATAGCTTTATAAATCAATGTCATGTGCATAAGTATTCATTTCACCATTCAATGAAAAATACATGTGAAATCAGATATACCATAAGTTCAGAAATTCAGTTTCAAAACTATACTCTTCTTGAACTATATTTCAAATTGTAAGCAATTCAGATAATTTTAATACATTTTAGAAACATATAAAAGTGTAAATATCTCATAAACATAATTAAATACATGCTTAAAGATCAAGAAGAGTATAGGGAAAGCCATAGAAAGAATCATCTACTCACAAAGTTAGGGTACCAAGTTGGACAACTCCAAACTCCACATTTTCTGTCCGATTTTAGCAAAATAGACCCCAAAATTGAGTTCGAAAGGTCCAGAAACCTTGAAAATGACTCCAGATTTGCGAAATTTGGCCTATGGGAACTCAGTCAACACAAGTCAACGTAACAGGGTTCGGTTTCATGTGCTACATGTGTCACCAGGGGGAGCTGCGCGTGGGCTTCACTCGCTGAGAGAAAAGTGGCGCGTGGGGGCACGTGCAAGGAAGGGTAAGGTTAAAATTTGAGATCTTAAGGTTTCGACACCTTTTAGATCGATCTACGGTGTTAGTTTTTGTGTTTGAGAACCACGGATAGGAGTTTCGGATATTACCTCTTTAGGTGATTTTTCCTTCCATTTTTCGGCCAATCTCTAGCCAATTTTCCAGAAACCAATCGGATGGATTTGTAGAAATCTTCATCCTGAGTCCGTTGGTGGTGGTGGTGTCAAAATTCGAGGTCTGGAAGCGGAGAAATTTTAAAGAGAAGTTTGAGGGTTTCGAAAGAGAAAATTTGGAGGAGAGAGAAAATTCTGAAAATGATTAGCTTCTTGAGTGGCTGAGGCCCTTAAAATATCCCGGGGGATCTTTGTACAAAAATTCACTTTTGGAGGGAGGTCCTTGCAAGCTTTCCTTATTTACATTTTGCCCCCTAAACTTTCAAGAAATTACATTTTGGCCCCGAAACGTAAATTCTCATATTTTCCTTTGTAATTCTTTAATCCATGTAATATATAAGCATATTTTCAATGGTTCTTATCTCTATTTTCAAAATCCTCTCTTTTATTCAAAATTTTCTTTAATTAAAACTTTTTTTAAATTTACGGCTATTACAGTGTTTCACTAGCACCAAGACTGCATATTTTAAATACTCTCCCTTCTATGATGGAGGTGCTCTTAAATTTAGATATGAGTGGGGCTACCTTACCTAAGTTTTTGCTATGTAGTTTTTGTATTCATGCCTATGCCCCTCTTCTCAAAATAAAATAATAATATTTTTAACAAAAACATAAAAATAATGGATTGAATTATGATTTTAAAAATTTAGATAAACAAAATTTTAATTCAAAAAAATAAAAAGTAGTTAAAAAATATTAGTATTGAATTAATTAATTACTTTTTTTTAATCCCGGTTTATTTATTTATTTTCATATTACAATTATCCTTGAAAAAGTGTGTAATAAGTATTAAAAGTTTGACAAATGAAAAGTTTTGAATAGTCTATAAATTTGGATTAGTTCTCAATATTGAATATCTTAAAAAAATTTGTAATATATGTATTCATTAAAATACTAAGTTTGATCCATCTAAAGAATTTGCTTACATTTTTTTTTTATTTCTAACTGATTAATTTGTATAGTTCTTTCATCTTCCTCTCTAATAATGAAGGTTGAACAGACATAATACATGAACTGCATCAATTAATCAAAACCATGTTAAGAGTTTGGTGTAAGGATTTGAAAAGTTAGTGTATGTCTATATATATATATATATATAAAGATATCCCTAACATATTTGTGGCATTCCAATTAGAAACTAATATGTTTCATCTTTGAAACATTCAAATGATTGAATTATATGGTGTAGCAAAGAGTATGGCCTTCAATAATTTACCAAAAGCATATAAATTGAGGAGGTGGTATAAAGTATATGGCATGGGAGGTTTAACTAGCCAAATATTAAAGATATTACAAAGAGAGTGACAAGGGATTGTTTGAGAAAATCTAAGCACATTAATTAAGATGCTAGGAATTGAATTACTGTCATAAAAAAATAAAAATAAAAATAAAAATTTAATTTTTATTGTATAGTATTAAATAGTAACATATTCTACATCAAATATCTTTGCATGGCAGAGAGCAAATGCTAGTTAAAATATTAAGTTTAATCCACTTAAAGAATTAGTTGACAATTCTATCTAATGGGCTAATTTGAATAGTTTTTTCAATTTTTTTTTGAAATTCAAATCGATAATTAAAACAATCTTATAAAGTTGAGGAAAACGAATAGATGGGTCTTTTTGATTTCTCCTAAAATGAACTAGTTAGAGGAAATTAAGGGGCTTTGGGGTCTTTATAAGAGAGGAGAACAAAAAGTTAGATAGAAAAGGTGGAAAACATTGGTAAAATCCTTCAACATACACACAGAAAAGATTCTAATCAAATGTGCATTGTTAAGCAACCTTATTAGTAATTAATACATAGTTCGATGTGATTCAAAATTTTCCTCATTCTGCCAAAAAGAGTTTTATATAGCTCTCCTAATTTCATCTTCATTTTTCCCCTTCTTCCTTATTCAACATTTTTAGAAGCACAAGTAATGTTATGCATATCTTTATTACATTGTGCTTTATTCCCATAATATGTAATATTATGTTGCATTCCTAAAATTAGGGAATCATTACACCCTTTAGTCTTTTGCATAACTCCATTTTCACTACTAGGAAAATAAAAAAAATTCCGTCTCTAACTGAATCAGAGACGGAAATAATTTCGTCTCTAAAAGCGGGGTTGCTACAATTTAGAGATGGAATTTAAATTCCGTCTCTAAAAAAAATATATCCGTCTCTAATTTTTTTTATTTCCGTCTCTGAGTTCAGAGATGAAATTTTCCATCTCTGATATGGAGACGGAATATTCCGTCTCTAAAGTCCAGATTCGTCTTATTAATTTAGAGATAGAATATTCCGTCTCTAAATCCGTCTCTAATATCAATAAAATAAAATAAAAATTCTTAAAAATCTGAAACCTATCAACCAAGACAACAGTCAAAAACCAACCATTTCAGGCAGAAATATCAACATACATTTTACATAATGTCAAACCTTATCATCCATAAACATATCAACAACAATTTTAATAATCCCATCAGATTACATGACAATATCACCAATCAAACATACATAACACAGAGTCATAAATAACACAAACTATCATGATCCATCAGCAGCATTACTATTTTGGTCATTGTTATTATTCTCTTCTTCTCTAGGTGGAGACGAGGAGGGCATTCTTATACTACCATCTATCATGAGGCACCGAAACATCCGATCCCATTCTTCAACCTTGTGCTTTAACATAAAATTTTCATCTTCACTTTGTTTGAGCCGTGCAGATAAAGTCTCAATTTTTGCATTCACAACAGAAGAGGAACTTGCTAAGACTTCATCAGAAGCGGAAGACCTAGAAGAAGAAGTTGCTGCCAATACATTATGTGCTTGAGATCCCAGTCCATATATCCGTCCTTTATTGTTCATGCCGCCAACCACATCCAAATAAAAAACATTGTCTGAATGTTGAGTGGAGTGTTGGCTAGAACCCTCATCTCCTTGAGATGTGGACTGTCTTTCAGCTATTTTTGTTCGATACATATCCTGAAAAAATAAAATGATAAAACAAAATAAATATTTGTAAAAAAATGGAAATAAAAGAGTAGTGACTACATACAACAATTCTTCCTTGCTGGTCGTTGAACCACTACGATGGCTTTCCTTTGGGCCGGTGAAGGCGCTCATACAACTCAAAACATGTCGTTCTTTATTCAATTGCACCCTCTAAAATAATAAAAAGTTAAATAATATTAAAGTACGAACTTAAATCACTATATATTTGAGAGAAATTACTCACCATTCGTTTGGCGTGCTCTCGTGCAGATATAGACCCTCCACTATGTACATTAAGTCCTTCTTTGGAGAGTCTATTTTGTTTATTTTTTCTGGCTTTATCTTGCCAGTCTTCACTATCCCATTCAGCCCTTAATTGTTGTAGCTTCTCTGCTGGAATCCAGGCACCCTTGTCCTCACCGTTACGCACCTTAAACAATGCATTTTTCAAACCTGTTGATCCCCTACTGTCAAATGCCCTTTTAATATTGTGCTCATCATTGTCCAACCACTTAAAATTTGCCTAAACAAAGAAAGTAAACAAATTAACATAACATTCACACATTTTTTTAAAAAGATATCAATAAATATGATATGAAATGTTACATATTACCTTGAACTCCTCGAACCACATTTGAATGGTATTTTTGTCAACTTTTCCCCAACTGGACCAAGCACCTTCAAATTTTTTCTTAAAAATTGTTGTGATGACACCTCTTGTTAAGATGTCAGGATAAAACCTGAAAGTATATGTGTCAATTTAAATAAATATACTGACAAAAAAAAACACACACACACACACATATTACTTATGTGTTCCCAGATGCAGATCTTATCCAAATTCGACCATCTATGTCCCTTGTTCCCCACTGAATAGTCTGTGTGAAAGGAACTGGCTCAACATTTAGACATGCGGATTGATTAGGAGATGGGACACATATAGTATGTGTAGGTAGGGTAGGGGCAACTGTACTAGAAAGATGAGGAGATGAGGCACTGGAATGAGATGCTTGTGAATGGGAAGATGGAGTAGAAGTATGACAAGTCTGGAAAAAGGGAGATAAAGTAGGTGTATGTCCAGTGTGGATCTGGTCAAGGTGAGCTATGTCAGCAACAGGTGATGTGTCTGGCTGTGCATATGGCTGAGAGATAACCCGTCCCCGTCCTCTACCTCTACCCCTTCCTCTTCCTGTCATCTATAGACAAAAAGATAATCATAATAATCTATTTTAATGAAATTTAATGACAATTTAATAATAAAAAATAAAAATAATTACAAAAGACAATGATAACGAAACTCATAACCATACTACCATAGATTTATAATCTACTTCAAAAATACATAATATATGATCTACATAATACACTTAGTAAAATGAAACCTAACAATACCTAAACATCTTCATCATTATCATTTTCTTCCTCGTCTTCTTCCTCTTCTTCTTCATCTTCCCATTCTCTTTCTTCCTCAGTATCTTCTTCATCCACATCTACTTCATGTAGGTTCAAAGAAGAACCATATACTTCATCCACAGGGCCTTCAATATTAACAAGACTCTGCTCGAGATTTTCATTTGCAATTATTACAGGCGATTGCATTGATGACTCTTCTTGGTATGGAGCATCACTTTCAGGCATTTTAGTTTCTATTGAAGTTTGTATTGTGTTTCGTGCCTTAGTTTTGATCACTACTAACCAATCACGTTGCCCTTCAGGATATTGTGTATAATATACTTGCATTGCTTGTTGTGCAAATATAAAAGGGTCATAATTTTTATATCTCCTGGATGTTCTAACCTCAACAATCTGATAGTTATCTACCTTTGTTCCATGATTTAAGGTGGGATCAAACCAATCACATTTGAATAGAACTAACACCTTTATAGGCCATCCTGTATAGTGTACTTCAATAATGTCTGTTAAAACCCCATAATAATTATTTTTTGTTGTTTCATCCATACCACCTGGACAACATACACCAAAATTTGTTGTACCCATACCTTGGCCATGATCTTTTGTATTAAATTTATAACCATTTACATAATATGATGGCCATTTGTTGACTTTTCTTTGAAGACCCCATGCCAAACTCTTTACAAAGGCATCTTCAACATTATTATTTAACACCTAGTCATCAAATATTTAAGTTAGTCTCACATAAGAAGCAAAATGTTAGAAAATAAGAAATTAAGGAGAATTCGTGCAACATACGTATTCTTTAAACCAAATAGGAAACATTGTGGAGATTTGTCTGTCCACTTTCGAGTCACTCATCCCACATTCTTGTAACATATTAGTATATGTGCTACATTTAGAAAACATGTTAGAACAATTTATAGTGATATATAAATATATATATATATTTATATAACACTTAAATGAGCATTTTATACACTTACGTTAAAAATGGCTCCACTTCAGGACAATTTAGAAGAACATATAAATGTGTGATTTACAAGTCCCTTTCTTCTAACATGAAGGATATGCATCTTCCGGTTGGACGGCCAGGATAATTAAAGATAGAAAGCGGTGGCCTATTTGAAGAACCTTGACCTCCATCATCATTTCGTGGTACTTAAGTCCTTCTACATGGAACATCAGGTGGATAATAGTAGGATGCAAATGTAGAGGTCTCTTCTACCAAATAAGCTTCACAAATTGATCATTCAACTGCAGCTATGTTCTTTACCTTGTCTTTTAGTGTGCGAATAAACCTAATACAGTTAATTAATACATTTAGTACTACAAATACGATTCCATAATTTAAAAAAAAAACAAAAAGGAGACGTAACTCTACCTTTCAAATGGATATATCCATTGATATTGCACTGGACCTCCAACCCTTGCTTCGTATGGCAAATGAATTGGAAGGTGTTCCATTGAGTCAAAAAAACTCAGAGGAAAATTTTGTTCTAATTTACAAAGAATGACTGGAATGTTTTGCTCCATCACATGTAAAGTATCCTCTCGCAACAATGGGGAAGTCAATTCTTGAAAGAACTGACTAAATTCTGTGAGTGTGTTCCAAATAGGCTTTGGCAATACTTTGAATGCAATTGGGAGCAAGCATTGCATAAACACATGACAATCATGACTTTTTAGGCCAAACAACTTTGCTTCCCTCATGTCAACACACCTTGATAATGTAGAGGCATATCCGTCTAGCAGTTTCAATTTTTTGACCCATTCACACACAGCTAATCTTTGTTGCTTAGTTAATGTGTATTTTGCTTTGGGTTTAATTATCTTGCCATCTCTTCCATCCTGCAGCTCTAATTCATTCCGTCTACAAATTTTGGCCAAGTCAAGCCTTGCATTAAAATTGTCTTTTGTCTTACCTTTAGTGTCCATCACTATGTATAAAATATTCAAAAAGGCATTTCTCTCAATATGCATAACATCTAGATTGTGTGGAAGAAGATTTGTTTTCCAATATGGTAACTCCCAAAATATAGATTGCTTCGTCCAATTGTGAATAACTCCATACCCTGGGATATTATCATATGTTTCTTTAGTTATGCTAGGCATATGTCTAACCCTTTCCAACACTTATTCACCTGTTAACCGAGGCGGAGGTAAAGATGTTTCAGTATGTCTCTTCCGAAAAGCATTCTTATTCCTTCTGTAACTATGATCAAGTGGCAAGAATTGTTGATGACAATCAAAGAAAGACGTCTTCCAACTATGTCGAAGGGTAAATGCCTTTGAACACTCCATACATATTGGACAAGCAAGTTTTCCCATTGTCATCCAACCTGAAAGCATCCCATATGTAGGAAAGTCATTGATGGTCCACAACAAACAATCTTTCATGTTGAAGTTTTGTTTCAGTGAGACATCATAAGTCGTGACACCAGTATTCCATAAAAGTTTGAGGTCATCTATAAGTGGTTGCAAATACACATCAATTCTATTCTTTGGATTGGAAGGACCAGGGATTATAATGGTCAAGAATAAGAACTCTCTTCTCATATACATCCAAGGGGGAAGATTGTAAGGGGTAACAATAACTGGCCAACATGAATAAGTCTGACCTGTTTTATCAAATGGAGCAAATCCATCAGCACACAAACCTAACCTCACATTTCGATGGTCCATTACAAATTTAGGATGTTTTTCATCAAATTTTTTCCAGGTTTCGCCATCAGATGGATGAGACAAAGAGCCTGTTACCCTCACAGTTTCCCGATGCCATCTCATTTGACTTGCAGTTTGCATTGACGAATAAAGTCTTTGCAGCCTTGGAATAAGTGGAAAATACCACATTTTTTTCATTGGAAGCTCTCTTACTTTGCCATTTCTGATGACCCTTTTATAACGCTCCTCACCACAAAATTTACAATGACAAAGCTCCAAATCAAGAGGACTATAATAAATCATGCATCCGTTTCGACAACAATGAATTTTTATACAACCTAATCCTAATTGTTCTACTGATTTCTTTGCACGGTAGAGATTTTTAGGCATACGATTTTCATTTGGCAATGCATTTCCCATAAATTGTACCCACCGATTGAAACAATTCTCAGAAATGTTGAAGTCCGACTTGATACCTAAAGCTTTCACTGTAGTTGACAATTCAGAATAATTTTGACAACCATCATACAAAGGAGCATGCGCAGCTTCTAACATATTAAAAAAAATTTGGCTTCCGGGTTACGATCTTCATCCTTCTGTTCACAATGAGCAAAACCTTGTTGCTCTATATAATTACAATAGATGGTCCAGCAGCATCCATCACCATCTGTTCCTGATCATTAAAGCATGCCTGAAAGTCACTACTTCCGTAATATGAGTTTCTTGAAACCATTGGTGGAAAGAGAGGTCTTGGTTCATCATGGTTGGTCCAATAATAATAATTATTCATAAATCCCCTCATACAAAGGTGGGTTTTCACTTCATCAACTGAACAATACTTCTGACACTTACATTTTTTACAAGGACACCTCAATTTTCTTACACTTTTAAAATGATCCTGACTACAAGCAAACTCTATAAACTCAACAACTCCTGCCATAAACTCATCTGTAACTGTTCTCTTATCAAGACCCACCCTATTATCCATCCACTTACGATGTTCAGGAACTTCCATCCTGTTTTTAGGCATACATGAATAAAAACAAACATCTTAATTCAATATAGCACAAATTATAATAACATATTAAAACATCTCACTTGTCACTATCTATAAAACAACTAATATCAATACTATAGATCTTCAAATTATGAAAAAAATGCAATCGGTATTTCATAAATTGTCTGCAATGTGCCTTAATGATACAATTTTACAAGTATCATTCACAGTCCTAAATCAAACACTAAATTTAAATTTTTGCTTCCGTCCTTCAGTTTCCAAATCAATTTCAGGTATTATTCCTTGATTTAACCTTCATTACATCTATTTTCTAGCCCTTTTATGCTGCATATAACTGTCACCCTAGCTCCCCCTATCAAGACTTCTAAAACATCTTACTTGTAAAGTCCTACAACCAAATGGCTTTTAAGTTGAATGATCCCTTATTTATCTGTTTACCTCTAAGGATTGGGATCCACAACATAAGCATTCCAGTAACCAGACAGGAGGACAATATTCAGTTTGATATTGAACCCTCAAATATGAACCATACTTACAAAGAATAAATAAATTGTTCTCCAAATTAGAGGTAAGTCAGTGGGTATAGCAATCTGCAATGCAGTCCTGTTGTTTATGTGCCTCATCACAAGGTAGGACTGACTTCAAACTATAGTAAATATCATATTATTTGTAATAGTCCTTTCTCTTCTCCATTACTTAAGTGCTTAATTAGGGAAAGTGATCGATTAGCAAACTATAGTAAATATCATATTATTTGTAAGGGCCCTCATTGTCCATTTACTCATATGGAAGGGATGGAAGGAGAAAAATAAAGAACTTATGTGTCTTCTGAGGTAAGACCTAATTATATTTAGGCCATAAGGCTAACTAGTTATCTTTAGCTTATCGGTGCTTTTAAGGTACCTTGTGTGCCTTTTAGGGTAGGACTCAATAATATTAAGAAGGTAAAGCCAAGTGATCACAGGGAGTAATTTCTTCACTCTCCCGCACACTTTTCCTTTCTTCTTTAACCTTTGAAACTTACTTGTCATCCAAAAGAATTAGCTCCTAGGGCACAATTGTTGACTATAAGCACTACAGAAATAAAATTTTAAAGAGTACATAATTATTGAAACTTAAGACAAAAGGAGAGAATGTTAGAATGACAGCAAGCCCTATTTTAAGACAAATTTAAAAGATGAAAGTAATGAATGGGGGAAAAACCACTAAGTTAAAATACAAGTCTATCTAATACTAATCAAGAATTAAATGAATGGGGGAAAAACCACTAAGTTATGAGGAGCTAATTTCAAATTAGGTTATTTTCACACTATATCTCTGCTTAATAAGGAACAGTGTTAGTTTTTTTTCCTCTCTTGACAAAGAAAAGAACATTTCAATATTATTGAGTTACACCTCGCTAAACTATTTACATTACGAGAATGATGGGCCCAAATCACATAATGTTATGGCAATGGTTCACACACTATGGTAATAATTAAATCTTGTATTAGAAGAAAATTAATGAACTCTAGTTTCAAACTATCAACCAACTGATCCTTATTTTAAATAATGCTTAATTACGATGAAGATCTATGATAGAATTTGCTCCCTAAGTAAGGATTAGTTTTTAAAATAGAGAGCAAGTTCCAGTTTCCAACAACTTATCCTTGTTTTCGTTCCTTTTACCAAAAAAATATACATAGTTATTATTAAGATTAATGTCTAATTTAGAATATATTTTTTATAGAAAATAGGACATAATAAAGTATCAAGCAATGTAACGAGTATTTTGATAATATACATAGTTATTATTAAGATTAATGTCTAATTTAGACAATAGAAATCAAACAAATAAATTAAGAGATTAATTATAAAAAATAATAAATTGAAAGAAAAATGTGTGTGTTTGTGTGTGTGTTTTGATACTGCTCTGAGTCTGGTAGCTACGAGAGAGTGAAAATAAAGTGAGACCTACTCAAGTGTTACTAACCCAACACAATTCAGTTTAGTCATTAAATAACAGTTGATATCCCTTATGTCTGGTGAAAGTTGAATTTGAGAAGTCCCAGCTTGCAAAATGACATTCTATCTCCTTGGACATCCAGCAAAAATACTAATCATTTCGGAAACTACTACATGGAAATTTTTTAAAAGCCAGCTACCTGAATAAAGAGTCAATAAAAACTTACAAAAATAAGTGTTTAGTTAATAAGATTCATTGACAAGCCCATTCCGGAGAGATTTCATTTACTCCTCATAGCACCTGGCGTGTGCTTAAAAATTTCTTAGTCTCACACATCTTTGTTTTCCCTATATATCTACCTTAATTTTTATTTATTAGCAAATCCAAATTTCTAAACCAATGACATGCTGATAACTTTGCCAACAAAATCCCTGGATCACTGCACCCAGCATTCAACATTTCACACACGAATACTATAACAGTTGCTCAAAAAGTGCAGAAAATTGAAGTGGAGGGCATAAAATTTACAATTACAAGATTTTTCTTTGCAGCATCCTCCGAAGAAACACTTGATATTTGAAATAGGCAAAAGGCCTTGAAGCTGATGTATTAAAGGAAAAGATAAGCTAAAAGGCTCATAAGATCTACAAAACAATTTTCAATTGAAACAGTAAGACACTAAAAGATTTGGTTTGCTTAGACTCAACCTACCTCTTCATCTATAAATTCCACTCATAAACTAATAAGACTCAACTATGATATATAAATTAAGTTTTCACAAAAATGCCTCCATGTGAATCTGCAACGTTTAATTGAGTCTTGAAAACAGTAAGACACTAAAAGATTTGCAAATGAATTTGAAATAACCACTTACCTAGGTTGAATTCAAATGAAATGAATGAAGAAGAAAAAAAAAATTAACAATATCCAGATTATGATGGATGGTGCTAGATCTTGTCCACACTAGTGAAGCAACACTGACCCATGCATCCATCTATTGTGGACACTTTACCCATTTATGGTGGTGCTTCGTATACCCTACCACCACTTAAACATTTTAGTTTTACACGCACATCGACTCTCTCTCTCTCTATGCATAGTGCCCTAAGTGGGGTAAATATGTTGGAAATTGTTTATCTGTTGATTCTCAACATCAGCGTGAGGTTTTTATTGTGAAGTTTCTAGTATGGATAACATGGCATGAAAGCCAGCTGAAATCTAGTATGTCCGATAGAGCTTTCTTATCATTCTTGTTCATGTTCTTTTTGTGTTTGGAGTTTTCTCTTGTTTAAAAAACTATTTGAGAAAGACTGATCTGTAATTGCCAAAGAATGGGTAAGATAATTCTACTACATGGGTTTTCCCTTGAATTCCTCAAAATGTTTTGTACACAAATGTCTTTATGATTATAGGTTGAGCAGTAATGCTCTATTGTTTCATCAATGAGACCTTAGGTGCTATGTCTACTGCTTATCTAGTTCATGCTGATTGTGAACCAAATAAGGCCAAGATTCAGAAATGTCTGGAGTTGCCAGAGATTGGCTGTTGACTTTGCAAAGACTGGAGCAACTGCTGAATTGCCAAGAGCTTAGAAACTGAGTTTTTCCAGATTTTATGGAAAGTGTAAACAAACTATACATATATCCTAGGGGGTGCTAGGAAATCCAAAACATTACATGCTTCATATTTGCAATGTGATAACAGAAGATATGGAGATATGCAGGATCCAATTATGTTGTCCATCAAGAGTTTTCAGTGAAGATAAAGAATAGTTTTAAACAATATCCTAACTCAATTGATAAGAGTGGATGATATTTCTTCTTATTAATTTGAGTTCCATTCCTTTGAGAAACATTTATAGAATACAATCTTAAATACACTAAGCTAATATGAAGAAGTGTACTTCTAAGATGGTCTAAAAAACAAAATTTAGATTTTAAAGCGCAAGTACACTACCTAACTGTAATACGAGAAAGCAATTAATCTAAACAATATTAAAGAGCTACCTAGTTGTGTTTTACACTGAAGGGACTAAGTTTCTCATGGCTTTTGCAGATGCATATGTGGGGGCATGGATCTCAATACAGAAAAGGACCATATTCTCTAAGAGGAACACAACCGATAGCCATGCTTAGGCTTCCATGCTTTTGTTGTGCACCAGGTTACAAGCACAACATTGACCACCCAAGAGCAAGGCCTCTCAAGGATTTTAGAACCCTTCAAACACATTATAAGAGAAAGCATGGGATCAAACCCTACATGTGCAGAAAATGTGGCAAAGCATTTGCAGTGAAAGGTGATTGGAGAACTCATGGAATAACTTGTATAGCATCTTAAAAGAAAATTCAATTGATTCCACAATTTCTATCAGATCGGGTACTTAGTTTCACGTTCACTCAATCACATGCAGGAACAGATAGCATCTTAAAAGTATTTGGTTTCACTAACAAATATATGTAGGAATATAATTCATCCTAAATTATGGAAAAAATTTAGAACTATTCCCATCACAATTACATTCAGCAAGCTTTGCTGCTTTAACTTTTAAGCAACCAGGGAAATGTCAGCCACTCAGAATACATAAAAATTTCACACAAAATCCCACATGAGATGCAAACAAAACAAGTTTATCCTAAGATAATTACTCAGAAATAACAACTATCCTAACCAAAGATCTCCTTATCCACGGGACTTGAAGTAGAAATCATTCACTTACCTGGCTACGTCAGAGGATTCACTCAGGGGGTTGAAACCAGTGACAGGAATGGAACCAAAAATTGAGACACTAAAAAGAAAAGTAAAAAAAAATATTAGTCTAACATGGCAGGATTCGGTCACTAGGTAGGATAGGGAGTAAGAACCAACAACAAGTCCAGGAAAAAAATTTAACTTACCTGAGAAATTTCTAGACTGCGGTCTATGAGGGCCGAGAGTCCAACAGGTGGGTAAAGGGTCAAGAGCACTGAGTCTTGAAATCTAACCAATACGCAACGACCAAAAATGGACAATAGGAGAAAAATGCACTTCTTCCTCCTAGGTGTTGAACTATGCACACTATCATAGAGAGAAACCCGACCAACTAAAGGGACCTATTGCGGGTTGGATGATTTGGCTTCCAAACGAGCCACACAGTGATTGAATCTTTGTTTTGATGGGTGGCTGTAATAGACGACAGGGAGCTCGCCGCAGGTCGAATTTCTTACAGCGAGCAGCCAGCAACAGAGAGTAGGGGAAGACGATGGCTAGGGCACAATGAAGAGTATCGAAGAGCAGTTCTCAGGGGGGAAGTGAGAGCATGTGAAATGAAAGAGTAAAGCGAAAATAAAGTATAAAAATAAAAGAGTTTTTGAAACTAACTTTTTGTTGAAATTTTTAAAATTTTTCATTTCTCTTTAATTTTATAAACAGAAATTTTTTATTCATAATTTTTAACATATTTAAAAGAAAATTTTAGATTTTCAACAAAATTTTTATATTTTTAAAGTTTATTTTCTTTTTAATTTTTAAAGAGAAAATAATTTTTAAAATAATTTGTTGAAAATATTAAAATTTAAAAATATATTACAATAAATTTAAAAAGAAAAGAATCCAATTTTCAAAAAGAAAATTTTATACTTTTTCTCTATAAAAATTGGACTAAAGGAAATTTTGGCGTGAGTTTCTTTTTCCCTTGGATAAAAATATCTTCTCCTAAGTAATTAGAGATAAAATAGTATTTCTATACTTTTTTAACACTATTCTATGACATAAAATATAAAACATATAATTTAAAACACACTTATATTTCATATAAAATGTTATTTACCTCTTTTAACCTCATATTTTTTATTTATGAATAACAAACATCTACACACACACACACATATGAACATACTATATACTATATAACCATTGTGACCAAAATTATATTATATCCAAAATTAAGCATACATATATTTATTGGGAAGATATGTCTTTGTTCTTCATAAATGTTTATTGTTTTTTAAAATTATAAATTCATTTCTCATAATATTAATAAAATATATTTATTCATCAATTCTGAAAAATATAAAATAAAAGTAAATATGAAAAATTTGAAAGCCTAGTGGTAAAAGGTATTTTACTCGTTTTTTATTTCATTTCACTTTTTTTCTTTTTTATAAATTTTTCAAGATACAATTATCTCATATATAGAAGAGAATCCATATATCGTGGGACTAAAAATTAGAGTCAAATATATCAATTAAACACAATAAATTAATGTAAGGGAACCTGAATTTCCATTCCATCAACTTATTTCTATAAATTAAGCGGGACTTAAATTCTTTCTCTAACGATGATTTAATTTACATTTCAAAAAATAGTGATAAAATTACAGATAAAAAATTTAGGAATAAAATTTTCCCATCTCTATGAATAATTTGAATATTGTTTTGAAAAATATAAACAGAATTAGTGACAATAAAGTTACCGAAAAGATAAAGACAAAATTAGAGACAGAAATTTTGAAGTCAAAAAATTTTATCTCTACATTCTATCTCGAAAAATAATTTAAATATTATTTCAAAAATTAGATATGAACTTAGAGATAGAAAATTTAGATACACAATTTTTACATGTTATTATTTTGAAAAGTAGAGACGGATTTAGAGAAGGTTTTTTTTTAATCTAATTTTTCGTCTCTAATTTCATCTCTAAACATACTATTTTTAAAATTAGAGACGGACAATTAGACATGAAAAAATTTCATCTCTAAATCCATCTCTAATAATTTTTTAAAAACTGTTCAAAAAAATAGAGACGAAATTAGAGATAAAAATGTAGAGATGGAAATCATTCCGTCTCTAAAAACAAGTAGAGACAGAATTAGAGACGGACAAATAGAGACAGAAATTTTTCGTTTCTATTCTTCAAAATCCACTCAATTTTAAAATTCATCTCTATTTTCGTCTCTAAATCGTCTTTTTCTAAAATAAAATTCGTTGTCCCTTGCACAAAATGACTATGTATTGAATTTGAATTTTTGCCATTCGAATTCCTTGAATATGAAATTCTTTCTTTTGGTAATCCTTGAAATAGTAAAATTCTTCATTAAACCCTAGTCCGCTTTTGTTCCTTAACTTCTAGATGAGTTTCAATTTTGTCCCAAAACTTTTTTTTGTGTGCCAATTTCGCTCTACATTTTTTTGAGAAGGTGCAATGTTTTCCCAACCCCTAACTCGGACTAAATACTAACGGAAGTTACTTATGTGGAAGCCCACATGTCTAACCCCAGCTGAGAGGGATGCTGACTCTAGATGCTACCTTAACTAATGTCGTATCATTTTCACAAACATTATCCCTCAATTGCAGTGTTACTCGACAAATAAAGGTAAAATCACATGCATTATTGTGAGCGGCCCTAACATGAGATCATGACACCATTGCTGTTGTGTCGAGCTTCATCTTCAAGTTTCACGAACCTTTAAGTGGTGCAATTTTTTGAAGGTTCAACTTCAAGGAGTCCAAAAATAGAGATCCCGAAGTCACAAGCCAAGTACCTGATACACACGAATTTAATTTACTTAACTGCAAACATACACTGTTGTTGTCAAATGATTATATAACCAAAATAATATATACTACATAATCATTGTAACCAAAATTATATTATATTCAAAATTAAGCGTACAAATATTTATTAGCAAGACATGTCTTTATTATTCATGAATATTTATTTATTTTTAAAATTATTAAGTCATTTCTCATAATATTAATAAAATATATCTACTCATTAATTTTGAAAAATGTAAAATGAAAGTAAATATGAAAAATTTGTAAAATAAAATATATTAATAAAATATATCTATTCATCATTTATATATTTTAACCTCTTTTTCTATTTCATTTTACTTGTTCTTTTTTTAGAAATTTTTTAAGATAAAATCATTTTATATAGAAAAAAAAAATTAATGTTGACGAATAATTTAAATATTATTTCAAAATTTTGATATAAAATGAGAGATAAAAAATTTATATACACAAATATATTAGAGACGGAAAAAATTCCGTCTCTAAAACTGTTGACGAAATTAGAGACGAAATATTTCGTCTCTGTCTCTCTGTAGAATCAGAGACAGAATATTCTGTCTTTGATTCAGAGATAGAATATTCCGTCTCTGTCCCTTTCTGGAGTCAGAGATGAAATATTTTCCGTCTCTAAATTAGTTTAGAGACGGACTTAGAGACGGATTTTTAGAGACGGAATATTTCCATCTCTAAATTTCGTCTCTAAATTTCAAACATTTCCATCCGTCTTTAACGTCCCAAATCTGTCTCTATTTCCGTCTCTATTAGAGACGGAATTTATTCCGTCTCTAATTTCCGTCTCTAAATCTCATTTTTCTAGTAGTGTTTGAATCTTGTTGATTTTTACTAGTGATTGGATTTTTTATTGACTTTTATGCTTTGGGTATGATTTGGGTTTGCCTTCAATATGGAGGAGATATTGTATGAATAAGCTATTTAGATAAAGCAAAATGCTTTCGAAACATACAGATAAGATCGCCAAGTAAGCTCATGTTCACGAACGGTTCATCAACAAGGTGGGTTATTTTTATTTTTGCAATAAATTTTGGTATATGGATTTAGCTTTAGTCAATTGAAGGCATATGATATCTAGTCTATTCATTTCATTTGGCTTTACGAGTACGGATTGAGTTTTGATTATTTTGGAGGTGTTGTTTATCTTCCAAAGAGTAAGCTGACAAGTTTAATTAATAAAATGTAGTAAAATGATTTTTCTTAAACAAATTGATCATTACCTTTTTTATTATTTTTTCTCTATTCTAGGACCCCAAGACATTCCCTATGTATATTAGGTTCTACATTACCTTTGTTCTTCTTCGATGATTATATGTATAGACCTAATGTATACATAGCTTGATTTTGTATTGATCAATATTGTTTTATTATATGTATATTCTCAACTAACTATATAGCTCTGCAACACTTTTTTGCAAATCAATCTATTGAATTAGTGGCTGCTTCTCAATAAAGTAAAATATACAACTTCATGCTAATCTTATTTAATCAAATTATGTTAGGAAGTAGAATAGATTGAAGAAAAAATTGTGCCTAGCAACGTGGGTAATCACATTGTCTTTAAGGTGATATTTGCCCCCATTATGTTAGCTACATGATATATGACAAGTCATCCCTAAAAGTTATCTAAAGTACCTAGAGATTGATATACAAGAACTTTTGGAATCTCTCATAAAGAACTATTTAAAATTTCAGACAAGATGATGGAGAAGGATGATTGATATATCTTTATGACTAATTTTCAATTTGTTAGACTTCTTATTTATGATTAAAAAAATATAATTAAACACAACTGTTTAGTAGAGTTGTGACTTTCTTGAAGAATTATGACTTTTATGAAAAATTGTGAATTTTTCTAAAAGTTGTAACTTTTTTGAAGAGTTGTGAAAAGTTATATCTTTTAGAATTTAATTTTCAAACTATTTTTCTATAACAATACCCTACTTAGTTTGAAAATTAGTATATTCTCTAACTCATAAGACTATGCATAGAGATAGGTGTCTTTTGATTTGAACCTACTCTTAATGTAAATATCTCAAAATTTTAACAAATTGATGGTTGCATTAAGCATTGAACCATAATTCTTATGTTAATACTGAAAATATCATACACATAATCTTACACAACTTCAAATAAGTTCACACTATATATCCATGTGCTTCACCGTAGCTTTTCATGAATATGTGCAAGAATCAACCCCAAATTCTTGCTAAGAATGACACCACTCCTTATGTTCACATAGATAGATTTCCCTTAAGCTTAAATCTCATTAGACTTTCTTGAATCCATTAATAGTTTTGCTCATCCTAAAATTCTTAATATATAAGCACTAAACTTGGAACAGCTAAATATTCTCTAGTACCCACTGTTACTTATCAACAAATTGTTTTTACTCATTGAACCTTTAAACTAGACTTAGCTAAATGTTGAGTTTCTATTATTGGTGACTCTAGTTAGGGGGTTTAAATCCAATTCTATTTAAACCCCCTTACCATATCTTTGGTGAGTTCTTCTTAGTATTCTACTAAGAATTACTAATGATTTATATAGAAAATCAATATGTCTAGACATTTGTTGTAAGTTTCATAATTTGTCATAAATTCCTCACAATTTTCTTTGTAATATCCCTCACAATTTCCTTTGTGAGTCCTCTTATAAGCATACCTACTAAGCTACTTACTTGATTTTAGATAATGAATCATTATTATTATAAAATCATATACCAATGATTATTTTTTCAAGCTTAATATAACTAGACATTTGTTTATAGTCCACAATATGCTAAATATATATGGCTTTATAATCATAGTGCAAAGAAATGATTGCCTATGGTTGTGGCCACAACACTTTACCTTATGAATTATTCAATTATTTTTTTTCTTTGTCCACTTTTTTACAATAATCTAACTCATATTCTATAATGAAATGAGTTACTTTATTTTCATTATTTATTTAACTAGCATAAATTGTGTTATCCTAGTACTTTATGAAAGAATTTAAATTCTAATTCTAGATTCATATTTCTTTCAATATATTCTAATATTAACAAATGTCTTTCAATAATTAGTACTTGACTATTTCATGTATATAGTAACTTATAAATAATAAAATATAAATTACTCTATTACAACTTTAATCATATAGGTACTACAAGATTCCTTATGACAACAATACAATCAATCAAGCAATTGATCAATCATATTTTAATTCCTTGTATGAAATTATATAAAGGATCTTTATCTCTTTTAAAACCAAGTGTTTAAACTTAATAACTCTTTGTTAGATTCAAGGATAAACCCTTATTTTGTTCTTTAATTTACAATCTAAGATAATATCTACTTCACAAAATCTTCATATCCCATGAGATATAGATACTTTCTAGTTACCTTCACACCAATCAAATTTGTTAATAAATTATTCATCCTATATATAAGCATAGAAACATCATATCATTCTTATGCTTATCTCATGAGACAAATAAATCAATAAATTTTCCATCTAGTTAACTATTCAAAATATTTTTCATTAGATTTTATCATGTTTGAAAAAATTTACAATCATAATTTCATAGACAATATGTAGCATACTTTTAACAACATGAAATCTAATAAAAAAAAATTTTACTAATATGTCATGGTTTCATGTAATTTACAATTTATGCTACTAACACATTAGTCTTGTAAGAAACATGTTCAATAGTTCCTAACATGTTATGGCACTAATAATTTTTATGTCACATACCCTTACTAACTAACTAAGTTTTGGTGACAATTTAAAATATCACCAACTTACATGATGATCAACAATGCACCTTCACCAAGAATTTCTTATCCTTATATGCATTGATATAAGTCTCAAAAGATTCATGAGTACCTTTATAAATTTTCTATAATATTCCATGTACAAACCTTTATACTATATGTTTTGAAATATTATAAAATTATACTATGTGCATATTTTCTTTTTTACTCACCTTTGCAAATAAATTTATTTGAGAAATAAATTTAATTGTGAAACTATGCACATAAATGTTGAGAAGATTACACATATATATTTATGAGCATATTTCCTATTTAAATATCAATATAAATATGACATCAAAACTATTGACTTAAATTTTATGTAAATAATCAATTTTTTATAGTTAGGAAGATCAAATGTATACATATAAAAATTAAGTATACATACAATCCTAAATAAATATGAAGGATTAACTAAATTGTAAAATTAAAAATTAATTTGTAAACAAATATCAAAAAATGTCAACAACACACTATAAATAAAATTATAGCATTCAATTGTCAGAATTTGTTGACAGTTGAGTTAGTTAAAGGTGCTTAATCTCACAAAAGGACGAGTGTTTAAGTTCTCCAAAAGGTATGATGGTTTTTATTTCTTTCTTTCTTTTTCTAAACTACCAAAATTAGTGGCCCGAATGAGATGAAAACTTCCACTCATGCCCACAAAACCACTAAAGCCTTTATATATATATATACTATATATATGTATATATTTTCACTTCCAAATTTTTAAAAAATTTCAAAAATACACCCAGTATGTTTCTGTACTTTCATCTATTTACTCTCAACATATTACTTTTCTCACAAATGAGCAATTACGTAATACATAGAAAAATTCAATTGTGAATATGACCATCATCATTATGTATGACACATTCAATAAAATTTCAAATTGAAATTTCTATGGAACAAAAACTAAGCTAGAAATATGATTTTGATATCACATGTAAGCCATAAATTTGCATAAATTGCATTAATTTAAAAGTATAAGTCTAAAGATACATACCTCTAGTCATAGTAATTAGATTCTTGAAAAACATAATTATCAAATATAATTAAAATCTTTATGGCAATGAGAAGAAACATCATCTTGTATTTCCACCGATTAAAATTTTTTACGTCAAATTGATGAAGTTTGATGAAATCTTGGTTTATCACCTTAAATGTAGAGTCTTGGGGAGTTTCCATCTTCAAAAAAAAAAAAATATCACCTTATGATTGCTAGGAAGTAGAATAGATTGAAGACAGAATTGTATTTAGAAACGTGTAATCACACTATCCTTAAAGTGATATTTGCCCCCACTATATTTGCTGCAAAGTATATAGCAAATCACCTTTAGGAGTTATTTCAAACACTTAGAGATTGATAGACAACAACTTTTGAAATATCTCTTAAAGAACTATTTGAAGTTTCAAAGAAAATAATAGAGAAGGATGATTGATATGTATTCATGACTAATTTCCAATTTGTTAGACTTCTTATTTATAATAAAAAAAATTGATTAGACATAACTCTTCAGTAGAGTTATGACTTTTTCGAAAAATTGTAATTTTTTGAAAAGTTGTAATTTTTCCTAAAAATTGTAACTTTTATGTATATCTTTTATAACTTAATTTTCAAACTATTTTTCTCTTACAGATTACTACTGAATTGATCTCACAAAATACATGTCACGACCCCAAATTAAACATACATAACTAGCCTGGGAGTTAAGAACCATCTCAAAGCTTCACTCTTTAAATTGTACAAATTCTTTTATTGTAACTAAACATATTCATATACAGATGGAAGTATAGATCATGCTTGTGGCAAATGAAGCACTTTTAAAATACAAATCCACAATGCAATCAAACAATAAAATAAAACCTACTGGAACAAAGTTTGACTCACCAAGGACAACTTAATCTAAAAAAATAAAACCTACAGATCAAATTCTATATCTTTATCTAAAAAAATATGAAAAACATAATGCCTCGTTTGGTTGGTGGCAAAAGAAGGAATGAAAATGGAAAATGGGAATTGGGAATGAAATAGAATGCTGTTATTAAAATTATATTTGGTACAATATGAAATAAAATGAAATTTTTATTACTCTCCTACGTTTGGTATGTCATAAATAATGTAAGAATGGAATAGAAAGCTAACAAAAAGGAAAAAATACCCTTGAAGAATAAAATTATTAAAATAATATTATTTAAACTTAAAAATTTATTTAGAAATGATATAAATAAAAAAATAATCAGTAATATAAAATTTTTATTAAAAATATTAATGATTTAAAAAAATAATTTAAATATTATGTATTTTATTTTATTTATCAATAATAAATAATATTTTCTAATTTATTTATTTTTTTGAAAAAAATATTTATTTTAAAAAAAAAATTATGTATTGTTTTGTGGATAACTACTATGACAAGCTACTTCAACAAGTCACAAAAAGTTCGTGCAAACTTTTTTTAATTTATTTATTTTTTTAAAAAATATTTTTATTGTCTATTTAATGAAAGAAAAAGGAGAAGATTGTCATTTCAAATTTTATTCCACTCCCTTTGGCTGTTTCTATTGATTTTCAATGGCAATGCATTCTCCCTCATATAAAGCAACCTGCATTCCATGGTTTGTGGTTTGTTATAACCAAACAATTTATTGTATAGAATGGGAATTGACATTCCCATTCCATCGCCTCAAATCCATGAAACAAATAGAGCGTAAGAGTTAGTTTGACAACTCAATGAACAGATAATATACATTATAAGGGACAAGTTAAAGGCACGATCTTTTTATAATAAAATATAAATCAAGAAAAGAATTATAGTAAGGAATATAAATACTAACAAAACAATTTAATTAAAATAAAATAAATCCAATTGTCACAATTTTCAATAAAGAGTATGAAATGGTTATTTATAAAAATTCTAAGAAATTTTTTTATAGAGAAAATAAAATAAAATAAAATAAATTCAAATTAAAAGTAGTTGAGTAGATTTTATATCATAACTATAATATAATCCTAAGTACACATCAAATGATAGTAATCGCCAATCCATTAGGCAAATAGCCTATAACCCAAAAACACAACAAGAGAGGGTAATCACCAATTCATCAAACAAGTTGTCTATAATCCATTAGGTATTTTGCCCATATATCCATTAGGCATTCCATTTGTAATTTTAATTCAATCAGTACTATAGACATGAACCACAATCACTGCTTACTAACATGATTAACTCGATCCAACTCTACTTAAAACCCATTCTTTCTGTAATTGCTTCTAAGAAATCCCATTCCACCATGTTTTAAGCTTTACTTATATCTAGCTTTAAGGCCATATTAGAATCACTGCCTTTCTTTTTAGTTTTCAAGAGATGCATTAGTCAATAGGCTATCAAAATATTGTCTGCAATTTGTCTTCTTCTAATGAACGCACTTTGATTAGCACTAACAAGTTTACCCAAAATACTTTGGAGTCTTCCCATCAAGTCTTTTGAAAAGATTTTACAAAAAAAAATAGACTTATGGGTCTTAGTTAGGTCATATTTTGAGCATTTTGGACTAATCCACTAACCCATATCTATAAGCTTTCAACTTCCAAAAAATATGATATATTTTGTAGCTTGAGAAAATAGTACTCCATTGCTGCAAAATGATGTTCCTGACTACCTCTTTGCCATCCCACTTAGGGGTGTACAAAGTTAAACAAAACCAACCAAACTGCTCTAAAACAAAAAAAAAACATCAACTTAGGGCGGTTTAAATTAGTTTTTTTATTAGAACCAAATAGTTTGGTTTAATTTGTAGTTGAAAAAAATTCTCAACCAAATTAAACTGAACTGACCATTCTTAATTAATATTATATTCATTGTCTTTTAATAGTATTTCGAGACCCAAAATCCTTGCTTCACACTTTGGGAAGGTGCACTTGTTTGATCTGTCTCTTTCACGACTTTTAATACTTTTTGTTTTAAAAGAATGCAAGCTCTACCAAGTCTTATCTTTCACATCGCATTTATTTGTTGTATAGCTCATTATAAAAAAATTTGAGTAGCTTTTAGAGCAATAAATGATTAACTGTTCACTATAAGCCCTTCTCATGACACTACTTTCTAAGGCCTTAGAATTTAAAAAAAAAAATTGGACATAACAATAGTTGTCGATGGCTTGTAGGGATAACGAAGCTTGTACTGTAATTAATGCCACTGAGAAGTATGCACAATCACTATCTCTACAGCGTAATTAAAGGAGTGCATATTTAGTCTCAGGGAGCCCACCTGTCACGCCCTAATTTAATGGATCACGATAGACACGAATAATAGATAACTTTACCCTTATTTTATTGCATACATACTTTAAGTATATCGCATAATAAGAGTAAAACATACGTTCACAAGTTTCTAGTATAGCCAAATATACATGCCAAATCCACACTTATCAATATTACAACAGAAGCAGGGATCCTGCCTGTGACATTCAGAGCATACTCTATATTACAATTACATAATGTTTTAAACATCGTGAGCCTTGGAAGCAACGTAGAATCACTCAGAGAATATGACACCTAGCTGATCACGTAGCTGCAGGACCAAACATTGTATCTTTATCTGAAAAAAAATGTAGATATTGTGTAGTGAGTTTGACAACTAGTGAGCAGATAATACTTTCTATGACCTCTTAGGGCAACACACGGATGTACTTATATTTTAAAATATGTCACATAGAAAATATAATTGGGAAGTACATCCATATAGGACCTGTATTTTAAATATACTCAAATGAAGGATATTCATATATCAAAAATCATATACTGTATTGTATGATCGTTTAACAAATGTTGTTATGCATCAAAATATTTCACATGAAAACATTAGGAGGATCCCATATTGGAATCACCATATCAGAGTTCAAGCCCTTCCGTACTTTGGTGGTGTAGGATTTGTCTATACTTAGCATCCTAACTAAGGTTTGCCCTACCACCATTTAAGAAGACATGCGAAAGGACTCTAATATGGACAATTTCCCAAGCACACAGCAAGGGAGGCAAATTACATATCATATAGTCGGCATCTCGCCTAGATAGGAGGCATCCCGCTCTCCTTTACATATCATATTCCATGTATTGATCATCACATGAGGTTAGCACCACCCCTGCAAACTAAGGTATCAAGGTGCACTAGGGCTAACCTCACTTGTTGTTAGCAAACAATGTTTCCAATTGGATTCCTCCACATAAATTATCATATGCACATATGTCATATCATTTCAAACAGAGCTTTCAGTATAATATAGAATTTCAGTCTCAATACAGCTCATCTGTTATAAATTTCCCAATCAGGGTTTATTATATATATGCATGCCCTTTTCTAAGGCAATCGTATAACTTTACAGATCAATACCACGTGCATAAATATTCATCTTACCATATGATGAGAAATACATTTAATATCACATATACAATGAGTTCAAAAATCTATTTTCAAAACCATACTCTTCTTGAACTATATTCCAGATTGTAAACAATTCAGATAATTTAATCCATTTCATAAATATATAAAAGTATAAATGACTTGTAAACATAATCAATCATACATTTAAAGTTCAAGAAGAGCATAGAGTAAGTCATAGAAAGAATTATCTACTCATAAAACCAAGGTTTCAAGTCGGATATCCTCAATTGTGGAGGTACACTTGTCACCCCCCAATTTAAGGGTACGCAATTGTCATGAATAACAGACAACTTTACCCTTATTTATTGCATATATGCTTCAAATATATCACACAATAGGAGTAAAACATACGTTCAAAAGTTTTTAATATAGCCAAATATACATGCCAAGTCTACACATATCAATTTTACAAAAGAAACAGGGATCGTGCCTGTGGCGTTCAAAGCATACTATAGATTACAAATACATAATGTTTTAACACTATGAGCCTTAGAAGCAACGTAGTCTCACCTAGAGAATATGACTCCTAATTGATCACGTAGTTGCAGGTCCAAACTTTGTATCTTTATCTGAAAGAAAATGTAAATATCGTGTAGTGAGTTTGACAACTCAGTGAGTAGATAAAACCTTCTATGACTTCTTAGGTCAACATATGGATGTACACATATATTAAAATTTATCACATAAAACATTACAGTTCAGAGGTACATCCATATGAGACCTACATCTCAAATGTTCTCAATTCAAGTCATATTCAAATATTCAAAATCATATGCAATATTGTATGATCATTAATCAACTAATGTTAGGCATCAAAATATTTCTGATAAAAATATTAGGAGGATCCCATATCAGAGTCAAGGTCCTTCCGTACTTTGATGGTGTACGATTTTCCTAAACTCAGCATCCCGCTGAGGTTTGCCCTACCACCATTTAAAAGGACACGCGAAGGGACTCTAATATGGGTATTTTCCAAGCACACAGCAAGGGAGGCAAGTCACATATCATATAGTCAACATCTCGTCCAAATAGAAGACATCCCGCTCTCCATCACATATCATATCATGTGTGTTGGCTGTCACATGAGATTAGCACCACCCCTGTTAGCTAAGGTATCAAGGTGCACCAGGGCTAACATCACTTGTTGTTAGCAAACAGTGTTTCCAATAGGATTCCTCCATAGAAATTATCATATGCACATATGCCATATCATTCAAAACAGAGTTTTCAGTATAATACAAAATTTCAATCTCAGTACAGCTTATCTATAATAAAATTCCTAATTAGGGTTTATCACATATACATGCCATTTTTCAAGGCAATCTTATAACTTTACAGATCAATGGCACATGCATAAATATTCACTTTACCATATGATGAGAAATACATTTAGAATCACATATACAATGAGTTCAAAAATCTATTTTCAAAACCATACTCTTTTTGAACTATAAGCCAGATAATAAATAAATCAGGTAGGTTACTCTATTTCAGAGACATATAAAAGTATAAATAACTTATAAACAGAACCAACTATACATATAAAGTTGAAGAAGAGCATAGGGTAAGTCATAGAAAGAATTATCAACTCACAAAACTAGTATTCCAAGTTAGATAGCCCAAAAACGTATTTTTTTCAAGCCAAATTTGATCAAATGGACCTCAAAAATGAGTTTAAAGGGTCCAAAAATCTAGCAAATGACTCTAAAATTATGAAATTTGGCCTCCAGAAGTTTAGTCAATGTTGGTCAACTGCGAGTTATTGTTCACCGCCAAGAATTACTGTTCACAGCCAAAAATTACTATTTACAACAAGCGAATTTACTTTTCACTACATACAAAAGTTGTCAGATGGCAGCGAAAATTCATATCCTAAGGTTTTTCCACCTTTTGAATTCATCTATGGTGTCATATTTTCAATTTAAGAACTATAAGTAGGAGATTTAGAACTTACCTTCCTAGGGATTTTCCTCCACTTTTGGTAGATTTTTGGCCAAATTTCCAAAAACTAATCGGATATAATTGTAATCCTTGTTGCTCTGAATCCGTAGGCAGTGATGGCATTAAAATTCGAGGTCCAAAAGTGCTAGAAATCTAGAGAGAAGTTTTAGGATTTTTAGAGAGAGAAAGTGAATTTAGGGAGAGAGAGTGCAAAAGTTTCATGCCAATTTCTGCATTTGATTTCTCTTAAAATCCTCTGAGGGACCTATTAGTAAAATTCCAATTGTTGAGGGTTGTCTTTGCAATTTTTGTTATTTACATTTTGACCACTAAACTTTTAAAAAATTACATTTTGGCCCCAAAACTTAAATCCTCATATTAGCTTCACAATTTCTCAAACAATATGATAAGTAAGCGCATTTTCAATGGTACTTATCTTCATTTCCATAATCCTCACTTTCATTCAAAATTTTCTTTAATATAGGATTTTTTTTCATTTATTTAGGGTTTTTCTTTTTTTCTTTTTCCTTTATTTTGGGCTTATTATATTCTTCCCCCTTTAAGAAATTCGATCCCTAAATTTCATCTCTATATTTACAAATAGAACTAACCTAATGATTCAAAAAGATGTGGGTTTTTGGCACGTATATCATCCTCTCTTTCCCAAATAGCCTCCTCTGAAGAGTGATTTTGCCACATCACTTTCACTATAGGTATTTATTTTGAATGCAGTTTTTTCACTTGTCTGTATTGGTTGTTCCTCATAAGTTAAGTCTTCCTGTAACTGAATCTGTGGGCACTATATAACATGTGTAGGATCTAGTAAGTATTTCCATAGCATAGACACATGAAAGACTGGATGGACATTACTCAATGCAGGTGGCAAAGCTAAACGATAAGCTACTGGCCAATCCTATCAAGAATTTCATATGGTCTTATGTACCGTGGGCTTAATTTTCCTTTCTTCCCAAATCTTACTACTCCTTTCATAGGAGATATCTTTAAGAAGACATGTTCACCTACAGCAAATTCTAACGGTCGACATCTATTATCAATTTAAGCTTTTTGTCTACTCTGAACTGCTAATAATCTTTCCTTAATCAACTTTACCTTGTCGAGTACATATTGTACCAAATCAGGCCCTAAAATCTTAGCTTCGTCCATCTCAAACCATCCGATCGGAGAATGACAACGTCTACCATATAATGCCTCAAAAGGAGCCATTTGTATACTGGCTTAGTAGCTGTTATTATAGGCAAATTCAACTAGAAGCAAGAATCTTTCTCAACTACCTTGAAAATCTAGTACACATGCCCGAAACATGTCTTCCAATATTTGGATGGTTCGCTGGTGCGTACTGTCGCAGGCACACCCAAATTGATACTTTACCTCAAAACTAACCTGTAGTAGTGGGAGTAAGGGTCGATCCCACAGAGACTGGTATTACCTTATGTGATTAGAAAAAGTGGGGATTGATAGTTGCAAATAAAATCAAGTAAATAATAATGAAAGTAAATAAGAGAGTGATTAATGATAAAGATGTTGGTTTTGGTTGATATCCACCGTTAAGGGATTGCATTAATCATTGACAACATAATCAATCTGTAATTGAATATCTATCATTGGGGTTCTAACCCTGTTTCTCCTTAAGTCTAGTAAATTAATGACAATTGTACTAATAAACCCTAATTAATAAGCAATCCTTTAGCACATCGGTAAAACATAACTTGTTAACCGCATGAAGAACTAGAGAAACTGATAGAGCTAAAAAAATATAAACACATCGACTATATCTAATTTAGTTAATCATTCATCATAGGTTCAATGATTTATAATCCAAAATCCTCAAACCTATTTGCCTCATGAATCGCAGAATTGAAGGCTTTGGTCAAAACACAATTCAGTGGTAGATTAAGACAGATAATATACTAGTAGGCCTCTTAGCAATCATATGAATAATCATTAAGAAGAAGAACATATGAATAATCAATACTCAAATCAAATTAAAATAATAAAATCAAATCCACATCTCATAATGTATAAAAATCCCTTGAGGTTTCAACCTATCTCAACTAACTAAAAAGAACTAGCCACGCAGGGCCATAAAAAAATCTAAAGAAGAATTGAAGAACTTGGATGAAAGATTGGATCCATTTTCTGCTTGCTTTCCTCCCTTTTTATAGATTCCCTCCTCCTAATCAAAGTAGGAGTGTTTCTAGGTCAAATCCCAGCCCATTGGGCTTCAATTGGAGTCAAGAAGACTTGAAAATCGCGAATTCAGCAATCTGGTGCGGCGGCACCCGATGCTTCTGGGCAACAAATGCCATGGCGTGCTAGGGAGTGCCGCGGCCCTCCGAACCTGCAATGACGCAGCGCCGCAGTACTCTCTTGCGAGCGCCACAGCACCCAGAAAACTCCCAAATTTGCTAAAGTGCCTAACAAGAAAGTTGTAGCTCTATGTCTCTTCTTTCCATATCCGCTAGAATCACCAATCTAAATTGAAGGAGATATGCTAAAATTAGTGACCAAAAGTCAGAATTCATCCTGCTGCACTGTGATTCTGATTTGCGAGCTCTATAAAGCTATGAAATATCCCGAATTTGACCAAGTATTCAACATAAAAGTTGTAGATGATTGTGTTAGCTTTTCATAGCCACTTGAATCACTTTGATTGGAGTTCATAAGAGGGAGATATGCTCAAAACAATGCTGAAAGGTCTGGAATCGCTGCAATGTAGCATTTTTCCATGAATTTCTTATCTTTTTCTTCTCTTTTCTTCTTCCTTTGTTCCTACAACACAAAACACAAAACTAAGCTAATTCATAATTATATTTTACTTAAATCAAACAAAAAGTAAGTTTAAAGGTATTAATATCATGTTTAAATAAGATCACATCATTCGCTCAGACTATCCATCTGTTTGAGGATAGAAAGCAGTACTAAGATTTAACTTCGTGCCCAAATCTTCTTGGAAGACTCTCTAAAAACGAGCTGTGAACTGTGGTCCTCGATCAGAAATAATCAATATTGGCACTCTATGAAGCCTCATTATCTCATTCAAATACAAATTTGCATACTAAGCTACGTTGGATGTGGTTTTCACTGGTAGAAAATGTGTTGATTTAGTCAACCTATCAATGATCACCCATATTAAATCAAACTCTTTTGGTGTCCGCGGTAGCCCTATTAAAAAATTCATAGTTATTCTTTCTTATTTCCATTCAGGTATCTCTATTTGCTGATGTAATCCTACAGGCCTTTAATGTTCTGCTTTTACTTGTTGACATGTTAAACATCGAGAAACATAATCAGCTATATCCTTCTTCATTCTATCCCACCAATATATTTCTTGTAGATCTTGATACATTTTAGTTACTCCAAGATGAATGGTATATTTGGATCTATAAACTTCCTCTAAAATCTCTTTCCTGAATTCTTTTTTATTAGGTACACACAACCGCTTGTCCAATCTCAGAATTCTTTCAAAATCTACAGTAAATTCAATATCACTGTCATTCTTCACCTTTTCAATTTTATTGCATAAATATGCATCTTTTTCCTGTACCTTTTTCACCTGGTCAACCAAAAACGATTGAAATTGTATATGGGCTAATAGTATCCCAGGCTCATTTACTTCAAATACAACCCCATGACTTTTTAACTTATGCATTTCTTTAACCAACGGCCTCCTTACCACTATGATATGAGCCAAACTATTTATAGACTTCCTGCTTAATGCATCAGCCACTACATTGACCTTACCTGGATCATACAATATTGTACAATCATAATCTTTAAGATATTCCATCCATCACCTTCGTCTCAAGTTAAGATCTTTTTGTTGAAATATGTATTTGAGGCTTTTATGATCTGTATAGATTTTGCATGTCTCACCATACAGATAATGCCTCCAAATTTTAAGAGCAAAAACCATTGCTACCATTTCCAAATCATGAGTCGAATAATTTTGTTCATGTGGCTTAAGCTGTCTGGGTGCATATGCAATGACTCGACCATGTTGCATCAATACACACCCTAATCAAATTCTCGATGTATCACAGTATACCATGTATCCTCCGATACCTGAAAGAATAGTCAATACTAGTGTCGTAGTCAAACATTCCTTAAGTTTTTGAAAATTCTTCTCACATTCATCTGACCAGTCAAACTTTATTCTCTTCCTTGTTAACTTCGTCAAAGGAGCATCTATTTTTGAAAAATCTTTAATGAATCTGCAGTAATAGCGTGCTAAACCAAGAAAACTACGGATCTCTGTAATTGTGGTAGGGTGTGGCCATTGCTGCATTACTTCTACCTTTTTAGGATCAACTTGAATACCATCCTTGGTAACCACATGCCCTAGGAAGGTAACACTACTAAGTCAAAATGCTCATTTGAAAAACTTAGCATACATCTGATGTTCTCTTAAGGTTTGCAAAGCTATCCTTAAATGTCGCTCATGCTCTTTTGAACTCCTTGAATATACTAGGATATCATCTATGAATACAATAACAAACTGATCCAATAAAGGTTTAAATACTTTATTCATCAAATTTATAAATGCAGTTGAGGTATTTGTTAAATCAAATGGCATTACTAAGAACTCATAATACCTATATCGAGTCCTAAAAGCAATTTTTGAAATATCCTCATCCCTTATCCTCAATTGATAATACCCAGATTTCAAATCAATTTTTGAAAAACATTGAGCACCATGTAGCTAGTTAAACAAATCATCTATATGAGGTAATGGATACTTATTATGTACTGGCACCTTATTCAATTGTCTATAATCAATGCACAGTCATACCTATTCATATTTCTTTTTCACAAATATAATTGAAGAACTCCAAGGAGAATTATTAGGGCGTACAAATCCCTTGTCCAACAAGTCTTATAACTGATTTTTCAATTCCTTGAGCTCAATCAGTGCCATTCTATATGGGGGTATAGACACTGGTTGAGTTTTAAGAAGTAAGTCAATACCAAACTCAATTTCTCGTTTTAGGGTAACCCTAGCAATTCCTCAGGAAACACATCAAGGAATTCTTTAACCACTAGAACCTAAGTACTTTATATTAACATCTTTGGCCACTACTAAATACCCCTAGCATCCTTTTTGCAATAGCTTATGAGCTGTTAGAGCAGAGATTAAATTATTGGATACCTCACTATGATCTCCTTATATCAAGAAGGAAGATTCTCTGGGATTATTAAACTTAATCACCTTAAGGTGACAGTCTAAAATGGCATGGCATGATGATAACCAATCCATTCTCAGTATAACATCAAAGTCTACCATATTTAAAGCTATCAAATCCACAAGAGTCTCTTTATTTTCTATCAAAATCTCACACAATTTATACCCATGATTTACCAGTAAAAATTATCCCAATGGAGTAACAACCATAAAGAAAAATGTAAACTAGTAGGATCTCTACCCAATTTCTTAGCAAAATATAGTGATGTATAAGAATGAGTAGAACTAGGATTGAACAGTATATATGCTCTATGGGAACACACTGATAATGCACTTGTCATCACAGCATTTGAGGCTTAAGCATCCTGTCGTGTTAAGGTAAGGACTCAAGCTTGTTCTCGGCCTCGATTTCCTAATCCTCTACCAGTACCACCATTACTTGCTTGACCTAAAGCTATTCTAGCTAGTCGTGCTGGTACAAATGCAAGGGGTAAAACTGGTTGTACTGATGATTGACTCACATTTTATAATTGTGGACAATTCCTCATAAAATGACCTACTTGTCCACACTTATAACATGCACAATTTTCTCTGCAACACTATCCAATATGAGGCCTACCACAAATAGGACACAATGGAATCAATCTTGAATCCTGTTGACTAGTGGATCTCATATCTCTTTGTATCATTCTTTGTTTATTAATATTGACTTATTCTTGGCTAGAGCTATTAGATCCTGTTTGAATCAAATGCTGTGGATTCTGAAATCTGGGTCCTCTTACATTAGGATTATAACTAGCCTGAATATTACTATCTCGGTTTCTTTTTCTTCTCTTTAGACCTTTTATGTCTGATAGCTCTTGTGTTTCCATCATTCTAACATAATCCACAGCCGCTGAATAAGTTGAGAAATGGTTCATTTGAGGACCTACCAATTTAAACAATGGACGTATCAATCTCGAAACAAATCTCTTAATTATATCTTTTTCATTAGGAACAAGATATGGTGCATATCTAGACAACTGAGTAAAACGAATGTCATATTCAGAAACTATCATATTCGGTGTCTGTCTTAATTCTTCAAATTCTCTGGCCCTCTAATCTCTTTCACTCATTGGTAAGAAACGATTCATAAATGCTTCCTTAAATTCATCCCACTCTATTGGTGGTAAAGTAACTGCTCTTCTTTGTACCAGAGTCTCAAACTAAACCTGAGCCATATCTAATAGTTGAAAGGATACTAGTTCAACAGATCTTCAAGTGAAACACCCTAAATCTATAAGAATCCGTTCTACAACATTAATAAATATATGTGGATCCTCCTGAATATCTGACTCAGAAAAAGTTAGGGGTTTTAGCTTAAGAAAATGCAGTAATATCACCTTAATTCCTGTAAACTTATCCTCTTGTTCAGTTGGTCTTTCCAATTCTTGTGCTTTAGGAGCATTTTCTGGTGGCTGGCCATCCCTCTTGCTCTGTTCTACTACAAATCCAGCCAATATCTCTAAGCTCCTATGTATGCCAGCAATCCTATGTATGCCAGCAATCATATCAATTGTTCTATCATGTGGCTCCTAAGGGGGTTCTACTCTCTCCTCAAGGACTCTATCAGATATATGAACTTATTCATCATGTCTTAGGGTTCTTATATCCCATGCACGCCCTCTGCCTTTGCCTTTAGGTCAGCTTCTACCACTGCCTCTTTGTATTAGAATGACAGATTGTGTAGACTCTTCTGTAGAGAGTGCACGATCTACAGTTTTTCTAGCAACCACTCTAGTTCTTGGCGGCATCATTGATTATACAAAATAAAACACCTTTTTAAAATACCATAATATTTAATCAATCTTATACCTAGAACTTTAAAAAACTTGGAATATAAAAGAAAGTAAACCCTTATAAAATCTCTCAACAGCACTTGAAGTATAAATATGTCATGCTCATATCCATACTAAAGGTCCTAATAAAGAATCCTTTGTTTTGTTAGCCACAGGAAAACCTATTGCTCTATACCAACTTTTCACGCCTCCAATTTAAGGGTACGTGATTCTCACAAATAGCAGATAAATTTACCCTTATTTATTGCATATATGCTTCAAATATATCACATAATAGGAGTAAAACATATGTTCACAAGTTTCCAGTATAGTCAAATATACATGTCAAGTCCACACTTATCAATTTTATAGCTAAAGCAGGGATCCTGCCTGTGGCGTTTAGAGCATACTCTAGATTACAAATACATAATGTTTTAACACTGTGAGCCTTGGAAGCAACGTAGGCTCACATAGAGAATATGACTCCTAGTTGATCACATAGTGTAACAACTCCATTTTTATTTACATATATACATATATATAGTTTTTTTTTAAATTCCATGAAGTCATTACCTTTATTTAACTCACAATAACATTCAATTAATTTAACCAAGCATAATTAAGGCTTACACATCCTTAATTAACAACATCCGTACACAAATCAAACACATATATGTCTACATCTTATTCATCCATATTGACCAGTTCCGGGGGTACGGGTGTGGGTGGTTGCTCCTTCACTAGGATCTTAGTCAACTCAACCACAAACACCTTATTAATTTTTGAAATATGCCTAACATAGAGTAACTCGCTCCAACGTATACTAAGAGCCAGAGTAAAAAAAAAATGCAAAACTAGTTTTCTGAACATGATATGGAAATATAGTGAGAATTAAATCCCAGTAGGTTCAACAATAAATCACCATTATCATCAATATAGATCAACATGTCATGTTCATCTGTATAAGCTATAGCAAATATTTTAGGTCACATGAATGCTCTTTGTCTATGCACATAAAAATCATACAGTAATGACATGTACGACATGAATAACTATTTTCATATTACCATATGGTGGCTATCAATTTATTTTCATATCAAGCTACGCCAGTCAAGGTGAGTACTTTCTACTCTCCGGTACGAGCTTTTCTCGCTCCGTCCAATATTGCACACTTTTTCTTTCTTTTCTCATTAACATAACCATAGCCGTTGGTAGGGCGTCCCCTACTGATACACCACACGGACCGCCATGTGACCGTATTTATTTCTTTTCTTTTCTTTTCTTATTAATAGCCAAAAATATGATTTTAATAACAGGTATATTCATTATACTCACATGCCATAATTTTTATCAGAGTACAATCATTACCAAAAAAATATTAGTAATCATGACATGAACATAATCGTTTCAAATATCACTTTATAAAATATTTTCATGTCAAAATTACATACTTAAGATGATAAGGAGTTCATATAATGGCAATGGCTATGGTATACACTAGTAATTTATTATTTTCATTTATAAGATTATTCTTCTTTTTTAAATATTATTTTTATCTCTTCATTTTCTTTATGCTTGGCCTATAGTCACTTTCCTCCTACTTATATAATTTTCAACACATATTCTCACAAATTTAATACAACATTCTTTTTCAACTTGGTTTCTATTAATATCTTATAGCTAATGAGGTTCATTTAGGTAGAAAAATGTTGAAAATAAGCTTTACCAGCTTCCAACACGTCCTAAACGTATCCTATAACATGGCTTGACCATTTTTTGTAAAACAGTCATGCTTTAGGCTTCAAAATGTTCTTTCGAGCATAGAACATGGCCTGGTCGTACCTTGGAACATGGCCATACTCTATGTTATGTTATTACCTGATGTAGGTTTTCATCCTACCTGACCTTCTCTCACTAATCAAAGCATAACTCCCTCATTTTATCTCTGAATTAGGTGATATTGGTGTCAATTTGAAGATAACATAAATATCTAAAACTATTATGCTGAATATTTTAGTGAACTCTTAAGGAATCTTGTTGATATTACTGCCTCAAGTTAAACATTATTTCTTCTCAGGTAGGTTTTGACCTTTACTTACTAACCTAACCATATCTCCCTCATATGAACTCCAAATTATGTGATTCCAGTGGCTAAATTTTCGTGAGACATATATCTATATTTTTTATGTTAATTAGTTATTTTAATTCCCTATATAATTTTCCCAAAAATTCAAACACAGAAGATTTCCGAAAAGATTCTTCCCTGGTTAACTATTTTCTGACCACTGCTTACTAATATGAATATATCTACCTCATATGGACTCCAAATTGAGTGTTTCTAGTGGTTAAAAATCTGAGAGACATATATCTATATTTTTCACATTAACATTTCTTTTCATTATTAACCGATTCTTCTCAGAATTCCAAAAAATAGAAGCTTCCATAGTTACTCTGAAATCCAGTTTCCTAACCAAACCCTTTTCTAATGTTTTAGTTCATCATTTTATTATGTCCTCTTCCATTTTCTTCTTAATTTACATCTAATCATATTTCATCAATTTTTTACCACATTTAAATATACAAAATAGTGGCATAAAAATCTTAAAATTTTGTCACCCATGGACATATCTATGCAAAACTTTCCACACCAACCTAAGTATTCAAATATACATCACTTGCAAGATCAACATGTAACATGATATAGCAACATCCATGGCCAATCATCTAGGTAACAAATATAGTAAATTTCATCAAAGTTCTAGAATCAAAATCCTATATAAATATTTCTAATTTCAAAGCTTTTCTATAAAGAAATATTATTAAACCTACCTAAAGATCTCCCTAACTCACTTAATGAATTCTTTTTCTTGTTTCCTCTTAAAGGAAGTAGCAAGATTCTTCCCTTCCCTTAGCTTTTCTAGCAGTTTAAATAAGAGAAGGAGGGTGAGTTTTTGAATCCCAAGAATGAAACAAAAGATAGATTTAAGTGGAGATTAAGTTAACTTACATTGAGTACTTAATCTTCTAGACTTCTCCTTCCTCTTTCTTCCTCTCTTCTCCTCTCTTTCTCTCCTTTTTTCACTCTACTTTGCTTATGTTTTTCGTCTCCCTCACTTGGACAAAATTATAATGTTATAAGGGTGGGTTTTGCTTAAATAAACTATCATGTGGTTCAACTTTCATAACCATGGGTCTACCTTAACATAATTATGATGCAATTGGTTTTTTTTTGAAAAAAAAACAACTCATGTTCTTATCTTTCTCTCCCTTAGTCAAGATATGCATAGCAAAAGGAGATTTGTATTTTGAAAATCATGTTAAAATGTTCTTAAGACAAGGGACAAGGTCCCTTTGATTTAGGGATTCATTTCTTTTTTTCTTTTGTCTTAATCAAGTATGATAGGTTTGCATTTTTAAGTGGCAAATTTTCAGCCCTTGAATCTCCCTTGCTTAGCTGAAATTATTTGTGTAGGATAAGGATGTTTCGTCATAATGCTATGTATTATTACCCACTTTTTAAAATTATGAATATAGAATATAGATGTTTTGTCCTAAAACCATGTATTATTACCTACTTTTTGAAATTATGAATGTAAGGTATAGATATTTTGTCTTAATGCTATGTGACCTAATCTTGATTATTATTACACTACTATTTTCTCACATGATTCTTATTTTTCTTCTTGGATTTGGGTTCATTCTTACCCATTTTCTTTACTTTGGCTGAAATTCCACCTTTCACGAAGGGTTTGGTCACATTTTCATGATTTTTGGGCTATCGGTCCAACTTATATATCCTAATCAAGTCTATATTTTATTTCTTGCTTGGGCTATCCTATTGGCTTGCTAGAAATTCATGTGAAGTGGAAAAATTCTATTTGAAGTGTTCATAGTTGAAAGCTCAATTTATCAATGGAGATATTAAACTTAGTAACTCTAACTCTTGAATTAGGAAAAATTACTCTAATCCAATCTTCTTGAAATTTTAAGATCTTTACTTACTTCACAAAAAATTATCTTCCTTACCCAAGAATTTCGCCTCTCTTTAGTATGTTATTTCTAATTTTTCCTATTAGATTTTCTCTCTTTACCTGTTCCTTTAATGTTAGAAACATTTTCTATGCATACACATAAGGTGAAGAATTTCTAAGGATTATATTTCTTAGATATCTAAAAATTGTCTAATAAATTTTATTTCCTTAATTAATTATTTATGTACCTTTATTAACAAAAGAAAAAAAATTACAGATGTTACATTAAATATTTAGGTACCTTTATTAATAAATGAAACAAAATTAGGGATGTTACACGTAGCTGCAGGTCCAAACTCTATATCCTTATCTGAAAGAAAATGTAAATAGACAATGGGGAAAAATCGGATTTTTCTCTCTTTCCCTAATTTTTCTCTCTCTCCCTAATTTTTCTCTCCTAAAACCCCAAAAATTCTCTCTAGAATTGTAGCACTTTTAGACCTCAGACTTCGATACCACCACCATCAATTGATTCAGAACGACAAGAACTATTAATCTGTCCTATTGATTTCTAGAGTTTTGACCAGAGATTTGCTGGAAAGTATAGAAGAAAGCCTAGGAAGGTAAGTTCTAAAATTCATACTTAGAGTTCTTAAATTGAAAATCTGACACCATAGATAGATTCATGAGATGAAAAAAACTTAGGATATAAAAATTTTCAGTCATCTGACAACTTTTTGTACGTCGTAAATAGTGAATCTGGCGGACATAAATAGTGATTTCGACCGTGAATAGTACCTTCACAGTTGAGGATATTCGACATGGAACCTTGGTTTTGTGAGTAGATAATTCTTTCTATTACTTACCCTATACTCTTTTTAAACTTTAAATGTATAATTGATTATATTTACAAGTTATTTATACTTTTATATATTTCTAAAATGGATTAAATTATCTGAATTGTTTACAATTTGGAATATAGTTCAAGAAGGGTATGGTTTTGAAAATGAATTTTTGAACTCATTGTATATGTGAGTATATATATGATAAACCCTGATTGAAAAATTTATGACAAATAAGCTGTATTGAGACTGCAATTCTGTATTATACTGAAAGTTCTGTTTGAAATGATATGGCATATGTGCATATGATAATTTATGTTGAGGAATCCTATTGAAAATAATGTTTGCTAACAGTAGGTGATGTTAGCCTTATTGCACCTTGATACCTCAGCTAGCAGGGGTGGTGCTAATCTCTTGTGACGGCCAACACACGGGATATGATATGTGAAAGAGAGTGGGATGCCTCCTATCTGAGCAAGATGCCGACTATATGATATGTGATTTACCTCCCTTGCTATGTGCTTGAGAAATTACCCATATTAGAGTCCCTTTGCGTGTCCTCTTAAATGGTGGTAGGGCAAACCTTAGCTGGGATGCTAAGTATAGGCAAATCCTACACCACCAAAGTATGGAAGGGCTTGAACTCTGATATGGTGATTCTAATATGGGATCCTTATAATGTTTTCATGTGAAATATTTTGATGCATAACAACATTTGTTAAATGATCATACAGTATAGTATATGGTTTTTGATATATGAATATCCTTCGTTTGAGTATATTTGAAATGCGAGTCGCATATAGATGTACTTCCCAATTATATTTTCTATGTGACAGATTTTGAAATATGAGTACATCCGTATGTTGACCTAAGAGGTCATAGGAGGTATTATCTACTCACTATGTTGTCAAACTCACTACACGATATCTATATTTTTTTTCAGATAAAGATACAGAATTTGGTCCTACAACTACGTGATTAGCTAGGTGTCATATTCTCTAGGTGAGCCTATGTTGCTTCCAAGGCTCGCAATGTTTAAAACATTATGTAATTGTAATCTAGAGTATGCTCTGAATGCCACAGGAAGGATCCCCGCTTTTACTATAATATTGATAAGTATGGACTTGACATGTATATTTGGCTATACTGGAAACTTGTGAACGTATGTTTTACTCCTATTATGCGATATACTTGAAGTATGTATGCAATAAAATAACAGTAAAATTATTTGTTATTTGTATTTATTGCGATCCATTAAATTAGGGCGTGACAAGTTCATACTCGCTAAATTCACTGTTCACGATGCACAAAAAGTTGTCAGATGACTGAAAATTTTCATATCTTAAGGTTTTTGGACCTTATGAATCTATTTATGGTGTCATATTTTCAATTTAAGAACTCTAAGTATGAATTTTAGAACTTACCTTCCTAGGGTTTCTTCTTCACTTTTCGGTAAATCTCTGGTCAAAACTCTAGAAAACAATTAGACAGATTAATAGTTCTCGTCGTTCTGAATCTATTAATGATAGTGGTGTCGAAGTCCGAGGTCCGAAAGTGTTAAAATTTTAGAGAGAAGTTTTGGGGTTTCAGAAGAGAAAAATTAGGGAGAAAGAGAAAAATTCAAAATTTTCCCCAGCATCTTGTGTAGCAGAAGCTTTAAAAATATCAGAGGAACCATTCTAAAAATTTTATCAAAAATCATGGAAGCCCATCGTGAATCGTAAGCCCTGAATCATGGAAGCCCATCGTGAACCGAAATTTCAAACCAGCAAAAATCACCAAAAACTCTTAAACAAAATGTCAGCAGAAATCACCAACATTTTATTCTCAATTTTAAACAAACTAGTAGGCAGAGGAGCAAAAATATCTTCAATAAAATGTCAGCAAAAACACTTAAAAGGAGCATAAATATGAGAGTGCAGAGGAGTGGGGAAGGAAAATGGAATGGGGTCTGCGATGGCGATGAAGGAGTAGAAATCACTGAAAACTCACTTGGTAGGCAAACGATGGCAATGAAGGCATACGAAGACGATGAGGCACAGGTTTGCAGGGATCCCTTGCGATGAGATGGTCTTGTGGGAAGGAACCAAGAAGATGGTCTTGCGGGAAGGAGCCAAGAAGATGGTCTTGCGGGAAGGGAGAAGGGCTGGCCAAAAGTTTCTCAAAAATAGATTTGTATAACCTGTTACAAATTTGAGAATATTTTTTTTCTCTAAATTTTCCTGAGAAAATTTAAAACATAACCTCAACCAAACGCTACCTATATCGAAAGCTTCTTTTTCTTCACTTAATAAAGCTCTTCTTTATTTTATTTTATTTTTTGTTATTATAGTTATTTTCAATGCCAACCCTTTAAGATAGTTACCAAAGAGTAAGTTTCTATGAAGATCTTTAAAAATTATTATTAAAAGTATTTTTTTTTAATAACTCATATAGATTGTTATTAAAAATATAATTTTTATTAATAACATTTTAAATTATTATAAAAAAGAATTTTTAGTAACACTTTCAATACTTACGTCTCTAAATTATTAAAAAAAATCAATAACAATGTTTTAAATAAGTCATAAATTAAATGAGAATAAATATGAAGATAAAACAAGCATTATCATTTGTTATTTAAGGGCCGGGCATCAAAATTGACTGAATCTTTAATTATTTTGGCACTCAAAAAAGGATTTAAGACTTGAAAGATTCTTTTGTATCAGTTTTTCTCCAAGGCCATTAATAACAAAGGCAAGACCAAACTCAGTTAACTTTGCCTTTCCTGTGAAAAGGAAAGTGTCGCAACAACCAGCATAATTGAAGTTTGAGATGATTTTGTTGAAGAATAATGATATAACTACAAACCAATATATTGAAATTTTTACCTGATTAACTAAAAATTCAAAGTAAGAATCTCTACATCTAATAGAGAAAAAATAGGAGTGTTGGTGGATCGAGTTAAGTTTGATTGATGAGAGTTAGGTTGAGAAAAGATTTTCATACAACCCTAAACATACCAAACCCCACACTTGCGGATTGGGTTAGTTGAGACTACTTTAAAATTTAGGTTTTTTTTAAAAAAAAATTAAATAATTTAGAATAACAAAAATGCAACATCATAAATTAAAATTATGTATTTTCAAAATATAATAATAAATTTTAACATGAATAAACAAGTTAAAATCATATAAATCAATTCTCCATCTATATTTACATCAAATGCATATCCCAATTGAGGATGAAAAAGATGATAAAATTGCCAGTAAGTTTGCAGTTGTGGGACTTTGGTGCATCCAATGGCAGCCAGTGGATGTTCAGCGAGGAAAACTGTTGTACAAATGATCATTAAAGTATCCTCATTCATTTTAAGCAGTCTTAAATACCAAAAAGAAAGAAAGTAAAAGGCAAATACAGAGCTCTGTGTCTTATCATAAATATCAACATCAATAGCATTGAGAATCTACGAGATTGATGCTATACTGATAGATCATCCTCTTGGGTTAAAAGTGAGACCGACTCCTTGGAATCACTTACAGTTGGATCAGAGGATGACCTTGTTGAGCTTGCATGCCCTCTAACATACATTGCTGGTAGATCTTGTGGATATAGATAGGGCATTCGAGGCATTTCCAACTCTTCAACAACTTCTCCTTCAAGCATCTCCACAACTTTTTTCATTGAAGGACGATCGCTAGGCTTTGTCTGGATGCACAACAATGCCACAATCATCATTTTCTTTCCCAACTTTATTTCCCCATCTGTGCCCATATTTACTATGTTAATTTCCTTCCCTCGGTGTAACCGATCATAAACCCAAAAGGGGAAGTAAAGTTGGCTTGAATGCTCAGCCAATGCATTCAAATTCTTACTTCTACTGGCCATCTCCATTAACAACATCCCAAAGCTATAAACATCGGTTTTGTAAGACACCCCACCAATCATTTTGTAGAAGAGCCCAGGAGCCATGTATCCTTTCCTCTTGCTGCTGTGAGAGACACAATGCTGTTGTCTGTAGGATAAAGCTTAGCAAGCCCAAAATCAGAAACCTTTGGATTGAATTTGTTATCAAGAAGGACGTTGTGTGGCTTGATATCAAAGTGCAGAATTTGGACGTCGCACCCATTGTGTAGATATTCAATACCACGAGCTACTCCCAGAGAAATGGCGTACAATTTATCAATATTCAAGGACTGATCATTCTCTTCTTGGAAATGAATGTATTTGTCAAGAGATCCATTTTCCATGAAATCATATACAAGAGCACGCTTTGACCCCTCGACGCAGTAACCAATGAGCTGCACCACGTTAAAATGGTGGATTCTACCAAGGTCCCTTTTGGGCAGCTTATTTAAGCTAATATAAGAAGGCTTTATATGAAAAGTTTTTATATCATAAGTTTTTTTTTAATTAAATTATTTAATTTTTGAATATATAATTTAAAAAGTATTTTTAAAATTTTCTAAACTCTTTTTAAAGTCTTTGAATATATAAGTATATGAGTATTTATAATTATGCAAATTACTGAAATAGATATTAATAAGTATTTATTAAAATTTGTGTATGGATAAATAAACACTTTTTTTATAATTTGAAAAGAATTTTTTTTTCACTTAAAATATTTATATTAGTGTTATAATTATTGTATTTTCATTCGAGTGGTTAGTTTTTTGTTATTAGATTATTATTTTGAAGTATGATTTTTTACAACCAAAGTGGTTCTTAAATTGCCATATTAGAAATCTTATATATAGATAAATCGTCATTAACACGTATTTCTATTTTATTATATTGGTGATTATAATAAACATGAATTATATAATATTCACCACAATACATTTAGAAACAAATTTCTACCATAAATTATGACAAAAAAGAAAGAAACACAAATGAAATCTAACAAGTATTTGTATAACAACTATGATTTTATATAAATATCAGTTCATAAGTTGTATTTTATATAGAAATAATCAAGACAATAAAGCTAAAGATGTGTAGACAACTGAATTTTTATTTCCTCTCTAATTTGCTCTATTTGTCTAATGCTCTCTTCATTTAGTTCCTCCCATATAACATTAGTAGATCATGCTTCATCTATAATTTTTTTATTAGCAAATTAAAAATTCTCATTGAATGTTTCAAATTCTACATTACTTGTTTCATTTGTTTTGATAAAATTGTATAAAGCCATGCAAGCAATTATGATTTTAACTTGTGTCTCTAATGAGAATGAAGGCATAGCACCCATTATTTTCCATCTTGCTTTGCAACGTCCAAAAGAGCGTTGAATTGTACATCGAAGGCTAGAGTGATAATAGTTAAACACTTTAATTCTTTCCCTTGCTCTTAGCCCTAATTTGAAGTGTGGAAGATGATATCTTTGTCCCTTACAGGGACCTAAGAAACCCATGAAATTAGGATAATTAAACTCAACCAAATAGTAGTTACCTACAACAAAAATTTGAAATTGAATAAACAAATAATATATAACATACTTTAAGGTTTGAAATTCAAATAGTAATGTCTAAAAACCACTAATCTTCAGGAGGAAGAGGAAAATGCAAGTTTGGTTTGTGTACAGCCTTATTGAAAATGTTAGGATAATGTGCAAACTCCTCCCAACTTGCCCATACAAATGTGAAGCATATATTAAAATCACAAGTACTCATTACATTGGTAGTTGTAATACATTTTCTACCAGTGTAAGGAATTTGCAAATCTAGAGGAACAACAATATGTATATAAATACAATTCTTAAAATATGAAAAATATCGGTCATAATTTTTAATCTCAACGAGAGTTTCTCTGAAGTGTGGATCAATAGGCTTAATTATATCTTTAGTGAGGTTGCAAACAACGTTTAAGACCCGATAGAATTGTCTAGAGATAGTCTCCCCTAAATGCTGAAACCTTTTGTTTGAGTTACGAATTGAACTTGGTTGTCCTAACATGAATAAAAAATAATCCCACTTGTTCTTGAACTCCAACATGTCTTGTTGCCTTAAGATTGTAATTACTTTGTAGAACATCATATAACTGGAGAAAAACATATTTTTTTCATCCTAAATTGTTCATAGCAACGGATATGATGTTTATTTAGAATTTCTTATACTCATTTATGTCTAGTTAGATTGGAAGTTTTGTGTAGACTCTTCACAACATACTTTGAAAAGTAGTTGACAACACAAGCCATTGTCACCATTACCATTTTTCGCTTATTATGTCTTATCATATTTTTATTTTTATTGCAAGATTCTTTATATGAAAAACTCTCATTAGATTCATCTAAAAAACTTTCACTTGAGCTATAATGCATCATGTTATATAAATAATCAAAATAAAAAGTAATCAATTTCTAAATAATAACATACATATCCATAAAAAAATATAATATGCATTGTAATATTAGTTGCACCATACAAATTACAAATCAAATTCAAACAAGCCAATAAATACAATATCATAATAAAAATACTTAAAGATGAGACACATATGTCAGATTGTGAGTCTTCAACCAACCAAGTCGAAGGGTAGGGTCTTTTAGTCCCATAAAAATCTCCTTATTTACCCATTTTTCCATTAATCTTGTACTTATGAAGAACAACTCACTACCAACCTCAACTCCTGGTGATTTCTTGAATATGGCTAAACAAGTTGATTTGGTATGTTCATTATTTTGACGAGAAACTTCAATATTATTTTATGCCTCAAAGTCGTTAATCACACATGTCAATTGAGTAGAAAATTGAACAGCCTTAGATCTCTTTTACTCTTCCTACCCTTTTTTCTTTTTCCTTTCTGACCCCTAGAAGGCCTTGGTTCAATATTCAAGCTATCCTAGCCTCCTTCATTAGACCCCTCTTATACTCTCTCTTCATCACCTAAATATTCAATTTTAACATTTTGTTCAATAGGTACATTCATATTCTTCCTCATTCCTATCATCTTTTTCTCCTTCAATTGAATCTTAAGACGATGCGTAAGCTCTACAACCAGTAGCTACGATATTCTTAAAAAGAATTTTCGTTTCATTTAGGTATTTTGGACCCTCCTCCCTGAATTTTTTCACATTAGGATTTGCCTGTGAAAATGTTAAAAATTAATTAAGAGCCTCTATAATTATGATTTAAAATTAATATTTGAAAAATTTATTATCAACTTTCACATACTTGAATCTTAGCTTCCCATCAAGCATCATCTGCTTTGATTATCTTTTTAACAGGATCCCAACAAATTCCTATCTCTTTTTCAATAAGTTTTAACCTCAACCTCCATTCCTTTTTCATTGTTTCCCTTTGTTTTAAATTGTTTGTATTCATAAGGCAATTTAGTGGCCTTAAGAAACTTTGACTTCAAGTTTGCCCAACCTACTTTATTAAAATGTGTGTGAGGTGTATTTCCAGCATACACCTCATAAACACATATTTTTACAAATACAATAGTGTTTTTCTTGTTCTAAGCAGCCTTTAACCTCTTTTCACTACCACTAGTTTTTTCACTTCTATCTGCTTGCTTAGGATGAATTTTTGGAGTCATTCTAATACATATAAAAAAATAAGTTGATATAAATAATCCATAAAACTCATATATGACGCTGATACATGTGTCAGATTCATTCTAGTATTTACTAATGGGCATGGCAGTCACATTGCATCAATTATAGTTGGTACAATGATTTATTAACAGTGATAAAATAGAAGAATTTCTATATGTTCAAAAGAGCAGTTTGGGACTAAAGAATGGTGCATAGTAACAAAATAAAGTGCTAAAGCTAGTTAGGAACAAAGCACATAAGTTGCAGAAGTAGAAAATGCAGAAAATAGAGGAGAAAATCAACATTGAAGTAGAAGGAGAAGACGCTAGGAATTACATACAAAAGCAAAGCAAAAGACGCAGCAGCTTGCGACTAATGAGTTATGCACAAAGATGAAGCAAAATGCAAAATCTAGCTAGAAACGATGCACATAAATTGCAAAAATAGAAGAAAACGAAGAAGACAACATGGGTATGAGAACGAACAGAAAACAGAAAATAGGGATGTGTTGAAAGTGACAGCGGGAAGCTTGCAACAGAAAATAGGAAGCAAAAAATGGAAATGAATGCAGGACAGAAGTTGAAAATATAGCAGAACGTACAACTATAGTTAGGAGCAAAAGAAGAAGGAACGTGAAACTGCAAAAATACTGAAGTAGAAGACAATGCGGGCAAAAGAACAGAGTTATGTGATTAAACAAAGTGAAGAAGAAAAAAAGATCAAAAACATATTAGATATAAGGCATATGTCCAATCAAAGTTTAGAAGAAAAAAAGCAAAAACAGATGTAGAATAAAAAAAAATCAAAACATAGATCATTTCATGTATAAAAACGCATACCTGCTAGGTGTAGCTGAAGCAACAAAGGTAGATGGAGAAGCCATGGACGTCTTAATTTCTTAAATTCCTACGGAAGAAGCTATGATAGACAAATATTATAGAAGAAGCTAAAAGAGATGTAGAGGCTTGATGGAAGAATTCATAGATGTCCAGAGCATATCAAAGGAAGGAGGTAAATGGTCTGGTTTTGATGGAATTTTAAATTATAACTAGGGATATATTTATCTTGTAAAAGTACAAAACAACTTCCCCGTCGTGTGAATTTGAGCTTTTGCACAAGGCTTTTCCAAGAAGATTAAAAACTTGGCTTCATAAAATAAGCTAAAAATAACTTTTTGGGGATTAAAAAATTACTTGTTTAAGCTTAACCAACCACTATTTTTTTTAACATAAAAGCATTTATACTAGTAGAGAAACTTTGATAGGCTATGTTATCCAAACGGGGCCCAAGTGTAACAACTTCATTGATGAATTCTTGACCATTGGCCTTGGCCATATCCAACATCTTGACGGCTACAAGATGGCCACTTCTAAGTTTTCCTCTAAAGACAAAGCCACAACCACCTTGCCCCAATTTTATTTTAAACCCTTCACTCATCTTGTTGATATCTTTGTAAGAGTACCTTATAGGCATGAAGTTATTGTCGCCTTGCAGAAAATCTTCAATGTTGTCATACATTGATAAATGACATCGTCGCCATTTATAGATAAAAAAACACAGCGACGAATGGAGCCCTAAGCACAAATCTGACAATATATGGACCTGTAAAATAAATTCAAAAGAGAATTACTAAATTATCCCAACAAGAATATAATAATGGTTCTAAATTTAATATTAGTAGTCAAGAGGATTTCTTGTATAACTTTAGCAGTAGTTTTTATTATTTTTAGTGGAAATTTTGACCACTGAGTGTAATGTTGCATTGATATTGTTTGGTTAGTACTCTTAAAAGCCAAACAAGTATATCCAACATAGGACTTACCTATAATGTTGAAAAATAGTGATAACGCAAAGTCTAAAAAAAATAAAAGAATGAAATTAATAATTGGATTTGGATGGAATGATAAAATACTACCTAAGAAGCCTTACTAATTCAATAGCATTAAGTTGAAAACTTATTGCTAGAAAAGAACAAGAAAAGAAAATGAATGAAAGGGAGAGAGAGTAATGCAGATGTAGCCAAGAAGAGACAATACTACTTTGCTCTCATATTCTGTGTAACAACTCCATTTATATGTATATATATATATATATATATATATATATATATATATATATATATATATATATATATATATATATATATATATATATATATATATATGTACATATATGTCTATATATATATATATATATATAGATATATGTACATATATGTACATATATATATATATATATATATATATATATATATATATATATATATATATATATAGATATATATGTACATATATCTATATATATATATATATATATATATATATATATATATATATATATATATATATATATATATATATATATATATAGATATATATCTATATATATATATATATATGTACATATATGTACATATATATCTATATATATATATATATATATATATATATATATATATATATATATATACATATAAATGGAGTTGTTACACAGAATATGAGAGCAAAGTAGTATTTTCTCTTCATATATATTTAAAATCCCATGAAGTCATTATCTTTATTTAACTCATAATAACATTCAATTAATTTAACCAAGCATAATTAAGGTTTACACATCATTAATTAACAACATCCGTACACAAATCAAGTACATATATGTCCATATCTTATTCATCGATATTGACCAGTTCCGGGGACACGAGTGCGGGTGGTTGCACCTTCACTGGGATCTTAGCCAACTTGACCATAAACACCTTATTAATTTCAGGGATCTGCTCAACATAAAGAAACTCGATCCAACGTACATAAGAGTAAGAGCCAAAGAAAAATATGCAAAACTAGTTTTTTGAACATGATATGGAAATATAGTGAGAATTAAATCCCTGTAGGTTAAACAATTATCATCAATATAGATCATCATGTCATGTTTATCTGTATAAGCTATAACAAATATCTTAGGTCACATGAATACACTTTATCTATGCACATGAAAATCATATAGTAATGACATGTATGGTATGAATAACTATTTTCATATTACCATATGATTATTAACTTATTTTCATATTCATCTACCTCGATTAGGGTAAGTACTTTCTATTCTCTGATACGGATTTTTCTCGCTCCGTTCGACATGGCACACTTCCTCTTTCTTTTCTCATTAACATAACTATAGTTGTTGGTTGGGCGTTCCTTACTGGTGCACCACACGGACCACCATGTGACCATGCTTATTTCCTTTCTTTTCTTTTCTCATTAATAGCCAAAAATATGATTTCAATAACAAGTATGTTCATTATACTCACATGCCATAATTTTTCATCAAAATATAATCATTACCAAAAATCATTGGTAATCATGACATGAACATAATCGTTTCAAATATCATTTTATAAAATATTTTCATGTCAAAATTACACACTTAAGATGGTAAGGAGTTCATGCAATGGCAATGGCTATGGCATACACTAGTAATTTATTATTTTCATTTATAAGATTCTTCTTCTTTTTTAAATATTATTTTCATCTCTTCATTTTCTTTATGCTTGACCTCTAGTCACTTTTCTCCTACTTATATCATTTCCAACGCATGTTCTCACAAATTTAATACGGCATTCTTCTTCAATTTGGTTTTTATTAATATCCTATGGTTAATGAGGTTCATTTAGGGTAGAAAAATGTTGAAAATAAGTTTTATCAGCTTCCAACACGGCCTAAATGTATCCTATAACACGGCTTGTCCATTTTCTATAAAACAACCATGCTTTTAGGCTTCAAAATGCCCTTTCCAACACAAAACACGGCCTTTCCATGCCTTGAAACACGGCTATGCTCTATGTTGTGTTATTCCCTAATGTAGGTTTTCGTTTTATCTGACCTTCTCTCATTAATCAGAACATAACTCCTTCATTTTAACTCTGACTTAGGTGATCTTGGTGTTCATTTAAAGATAAAAAAAATTCTCTAAAACTATTATGTTGAACATTTTAGCGAAATCTTAAGGAATCTTGGTTATATTACTCCCTCAAGTTAAACATTATTTTTTCTCGGGTAGGTTCTGATCTTTACTTACTAATCTGACCATATCTCCCTTATATGAACTCCAAATTGAGTGATTTCAATGGCTAAATTTCCGTGAGACATATATCTATATTGTTTAGGTTAAACATATATTTTAATTCCATATAGGAGTTTCTCAAAAATTCAAACATAGAAGCTTTCCTAACAGATTCTTCCCTGGTTAACTATTTTCTGACCACAGCTTACATATCGGGTAATATCTCCCTCATCTAGACTCTAAATTAAGTGATTCCATTGGCTACAAATCCATCAGGCATAGATCTACATTTTTCATATTTACTATTTCTTTTAATTACTAACCAATTCTTCCCATAATTTGAAAAATAGAAGATTCCCTGGTTACTCTGAAATCTAGTTTCCTAACTAAACCTTTTTTAAGGTTTTAGTTCATCATTTTATTATGTCCTCTTTCATTTTCTTTTTAATTTACATCTAATCTTATTTCATCAATTTTTTACCACATTTAAATATATAAAATAGCAGCATAAAAATCTTAAAATTTTGTCACCCATAGCCATACCTATGCAAAACTTTCCACACCAACCTAAGTATTCAAACATACATCACTTGCAAGATTAATATGTAACATGATATAGCAACATTCATGACCAATCATCCAGGTAACAAATATAGTAAATTTCATCATAGTTCTAGGATCAAAATCTCATATAAATGTTTTTAATCTCAAAGCTTTTCTAAAAAAATATTGTTAAACCTACCTAAAGATCTTCCTAGCTCCCTTAGTGAAATCTTTTTCTTGTTTTCTCCTGAAAGAAATAGCAAGATTCCTCCCTTTCTTTAACTTTTCTAGCAGCTTAAATAAGAGAAGGAGGGTGAGTTTTTGAACCCTAAGAATGAAGAGAAAAGATAGATTCAAATGAAGATTAAGCTAACTTACCTTGAGTACTTAGTTATCTAGACTTCTCCTTCTTTTTCCTTCCTTTCTTCTCCTCTCTTTCTCTCCTTTTCTCACTCTACATCGCTTCTATTTTTCCTCTCCCTCACTTGGATGAAATTCTAATGTTATAAGGGTGGGTTTTGCTTAAATAGACTATCAAGTGGTTCACCTTTTATGATCATAGGTCTACCTTATCACAATTAGGATGCACTTGGTTGTTTTTTGGGGAAAGACAACTCATGTTCCTATCTTCCTCTCCATTAGTCAAGATATGCATAGTAAAATGAGATTTATATTTTGAAAATCATGATAAAATATTCTTAAGACAAGGGACAAGGTCCATTTGATTTAGGGATTCATTTTCTTTTTCTTTTGTCTCACTTAAGTATGATAGGTTTGCCTTTTTAAGTGATAAATTTTCAGACCTTGAGTTTCCCTTGCTTGCCTGAAATTATTTATGTAGGATAAGAATTTTTTTCTTAATGCCATGTATTATTACCTACTTGTTGAAATTATGAATGTAGGATATAGATGTTTTGTTTTAATGCCATGTGACCTAATCTTGATTATTATTACACTACTATTTCCTCACATTATTCTTATTTTTCCTTCTTTGATTTGGGATCATTCTTACCCATTTCCTTTGCTTTGGATGAAATTTTACCTTTCATGAAGGGTTTGGTCAAATTTTCATAATTTTTTAGGCTATTGGTCCAACTTCTATATTTTAGTCCAAGTCTATGTTTTATTTCTTCCTTGAGCTATCCTATTGGCTTGCTAGAAATTCATGTGAAGTGGAAAAAATTCTATATGAAGTGTCCATAGGTGAAAGCCTAATTTATGGGTGGAGATGTTAAACTTAGTAACTCTAACTCTTGAATTAGAAAAAAATTACCCTAATCCAATCTTCTTGAAATTTTAAGACCTTTACTTACTTCACAAAAATTTATCTTCCTTACCCAAGAATTTTGCCTCTCTTTAGTATGTTATTTCTAATTTTTCTTATTAGGTTTTCTCTCTTTACCTATTCCCTTAATGTTAGAAACATTTTCTATGCATACACATAAGGTGAAGAATTTCTAAGGATTATATTTATTAAATATCTAAAAATTGTCTAATAAATTTTATTTTCTTAATTAATTATTTATGTACCTTTATTAATAAAAGAAACGAAATTATGGATGTTACATTAAATATTTATGTACCTTTATTAATAAATAAAATGAAATTAGGGATGTTACATTTTTCATTTTTTTTTCTTGGAAAGCTCTTTAAGTAGCAGTTTGGCTATGATACATACAAACTAAATGTGCTACTAGATTAGGCCATATGAACTGTACTCTGTGAATCCTGCAATTATATTAAGGTGCCTTGAAAGGAAAAAATATAGAAATTTCCATGAGTTTCCTTACCCATAAGCATATGAGATCCACCTACGTCATTAAAAAACAATTGTATTACTAATATGGAAGGTATTACTAATATATTATGGTACAATGGTGAAATGTTTTATTAAATATTAAAAAAAATAAAATGGTAAAGTATTTCAATTTTTATGTATCAATTTCAATTTTGTTCCCGGGTATGATAATGAAAAGGAAAATTTTGTAGGATTATATATATAAATTAAAGTATTTCAATTCAAAATCTTAAATTGTTCAATGGTAAAAGTACTCTTGTATGTTCGAACTAAAAAAAACACTAAACCCTAAAAAACACTAAGAGGTAAGAATGATAATGCAAAAATCAGCTACAGTCAGAAAAATGCTTTGACAACCAAAATATCTTACTGGAAAAGTTAAGAGGGAAGAGAGAGAGAAAGAGAATAAGGAAGAAACTGAGTTTGCATTTTATTCACTCAAAACAATCTGATATAGAGTTTCTGATAGATAGTATTATTTATAAGTTTCAGCAACTAGATGAATCTAACTAACTAACTTCTAACCACTTTAACTTCTTAACAAAGTCTGTTGACATATCAGTATATTCTAACACTTTCCCATGTCCCTTGACTTGTCTTGGCACTTTTTAGAATTGATTTAAACTAGTCTGACCTAGTCCCTTGTACTGGGCTTCTTCGAGAGACTTTACATTAAGTTTATGTCTTAAAAATTGGAATTGTGCCTATGACAATGGTTTGGTCAAGATATCTACTATTTGGGTAGAAGATGCAACATGTTGAACTCTGATTTCCTTGTTATGTACTTTCTCTTTGACGAAGAAAAGATTAAGCTCTATATATATTTTCCTTGCATGAGGATTGGGTTCGCAGTCATCAAAACAGTATTGTGATTGTCACAAAATATGATTGGTTGAGTACGAGGTTTAAAATGTAGTTCACGAAGAAGAGAGCTTAACCATTGGATTTCTACTACAAAGGTTGCCATACTACGGAACTCAGCTTCAGTGCTTAATCTAGAAACCACATTCTGTTTCTTTGAACTCCATGACACAAGATTTGGACCAAGGTAGATGCAAAACCCAGATATCAACCTTTAATCATCAATGTCTGAGGCCTAATTTGCATCACAAAACCCTACTAACTCAAGACTAGTTGTGGATTGCATATGTAGCCCTACTGTTAACATGTTGCTAAGATACCTTAAAATCCTCTTAACTGTTTTCCAATGAAACTCAGTTGGATTATGCATATACTAACAAACCTTATGCACATTGTAAGAGATTTTTGGTCTTGTGATTGTAGTATACTGTAATGCACCAACCATAGATCGATATGAGGAAGGATAAAGTGCAGAATCACTGTCATTAAGAGAAGCTTGGTAGAAACAGCCATATGAGTAGGAAGAGAGTTTGCCTTTTCCATTTTTAATTTATGCAATAAATCTTAAATATATTTAGACTAAGAAAGATGAAGGGAACCATATGAGAGATGTTTTACTTCAATGCCTAAAAGTAATTCAAAGATCTCAAGTATTTTAGAGAAAACTCCTTATTCAAGTTGTTGATTAACTCTAAAATAACAGTAAAAAAGCTCCCAATTATAATTATGTCATCAACATAGATGAGAAACATTTTAGTATGTTGGTTCTTATTCCTTGTGAAGAGCATTTGCTAGGCACAAAAACCATTTGACGTATAAATGTCTTGAGCTTCTCAAACCAAGCTCCAAGAGCCTGTTTAAGCCCATATAATGACTTGTTAAGCTTACAAACAAGATTTTTGTTGGAATCTTCAAAGCATGGTGGTTGTGTCATATATATTTCCTCTTAAAGATGACCATTGAGAAATGCATTATTTATATCTACTTGATGAAGTGGCCAACGTTTTACAAGTGCCAATGATAGAACTACTCTAATAGTTGCATGTTTCACAACAGGATTCTACGTTTCATTGAAAATGAGTCCTGGCCTTTGTTGAAAGCCTTTAGCAACAAGGTGGGCTTTGAACTTGGAGATAGTACTATTAAAGTTTTCTTTGACACGAATTACCCACTTGCACCCGATTGAGTTTCTATTAGGTGGTAAAGTGCATAAGGTCAAGGTATTATTTCGTTTAAGAGCTTTAAACTCTTTAATCATGGCTTGTTTCCACTGAGGAATAAGTAAGGCTTGCTCTGCTAACTTAGGTTCTTTAGTGATAGTATATATTTTAAACTTAAATATGCCAGCCTTGCCTTAGGTTATCATATGATGCTTAGGTGGTGCTACAGGGGCAGGTAAAGCAGAGAAGGATTCGGAAGCAACCTTGGAACTAGAGGAAGATGTTGATGTTGATAATTTGGATCAACTGGGTGATTATGAATGATAGTGCTGTTGAGTTTGTGGTGAAGTTTGAGCAATATTATTATCAACAAAGAAAGTGGTATTTGGAATGATATTGGGATTGATATCGGGAAAGAGAGATAAAACCTCTAGTTGAAGGTTGTCGATTTGAGATGAAGGTCAAGGTCAACCTAGATTTTGTACAAGTTGAAGATACATTATCATCATTTGGGAATAAATGTGAAAAAAGGAAAGTGTTGTTCATTAAATGTTACATCTCTAAAAATAAAAAGATCCGTTGGATGGATGTAAACATTTATAACCTTTATATTGATTTGAGTATTCTACAAATACGCATTCTTGTGAAAAAAATTCAAATTTATGATAATTGTATGGCCTTATGAGGGGATAACACACACATCCAAAAGTTTTGAGATAAGTATAATTTGGAATTTTTCCAAACAACGTTTGATGAGAACTTTGACGTTTTAACACTGTGGTTGGAAGTAAGTTGATAATGTAGGTTGCAATAAGAAAATAATAATCCCAGAACCACTTAGGTAAAGATGAGGCTGCCAAAAGAGTGAGAGATGTCTCAGTTAAGTTTCGGTGTTTTCTCCTGACAACGCCATTTTGTTCATGTGCATAAGGACAAGATAATATGTGTTGAATCTCATTCAATTGTAAAAATTTCTTGAAGCTTCTGAATTCTCCTCCCCAATAAGACTGTAACTTCTTTATTTTACTGTTGAACTAGTTTTCAACTAAGAGCTTAAATTGCTTGAATACTTTAAAGGCTTCAAATTTGGTTTAAAGAGGATATAACCATATGTATCTCATGCAAGCATAAATGAAAACATATATAGTAGCAATTTCCATTGCTTGAGACAATTAGAGATGGACATTACAAATCAGTAAAAATGAGCTCTAAAGGTTGGTCATAGACAGATTGTGAGTGAGTATAAGGCAACTTATGTGATTTGTCAATGTGATAGTGTTTGTAGAATTCAAAATTACTTATTTATTATAGGTAGATTACAGTTGTGGAGTACTCTTGATACTATTTGTGAGTTACAATGTCCTGATCTTTGGTGCTAAGTGTGAAATGATGGAATCTTATTACAACAAGTGTGCACTGAGTGCGTATAACCAGAAAGAAAGATGTTATGAAGATTTACACCATCTCCAACCTACTCTTTCTCTGGTTTAATATATTTATTTTGATGTAGTAAATTTGTAGCGTCAGAGGTCACATAATTAGTTGCCCTTGAGTCTACATACCAACCTCCATCGTAAAGATTTTTAGAATTAGCAACCATAGTTGTAAAATGTGTTTGAGGTTTGTAAGCCTGAAGATTGTAATCAGCAGGGAAACCTTGATAACTATAGTCAAACCTATAGTAGCATTGTAACGCAGTGTAACCAACTCTTCCACAAACTTGGCAATTTACAGTGAATCTATGATTGAATATGTTACCTCTTCCTTTGCCTTAGAAGTTTCTTAAACTAGAAAATCCTTTGCCTTTAAATCCAGAATTTTTTGCGACCAAATTTTGGATTGTAACCTTTGCCTTGAGATTGATTCCTTTGAACTATATTAGTATTATTTATAGTTAAAGGACTTCTAGTGAGTGAATAGCATTATTTGGAGCATTTAGATTTGCTGAGTTTATTGTATATACTAGTGGCTTATTATTTTCCTCAATTCAAGCCTCTTGTGCAAGTAATAATGCTTCAATTTCACTAATAGTATATGTATCTTTTCTAGTCAGGATGGAGGTGTCAAATGCATCATATTTAATTAAAAATCGGGTAAGTATTATTTCAAGATAGTCATTGTCAGTTAAAGGACAACCTATTGCTGCTAATGCATCAGCTGAGGATTTTATTTTTAACAAGTAATCTACCATAAGAGAATCATTTTTCTTTGGTTATTGTAATTGAACCTTAAGTTGAGTTACCTTAGCTGGAGTGTATGAATCAAAATAGTTAGTAAGACGTTGCCAAACCTGGAAGAAGTATTTGCAATCCATAATTCTTGTCAACATAGTTACGGACATAGAGGATAGGAGTCATGAGAGAAAAAGTTGATCTTGGAGCTCCCACTCTAGAAATTCATTAGAGAATCTATCTCGTTCAACATCAATCTTCATTTTGAACTTTTGTGGAACTATAGTGAGATCCAGAAATTTGATTAGTTTTAGTCCATGTACTGTAGCAAGGACTTGCCGCTTCCATAGTAAGAAATTTGAATCATTGATCTTGAGTAATAGTTCATAATTGAACGTGGTAATTGCTTTGCCTTTTACCAATGATGCTAAACCTTGAATTTCATCCATGGATCTAGAGCTTTAAAACATGCGATGCTTTAATACCATGAAAGAGTTAAGAGAGAAGAGAGACAGAGAGAGAATAAGGATGAAACTGAGTTTTCATTTTATTCACTCAAAACAATATGATACATAAGTTTTGATACAGAGTATTATTTATAAGCTTCAGCAACTGGATGAGTCTAACTAACTGACTTCTAATCACTTTAACTTCTTAACAAAGTCTGATGACATATCAGTATATTCTAACACTTACCAATTTTACAATGAGGATTGTTGTGATGACCGAGATAACCAAATCAAAAACTATAACAAAAACTATTCAACCATGAAAGCTCAAAGCCATAAACAAGCATATTGTGGATGTCTCTGTAGGAATGGTTGGTGTGTTGGTTTACATCCAACGACCATGATATCATATTCATCATCTCTATATAACAACCATCCTCCAACCCCGGATCTCTTAGAGATTTGCTTCAAAAATTGGCATAGAAATACAATGAGGAAGAAGTTGTAGAAGCATTTGAAGCATCCATGCAAGGGGCTATCTCAGCATACTTAGAGGAATTCATTAGATGTTTACTGCTAATGAATATAATAATCTTTACAAATTGATTCCTACTATGTATCCACCAAAACATATTGTGTTTTTGTCTTTGAGTAGTGATATATGGATACCCAAAGCTGAAGTTAAAGTCAGTTAAAGGATAACGAGGCAGGGAAGAGTAATTGTAGCCCACAACATTAGCATCACTCATTCGAATTGTGCAGTTACCATAATTAATGGATTGGACATAGTATTTTCCAAATTTAAAATACAGTAGCAAAAGGTTGTCCTCACAAGATAGGTTATAGCTCAGGTCACCACAGTGGTTAGGATAGCCTTTTAGCCTAAAAAGGTGTCTAACGTTATGACCCCCACATAAAGTAGAATACTCTATTGCCTCGCAATTTTTGTAGTATAGGATTATCAGAAGAAAGGCTACCAGTAGTTGGGTAGAGGAAGAAATTTTTACAGTCATAGCTACTAAAGTGGCAAAGCCAAATAGGTAATGACTTACATAAGTGATCTTTTGGAATTGCTGATATATTGTTTTGGTGTTGACACGTCCAATAACTCTCAATGAAGAATATCTATAATTTTTACCTTAGCGTCCATGTTATATATTGAGAAGCAACCCTTATTTTTTTTCACTTTCATTTATGTACATATGATTAAAAAAATTACATCTTATAAGACTAAAATAAAAGTACAAATATATTAATAAAAAAAATTAAAATACAAACATATGCTTTAGAATAGTTATGCAAATAAAAATTTCATTTCCTTCACACGCATCAACTTTTTTTTTGGGGATAAAATTGTCAAGATGCGTATGCAACCACTTTACTTTCTTGCATAAAAACACAACCTAAACCTTTCTTAAAAGCATTCGTATAGACTACAAAGCGTCCAGAAGGATTTAAAACAACTAGAACATGAGGAGAAGGCAATTTGACTTTAAGGTCTTCAAAACTATTCTCACATTCTTCAGTCTAATTAAAGGGACTTCCCTTTTTGGTCAATCGAGTCAAAGGCAAAGTTATTTGAGAAAATCCCTGTATAAAGTTTTTGTAATATCTTGCTAAACCTAGGAAACTTTTAATTTCAGTCACATTTTTCGGCCTTTCCCATTTCAGCACTGCTTTGGTTTTACTGGGATCCACCGACACACTATCTTCAATCAAAATTCACATTTTTCTAACTTAGCAAAAATTTTCTTTTTTTTTCAAGACCTAAAGTACTAATCGGAGATGCTGGTTGTGTTCTTCCTCACTCTTAGAGTAGATTAAAATATCATCTATAAATATTACTACGAATTGATCCAAATAGGGACTAAAAATGCGATTCCTACAGTCCAGAAAGACTATAGGTGCATTCATGACCCCAAAAGGCATTACTAAAAATTCGTAGTGCTCATACTGAGTTTTGAAAGATGTTTTCGGAATATCTTCTTCTTTAACTCTGATTTGATGATATCTTAACCTTAAGTCTATCTTAGAGAAAATAGTACCTCCCTTTAATTGATCTAATAGGTCGTCTATTCTGGGCAACGGATAGTTATTCTTAATGGTCAGCTTATTCAATTTCCTGTAATCAATGCACAGTCTCAAACTGCCATATTTCTTCTTTACAAACAATATAGGCTCTCCCCAAAGTGATACACTGGGTCTGATAAAATTCTTTTCTAGCAACTCTTCAATCTGCTTCTTAAGTTCTTGTTGTTCCACATGAGACATTCTATAAGGAATGATAGAAATAAGCCTAACCTCTGGTGCTAAATCAATGAAAAATTCCACTTCTATCTTCAATGGAGATTCGAAAATCTCAGAGGGAAAAACCTCTGGAAATTCATAGACTATCAAAATATCAAGCAGTTCTTGTTTCATACTTAGGTTGATAGTATACAGGAAAACAAATCTCAAGTCCACATTCCTTATCCTCTTATAGAGTCTGTGAGCATTGATAACGGTATACTTTTGGTTCTCTGGAGGGTCTGAGAGAAATTCAAAAGTCTTATTGCAACAATCCAGAAGAACTCGGTTTTGACTTAACCAATCCATACCCAAGATCACGTCTATACCATTTAGAGATAGATAGATCAAATCCACTACAAAGGATCTGTCACTCAATACAATAGGACAATCCAAACACACTAAGGAGGTAATTATTTTTTCTCTTGTAAGTGTCACCACCATTAACTCGTATGGTAACTTCGTAATAGGGTGTCTCCACACATTCTATTGCTATGAAAGAATGGCTCGTGACAGAATCAAACAATACAATCAGAGGCAGATTGTTGATACAACACGTACCGTGCATCAAATCAGGAGCAGACTTTGCACTGTTCAAAGTGAAAATGCTTCTTATCATTTTTTGAGTTCATGTAGTACCTTTCTCATTTTCTAGTGGACAATGTCGTGCCACGTGCCCCTTTTACCCAAAATAACATGGTTTATCCCCATGGAATTTTTCGTATTTCCCACACTAACCCGTTGCTGGCTTTTTCAAAAAAGGCTGGGTTCTACAGTTGTTGGTTATTTACCTCTCAAGATATTCTTCCCTCTGGTATTTTTATCCATAACTGGAAACTCTCTCTTCCACTTTCACTGAGTCTGCCTCTCCCTTTCTTCCTCTAATGCTTTTAGATTTGTCTTTAGCATCTGACATTTATTTACCAATGGGACATATTTTCGAATCTCTAATGCCGCCACAACACTTTTAAGCTCCAGGTTCAGTCCTGATTCAAACTTCACTACCGTCCAAGCTTCATCCAAATTATTCCTCAGAGTACTTGAGAACTAAGATAGTTCTTCAAACTTGGTAATATAGTGCTCAATGATTTCATTTCCCTGTCTAAGCTAAAAAAACTCAATCTCTTTCTCAGCTCTCACATTGCTGGGAAAATACTTGTTCAAAAAAGTCTCTTGAAACAATTGCCATGTAATTTCCTTGTCTTGATGTACTAATAACTCTCTGGCTCCTCTCCACCAGTATTCAGCTTCTTCCTTTAGCATATATGTCCCAAAATTGACCTTCTGCTCATTAGAGCAATTTAGAACTCCAAAAATTTTCTCGAGTTCTATCAGCCATCTCTCAACAACGATGGGGTCATATGCACCCACAAAAGGAGATACAGTTCAGAAATGCATCCATATGGGACCCGCATTTTAAATATTCTCAAATCAAAGGATATTCAGATATTCAAAACCATATACTGTACTGTATAATCATTAAACAAAATTTGTTATGCATCAAAATATTTCACATGAAAAAATTAAGAGGATCCCATATCAGAACCACTATATCAGAGTTTAGGCCCTTCCATACTTTGCTAGTGTAGGCCTAAACTCAGTATCCCGCTGAGGTTTGCCCTACCACCATTCAAGAGGACACGCAAAAGGACTCTAATATGGGTATTTCCCAAGCACACAGGAAGGGAAGGAAAATCACATCTCATATAACTGGAATCTCGCCCAGATAGGAGGAATCCTACTCTCCATCACATATCATATCCCGTGTGTTGGCCCTCACATGAGACTAGCACCACCCCTGCTAGCTGAGTTATCAAGGTGCACCAAGGCTAACATCACCTGCTGTTAGCAGACAGTGTTTCTAATAGGATTCCTCCACAAAATTATCATATGCACATATTCTATATTATTCAAAATAGAGCTTTCAGTATAATATTGAATCACAGTCTCAATACAGCTCATCTGTCATAAATTACCCAACCAGGGTTTATCATATATACATGCTCTTTCTTGAGGCAATCATATAGTTTTATAAGTCAATGCCACATGCATAAATATTTATTTAATGAGAAATACATGTAATATCAAATATACCATGACTTCAGAAATCTATTTTCAAATCTATACTCTTCTAGAATTAAATTTCAAATTGTAAACAATTCAGATAATTTTAATGCACTTCATGAACATATAAAAGTGTAAATATCTCATAAACATAATCAAATACACGCTTAAAGATCAAGAAGAGCATAGGGCAAGTCATAGAAAGAATCATCTACTCACAGAGTAAGGGCTCTAGATTGGACAACTCTAAAATGCACTTTTCCAATCCACATTTGACTAAATAGGCCTCAAAAACGTGTTTGGAGAGTCCAAAAACCTAGGAAATGACTCTGAGAGCTTGGTCACTGTTTACGGTTGAAAAATACTGTTCATGCCGGCCGAAATCACTATTCACCACCGAAAATCACTACTCACGATAAACAGAAATTTGTCAAATGGTTGAAAAATTTTATATCCTAAGGTTTATCTTATTTCTGAATCCATGTACGGTGTCAGATTTTCAATTTGAGGTCTCTAAGTAGAAGTTTCAGAACTTACCTTTCTTTAAGATTTTTTACTTTTGATCCGCGGCGATTCTGCGGCTGATTTGAAAATTTATTCAGTCAAAATCATAGTATTCTTCGTCCTGAATCTGATGGTACCCTTAGTTTAGAGATCATAAGCCAATAGTATTCTAGATCTAGAGAGAAAACATGGAGGTTATTATTCATATTATTCAACAAAATTCTGCAGACTTTCTCAGTCTTGTCTCCCCTCCCCGTTTTCTCTTTTCTCTTATTTATTTATTTATTATTATTCAATAATTAAATATTTAGGATTATTATTTATTTTATTTTATATATATTCATATAGATATCATTTTTCATCCTAAAGCATCCCAACAATTTTTAAAAATTTATATTATTATAAAACTTTTGTTGCAACCTTACATCATGACTTTTCTTGATAAAATTTTAATAAAACAAATCACAAAATAAATATCTTTATGCATAATAAAAGAAAAAATATTTCTAAAAATAAAACAAAAATTTATTATAGGCCAATATAATTATTTTAATTAAAAGTATACTTTCTTTTAGCGAAACATGCATAATCATTTTTTAAAAAAATACTTGTTTATAGTAAAATATTATTTAAAAATAAAAATTACGGGATATTACAAAAATCCTTGCCGAATGTTTCCAGAATTCCAAAAATAAAAGCTTCCCTAATTACTCTGAAATTTAGCTTAGTCTAACTTCTCATTTGTTTTTATTTTATGTAATCCCATGCACCCATATGTATGTCCAAACAACAAAAATAGAATTTCATACAAATATACAAACCACATGTTATCCAAAATCACATCTAAATACATCTAAAAGTATATATATAATTTTGTACAAAATTCATGTGTAGATGTTAAGTCTATCTCAAACAAATCCTTAAACTTGTGTGCTTGATTCCTACTACACAAAAATCCTACATCCATACCGTGAATTAGGATATTCATTAAGAAAAGATGATGAAATGAGAGAGATGACTAAGAAACTTACCTTGATTTTCCTTTCCTCTTCCTTCTCATTCTTCTTTCTCTTTCTCTTCTTCTTCTTTCTGTTCCTCCCCTTTTTTTCTTCATCTTTCTTTTCTTTCTCTTTCTTGTCGACACTCCCTCTCCCTCATAATTATCGAGATTTCTTCTTATCTACCATCCCATATTTACAACTTTGCCATCCTCCATTTTTTACAAAAATGCCATCCTAGAGTTTTTACAAAATTGTCATTTCAAAGTATTTACATAAATGTCATCTCAAGAAATTTACATAAATGTCATCTTAAGAAATTTACAATAATGTCATTTCAATGAAATTACATAAATGCCATTTAAACCATCCTAAGATCTTGTTTGACTTGAGTAAAATTGTAAAATAATTTAATCCTCCCTTGAGATTCAAAATGCTTTCTCCTCTCTGAAGAAAAAATTTCAATTAGTAACATAAGAAAAAATCGGGGATGTTACAACTACAACTTCTGCTCTTATTATTATTGGCCAAAAACACTGATGCAGAATTATCCCAATGAATTCTGAATGGCCTAGTAATTGTATCAACAATTACAATCCCAAAAATGAAACTCCTCATCCATAGAGCTTGTGATGTCGCTTCAAAGTATGATACAAACTCTACTTCAGTGGTAGAAGTAGCAATCAAAGATTGCTTTGTAGTTCTCCAAGAAATGGCCTTTCCAGCTAATAAGAAAACATATCCTAATGTTGACTTTCTTGAGTCGAGGCAGCCAACAAAGTCAAAGTCTAAATACCCAACCATTTCCAAATGATCAAATCGTCTGTATATAAGCTTGTAATCCTTAACTTCCTAAAGGAATTGCATGAATTTCTTTGTAGCTCTCCAATGGTCCAAACCAGAGTTACTTTGATATCTTCCCAACATTTCAACAACATATGCAACATCAAGTCACGTGAAAACCTGAGCATACATTAAACTTTCAATTATAGAAGTATAATGAATGTTTTTCATTTATTCCTTCTCTAAAACATTTCTTGGGCTTTGTTCCAAATTGAATTTGTCACCTATGACTACAGGTGCAACATTGGATGAACAATTTTTCATACGAAATCTCTCTAAAACTTTATTGATATATGCCTCTTGAGACAATCCTAACCTCCCTTAGGATTTGTCTCTTTCAATCTTTATGTCTATAACATAAGAGGCTTTGCCCATATATTTCATGTCAAATTATTATGAAGAAGTAAGTAAAATATCATTTACATATAGGACCAAAAAAATTATTTTACTACCACCGACTTTATGGTATATACATTGATTCATAGTATTCTTTGTAAAACTAAATAAATAATATTATGGAATTTTAAATACCACTAATGGAAGGCTTGTTTTAGTCCATATATAAATTTTTTAAACTTGCAAATTAAGTGATCATTGCCCTCTAAAATGAAATATTTTGGTTGTTTCATGTAAACCTCTTCCTGTAAATCTCCATTGAAGAATGTCATTTTCACATCCATTTTATGTAGCTCTATATTAAAATGAGCTACTAATGTGGTGGTGTGTGATTCATGCAAGATGAATACAATGTCAGGACGCAAGTACACGTGTCGTGACCAAGTAATAAAGTGATGAGTGAGTATCGTCCCACGAGGAGTGAACTAAAACTATTTAGAGACTCTTGATGTATGAATGCTGTAACAACGTTAAGATGTTTCACAAAATTGGAATAGAAGTGGGTTGACTGACTTTAACTATAACTAAAATAAAGAGTAATAGGAAATAGAAGAGGAAGCTATATTGGGAGAACTAGGGTTGCTCAGGGTTGTCATGGACTATAGCACTCATATATGCTCTAGGCTTTGCTGCAGCAATTGTTTTGAGTGCCAAATTCAATCCTGAATGGAGTCTTCCCAGACTGCCATTTCTTACAATTCTAAGGTTCAGACTCGCATTCCTGCATCAGTCCTCACCTCCAAATTGTACATGAAGTTCATTATGGGACTAATGGGGTACCCGTATATCCCTACATGAGGTAACCCCTTACATTCAACTTTTTCCCAGCCTCCATTACCCTTCCAGGTGAATGGTGGCCTTGGTTTTCTTCCTCCAAACTTCCGTTTTTAAGGAAAGAAAAACTAACAGGAAACACAATTGAATGGTGAACAACAACTGTAACAAAATGGATTAACAATAAAAATGTGCTCAATTCAATACAACCCTTGTGCAACCCCAGCTGGAAACTAGCCAAGCCTCATGGGTACACTGGTTACAAAAATCCCCGAAACACTGGGATGCATCCTAAGTGATATATATAAAATTACAAAGTGCAGTTCTTCCTTTTTTGATAAAACAATAAAAACAACAATAGAGATCAAAATTCTTTTCTAAAATAGCGCTCTATCCCTTCATGCTGCACCTCCTGGTGTCAGCAGCACTCTAGGCTATGGCATTCTTTTCTTCCAATTCTCTCCTCCTCCTCCCGTCTCTCCGCGCTCTCCTATAGCTGCTTTATGGCCTTTTATAGGCAGCCTTTGTGGTCCCAGTAAAATGCCCTGGGTTGTTGACATTCCTTCTGCTCTGCAGTCGGCGCCCTTGTTGTGCAGCTTTTTCCTCTCCACTTTCAGTAGTGGAGGCAGTCCTGTACCAGTAGCCTGCATTGTCCCTGCTGCTATCCCCTGCTCAATGGTGGCTGCTCCTGCTGCGCAGCTTTGCCACCTGCACCATATCAAATAGTATTAGCGTATTGTAGGAAAGAGGGAGCAGCTTACCCACTATCACCCGGGGTTTTGCTATCATTGCTACATATGCTTACTGAAATGCTGCAGCAATGAGGTAGCTAACGTTATATCCAGAAGAGTCATCCCATTTAATTAAATCAGGGGAGTAAGAGTGCTTAAAACACCAGGAAAATTCAGTAAACAAACATGGACAGCACATAGAAACTATAATGAAATGCAGTTATCAAATCCCCCCAAACTTAAAGGATTGCTTATCCCCAAGCAACCTACTCTGTTCACTACATTCCTACCACCCAGAAATTCCAGGCTTTCTTCATGCATGAATCCATAGTTCTGCTGATAGCTCTCAACCCTCAGGATTTCTTCCATATAAAGGACACCACAAACCTTTCTCCCAATCACAGCAAAAACCTTCTTTGAAGTTGTGTGTGTGACATGCACAGTTTCCCTAAGAGCTACTTGGGTCAAAAACAACCAGAGTTCCTAAGACTTTCATTCTAGTATATCGAGCTTCCTAGGTTAAGCTGGCATTCATCATAGGTGCAGACAGGGTAACAAATGTGGGGGGGTGGCAGCTCACTGATTTTCTTTCTTTATTATTTTTTTTTGGCATAGATCTTATTCTAGCAGAGGTCATTACAGCTTTTTGACACGAATGCCAACATGTTCAATGCAGGCACCCAGTTAGTCAGCCTTATCACCCTTAAACTGCTTCCCACTCATACTCTATATCCCTGTTTTACGTAAAGGCACACATGGGCTCATGCATACCCCTGGTTACTAAGGAACTACAGAGCATTGGAGTGTCCACTCTATGTCCCTATTTTACGCAAAGGCACACATGGGGCTCATGCATACCCCAGGTTACTAAGGAACTACAAAGCGTTAGAGCGTCCATATTTCTCTCTTTATTTCCTATTCCCCCCCCCCAAACTTAAGCTTTTTTGACCCTATGCGACTGCCTCTTTTAAAATTCTACAGAGAGCTATCAATACTAGCTCTAAGACTTAGGTCCAATTTCTGAAAGATCACCAAATTTTCTTTGGCAAACTGCCCATGATCCTGTGCTCATTAGAAGAGGGTTCTGTGTGATTGGGTGAGGTTGTAGGTTTCCTATTTTGGTTTCTAGCGGACTACCCAATCCTCCTCATGGAGTATCCCAGAACTTTCAGCAGGCTATGCAATATGCAAACCTATTTCACCCTCTCTCTTTTTTTCTTTTTTTTAGTGGAAGCTTTTTATCATCCAATTATAACTGTATTCATCAAAATCAGCAAGTACTAAGGTAGACTCTTTCAACACAGGTAAGCAGAAACATAAGTGAATAGCAATATAAACAGTCACCTAGATAAGCAACACACAAATAAGCAAGTCTAAATCTAACATATGCTCCAGCAATACTACAACAATGAACAAAACACAAAAGTGCCACATCAATATTATTCACAGCACAACAATATTATTCCCAGCAGACATTATATCAAAACCCCCCAAAACTTAAATTGAGCAGTGTCCTCATTGCTGATGCAAAAACAAAAGACACCCAAAAATAGAAGTAGAAGCAAAGGAATTCCAAATATAGCAGAGAAGGAATAAGGGTTGAGGGAACTTCCTGAAGATGCTAGCAGGTATGCTGCAGCACCCTAGGGTCATTGACCCCCAGAAGACCTTGATGAACTTCTATGCCCACTCCTCCGCTGTGTTGATTGTTGTGGGGCCTTTCCTTTGCGCATCATTGCTGCCCGTTTTGCAAGGGGCTCATCATCATCAGAGGACTCAGTTTCCTCTGGTGTCTGGTGGGGTTCCGGTTGGGGCTCTTTGCTGGAGAAGGATCCTTCAGAATCCTTGTGCTACTCTGTCTGTGGTTCAGGTGCTGGGGCTGACTCCTCGAAAGTGGCATGGAGCAGGTCAGTTGGAAACTCCAGAAATGGGAAGAATTGCTTAAAGTTCTACTCCAAGGTGGTGTGGAGGGTGAAGTCCCTCTTCTGTTCATATCGCCAAAAGGTCTGCTAATGCTGCAGCAGCTGTGTTTGCTGTCTGAGGATTGTAGCTTGTTACTGTAGAATATGCTAAAGGGTCTTGTCAACTGGCTGAGTGGCAGAGGAAGAAGCAGATGGTCCAGCAGCTTGTGGAGGGTCTCGAGAGGCAGTTGGTGGGTGTGGGGCCACTTTCTCCAGGACAATCCGAGCAATGGTGGTAGTGGTAATAGGGTTGGTGTCCTTCAAGACTTCTTCATCAATAGAGACTGGTACTCCATGATTCTTGCACAGTATGGTGATGAGGGAAGGAAAAAGTAGGCTACCCTTTTTTCGGCTGGCGCATGCTCAGATTTGGCCACTGATGATGCGGCCAACGTTGAGTGGTATGCCAAATATGAGAGCGGCCAACGTTGAGTGGTATGCCAAATATGAGAGCGTCCATCATTGCCACTCTGTCCCGACTCACCATCTGCCCATGGGTGGAAGGTAGAAGACGGGTCTTGAGAAAATGATACCAGACTTTCGCTGTCAGCACCAAGGAGATTCGATTGACAGTGGTGGAGCCTTGAGGAGATTTATCACAGGTGGTGCCAGGAAGGCACACCCAGGTGAGCATTGCATCCCAGTCTTCGTCCCGTAAACCATGTAGATAGTCCTCATACTTGTCCTCTTCGTCTGGTAGATTGTAGGCTTTGTTGATTGAAGCTTGGTCAAAACGCACCTTCATCTCCCAAACTGTCACCCACTTCTCAGTTTCTGGTGAGAAGTTCGCATAGAAATCCCGAACCAGAGGAATGAGGGCCGTTTGCGGGTGGCTTGCGAAATTTTTCCAAGCTCTCTGCTTGATCACCATGCCAACATACATTGGCATCCCAAAATCTCCAGAGGAGGTGAAAGCAAACCCTTTCTCGGTGTAGAAGTTTCTGGGCACGATTTCTTCGTCGTGCTTCTGCCAGTTTTCCTCAGAGGTGAATTTCTTCACCTTGCTTGCCTTCTTAGCCATCGTCTTGATTCTCGGCATGATTGGTTCGAGGGTTTGGAGGTAGAGGTTCTGGAACGTAGGAGGTGAGGAGGTTGTAGGGCTTTGAGAACTCGGGAGAGGTGAAGTGGGGAGGGGAGTTGCAGAGGTGAAAACGTGGGTGTATTAACTCGAGGGTGAAGTAGGTTGAAAGTTGCAGAGGTTATAGACCGTGGGTGTCCTATGGCCTTCTGCCAGTTTTCCTGCCCACTTTAAAAATATATTTTTTTTTGAAAGAAGCATAGCAGAGGGGAACCCTTGATTTAGAGCTGACTGCGTTGCTGCAGCAAAACTAGGTTGCCTAGGATTTTTCCTGTAGCAAAGAGTGCTTGTTATTAATCCTGCTGTAGCAAAGCTGGGACTATCTTTAGTACAGGGTTGCTGCAGCAAAACAAAACTGGTTCTGCAACTTCTATGCTTCCTATCTTGCGTAACAAACACAAAAGCTATCAGACTCATGATTTAAAGTATCTTAAAACTTAAACAACACAAATTTAAATATGGGTTGCCTCCCATGAGCGCTTGTTTTAGAGTCTTCAACCTGACTTTCCTCCTGCTTATTCCTCTTGCAGCTGAATGGAGGTGTGCTGTCTATCCACATCACTCCCCAGATAGTGCTTGACTCTTTGTCCATTAACCCTGAATGTCTTCCTTTCCTTTTCTTCTTCCAATTCAATAGCCCAAATGGGAAGACCTTGCTTATGCGAAAGGGACCAGACTAACGTGATTTCAACTTCCCAGGAAACAAGGTCAGCCTAGAGTTGTACAGTAGTACTCTCTGTCCCACTTCGAAGTTCCTGGGTTGTATCTTCTTGTCATGCCATTGGTTTGCTTTCTCCTTGTATAGTTTGGCATTTTCATAAACCTAACCATGAAATTCATCCAGCTCATTTAGCTGCAGCATCCTTTTATCACCCGCAGCTTCCAGGTTCCAATTTAGCTTCTTCACTGCCCAATATGTTCGATGTTCTAACTCTACTGGTAGATGACATGCCTTCCCGAATACCAACCTGTAAGGTGACATGCCCAGAGGTGTCTTATAAGCTGTTCTATATGCCCAAAGTGCATCATCCAACCTTGAGGACCAATCCTTCCTCGTGGGGCCTACTGTTTTTTCCAAGATTCTCTTGATCTCTCTGTTGGAGACTTCAGCCTGCCCACTCGTTTGTGGGTGATAGGGGGTTGCCACCTTGTGTCTGACTCCATATTTGGCAAGTAGTGCCTTGAACTGCCAATTGCAGAAGTGGGTCCCTCCATCGCTGATGATGGCTCTGGGGGTTCCAAACCTTGTAAAGATGTTTCTCTTCAGAAATCTGGTCACGACTCTGGCTTCATTAATCTGGGATGCACTGGCTTCCACCCACTTTGAGACATAGTCTACAGCTACAAGGATGTATTGATTGCCGAAACTTGAGGGAAATGGTCCCATGAAATCTATTCCCCAGACATCAAATAATTCCACCTCTAAGATGTTGTTTAGTGGCATTTCATGTCTGCGAGATATGTTTCCTGTCCTCTGACACTGGTCACATTGCTTTGCAAAGGAGTGGGAGTCCTTGAATAGGGAGGGCCAATAGAACCCTGCCTGCAACACCTTGTTTGCAATTCTAACTCCTCCAAAATGACCTCCATAAGGGGAAGCATGGCATTGCTGCAAGATTTGCTCCATCTCTTCACTGGGTATGCACCTCAGTATCATCTGATCAGCACATTGCTTGTAAAGATATGGTTCATCCCAGTAGTATGAGTTTACTTCATGCAGAAATTTTTTCTTCTGCTACCACGTCAGGTCTAGTGGGAGCATTCTACTCACAAGGTAATTTACATAATCAGCATACCATGGCACATCATCTTGAGACAGGAGATAGAGTTGCTCATCTGGGAATCTTTCATTAATGTCACCTGCTCCGAAGCTGTGCCCTTCCAACCTAGAGAGATGGTCTACCACTTGATTTTCAGTTCCCTTCCTGTCTCTGATCTCAAGATCAAATTCTTGAAGCAAAAGCACCCACCGAATGAGCCTGGGTTTAGAATCCTTTTTCCTAACCAAGTGTTTGATGGCAGAGTGGTCTGTGTGCACTATCACCTTTGCTCCTACCAGATATGCTCTGAATTTCTCAAAGGCAAACATTACTGCAAGCAATTCCTTCTCTGTCACAGTGTAGTTCAGCTGGGCACCTTGCAGCATTTTGCTGGCATAGTAAATAGAATGAAACAGCTTGTTTCTGCACTGCCCAAGGACAGCTCCCAATGCTGTTTCACTAGCATCACACATCAGCTCAAATGGGGAGGTCCAGTCTGGTGCCACGATAACTGGGGCTGTACTCAACTTCTGTTTGAGATCGCAGAATGCTGTCATGCAACTTTCATCAAAACAAAAAGTTTTATCATTTTCTAGCAAACTGCATAAAGGTTTGGCAACCTTAGAGAAGTCCTTGATGAACCTCCTATAAAATCCTGCATGTCCCAGGAAGCTTCGAATGCCCTTGACTGAGGTGGGAGGAGGCAGTTTCTCAATAATTTCCACCTTGGCCTTGTCAACCTCAAGTCCTCTCTGAGATACCTTATGCCCCAGCATAATCCCTTCCTTTACCATAAATTGGCACTTCTCCCAATTCAACACCAAGTTTGTTTCCTCACACCTTTGCAAGACTTTAGCAAGGTTTCCCAAGCATAGGTCAAATGAGTCCCCAAAGAATGAGAAATCATCCATGAAGATTTTCACAAACTACTCAGCCATTTCTGTGAATATTGCCATCATGCATCGCTGGAATGTTGCTGGAGCATTGCACAGCCCAAATGGCATCCTTCGAAATGCAAAGGTACCATAAGGACATGTGAATGTGGTCTTATGCTGGTCTTCTGGTGCTATAGAAATCTGGTTGTACCCTGAGTAGCCATCCAGGAAACAATAGTATTTCCTTCCAGCAAGTCTATCTAACATTTGATCAATGAATGGAAGAGGGAAGTGGTCCTTTCTAGTGCTTTTGTTCAGCTTCCTCTAGTCCATGCAAATCCTCCAGCCGGTTATAACCTTAGTAGGGATGAGCTCATTGCTATCGGTTTGCACCACAGTCATACCCCCTTTCTTGGGAACACATTGGATCGAACTCACCCCAGAGCTATCTGATATGGGGTAAATGATTCCAGCATCCAGCCATTTGATAATTTCCTTTTTAACTACCTCCTTCATTATTGGGTTGAGCCTTCGCTGTGGTTCTATGGACCCTTTTTTATTGCTTTCCAAGAGGATCTTATACATGTAAAATGAGGGGCTGATTCCCTTAATGTCAGCAAGTGTCCAGCCAATGGCCCTTCTAAATTTCTTCAGTGTCAGAACCAATTTCTCCTCTTGTTCCTCTGTCAAAAGTGCTGAGATAACCACAGGAAGAGTGGCTGTTTCTCCTAAATATGCATACTTAAGGTGTGCTGGCAGAGGCTTCATCTCCAAAGCTGGTGGATCTTCCACTGATGCTTTCCACAGCCTTGAATCTGGCGTGGTCTCATATAATGGATCCTTTATTGGCTCCTGCTTCCTAAAGCCTTGTCTGACATCAATCCAGGCCCATTCCTTCTCATCTTCTCCTTTGGAATCTGAGTGGTCTGTCCATGCTGCTGGTGGTGGCTCCTTGCAGCATTTTTCCAATTGTTCTGATGCTAATGTGTCTATCATAGACACCACTGCACATTATTCTTCTTCACTGGCAAACCTCATGGTCTAGAGCACATTGAATGTAACCTGCTCGTCCTGGACTCTCATGGTTAATTCACCCTTCTGAACATCAATCAATGTCTGGCCAGTTGCTAGGAATGGATTGCCCAATATAATTGGTACCTCTGTATCAGCTTCATAGTCCAGAATTATGAAGTCTACTGGGAAGATGAACTTATCCACCTTAACCAGGATATCCTCTATTTTTTCCTCTGGATGGGCAATGGATATGTCTGCCAATTGCAGTGTGACTGTGGTAGGTTAAGCTTCTCCAATTTCTAGCTTTTTAAAGATGGCCATTAGCATAAGGTTGATGCTTGCTCCCAAATCACAAAGTGCCTTGCCAAAATACTGGTTCCCGATTGAACAAGGTATGGTGAAACTGTCTGGATCCTTAAGTTTGGGTGGCAACTTATTTTGTAGCACAGCACTGCATTCTCTTGTGAGAACAACAATCTCAAACTCACCAAATCTCCTCTTCTTGGTCAGGATGTCCTTCATGAATTTCACATAATTCGGCATTTGCTCCAGTGCTTCCACCAGAGGAATGTTGATTTGTAGCTGTTTCAGGACATCTAGGAACCTTCTAAATTGCTGGTCATTCTGCTGCTTCTAAAATCTCTGAGGGAAAGGGGGAGGTAGCTTGGTTTGCTGCATGCCCAGCTGCGGCAAAGTTGCCGACTTTTGCTGTGGCATGGCTGTAGCATTTTCTCCAGAGATGGTGTCCTCCTTGCTTACCTTCTCATCTTGCTTCTTCTTGTCTTTTTTGTTCTCCAGGGGTACAGTGGAGTCTGTCTGGTCTTGCCCTCTTGCTTTTGAGGCTTCCACCATCTTCCCACTCCTCAGGGCTATAGCCTTGCAATGCTCTTTCCCTTCTCTCCTAGGGACTTCAGTATTACTAGGAAGTGTCCCTGGGGGTCTGCTTTTTAGTTCATTGGCAAGCTGCCCCACTTGAGTTTCCAGATTCCACAATGAGGCTGCTTGACTCTGGATTGGAGCATCATTCCTTGCCATATATTCCTTCAGCAGGGATTCTAATGAAGTGTGGGCTTCTTGAGGCTGTTGTCTTTGCTGCTGGAAGCCTGATGGACCCTATGGTCTTTATGGGGCAGAGTTACTCCCTTGTCCTGTACCATAGTTACTCCAGGAGAAATTGGGGTGTTGCCTCCATCTTGGGTTATATGTGTTGGAGTAAGGGTTGTTATTGCGATTCATATTACCCACGAAACACACTGATTCTGGGTTTGAGGGACAAGCTTCAAATAGATGAGGTCCATTGCATAGTACACAAGATGGTCCAGTTTCCTGGACTGCATTGGCTACTTGAGGGCGGGCAATTTGCTGGCTCTTCAAGACATTAACTAGTGAAGCTAGCTGGGCTGTGAGAGAAGTCACTTCACTCACTTCGTGCATGCCTGCTGCTTTCTTTCCAGTTGAAACTCTGTCCATTGGCCATTGATAGTTTTTACTGGCCATTCTTTCAAGCAACTCATATGCTTAATTATACGTCTTGGACAAGAGTGCCCCATTAGCTGCTGCATCCACTATGGTACGGGTTTGGGCATTGAGGCCATTGTAAAAGGTCTCCATCTGAATCCAGTAAGGAATTCCATGATGGGGGCATCTCCGTAATAGCTCTTTATACCACTCCCAAGTCTCATACAAAGATTCACCTTCTAATTACTGGAAAGAGGTGATGTCATTTCTCAATCTGGCATTCTTGGTGGGCGGCAAGTATTTTAACAGAAATTTTTTTGCCAAATCACTCCAGTTAGCGATAGAGTCAGGTGGCAGAGAGTTCAACCATGCTCTTGCTCGGTCTCTTAATGAATAAGGGAATAGCTTTAGCCTGAGCACTTCTTCTATTACCCCATTCATTTTGAAAGCATCCGTGACTTCCATAAACACTCTTAAGTGAAGGTGAGGGTCCTCAATGGGCATGCCACTGAATTGCCCTGCAGTTTGCAGCATCTGGAACATTACTGGTTTGAGCTCAAAATGTAGAGCCTCGATCGCTGGTCTCACAATGCTCGGGTTCAACCCATTCAGGTTTGGTTGAACATAAGCATTTAAGACCCTATCTCTATCGTCCATGTTGTCTGCTCCATTCTGATTAGCCATCTCTACCTGCTACTGGTGTGTTAATTGTCCTCTTCTTCTTCTCTAAAGCGTTCTTTCTATCTCTGGATCTAAAGGCAGAAGTTCTCTGTCAGCCCTGCTCATGCACTGCGTTACCTGCTTAACAAGACACCAGAGTAAAAGGAAATACAACAAAGTAATACTTCACACAGTTGGGTATCTAAAGACAATTTTTAAGTTGACACTCCCCGGCAACGGCGCCAAAAACTTGGTGGTGTGTGATTCATGCAAGATGAATACAATGTCAGGACGTAAGTGCACGTGTCGTGACCAAGTAATAAAGTGATGAGTGAGTATCGTCCCACAAGGAGTGAACTAAAATTGTTTAGAGACTCTTGCTATATGAATGCTATAACAACGTTAAGATGTTTCACAAAATTGGAATAGAAGTGGGTTGACTGACTTTAACTATAACTAAAATAAAGAGTAATAGGAAATAGAAGAGGAAACTATATTGGGAGAACTAGGGTTGCTCAGGGTTGTCATGGACTATAGCACTCATATATGCTCTAGGCTTTGCTGCAGCAATTGTTCTGAGTGCCAAATTCAGTCCTGAATGGAGTCTTCCCAGACTGCTATTTCTTACAATTCCAAGGTTCAGACTCGCATTCCTGCATCAGTCCTCACCTCCAAATTGTACATGAAGTTCATTATGGGACTAATGGGGTACCCGTATATCCCTACATGAGGTAACCCCTTACATTCAACTTTTTCCCAGCCTCCATTACCCTTCCAGGTGAATGGTGGCCTTGGTTTTCTTCCTCCAAACTTCTGTTATTAAGGAAAGAAAAACTAACAGGAAACATAATTGAATGGTGAACAACAACTGTAACAAAATGGATTAACAATAAAAATGTGCTCAGTTCATTACAACCCTTGTGCAACCTCAGCTGGAAACTAGCCAAGCCTCATGGGTACACTGATTACAAAGTGCAATTCTTCCTTTTTTGATAAAACAGTAAAAATAACAACAGAGATCAAAATTATTTTCTAAAATAGCGCTTTATCCCTTCATGCTGCACCTCCCGGTGTCAGCAGCACTCTAGGCTATGGCGTTCTTTTCTTCCAATTCTCTCGTCTTCCTCCCGTCTCTCCGCGCTCTCCTATAGCTACTTTATGGCCTTTTATAGGCAGCCTTTGTGGTCCCAGTAAAATGCCCTGGGTTGCTGACATTCCTTCTGCTCTGCAGCCAGTGCCCTTGTTGTGCAGCTTTTTCCACTCCACTTTCAGTAGTGGAGGCAGTCTTGTACCAGCAGCTTGTAGTGTCCCTGCTGCTGTCCCCTGCTCAATGGTGGTGCTCCTACTGCGCAGCTCTGCCACCTGCACCATATCAAATAGTATCAGCGTATTGCAGGAAAGAGGGAGCAGCTTACCCACTATCACCCATGGTTTTGCTATCATTGCTACATATGCTTACTGAAATGCTGCAGCAATGAGGTAGCTAACGTTATATCTAGAAGAATCATCCCATTTAATTAAATCAGGGGGTAAGAGTGCTTAAAATACCAGGAAAATTCAGTAAACAAACATGGACAGCACATAAAAACTATAATGAAATGCAGTTATCATAATGCCATGATTATCCAAAACGAATCCTTCTTAGAAATAGGAGAGAAGATATTGTGATAATCAATTCCTTCTTGCTAAGTAAATCATTTGGCTACTAGTCTTGCTTTATATCTTTCAATATTACCTAAAGAGTCTCTTTTGATTTTAAAAATCCACTTACAGCCAATAGCCTTTCCTCTTTTGGGCAATTCAACAAGATTTCATACTTGATTGTTAGCCATTGAATTCATTACATCCTTCATGGAATCAAACCATAATGTAGATTTATTTCCACTCATAGCATGTGAAAACATGACAAGGTCATCTTCAACACCAATGTCTATGTTAAATTCTTGTAGGTACACAACATAATCTGAAGAAATTGTAGATTTTTTGACTCTTGAAGATCTTCTTAATGTTACATCAACATCCTTAGTTTGAGAATCATTAGTAACTGAATCTTCAATCATGTCCTCTTAATGAAATTGTTCTTCAAATATTGGTTGTTCTTGAGTAATTGAATCCTGATGATTATCGTGAAAAACAACCAATCGATTCGAAGATGAGGGAATAGATTCAACTCTATTACGTTCCTCAAAAACTAATTTTCAAGGAGATTAGGTCATATAAAGAATACATGTCTCAAATCCAAGCATTAGCTTGAAAGAAAGACTAATCTCATCTCTATAGTGTGTTTTGTATCTAATATGGTTCATATTTCATATAACACTTGGTGGATTGATTTTGGTTCTACAATTCATATTGCCAATACCATGTAAAGCTCCTTAAACCATAAGAAATCTTGTTTCAATTTTAAGGTCATTGATAATACCTTACATTTGTATAAAGACAATGTTCTTGTTAGTAATGGTATTATGGATGATGAGTTGTTTAAACTTCATTTGAATTATACCTTTGATTGTAGCCTTACAACTATGCATGGTAATAATATTAGCATTAAGTGTAGTATTATAAATGAAAAATCTTCTATATTGTGGCATAAAAGATTATGTCATATCTCTATTGATAGAATCAAGAGATTTGTAAATAATGGAGTCCTTGAGGCTCTTGACTTTACTGATTTTTAAAATTGCATTAAAGGAAAGCAAACTAATAAGTCTAAGAAAGGTGTTAGGAGGAGTTCTGATGTATTAGAGATTATATATACTGATATTTTAAGACTTTATGATATGTGCTTTAATGGTCAGAAATATTTCATTACCATTATTGATGACTATTCACAATATACGTATCTTTACTTGTTTTATGATAAGAGTAAGTAAAGTATCATCTATATATAGGACCAGAAAAATTATTTTACTCCCATTGACTTTATGATATATACATTGATCCATAATATTCTCTATAAAATTAAATTAAGAAATACTACAAGAAAAAATACTTTTAGTGACGACTTTTTAGTGGTGACTTGAAAAAGTCGTCACTAAAAACACCTTTTACTGGAGACTATATTAAGTTGTCACTAAAAAGTCATTTTCAATGGTGATTGTGTAAATTTTCCATTGAAAGTGTCAATACTTTAAGTGGAAACATGGTTGGGTCACCATTGAATATCCCATTCAGTGGTGAATTTGTTGAGTCGCCACTAAAAGTTAAAAATGATGAAAATTTATATGTTTTGTAGTAGTGTTTTGGAAAAAAACTTTCAGTGGCGACCTAATAGGTCACCTTTGAAAGGGTGCCTTCAATGGCAACTATGGTGGGTTGCCATTGAAAGGGGTAAAAAAAATTCACCATAGGATTTTTCTCTTTCCCTCACATTTCCCCTAAAACCCATTCACTTTCATCAAATTTTGTACTCTCTCTCTCTCTTAATATGAAATCTTCGGTTCCTTTTCACCACCATATTTGCGACGGAGTTAAAGTCTTCAAGGAGGATTAGGTTTGACTTGATGACTGTGATTTCTACCAGTGCATTCTTTCCACCATACTAGGTTTTCAAGTTCCTTCTTTCCACCTTAAACTAGTTCTTTAGCAATAATGTTGTTGGTAAACTTCTTTTCATATATGGTGCTTGCTTTGGAATTGATGAGGTAATAGATTTCTCTTCATTTAGTTGGTTTGAAGGGTTTATGCGAGATTGTGGATCTCTAGATGTTATTAGGCGTACTTTTATTTGAAATTTTGTTTTTGTTGTATGGAAATATTAACTCCAAAAGCTTGTCGGGTATATTTGATGCAGTAGACCACCTGGTCAATAATGTGTCTATAGGCACTTCCATCTTGATTGAAGAAGGAAGCGATATTACCAACTTGAGACCCATAATGGTAGGCTTCGTCATGGAAGTAGCTTATTTAGTCTTTAGTTGATAAACTCTTCTCATTACAATATATTATTTATGAGCCATCTTAATGTATCTTGAAATTTTATTTTTTTAAATGTAAAAGTTTATGGCCATTGTGTATTTCAAATAATAATCAACTCTAAAGTAAATGACCTTTTTTCTCTTCAATTTCCTATGTAACAAAAATTTTACTCTGGTTTTTCTTATCTCCTTATGCTTGCTGAGGGTTTCCTTCTCTGTTCTTCCTTGATGTTTGTTGAATACTATTTTTTGTGTGACTAAGAAAACAACTTTTAGGGTTCAGTCTACATAACTCGTTTTACGTTACCACATCCCATAAACAATAAACGCAAAATTGTAGCCATGTCATCTACTGATTCTTGGATGCCCACACACATGAAGGAATGTTTATAAGGTAAGCCATACATAATGTATATTTATTCTTTTACCATTCATCTCTTTGTTTCTAAGGGTTTGATGTTGACCGAGCACGTTTTTCAGGCATGAAAAGATGCGTTAGTGAACTCGTAAGAGACATTGAGTTAAATAGTAACAATCATAGAATTGCAAGTGGTATTGATTGATGATTAATTATAATATCCAGTCACTTGGTGAGAAATGGAAAGGCAAGTGGGATGCAAGTGGTAACAATCATAGAAGTGAAATTCTTGTTTGCTAAAGTAAAGTTAATATTTGATGTTTCTTAATGATTGGATTTGAGAAAATGATTGCTTGCCATCCACTAACTGATATGAAAATGCATAGGCTAAAATTGTTGCTAATATGATAGAACAATTCACTTTTAGCATATATTGATTCATACATCCCTTTTGGGCTTATGCTTTTTATCTTTTTCCCAAAAAATAAACCTGGTAAAGTGGGAATCTCAAGTAATAGTTAAAATGAATAGTAGCTTGGGAATTAAACTCAATAATATATTTTTTTGGGATGTCAGAGAGCTTTGCTAATGCTATGTGATTCCCTTATGTGGTTTTGTCCCATCATATCAATTTGGATGTGGTTATGCCCCATATTGTGCTTCTTCCTCTATTGTTTATCTTCAAATTATACTTGTTGCAATAAACATGTATGTCGCTTCTTTGGATGAAAAATGTGGCTTTGGAAATTTTGTAAAACAAGGTGGCTGTGGTTCTTATTTTCCATTCTACTTCACTAGAGATACTAAAATGTAAACTTATAAATCTATTGGTTATGGAAAGATAGTTTAGAACTAATGCATGGACTTACTTTTTGGTATATTGAAGCACTTTAAGCATTATTTTGGTTCCTTTCCATAGTTAGAAATTGGGTTGGTTATGCAATTTATTATAGTTAAGATAAAATGTCATAGTTAGAAACCACTAAATACTAGAAGGCAAGTTTTATGCAATTCATGTTAAGCAATATTATGCAGATACTGTGTTTTTGGATTATACAACAATAACCATCACATTGCTGAAGGTGAGCATTTTTTCTGAGGTGAAAGGTGAAATTATCTATCCAATATGGAAAACTTGCTTTGAGAGTGTAGTAAGCTCTTTGTGAATCTATAATAGATCTATTATTATGTCAACATTATGTATTAAGGAGATGATAATTTCATAAATCAAGTTTTATAGGTCATTTAACATGAAAACATTAATTATGAATTTTATCTCTACAGAAATACTTGTTTTCAATTGGATGGAAAGGTGTATGTGTAACTAATTGTAGCTGTTGTCTATAATTACTAATCGCAGCTCATTTTCTTTTGAATGTGATAAAGATAATTTGAACTCCACTTGTAACAAAATGTAAGACCATGATGGCAGATTCTTAATTTATGTATGTGCATCAAAAGAAAAACAATCACATGTCAACCATTATTTTGTTGGTCAAGACATTCACAATGAACCAGTATGTGCATTGTACAAGCTTTGAATATGTAAATCATTAGTTGTTTATATGGAAATTCAAAGTTGACATTATAGGATTGGGTTGATGTTCTTTCTAGTTAATCCTTAGTATTTAAGAAATAAGCATTCCATTAGAAAAAAGAGAGAGGCATAAAGATGGAAAATAAAAAAAAAATGCTATTGGTTTGTATACTCTATGTATTTGTTTGTGTGGCATAACATTATTAAAATCATATGTTGCCTTACTTTGATACTCAACTATATTTTATTTCAAGTTTACTCCTTAGCTAATTGAAATAAGATTTGAAGAAGATGCAACTACTAATTTTGGGAAAGAAAAGGCTCACAAATTCACACTAGAGTTTGCTAGTGCTGAGATGACTAATATGTTATTTACAGAGAAAGAAATACTTGTGGCACACTTATTATTGTTGTCTCAAACTTCTCTTGTTTAATGGTTTAGTTGTATTATGGTGTATTTTCATTGTGTTAGAATTAACTATATTTATTTATATCTGGTTACTCATCTTTTTTCAAAATGTAATTAATATTACATTGAATATTTGTATTTAAAATAATTGTAGATGAATATGAGTTTAAATAATGACAATATTTTTTATTATGATTTTAGCAAGATAATTAATTTTTTAATTACATTTTTTTTATATTTTTAGTAATATTTACTACTTTTATTAATAAAGAAATTAATAAAATGAAAAAATTACACCTTAAACTTTTAGTGGCGACCATGGAAAATCATAACTGCAAGTGGTAAATATAATATAATTTAAGGTTTTGGTGATGACATGTTAAAGTTGCCACTGAAATTGGACATTTAGTGTCGCCACTATAAATAGACTTTTGGTGGCGACTCTAAAAAATCACTACTAAAAACATTCAGTGATGGAGTTATTGCTAGCGACATGGTGGCGACAAAAAGTTACCCCCAAAAGTCTTTAGGGGTGACTTTAGTCGCCGCCAAAAGTATGTTTTCTTATAATGAAATAACATTATGAAATTTTAAATACCACTGACAGGAGGCTTGTTTCAATCCATATATAGATTTCTTAAACTTACAAACTAAGTGATTATTTCATTTTGAAATGAAACCTTCTGGTTGTTTCATGTAAACATATTCCTCTATATCTCCAATGAAAAATGTCGTTTTCATATCCATTTGATGTAGCTCCATATCAAAATGAGTTACTAATGCCATGATGATCTAAAATGAATCTTTCTTAAAAGAGGAGAGAGGATATCGTGATGATCAATTCCTTTTTGTTGAGTGAATCTTTTGACTACAAGTCTTTGCCTTATATCTTTTAATATTGCCTAAAGAGTATATTTTGGTTTTGAAACCTATTTACAACTAATGGCCTTTCCCTTTTTAGACAATTCAACAAGATCCCATACTTGATTATTAGCCATTTAATTCATCTCATCCTTTATGACATCATACCATAATATAGATTTATTTTCACTCATAGTCTATGAAAATATGACAAGGTCATCTTCAACACCAATGTTCATGTCAAATTCTTGTAGGTACACGACATAATCTGAAGAAATTATAGGTTTCTTGACTGTTGAAGATCTTATTAATGTTACATAAACATCCTCAGTTTGAGAATCTTGAGTAACTGAATATTCAAGCATGTTCTCCTGATGAAATTATTCTTCAAACATTGGTTGTTCTTGAGTAATTGAATCCTAATTATTATAATAAAAAAACAACCAATCGATTCAAAAATGTGGGAATAGATTCAACTATATTATGTTCCTCAAAGACTAAGCTTCAAAGATGACCATTCCCACTAATCTCATCATTCTCAAGGAACTGTGCATTTTTATATTCCACAATTTTTGTTGTACGAGATTGACAGTAAAATCTATATCCCTTAGACTTTTTTACATAGCCAATGAAATATCTACTAATTGTTTTTAAGTCTAACTTTGTCTTATGTGGATCATAAACCCTAACTTTAATTGAGCATTCCTGAACATATACATGTCTAAAACTTGGTTTCCAATGTTTCCATAACTTAAATGGCATTTTCTAAATTGCCTTAGTTGGAACTCTATTTAGTACATATTCTGCAGCTGTTAAGGTTTCACTCTACAAAGACAATAGGATATTAGAGTTACTAATCATACTTCTTACCATGTCCATCAATATTCGGTTCCTCTTTTCAACAACACCATTTTGTGATGGTGAGCTAGGCATTGTGTATTGTGTGACAATTCCTTCTTCCTCAAGGAACCTTGTAAATGGACTTGGTAACTGGTGTGTAATGTCGTAGGTACACCCAAATTGATACTTTACCTCTCAACTAACCTGTAGTAGTAGGAGTCGGGGTCGATCTCACAGAGACTGATATTACCTTATGTGATTGAGAAAAGAGAGGATTAATAAGTGCAAATAATAAAGCAAATAAAAAAAGTAATTAATGATAAAGGCGTTGATTTCGGTTGATATCCACTGTCAAAGAATTGCATTGATCATTGACAACATAATCAATCTGTAATTGAATATCTATCATTAGGCTTCTAACCCTATTCCTCCTTAAGTCTAGTAAATTAATGAAAATCACACCAATTAAACCCTAATTAACAAAAAATCCTTTAACACATCGGTAAAGCATAACTCATTAATTGCATAAAGAACTAGAGAAACTGACAGAGCTAAACAAATATAAATGCATTAGCTATATCTAATTTAATTAATTATTCATCATAGGGTTAATGATTTATAATCCAAAATCTTTAAACCTATTTGATTCATGAATATAGTAATGAAAACTTTGTTCAAAACCTAATTCAACAGTAGATTAAGACATACAATATGCCAGTAGGCCTCCTAGTAATCATATAAATAATTATTGAGAAAAGAAGAGTAGATGAATAATCAATACTCAATTAAGATTGAAATAATAAAATAAAATTCAAATCTCACAATGCATGACGATCCCTTGAGGTTTCAATCTTCCTCTACCAACTTAAAATAAATCAGCCCTACAGGGCTATAAGAAAATATAAATAAGAATTAAAGAAGGTCATTCAGAGATTGATTGATTAAATTCATGTCCTTTGATGCTTGCTTTCTCTCTCTTTTATAGATTGACTGTTCCCCAATTAGGTAGGGTTGTTTCCTCGTCAAATCTCAGCCTGTCGGGCTTCATTTGGAGTTTAAAAACCTTATAATTCGTAATCTCAGCATTCTGGTGTAAAGGCGAGAGCCACGATGCTTCGAAAATTGACTAATGGGTCACCATAGCACTTGAGCTAGCGATGGGGCACTCTGATTTTGATGCTTGAGCGCCACGGCAACAAGGCTCAGGCATCATGGCCCCCGATGCTTCTGGGTAGACAACACCGTGGCGCGTTAGGGAGTGCCACGACCCTCTAAATCTGCAATGATGCAGCACCGCGGCGCCTAGACAATCCCAAAATTTTTTGAAGTTCTAATCACAAAAGTTGTATCGCTATGTCTCTTCTTTCTATAGCCACTGGAATCACCTTAATAAGATGTAAATTGAAGGAGATATGGCAAAATTAGTGACCAAAGGTCAGGATTCATCCTGCTGCACTGTGATTCTGATTTACAAGCTCTGTAGTAGTATGAAATCTCCCGAATTCGACAAAGTGTTCAACATAAAAGTTGTAGATAATTGTTTTATTTGTTCACAGCCACTTGAATCACTTTGATTGGAGTTCATATGTGGGATATATGTTCTAAACAATTCTGAAAGGTCTGGAATCACTACAATTCAGCATTTTTTCATGAATTTCTTATATTTTTCCTTCTCTTTTCTTCTTCCTTTGTTCCTACAACACAAAACACAAAACTAAGATAATTCCTAATCATATTTTACTTAAATCAAATAAAAATTAAGTTTAAAGGTATTAATATCATGCTTAATTAAGATCACATTAAATACCCCCACACTCAACCTTTTGCTTATCCTTAAGTAAAATAATCGCTAATGACGAAAAAAAATCAATATATGTAGTGAGTGTTAAGCTTACCAAACGTTTGCTTCATAACATGAAAATATACTCAAGAAAAATTTTGAAAGGTCATAATCATGCACAAGATGAACACAAATGCAATCCATTATTTTATTCTTCTAAATCCCTAGTGTGTGTGTGTTCTTGGGTCAATAAATTCTCTTTTACTCGGGTGAGTTTATACATCCCAAAATTTTGGTTGTAGATCTCTAATTAGTTTAGGATTTCCATATACTTATTCTTCATTCCACTCTCCACAAATATAGGTTAAAACTACCTCTAGGATCAATAGGACTTTATTTAATTTGTAATGTGGCCAATGCATAAGGTAGGATAAATGATACAAATTTAGGCTCAAGAACCTAGTACCACATGATTAAATATGATCTCTTGAGCTTTAAATTTTGGGAGATTCCCCTCCCCCCCCCCCCCCCACACTCATTTTTTTGCTTCAATTGAATTTAATCCATCATTTTCCTTGGTTCTCTAAATTTTTTTCTTTCACCCACAGCATTTGCTTTTATCCTATTTGGATTTTTCTTCTCTTTCCTTTGAATAATTCTTTTTTTTCTTTGCATAATTCTTTTCTTTTCCTTGCTCCACCCTTCTACCCTTTTGTAAATAAAACTCTACAAAACAAGTATTTTGAAAAATAATTATGGAATGAATGAATAGGATAAAAAATAAGGATGCTCATTTGTGGGTTTTTGAAGGAAAAGTTCATTAAGTTCAAAATAAAGGAACTAAAGATATTTCATTGCTTAGGTTAGAGTTGAAAGGCTCAATCTATCAAATAATGCCTAAATCATCTCCTAAATAATAGTATTAGCCTAGGATTTCGCCTTAAGCGGCATTCAAATAAGTTCTAGAATCATGTTGAGATCGTGAAATATTTTTTGAATTATATAAACCTTCTCTAAGTAAAAAATAAATTGAATGCCCAAAGTTATTGTGCAAAAATATTTTAGGATTTTAAAGTCAAAAGTAATAAATTGCAAAAAGGATAAAAGTGCATACAACCATGAATTTTCTACATTTTTCAAGAGCTAAAAAAAATTTGGATAGTCATATCATTGGCTATTGGTTGTGCCTAACATCCCAAAACATAAATTGAAACACTCACACAATCACTCAACTTGCTAAAGGCAATAAAAGTGCATTAATAGTAAAAATCAAAAAATTGATGCTCAAAATAGGGTCATAATTATTTAAACAAAAATACTTCCACCCCCACACTCAAACTTTACATTGTCCTCAATGTAAAAGAAAGTTAAGAGTAGAAAAGGATATATGAAAACATGAGTTAATTGGACTTCCCTGAATTTGTTTGGGGTGAAATGATCGTGTTGCATTACTAGACCCTAAATTTGTTTGATTTCCACTTTTTTTTCTTTTTTTAAGATTATGTTGGGTTGCCTCCCAATAAGTGCCTTTGTTTAATGTCGTTGACTCGACTCACAACTCATAATGTCATTCATGGAGGATCCTTGATGTCTACTTTAATTTGAAATTTTTTGGACTGATTCAACCCTTAAAATTCTACTGCATGACAAGCAATCACATTAGAAATAACAAGGGGTCCTGACCAAGGGAGAGATTTTTTACCTTTACGGGGTCTAACCTCTTTGATTTCTAAAAATTAATGCAATTCTACATTTTTGTTTATGCCTTTAAGGTTTTCTATTGTTTTTATAATGGCAATTCATTTTTCCTAAAGAATATGCAGCAATGCTTCTTCTTTTTTAGCACCTAGATTCTTGGCAACTATGATACGCGGTGCACCCCCAACTTTCAAGTATTTTAGGTGTTTGGGAAGAGGTGACAGATTTGATCTAGGATCCTTCAAAATAGAAGGTGCACTTGCATTAGAATTTGGTATTGAGGTAGGGGGATCCTTACTTGTTTGCTGTACTTTTGGAGCTTCCTCATTATTCTCCTGTAAGTGAACACTCAAGGCTGATTTCTCAACCTTTGTCTCTAAAGGCCCAACATCCTATACTATAGACTCTACCATATTAATAGCATAGGGAGTAAGATCTTTCTTAGCACTGCAATTTTTGAATTTCATAATTTTTCCTTCAAATTCCATTGTTAGAGTGCCACTATGAACATCTATTATGGCGTTTGATGTTTTTAGAAATGGTCTCCCTAATAAAATTGGAATGATTTGATCATCACTCTCCATATTAAGTACATAAAAATCAGCGAAAAAAATTATGTCTCTAACTTGTACTAAAATATCTTCAATCACATCCTTGGGAAGGGTATTAGATTTGTCAGCTAATTGAACTATAACACTAGTTTCTTTCAAAGGTCCTAGTGCTAAAGATGCATAAACAGAGTATGGCATGACATTAATAAATGCTCCTAGATCTAGCAAGGCATTTTCAAATGTATTGTTGCCTATAGAGCAGGGAATAGAAAACAAGCCTGGGTCCTTGCATTTTGTAGGGAGTTTTTTCTAAATAATTGCAGAAACATACTCACCTAATTTTACTTTCTCAGCTCCTTTTAACTTCTACTTCCTCTGTTGCTTGTGTAATTCCCTTAAAAAATTGGCATAGCGAGGTTCCTGAATAATTACATCTAAAAGGGGAAGATTCACCTCACACTTTCTAAAGGTATCATATAATTCAGAAGTTCTCTCATTCATCCTATTTTCCTTCAAAGTTTTAGGAAAGGGAGTTGTAGATTCATATTCAAATAAATGTGCAGGCTTACCTTTTGGATGATTACCTGTCATGGTTGCATTATTCTTTTCTTCCTCTTGCTCAGTTTGTGCATGTACCTCTTGCATTGGGATCTCAACTTCTTTATCACCTTGTAGCATGATTGCACTTACGTTTTCCCTTGGGTTTACCACAGTTTGAGAGGATAACTTACCTAAATTTTGAGCCTCTAATCTGCTAACTATGATTGCTAATTGGCCCATCTAATTTGCCAGGGTTTGAATACTAGCTCTTGTCTCTTGCTGAAATTGCTGAGTGTTATGTGTAAGAGATTTAACAATATCTTCTAAAGAAGTACGTACTTGGGAATCCTAAGATGTATTTTGTCTAGGATAATAGGCCTGTTGATTATGTTGAAAATTTTGTTCTGCATGTCTATTTTGTGCATTCCTATATATGAAATTGGGATTATCCTTCCATCCAAGATTATATGAATTAGTATAAGGATCATACATATTTGGTTGTCTAGGAAAACCTCCTACAATATTAGCTTGTTCTGTGAATTCCTCTTGAAGTGTAGGGCACATATCAGTTGGGTGTCCCTTTGCTGAACATATTCCACAGACTCTAGCATGTTATACTGGAGAATCATGCCTAATGCCAAATTGTTGGAAATTGACAGCCATGTTGGATATCAAGATTCTGGCTGCTTCAGGAGTCTTATCTACTAGTGCTCCTCCACTAGCTGCATCTATCATGCTCCTATCTCCCTACAAAAGATGTTCATAAAAATATTGAATCAGTAGCTGCTCACTAATCTGATGATGTAGGCAGCTTGCACAAAACTTTTTAAACCTCTCCCAATACTCATAAAGTGTCTCTCCATATGATTGCCTAATGCCGCATATTTCTTTTCTTATATTTGTGGCTCTAGAAGCAGAAAAATATCTCTCTAAAAAAAATTAAACATCTCATTCCAAGTAGTAATAGTGCCAAATGGTAAATAATATAGCCAATCTTTGGTTGAGTCTCTTAAGGAAAAAGGGAAAGCCCTGAGTTTAATTTATTCTTCTGTTACTCCAGGGGGCTTCATACTAGTACACACCATATGGAATTCCGTCAAGTGTTTATGTGGGTCTTCATCTGTAAGACCATGAAAATTGGGTAAGAGATGAATCAGTCCTGATTTTAAATCAAAATTAATGTTTCATCAAGGTTAGGAAAAGTAATGCATAAAGGATGATGGTCTAGATGTAGAGCTGCAAGCTCCTTTAGAGTGGGGTTTCTGGCCATGATTACTTCCTCCTTCTCCAGATGAATGTCCTCTTGAAGTTTTCTTCTATGCCTGTGAATAGATTTTCTAATATCTAGATCAAACTGTAAATCTTGAGAATTAGAAGAACGAGTCACAGGCATAAATCAAAATAAAATCACAAAAAAGGTAATAGATGTAGTTCCCGGCAATGGCGCCAAACTTTGGTGCGTACTATCGCAAGTACACCTAAATTGATATCTTACCTCTTAACTTATCTATAGTAGTAGGAATAAGGGTTGATCTCATAGAGACTAGTATTATCTTATGTAATTGAGAAAAGGGGGGATTGATAAGTACAAATAATAAAGTAAATAATGAAAAAGTAATTAAGAAAGTAATTAATTATAAAGGCGTTGATTTCGGTTAATATCCACCATCAACGAATTACATTGATCATTGACAACATAATCAATCTATAATTGAATATCTATAATTGGACTTCTAACCCTGTTCCTCCTTAAGTCTAGTAAATTGATGACAATTGCACCAATTAAACCCTAACTAACAAGCAATCCTTTAACACATCGATAAAGCATAACTCATTAATTGCATGAAGAACTAGAGAAACTGATAGAGCTAAACAAATATAAACGCATCAACTATATCTAATTTAGTTAATTATTTATCATAGGGTTAATGATTTATAATCCAAAATCTTTAAACCTATTTGCTTCACGAATATAGTAATGAAAACTTTGTTCAAAACCTAATTCAACAGTAGATTAAAACATACAATATGCCAATAGGCTTCCTAACAATCATATAAATAATTATTGAGAAAAGAAGAGCATATGAATAATCAATACTCAATTAAGATTGAAATAATAAAATCAAATTCAAATCTCACAATACATGACGATCCCTTGAGGTTTCAATTTTCCTCTACCAACTAAAAATAAATCAGTCGTGCAGGGCCATAAGAAAATTAAATAAGAATTAAAGAAGGTAATTCAGAGATTGAATGATTGAATTCATGTCCTTTGATGCTTGCTTTCTCTCTCTTTTATAGATTGGTTGATCCTTAATGAAGTAGGATTGTTTCCACGTCAAATCTTGGCCCATCAGACTTCATTTAGTGTTAAAAAACCTTAAAATTCACGATCTCAGCATTCTGGTACAACAGTGAGCGTCGCAACACGCTACTCGGGCACTGCAATGCTTTAGAAATTGACTAACAGGGCGCTGCGATGCTTGAGCTAGCATTGGGCGCTCTGGTTCTCACTCTAGGGTGCCATGGCGCCCGGTGCTTTTGGGCAGCCAACGCCACGGCGCGCTAGGGAGCGGCGCAGCTCGCCGAATCTAAAATGATACAACACCACGGTGCTTTCTTGCTAGCGCTGCAGGGCCTAGAAAATTTTAGAATTTGCCAAATTGCCAAACACAAAAGTTATAGCTCTATGTCTCTTCTTTCCACAAATGTAAATTGCAGGAGATATGCCAAAATTAGTGACCAAAGGTCAGAATTCATCTTGCTGCACTGTGATTTTGATTTACGAGCTCTGTAATAGTATGAAATCTCCAAAATTTGATAGTGTTCAACATAAAAGTTGTAGATAATTGTTTTATCTTTTCATAGCCACTTAAATCACTTTGATTGGAGTTCATATCGGGGGGATATGTTCTAAACAGTACTGAAAGGTCTGGAATAACTACAATTCAACATTTTCCATAAATTTCTTATCTTTTTCTTCTCTTTTCTTCTTCCTTTGGTCCTATAACACAAAACATAAAAGCAAGCTAATTCCTAATCATATTTTACTTAAATCAAACAAAAATTAAGTTTAAAGGTATTAATATCATGCTTAATTAAGATCACATCAGTAACTATCCCTTTTTAGTGTACCTTCCATGAAATTCATCACCTCTATCTGACCTCACGATCTTAATTTGTTTACATAATTGTTTCTCTACTTTTGCTTTATAAACCTTAAAAGCATATAGTGCTTTACTCTTATTATAAGGCAAGTATAGATACATATATCGTGAATAGTCATCAATAAAGGTAAAGAAATATTTTTGACCATTATAACACATATAATAAGGTCCTAAAATATCAGTGTGTATAATATCAATACATCAGAACTCCTCCTAAATCCTTTCTTGGACTTGTTAGTTTTCTTTTCTTTAATGCAATCTAAATAAGTACCAAAATCAGCAAAGTCAAGAATTTCAATAACTCTATCATTTACTAATTTCTTAATTTTGTTAATGGAGATATGACATAATCTCCTATACCACAACATAGAGAATGTCTCATTTATAATTCTACACTTAATGCCAATATTATTATAAAGTACAGTTGTAAATCTACAATCAAAGGTAGAATTCAAATGAATTTTAAACAATCCATCATCCATAATGTCATTACCAACTAAAACATTATATTTATACAAACATAAGGTATTATCAATCAAATTGAAACTAAAACCACAAGGTACAATTCTTGAAATTAAATAAGTTTTCTTGAAAAAGAAGGAACATAAAAGGTTCTTTCAAGATCTAATACAAAGTCAAAATCAATAACAAGTCTATAAGTTCCAACCGCCTCTACATGTGAACGCATATTGTTTCCTGAATTGATGAAACATTCACTTTTGGCCAATTTCTTATGGTTTACAAAGCCCTATATGGTATTAGCAATATGGATTGTAGAACCAGAATTAATCCACCAAGTATTATATGAAACATGAACCATATTATATTCAAAACACACTAAGGAGATGATATTACCTTTCTTTTCAAGTCAATGCTTCAATTTGGGAGAGGTTTTCTTTATATGTCCTTTTTTTCTTACAAAAGAAGCATTTGACATCGCCCTTATCAACTTGATTAAAAGACGTTTTACCATTCCCTTTCTTAGATGATTTCTTATCATAAATCATCAAATGTGCACTTTCAATCCTTTCTTAATTCAACCTCCCTTCCTCTTGTACACATATAGTCAAATGTTCATTAATTGATCATTTCTCTTTATGTGTGTTATAAGATATCTTAAAAGGTCTAAAATGAGGAGGGAGTAAGTTAAGGATGAAGTGAACAAAAAATGACCCAGAAATCTCAATCTCAATTCAATCTCCAATATGAAACTTAATAAACATCAAATTCAAGTGATTATTTCGTTCCCAAAGATTATATTATGTTTTGTCATCTTATGTGTTTGATTCCGTGGGCTTTCGTGATTCATCCACTCGAAGTCTAAATCAAGGTCCATCATCCATGCACCTAATGCAAGATAATTTTTTCTTTCCAATCAGCATAGTTATCACCATTTAGAGAAACAATATTTAAAGAATCTAATATTGGGACAAATAAAATTTGAACTACTGTAAATAAATAACAAGTTTACTACTCATACAATAAAACCAAATATGAAATATTTACCCATGTAAATAAATACAAAAAAATAGATCAATACGCCATTATAATCTTTTCTGTAGGTTTAAACTATAACACGCAAGTGATTTAATTTCTTTATTATGAGATTAGAACGTGATCTATAAATAACTATCTAGGCTTATAAGCAACTAGAATTTAAATATATCAATGTTACTATCACATCCTAATCAATCATTTAATTATAATAATTACCCTGTAAGGTTAAATTATTTTATATCCATAATTAATTATAATTATTGATGTCATTAACTTTATGTGACTAAATTTAATGTCACTTGATAATTTTGTAATTAAGAATGCAATGACTATTACTTAACTACTCAAATGTCAACTTAAGTATGACATCAAAATTATTGATTAAAATTTATGTCAATAATCAATTCTCTATTTTTAAGAAAACTAAATATATGCATATAAAATTAAGTATGTATAAAAGTCTAAATAAACTTGAAGGATTAACTAAATCAAAAAATAAATAAAAAATTTACTTTTGCAAATAAATTCGACATAATGTCAATGACCATTATAAATAAATTTATAACATAAACATAATTAAATGTGTTGATAATTGAATTGGTGAAGATATGCAACAATTTTCAAAAGGGACGTGGGTTCAAATCCCACCAAAGGGTGTGACGGTTTTTTTTAAACACACCAGCACCCCTATTGTTATTATATAATTAATGCACCAAAAGGAACATAAACTCCAATTTCATTCATCAATTTGCAAGAGTAAATAAAAATATGTAATACATGTTGATGCAAAATTTGAATAAATCACAATCATTATTTTAAGTCTATTAATTTTATATACTTCAAAAATATTCCAATTGATGAAATAAACACATAACATTCTCATACATCTTGATTTAATATATTAAGTGAATCAAAAACTAGACTAGAAGTATGGCTCTGATACCGAATGTAAGCCATATATTTGCATAAGTGCAATAAACTAAAAGCGGAAGTCTAAAGAACATATCTCTAGTCATAGTAATCAGATTTTTTAGAAACTTATTCACCATATATAAATCAAAATAGATAATATTTGTCTAATCTATCCAAGATCTTGATTCGTGTACTTGATGGAGAATCACAAGTTTTCTTGTAGACTAGAGACCCTTATATCAAAAAAATATTTTTTGAATGTTTCACTATATCCTTCTTCCTCTCAAAAAAGGGGTATTTATAATTAATGAATGGTTGTCATAACCACCATATATCTTTTCACATAGGGACATCTTTTTACATTGGGATACATTTTTATATAGAGACACATTTTCACATAGAGATATTTTTTTATATAGAGACGTATTTTTACATAGGAACACCTCTTAACATAAAGTCACATTTTTATATAGGGAGATAACTACCGTATAAAAATGGACCATATATATTTTTAATTAATATAATTAACAAAAGTCAATTGAAATTCAATAGAGAAGCTTCATAAAAAGTTTGCAAGAGACTTCGATTATATATTAGTTGTAAGTTTGAGATTATTATGTTATCTCAATGGTCAATAAAAGAAATGTTTTTTTTTCTAATTCACCCAAGTATTTTTACATTGTTTGGATATATGAATAATCTTATTTAGAATATTGAAGTTACCTCTCTCCACTAATATCTTTTTCTAAACTCAAACTTCTAACATTATATAAGCATCTTAATTGCAAACTTCAAATTTATCAACCAACTTATCCATAATCCCTTTAAGAGCATTATTACCCATGTCACTTGTTCAAAAGAAAATTGAAAATTACTATCTAGAATCCCTTAAAGTAAGCCGCAACTGTCATTTTAGTGTCACCCTCAAGGGATTCAGTGATGAATTTTTCCATCACAGAATCCCTTTACGGTGGCAATCTTAGAAGGTCGTCGCTGAAAATCAATCAAAACAAGGATTTAGAAACGATAAAAGTCATTACTGAATTTTTTGTATTACTTTTTTTTAATGTATATTTACATTTGCACTAAAAATAAACACTTACATTATGGAAAAAAAATGAGAACCAAAGAAATTAATAAAATGATATATATTATTATAATTTCAAATATAAAAAATGATTATTGATAACCATTATCATATGTAAGTTACTAGAAAATAATATACATAATAGAGTATCAACAAATTAAAAACAATCAACTTGATAGTTTTCTTAGAGATGAGGGTATTGTATTAATTGTAGAATTTGGTGTAGCACTATCCATTAGACTTATTGAAATATGTCCCTATTTATAACACATAATAATGAATTAATACATCGCTCAATAAGTAACACAAAGTAAAAGCCAATTAAATTATTATTATCATGATTATATATGAAGTTCAATAATTTCTAACTATCAAAAAGCAACCAAAGTAAAAAAAAATCATATATGTTGATCCCATATATATAAAGGCTATTCAACTTATATTCACAATTTTTGAACCTCCGAAAGAAAGATAATAAATGACAAATCATGAAAGAACGACATTACACATGCAACAACACAATAATTAAAAATAGAATGCACTATATTAAAACCAGCCATATGCAAGGCAACCCAATGAAGGGTAAAGAATTTTGGTCCAAACAGAATGCATATTCCTAAAGAAAGTCTTAAAAAAAACCATTGTAAAATTAACTCAATAGAGCTGTGCTTAATTAGATGATGCATGGTTATTCTTAAAATGATTGTAAACACAACATGGGAAGCAAGTTCCCATTGTAATAAAACACAAACTATAAATTTAAATACTAATTTGTTTGTTTAGTTTTACTATTTTACATACCAAAAGGCACTGATCAAATTTCAAACGCCGTTTTAAATGAATCTAATATGCTAACAATGTAACATCTCCATATATATATATATATATATATATATATATATATATATATATATATATATATATATATATATATATATATATATATATATATATATATATTAAAATCTCATGTAGTCATTACCTTTATTTAACTCATAATAACATTCAATTAATTTAACAAAGCATAATTAAGGTTTACACATCATTAATTAACAACATCTGTACACAAATCCAACACATATATGTCTACATCTTATTCATCCATATTGACCAATTCCAGGGATACGGGTGCAGGTGGTTGCACCTTCACTGGTATCTTAGCCAACTCGACCACAAACAACTTATTAATTTCTGGTATCTGCCCAACATAGAGTAACTCGATCCAACGTACATTAAGAGCTAGAGTCAAAGAAAAATCTGTAAAACTAGTTTTCTGAACATGATATGGAAATATAGTGAGAATTAAATCCCAGTAGGTTCAACAATAAATCACAATTATCATCAATATAGATCATCATGTCATGTTCATCTGTATAAACTACAGCAAATATCTTAAGTCACATGAATGCACTTTATCTATGAACATGAAAATCGTACAGCAATGACCTGTATGGCGTGAATAACTATTTTCAAATTACCATATGATGGCTATCAACTTATTTTCATATCAAACTACCCTGGTCAGGGTGAGTACTTTCTACACGCCGGTACGAAATTTTTTCCATTCGACATGGCACACTTTTTCTTTCTTTTCTCATTAACATAACCATAGTTGTTGGTAAGGCGTCGTCCCCTACTGGTGCACTACATGGACCGCCATGTAATTGTGCTTATTTCTTTTGTTTTTTTTCTCATTAATAGTCAAAAATATGATTTTAATAACAAATATGTTCATTATACTTACATGCCATAATTTTTCATCAAAATATAATCATTACCAAAAATCATTGGTAATCATGACATGAATATAATAGTTTCAAATATCACTTTATAAAATATTTGCATGCCAAAATTACACACTTAATATGGTAAAGTGTCCATGCAATGGCAATGGCTATAGTATACACTAGTCATTTATTATTTTTATTTATAAGATTCTTCTTCTTTTTTAAATATTATTTTCATCTCTTCATTTTATTTATCCTTGGCCTCTAGTCACTTTCTTCCTACTTATATCATTTCAAACACATGTTCTCATAAATTTAATACGGCATTCTTCTTCCATTTGGTTTTTATTAATATCTTATAGTTAATGAGGTTCATTTAGGGTAGAAAAATATTGAAAATAAGTTTTACCAGCTTCCAACACAGCCTAAATGTATCTTATAACATGGCTTGGCCATTTCTTGTAAAATAGCCATGTTTTAGGCTTCAAAATGCCCTTTCTAGCACAGAATATAGCCTGGCCATGCCTTGGAACACGGCCATGCTCTATGTTGTGTTATTCCCTGATGCAGGTTTTCATCCTGCCTAACCTTCTCTCACTAATCAGAGCATAATGTCCTCATTTTAACTCTGCCTTAGGTGATCTTAGTGTCCATTTAAATATAAAACTATTCTTTAAAACTATTATGTTGAAAATTTTAGCGAATCTCAAGGAATCTTGGTGATATTACTCCCTCAAACTAAACGTTATTTCTTCTTAGGTAGGTTTTGGCATTTACTTACAAATCTGGCCATATCTCCTTCATATGAACTCCAAATGGAGTGATTCCAGTGGATAAATTTCTGTGAGACATATATCTATATTTTTTTATGTTACATAGTTATTTTAATTCCCTACATAATTGTCTCAAAAATTCAAACATAGAAGCTTTTCTAACAAATTCTTCCCTGGTTAACCATTTTCTGACCACTGCTTATTAATCTCACCATATCTATCTCATATGGACTTTAAATTGAGTGATTTCAGTGGCTAAAAATCTATGAGACATATATCTATATTTTTCATATTAATCATTTCTTTTAATTACTAACTGGTTCTTCCTAGAATTTGAAAATTAGAAGCTTGTCTGATTACTCTGAAATCCAGTTTCCTAACCAAAACTTTTTAAAGTTTTAGTTCATCATTTTATTATGTCATCTTCCATTTTATTCTTAATTTACATCTAATCATACTCCATCAATTTTGAACCCCAAGAATGAAGTAGAAAGATAGATTTAAGTGGAGATTAAGCTAACTTACCTTGAGTACTTAGTCCTCTAGACTTCTCCTTCCTCATTCTTCATCTCTTCTCCTCTCTTTCTCTCCTTTCCCCACTCTACCTTGTTTATGTTTTTCCTCTCCCTCACTTGGACAAAATTATAATTTTATAGGGTGGGTTTTGCTTAAATAAACTATCAAGTGGTTCACCTTTCATAACCATAGGTCTACCTTATCACAATTAGGATGCACTTGATTATTTTTTGGGAAAAAACAACTCATGTTCTTGTCTTCCTCTCCCTTAGTCAAGATATGCATAGCAAAAGGAGATTTATATTTTGAAAATAATGTTAAAATGTTCTTAAGACAAGAGACAAGGTCCCTTTAATTTAGGGATTCTTTTTCTTTTTCTTTTGTCTTAAAGAAAAATTATGAATGTAAGCGACGATTATGATAAATAGAGATAAGTATAATTGGAAATATGTTTATTTATAATATTGTTTGAGAAATTATGAAGGTAATATGATGACTTAAGTTTTGGGGCCAAAATATAATTCCTTAAAAGTTTAGGGACTAAAGTATAATTTCTTAAAAGTTTAGGGGTCAACATGTAAATAACGAAATTTGCAAAGACATCCTCCAACAATTAGCAAATTGCTAATTGGTCCTCCATTATTATTTTAAAAAAAAGAAGACAGAAGATTTTTGTAACCGGGAGAATGAATAGTGATGAATAGTATTTTCTCTCTCCTCTATTTTACTCTTTAGATCTGGAGTACTTTCAAGCATCCAATCTCAAAACTAAGGCTACCATTGGATTTAGGACAAAAAGTACTACGTAATTGGCCGAATAATGAATAGTATTTTCTCTCTCCTCTATTTTTCTCTCAAGATCTGGAGTACTTTTGAGCATCCAATCTTTAAACTAAGGGTACCATTGGATTTAGGATAAAGAGTACTACGATATTGGCTGAATAATTTTTCAAATTAGCTGTAGTATAGCCGTATATAAAAAGTAAAAAATCATAGAAAAAAGTAAGTTTTGAAACTTCTATTTAGAGACTTCAAATTGAAAATCTGATACCGTAGATAGATTCAAGAGATAGATAAATCTTAGGATATGAAATTTTTCGGCCATCAAACAACTTTTTGTGCATTGTGAACAATAAATTCGGTTGATATGAATAGTGATTCTGGCGATTAATAATATTTTCCCGACCGTGAATAGTCCCTATTAGTTGACTAGTGTTGGCCAAACTCCCGAAGATCAAATTTCGCGATTCCAGAGTCATTTTCTAGGTTTTTGGACCCTCCTGACTCACTTTTTAGGTCTATTTGATCAAAATTTAAATTGAAAAAGTATATTTTGGGGCTGTCTAACCTAGAGCCTTACCTTGTGAGTAGATAATTTTTTCTATGAACATATGTTCTTCTTGAATTTTAAATGTACAATTGATTATCTTTACAAGTTATTTATACTTTTATATGTCTCTGAAATAGATTAAATTACCTGAATTATTTATAATATGGTATATAGTTCAAGAAGAGTATGGTTTTGAAAATATATTTTTAAACTCATTGAATATGTGATTTTAAATGTATTTCTCATTATATGGTAAAGGAAATATATTGTGCATGTGGCATTGATATATAAAGCTATAAGATTGCCCTGGAAATATGCATGTATATGTGATTACCCTAATTGAGAAGTTTCTGATAGAGGAATTGTACTGAGATTGAAAATTCTGAATTTATATAGAAACCTCTGTTTTGAACAATATGACATATATGCAAATATGATTTATGTGGAGGAATCCTATTAGAAATACTATTTGCTAACAACAGGTGATGTTAGCCTGGTACACCTTGATAACTCAGCTAGTAGGGGTGGTGCTAACCTCCTGTAATGGCTAACACACGGGATATGATATTTAAAGGAGAGCGGGATGCCTCCTAGCTGAGTAAGATGCCGACTATATGATATGTGATTTGCCTTCCCTTGCTGTGTTCTTGAGAAATTGCCCATATTAGAGTCCATTCGCATGTTCTCTTGAATGGTGGTAGGACAAACCTTAACTGAGATGCTAACTATAGGCAAATCTTACACCACCAAAATATGGAAGGGCTTGAACTCTGATATGGTAGTTCTGATATGGGATCTTCCTAATGTTTTCATGTAAAATATTTTGATGCATAACAACATTTGATAAATGATCATACAGTACAATATATGGTTTTGGATATTTGAAATGCGGGTCCTATATGGATGTACTTCCGAACTATAATTTTTATGTGACAAATTTAAAAATATGAGTACATGCATATGTTGACCTAAGAGGTCATAGGAGGTATTATCTACTCACTGAGTTGTCAAACTCACTACACGATACTTACATTTTTTTCATATAAGAACAAAGTTTGGTCCTGCAGCTACGTGATCAACTAGGTGCTATACTCTGGGTGAGCCTACGTTACTTCTAAGGCTTACTTAAATTATTTTGTACTTATATTCTAAAGTATGCTTTGAACGCCATAGGTAGGATTCCTGCTTCTACTGTACTTTGATGTTTATAAACTTAGTCTGTATATTGTATATACATGGAAATACCTATCTGTAAAGGAGTGTATTATACATGTTATGAAAAATATATGTTCATAAAGTATGTATTTCACGTGCCCTAAAATTAGGGGTGTGACAAGTTGGTATCATAGTATTAGATTTTTCTGTGGCTATTAGAGCAAAAAATTCTTTAGTAGGACCTTTAGTATGGATATGAACCAGACATATTTATACTTTAAGTGCTACTGAGGGATGATATAGTATTTCAATTTCCATTCCATTCCAAGTTTGTTAAAGTTTCTAGTATAAGGCCGACTAAATATTATGGTATTTTAAAAAGGTATTTTGTTTTCTATAGCCTATTATGCCACCAAGAACTAGAACGGTTGCTAGAGAAATTGTAGATTGTACACCCTCTATAGAAGAGTCTGCACAATCTACAATTCCAGTACAAAGAAGCCATGGTAGAGGCCGACCTAGAGGAAGAGGTAGAGGCAGAGGGCATGCATGGGATACAAGAACCCCAAGACATGATGAACAAGTCTATGTATCTGATAGAGTCCTTGAGGAGATAGTAGAACCCCCTCAGGAGACCCATGATAGAACAGCTGATATGATTGTTAACATACAGAGGAGTTTAGAGATATTGGCTAGATTTATAGTAAAACAGGGCAGGAAGGATGGCCAGCCACCAGAAAATGCTCCTGAAGTGCAAAAACTAGAAAGTCCAGCTGAACAAGAGAACAAGTTTACAAGGTCAGATATTCAAGAAGACCCAGAGATATTCATTAATGCTGTGGAATGAGTTTTAAGAGCTTTGAGGTGTTCCACTAGAAGATCTGTTGAACTAGTGTCCTTTCAACTATCAGATGTGGCCTAAGTTTGGTTTAAGACTCTGGTACTAGGAAAAACAATTACTTTACCACCAATGGAGTGGGATGAATTTAAGAAAGCATTTATAAATTGTTTCCTACCAATGAGTGAAAGGGATAAGATAGCCAAGGAATTTGAAGAATTAAAACAAACACCGAACATGACAGTTTCTGAATATGACATCTGTTTTACCAGACCGTCTAGATATGCACCATATTTGGTTCCTAATGAAAAAGATAGAATTAAGAGATTTGTTTCAGGGTTGATATGTCCATTGTTTAAATGGGTGGGTCTCCAGATGAACCATTTCCCAACTTATTCAGCGACTTTGGATTGTGCAAGAATGATGGAAACACGAGAGCTAGCAGACATAGAAGGTCTAAAGAGAAGAAAAAGAGATCGGGATAGTAATATCTAGACTAGCTATAATCCTAATGTAAGAGGACCAATATTTTAAAATCCACAGCGTTTGATTCAGGCAGGGTCTAGTAGCTCCAGCCAAGCATCAGTCAATATTAATAAGCAAAGAATTATTCAAAGAGATATGAGACATACTAGTCAATAGGATTCAAAATCAATTCAACTATGTCTCACTTGTGACAAGCCTCATACTAGACAGTGTCGCAGAGAAAATAGCGTATGTTTTAAATGTGAACAAGTAGGTCATTTGATGATGAATTGTCCACAATTACAAATTTTGAGTCAAGCATCAATACATCCATTTTCACCCCCTACATAATCCTAATGTAAAAGGACCAAAATTTCAGAATCTACAGCGTTTGATTCAAGCAGGGTCTAGTAGCTCCAGCCAGGCATCAGTCAATATTAATAAACAAAGAATGATTCAAAGAGATATGAGACCCACTAGTCAATAGGTTTCAAGATCAAGTCCACTGTGTCCCATTTGCGGCTTGCCTCATATTGGACAGTGTCGTAGAAAAACTAGTGCTTGGTTTAAGTATGGAAAAGTAAGTCATTTGATGAGGAATTAACTACAATTACGATTAAGTCGAGCATCAGTACAGTCAGCTTTACCCCCAACATCTATATCAGCACGACCAAATAGAGCAGCTTCAGTTCAAGTAAGTAGTGGTGGTACTGATAGAGGATCAGGAAGTCGAGGCCAAGAACAAGCCTGAGTCTTTGCCTTGACATGGCAATATGCTCATGCCTCAAATGCAGTAATGACATGTACATTATCAATATGTTCCCATAGAGCATATATACTGTTTGATCCTAGTTCTACTCATTCTTATATATAACCATACTTTACTAAGAAATTGGGTAGAGATCCTACTAGTTTACATTGTTCTTTTATGGTTACTACTCCATTGGGAGAATTCTTACTGTTAAATGATGTGTATAAATCGTGTGAGATTTTAATAGAAGATAAGGAGACTCTTGTTGATTTGATGGTTCTAGATATAATAGACTTTGATGTGATACTAGGAATGGATTGATTGTCATCATGTTATGTTATTTTAGACTGTCACCTTAAGGTGATTAAGTTTAATAATCCTAAAGAATCTCCCTTCTTGATACAAGGAGATCATAGTGAGGTACCTAGTAATTTAATCTTTGCTCTAACAGCTCATAAGCTATTACAAAAAAGATGCAAAAGGTATTTAGCAATGGTCAAAGATGTTGATATGAAGTACACCAATGTAGAGAAAGTTCTAATGGTTAGGAAATTTTCTGATATGTTTCCTGAGAAATTGCCAGGGTTACCCCTAGAACGAGAAATTGAGTTTGGTATTGATTTATTTCCGATAACCCAACCAATGTCTATACCTCCATATAGAATGGCACCGACCGAACTTAAAGAATTGAAAAATTATTTACAAGACTTGTTAGACAAGGGATTTATTTGCCCTAGTACTTCTCCTTAGGGTGCTCTAGTCCTATTTGTGAAAAAGAAATATGTATTGCTATAGCTATGTATTGATTACAGACAGTTGAATAAGGGACAGTACAAGTATCCAATACCTCGTATAGATAATTTATTTAACTAGCTACAAGGTGCCCAATATTTTTTGAAATTTAATTTGAGATCTGAGTATCATCAATTGAGGATAAGGAAGGAGAACCTTTTGAAAAATGCTTTCAGGACTCGGTATGGGCACTATGAGTTCTTAGTAATACCATTTGGTTTAACGAATGCCTCAGCTGCATTCATAGATTTGATGAATAAAGTATTTAAACCTTTCTTGGACCAGTTTGTTATTGTTTTCATAGATGATATCCTGGTATATTCAAAGAGTTCAGAGGAGTATAAGTGACATTTAAGGATAGCTTTGCAAACCCTAAGAGAACATCAATTGTATGCTAAGTTTTCAAAGTGTGAATTTGGCTTAGTAGTGTTACTTTTTTAGGGCATGTGGTTACCAAGGATGGTATTCAAGTTGATCCTAAAAAGGTAGAAGCAGTGTAGCAATGGCCACGCCCTACCACAATTATAGAGATTCGTAGTTTTCTTGGTTTAGCATACTATTACTGTAGATTCGTTAAAGATTTTTCAATAATAGTTGCTCCTTTGACGAGGTTGACAAGGAAAGGAATAAAATTTAACTGGTCAAATGAATGCGAAAGAAGTTTCCAAAAACTCAAAAAATATTTGACTACGGCGACAGTACTGTCTATTCCTTCACCGAAGCGATATACTGTGATGCATCGAGAATTGGATTAGGTTGTGTGTTGATGCAACATGATCTAGTCATTGCATATGCATCCAAACAGATTAAGCCACATGAGCAAAATTATCCAACTCATGACTTGAAAATGGTAGCAGTAGTTTTTGCTCTCAAAATTTGGAGGCGTTATTTGTATAGTGAGACATGTGAAATCTATACAGATCATAAAAGCCTCAAATACATTTTTCAACAAAAACATCTTAATTTGAGACAAAGATTATGGATGGAATTACTTAAAGATTATGACTACACAATACTATATCATCCAGGTAAGGCCAATGTAGTGGCTGATACATTAAGTAGGAAGTCTATGAGTAGTTTGGCTTATATCACAGAGGTAAGGAGGTCGTTGGTTAAAGAAATGCATAAGTTGAAAAGTCATGGGGTAGTATTAGAAGTAAAGGAGCTTGGGATACTATTTACCCATATACAATTTCAATTGTATTTGATTGAGCAAGTGAAAAAAGCACAACAAGATGATGAATATTTATGCAAGAAAATTGAAAAAGTGAAAAAAGGCAGCGATGTTAAATTTACTGTAGACTTTGAATGAATTCTGAAATTGGGCAAGCGATTGTGTGTACCTAATAAAGAAGAACTTAAGAAAGATTATAGAGGAACACTATAGATCCATATATACCATTCATCTTAGGGTAACTAAAATGTATAAAGATCTAAAAGAAATTTATTGGTATGACGGTATGAAGAAAGATATAGTTGATTATGTTTCTCAATGTTTAACTTGCCAGCAAGTAAAAGCAGAACATCAAATGCCTGCAGGTTTACATTAGCAGATAGAAATACCTTAATGGAAATGAGAAAGAATTACTATGGATTTTGTTACAGGGCTACCACAGACACCAAAAGGGTTTGATTCAATATAAGTGATCATTGATAGAGATACTTGAATGGAAATGAGAAAGAATAACTATGGATTTTGTTACAGGATTACCACGGACACCAAAAAGGTTTGATTCAATATGGGTGATCATTGATAGGTTAACTAAATCAGCACATTTTCTACCAGTGAAAACCACATACAACGTAGTTAAGTATGCAAATTTGTATTTGAATGAGATAGTGAGGTTTCAAGGAGTGCCAATATCGATTATATCTGATCGAGGACCACAGTTCACAACTCGTTTTTGGAGAGCCTTCCAAGAAGCTTTGAGCACAAAGTTAAATCTCAGTACTACTTTCCATCCTCAAATAGATGGACAGTTTGAGCAAACTATCCAAATATTGGAAGACATGTTTCAGGCATGTGTGCTAGATTTTTAAGGTAACTGGAAAAAATTCTTGCCCCTAGCTAAATTTGCTTATAACAATAGCTACTAAGCCAGTATACAAATGGCCTCTTTTGAGGCATTATATGGTAGACGTTGTTGCTTTCTGATCGGATGGTTTGAGATGGACGAAGCTAAGATTTTAGGACCTAATTTGGTACAATATGCACTTGATAAGGTAAAATTGATTAAGGAAAGGTTATTAATAACTCAGAGTAAACATAAAGCTTATGTTGATAATAGACGTCGACCATTGAAATTTGTCATAGGTGAACATATCTTCTTTAAGATATCTCATATGAAAGGAGTAGTAAGATTTAGGAAGAAAGAGAAGTTAAGTCCACAGTACATAAGACCATTTGAATTCTTGATAGAATCGGCCCAGTAGCTTATCGTTTAGCTTTGTCACCTAAATTGGTTAATATCCATCCAGTCTTTTATGTGTCTATGCTACAAAAGTACTTACCGGATCCTACACATATTATACAGTGCCCACAAATTTAGTTACGGAAAGATTTAACTTATGAGAAACAACCAGTAGCGATAGTAGATAGACAAGTAAAGAAATTGCGTTCAAAAGAAATGCCTACAGTGAAAGTGATATGGCAAAATCAATCTTCTGAGGAGGCGACTTAGGAAAGAGAGGATGACATACGCGCCAAATACCTAACATCTTTTTGAATCATAAGGTTAGCTTTTATTGTAAATGTAACATCCCTAATTTCATTTCTTTTATTGACAAAAGTACATAAATATTTAATTAAGGAAATAAAATTTATTAGACAATATTTTAGATATCTAAGGAAATATAATCCTTAGAAATTCTTCACCTTATGTATATGCATAGAAAATGTTTATAACATTAAGAGAACAAATAAAGAGCGAAAACCTAATAGGAAAAACATTTAGAAATAACATACTAAACAGATGTAAAATTCTTGGATAAAGAAGATAAATTTTTAGAAATAAGTAAAGGTCATAAAATTTCAAGAACATTGGATTAGGGTAATTTTTCCTAATTCAAGAACTAGAGTTACGAAGTTTAAAATCTTTACCCATACATTGGGCTTTTACCTATGGACACATCATATAGAGTCTTGACATAAGTTTCTAGCAAGCCCATTAGATAACCTAAGCAAGAAATAAAACATAGATTTGGACTAGGATATAGTAATTGGACCAATAGCCCAAAAATTATGAAAATGTGACTAAGCCCTCCAAGAAAGGTAGAATTTTATCCAAAGCAAAGAAAATGGGTAGGAATAAGCCCAAAATGGGTAGGAATACCCAAATCCAAGAGGAAAAATAAAATAAAATAAATTAGGTGATGATATAATAATGTAATAATAATAAAGATTAGGTTACATGGCATTAAGACAAAAATTTAGCAAGTGGTGTGATTCTACATTCATCATTTTGGCAAGTGGCATGATAATACAAGACTTTAAGACAAAAACATATATATCCTACACTCATAATTTTAGCAACTGGTATGATAATACATAGCATTAGGACAAAAAATTCATATCCCACACAAATAATATCAACCAAATAATGGAGATTCAAGGGCTAGAAATTTGCCACCTAAAAAGGCAAACCTATCATACTTGTTTAAGACAAAAGAAAATGGAAATGAATCCCTAAATCAAAGGGACCTTGTCCCATATCTTAAGAACATATTATCATAATTTTCAAAATACAAATCTCCTTTTCCTATGCATATCTTGACTAAGGAAGAGGAAGACAAGAACATAAGTTGTTTGTTTTCCAAAAATTCAACCAAGTGTAATCTAATTGTGATAAGGTAGACCCATGATCATGAAAGGTGAATTATTTGGTGGTCTATATAAGAAAACCCACCCTTACAACATTATAATTTCGTCCAAGTGAGGGAGAGGAAAAAAATAAAAGCACGGTAGAGTGAGGAAAGGAGAGGAAGAAAGGAAGAAAGAGGAAGGAGAAGTCTAGAGGACTAAGTGCTCCAGGTAAGTTTAACAATATTTCTTTTTAAAGAAAACTTTTGAAACTTATAATATTTATATGAGATTTTGATCTTAGAAATTTGATGATTGGTCATGATGTTGCTATATCATGTTACATATTGATCTTGCATGTGATGTATATTTGAATACTTAGACTGGTATAGAAAGTTCTGCATAGGTATGGCTATGGGTGGCAAACTTTTTAGCTTCTATGTTTTAATTTCTGAGAATTATCTGTAGGGAATTAAAATAAATGGTTAACATACGAATTAAAGATATATGTGTCATGGACTTTTAGCCACTAGAATCATTCAATTTGGAGTCTATATGAGGTAGATATGGTCCAATTAGTAAGCAAAGGTCAGAAAATGGTTCATCAGGGAAGAATATGTTAGGATAGCATCTGTGTTTTAATTTCTGGGAATTATCTGTAGGGAATTAAAATAAATTGTTAACATAAGAATCATAGCTATGTGTGTCATGGAATTTTACCCACTGGAATCATTCAATTTGGAGTCCATATGAGGAAGATATAAGCTGATTAGTGGTTAAAGGTCAGAAAATGGTTCATTAGGGAAGAATATGTTAGGATAGCTTCTGTATTTTGATTTTTATGAATTATTTGTATGGAATTAAAATAAATATTTAACATAAGAATTATATCTATGTGTGTCATGGATTCTTAGCCACTGGAATCATTCAATTTGGAGTCCATAGGAGGAAGATATGAGCTGATTAGTAGTCAAAGGTCAGAAAATGGTTCATCAGGGAAGAATATGTTAGGATAGCTTCTGTATTTTAATTTCTGGAAATTATCTGTATGGAATTAAAATAAATGGTTAACATAAGAATTATATATATGTGTGTCACGGATTGTTAACCACTGGAATCACTCAAGTTGCAGTCCATATGAGGTAGATATAGTCCGATTAGTAGGTAGAGGTCAGAACCTATCCGAGAAGAAATAACATGTATATTTAGGGAGTAATATCAACTTGATTTCTCAATATTTCGCTACATTGTTCAACATAATAGTTTTAGATAATTGTTTTATCTTGAAATTGACATCAAGATCACCTACATCAGAGTTCAATTGAGGGAGTTATACTCTGATTAGTAAGAGAAGGTTAGATATGATGAAGACCTGGATCAAGAAAATAAAGAAATAAAATTAATATTTAAAAAAGAAGACGAATCTTGTAAATGACTAGTATATGCCATAGTCATTGCCATTGTATGAACTTCTTACCACCTTAAGTGTAAAATTCTGACATGAAAATATTTTATAAAGTGATATTTGAAATGGTTATGTTCATAGCATGATTACCAATGATTTATGGTAATAGTTATATTTTGATGAACATACTTGTTATTGAAAGCATATTTTTGGCTATCATTATGAAAAGAAAAGAAATGAGCACGGTCACATGACAATCCGTGTGGTGCACCAGTAGGGGACGCCCTACCAACGGTTATGATTATTAATATGAGAAAATAAAGAGAAAGTGTGCCATGTCGGACGGAGCGAGAAAAGCCCGTACTGGAGAGTAGAGGATACTCACCCTGATCGGGGTAGCTTGAAATGAGAATAAGTTGATGGCCATCATATGATATTCTAAAAATAGTTAATCATGTCATACATATCATTACTATATTATTCTTATGTGCATAGATATAATGCATTCATGTGACCAATGATATTTTCTATAGTTTATACAGCTGAACATGACGTGATGAGCTATATTGATGATAATTTATTGTTGAACTTACTGGGATTCAATTCTCACTATATTTCCATATCATGTTTAGAAAATTAGTTATGCATATTTTTCTATAGCTCTGGATTTTAGTGCACGTTGGATCGAGTACTTTATGTTAGGCAGATCGCAGAAGCAAATAAAATGTTTATGGTCGAGTTGGCTTAAATCCCGGTGAAGTTGCAACCACCCGCACTTGTATCTCCGGAATTGGTCAACCAGAATAAATAAGATGTAGATTTTTATGTGTTTGATATGTTGTACGTATGTTTTCATTAATGACATGTATGTGAACTCTGTATTGTATAAATTAAATAAATGTTATATTGAGTGAAGTTGTAACGAGGTAATAACTTCATGGTATTTTAAAAAAAATTGATACTTAAATGGAGTTGTTACATAATTGGTATCAGAGCAGGTCGATCCTAGATGGCCAGTGGGTGGATGGTTATCTGAATCGATCTTATAGTGTCTTGTGTATGTTGTGGTTGTGCTGTGTAGGGGATCAGTGATTCATATAGGTAAGAAATTACTAGTGTTTCCTATCTATATGTCGAGGTGGTGTTATGACTACTATTAAATATTTTTGAACTAACTATTGGGCTTGATCACCTCAATAGCAGCATAACTTTGTTTTGCCACAGTAGGAAATGGCATCACCAAGGAGGAATCCAGCAACCAATGCAGAGGAAACCCTGCACAACCTAGCCACGGCAATTCGAGACCAAGAAATGACCACCAACCAAATTTTACAATATTTCCAGAATGCTAATAACCCAAATGGTGAGAATGGTGCTAACAACCGGATGGCTGGAAAAGATAATGGCATATCTAAGTTCTTGAGGACTAGACCACCTTGTTTCCAAGGTGGCCATGACTCAACGGTAGCCGAAAGGTGGATAAGAGAATTAGAGAGAATCGTTGTAGTGATGGGCTGTACTGAAGAGCAGCAAGTTATTTTTGCTGCATATATGTTAAAAGATGAAGCAGAATACTGGTGGTGTGGAGCTAGAGAACTTTTAGCTCATCAGGGAAGACAGATCACCAGGCAAGTGTTCAAGGACATTTTTTTTTAAAAGTACTTTCCAAGTACTGTACGAGCAGAGAAAGAGATCGAATTCCTCCAACTCAGGCAAGGCAGCATGACCGTGGACCAGTATATCGCAAGGTTCGAGGAGCTGTCTAAGTTCTCCTCTTATCTGCAATATAACCCAGATAAAGCATGGAAGGCAGTTAGGTTTAAAGCGGGACTAAACCCAGAGATAAAGAATGTTGTTATAGCTATGGAGATCAGGGAGTTTGTACCTTTGATAAATAAATGCAGACTCCTGAAAAAGAGTTTAAGGGTAGTAGAGGACGAGAAGCAAAGGTGAAACCTATGGAAGAGGAAGAAAAATTTTCCCAACCCTGGAAAGAACATGAGAAGAAGTGGATATGGAGCTAGAAAAAGGCCATTAACTGCGGGTCCTAGACCTTTTCAACAAGACCTCGCCCCAGTCAAGTGCGCTAAGTGCAGACGCATGCATGGTAACTGGCCATGCTACATGGGACAAGATGCCTGCTTCAATTGCGGACAGAAGGGACATTTTGCGAGAAACTGCCCACAGAATGTGGGGAAGCAGCCAGAACAGAGGTCTCAGGTGAAAGGAAGGGTTTTCACCCTGAGCGGCCAAGAGGCTGCTCAATCTTCTGAAATGATTCAAGGTACATGCTATATCTATGGATTTTCTCTTATGGTGTTATTTGACTCTGGTGCTAGTCATTCATTTATATCAGAAGAATGTATTAAGAAGTTTCAATTTCCTATTTCTGAAACTCCCTATGAGCTATCCATAGTAACCTCTACAGGGGAAAGGGTATTAACTTCCTCTGTATGTAAAAACTGTCAAGTCACCATCCAGGAGAAAACTTTTTCTATAGACCTCGTCTGTTTACCTTTAAGAGGTATTGAGGTCATTCTAGGGTTAGACTGGATGTCTAGAAATCGAGTCTTGTTGAATTGTTGTAACAAGACCGTTGAATTTTTACCTCCTACTCTGAAATGGGAGGTCCAGTTATTGATGCTAAATGCCAATCCAGTTAATAGGGAGTTGAAGAATGGAGTACTTGGATACATTCTCTTGTATTTATCAAACCTAGAAGTTGAATCGAAGCTTGATGAAATCCCAATAGCCAACGAGTTTCCTAAAGTATTTCCATCAGATATTCCAGGCTTACCTCCCAAGAGAGAGATAAAGTTCTCTATTGATCTCCTACCTGGGACAGGGCCTATCTCTATTGCACCATATCGAATGGCCTCGAAGGAACTACAGGAACTCAAGAAACAGTTAGAGGAACTATTAGACAAGCAATTCATTAGACCGAGTGTATCACCTTGGGGAGCTCCTGTATTGTTTGTTAAGAAGAAAGACAGGAGCTTGAGACTATGCATAGATTACAAACAGCTGAATAAGGTGACTATCAAAAACAAATACCCTCTCCCTAGGATAGATGACTTATTGGATCAATTAAAGGGAGCCTCCATCTTTTCTAAAATTGACTTGAAGTCAGGATATCATCAGATTAGGATCAAGGAGGAGGACGTACCAAAAACTGCCTTCACGACTAGGTTTGGGCACTATGAGTTTCTCGTAATGCCCTTCGGGTTGACGAATGCACCTGTAATTTTCATGGATTACATGAATCACATTTTTTGACCCTACCTAGATCAATTTGTTGTAGTGTTCATTGATGACATCTTGATATACTCTAAGAGTGAGAAAGAACATGAACAACATCTCTGAATCATGCTGCAAGTGCTGAAAGAGAAAAAGTTATATGCCAAATTGGAGAAGTGTGAATTTTTGCTATCAGAGGTGAAGTTTCTCGGACATGCCATCTCTAATAGAGGGGTAGCCGTAGATCCTAGCAAGACAGAAGCAGTGATTCAGTGGGAGAGACCAAAGACGATTACAGAAGTCAGAAGTTTCCTGGGTTTGGCAGGATACTATAGGAGGTTTATACAAAACTTCTCTCGTATAGCATTGCCATTGACTAAAATGACCAGGAAGGGAAGTCCTTTCAAATGGACTGATCAATGTGAAGCTAGTTTTCAGGAGCTTAAGACAAGACTGACCACTCCTCCAGTTTTAATTATTCCAGACCCCACAGGACATTTTGAAGTATATAGTGATGCTTCAAAGAAAGGACTAAGGTGTGTGTTAATGCAAGACAAGAGAGTAGTTGCTTATGCCTCTAGACAACTAAGACCCCACGAAGGAAACTATCTAACCCATGATCTTGAATTGGCAGCAGTGGTGTTTGCTTTAAAGATTTGGCGACATTACTTATACGGAGCAACCTTTGAAGTATATTGCGATCACAAGAGTCTTAAATATCTCTTTGATCAAAAGGAGTTAAATATGAGGCAACGAAGATGGGTGGAATTTCTCAATGACTACAAGTTTGAGATAAAGTATCATCTAGGAAAGGCGAATGTTGTAGCTGATGCCTTAAGTTGAAAATCTCTACACATGGGCCAGATGATGTTGTATGAGATGCAAATGCTAGAGGAGTTTCGAAATTTGAAGCTGGACACTACTTTTTCCTCAAAGAAGCTAACCATTAATGGTTTAAGTATAGGGTGTGACCTTAGAGCCTAGATCAAAGAGGCTCAAGTTCACAACCAATACTTATAGGATCATAAAGATCAAGAAAATTTTTCTGTCATGGAAGATGGAGCAATCATGTATCAAGGAAGGATTTGTGTCCCTCAAGAACGAGAGTTGAGGACTAAAATCCTACAAGAAGCACATCAGAGTAAATATACTGTCCATCCTGGATGCACTAAAATGTACCAGGACTTAAAGATGATGTATTGGTGGCCAGCGATGAAAAAGGATATTGCAGAGTTCGTGGCGAAATGTCTAATTTGTCAAAAGGTGAAGGTGGAGCATCAAAAGCCAGCGGGATTTCTACAACCTCTTGAGATCCCTAAATGGAAATGGGACAATATCTCGATGGACTTTGTTGTGGGTTTACCTAAGACTTCAGTGGGACATGACTCTATCTGGGTAATAGTTGACAGATTAACCAAATCTGCTCACTTTTTGCCCAAAAAAATTAACTTTTCACTGGATAAATTGGCCCAACTGTACGTCCAGGAAATAGTTAGACTGCATGGGATTCCCTTAACTATTGTTTCTGATAGAGATCCGAGGTTCACGTCGAGGTTTTGGAAAGTGTTGCAGGAAGCTTTTGGTACTCAGTTGCGGTTCAGTACTGCCTACCATCCTTAGACTAACGGGCAGACAGAATAGACCATTCAAACTCTAGAAGACATGTTAAGGGCCTGTGTGATAGAGCAAGGTAAAGGATGGGATAAGTACCTACCTTTACTAGAGTTTGCTTATAATAATAGTTATCACTCTAGTATTAAGATGGCCCCCTATGAAGCTTTATACGGTAGAAAGTGCCGATCTTCATTATGTTGGTTTGAGGTAGGAGAAAAGAACTTGTTGGGTCCTGATCTAGTTCAACAAACCACTGAACAAATCAGGATGATACGAGACAAAATACTTACAGCTCAGGGTCGGCAAAAGAGTTACTATGATAAAAGATATAGATCTCTAGAGTTTGAGAAAGGAGACCATGTATTTCTGAAACTTTTCCCGACTACTGGAGTTGGTAGGTCTCTCAAAACAAGAAAGTTAAGTCCGTAATTTTTCGGACCCTACCAAATTTTGAAGAAAGTAGGGATATCAGCATATTAAGTTGCTCTCCCACCTAATTTGCCCAACCTGCATAATGTTTTCCACGTATCACAGCTACGGAAGTATCTCCCAGATTCATCACAAGTAATACAGGATGAACCAATCCAAATAAAGGAGACCATGACATACCAGCTAGTACCTGCATCCATATTGGACACTGACGTGAAGCAACTGAGAAATAAAATCATTCCCATTGTTAAGGTGTTATGGAAAGGTTTGACTCCGGATGAAGCAACTTGGGAGCTGGAAGAAGTCACGAGGAAGAAATATCCACAATTGTTCTTATTAGGTAATTTCTAAAATTTTGAGGACAAAATTTCTTTTAGGGGGAGAGAAATGTAACATCCCTAATTTCATTTCTTTTATTGATAAAAGTACATAAATATTTAATTAAGAAAATAAAATTTATTAGACAATATTTTAGATATCTAAGGAAATATAATCCTTAGAAATTCTTCACCTTATGTATATGCATAGAAAATGTTTCTAACATTAAAAGAACAAATAAAGAGGGAAAACCTATTAGCAAAAACAATTAGAAATAACATACTAAAGAGATGCAAAATTCTTGGATAAGGAAGATAAATTTTTAGAAACAAGTAAAGGTCATAAAATTTCAAGAACATTGGATTAGGGTAATTTTTTCTAATTCAAGAACTAGAGTTACTAAGTTTAAAATCTTTACCCATACATTGGGCTTTTACCTATGGACACTTCATATAGAGTCTTGACATAAGTTTCTAGCAAGCCCATTGGATAACCTAAGCAAGAAATAAAACATAGATTTGGACTAAGATATAGTAATTGGACCAATAGCCCAAAAATTATGAAAATGTGACCAAGCCCTCCAAGAAAGGTAGAATTTTATCCAAAACAAAGAAAATGGGTAGGAATAAGCCCAAATCCAAGAGGAAAAATAAAATAAAATAAATTAGGTGATGATATAATAATGTAATAATAATAAAGATTAGGTTACATGGCATTAAGACAAAAATTTAGCAAGTGGTGTGATTATACATTTATTATTTTGGCAAGTGGCATGATAATACAAAGTTTTAGGACAAAAATATCTGTATCCTACACTCATAATTTTAGCAACTGATATGATAATACATGGCATTAGGATAAAACATTCATATCCCACACAAATAATATCAGCCAAATAATGGAGATTCAAGGGCTAGAAATTTGCCACCTAAAAAGGCAAACCTATCATACTTGTTTAAGACAAAAGAAAATGGAAATGAATCCCTAAATCAAAGGGACCTTGTCCCATATCTTAAGAACATATTATCATAATTTTCAAAATACAAATCTCCTTTTCCTATGCATATCTTGACTAAGGAAGAGGAAAACAAGAATATAACTTGTTTGTTTTCCAAAAATTCAACCAAGTGTAATCTAATTGTGATAAGGTAGACCCATGATCATGAAAGGTGAATTATTTGGTGGTCTATATAAGAAAACCCACCCTTACAACATTATAATTTTGTCCAAGTGAGGGAGAGGAAAAAAATAGAAGCAAGGTAGAGTGAGGAAAGGAGAGGAAGAAAGGAAGAAAGAGGAAGGAGAAGTCTAGGGGACTAAGTGCTCCAAGTAAGTTTAACAATATTTCTTTTTGAAGAAAAATTTTGAAACTTATAATATTTATATGAGATTTTGATCTTATAACTTTGATGATTGGTCATGATGTTGCTATATCATGTTACATATTGATCTTGCATGTGATGTATGTTTGAATACTTAGACTGGTATAGAAAGTTCTACATAGGTATGGCTATGGGTGGCAAACTTTTTAGCTTCTATGTTTTAATTTCTGGGAATTATCTGTAGGGAATTAAAATAAATGGTTAACAAACGAATTAAAGATATATGGGTCACGGACTTTTAGCCACTGGAATCATTCAATTTGGAGTCCGTATGAGGTAGATATGGTCCGATTAGTAAGCAAAGGTCAAAAAATGGTTCATCAGGGAAGAATATGTTAGGATAGCTTCTGTGTTTTAATTTTTGGGAATTATCTGTAGGGAATTAAAATAAATGGTTAACATAAGAATTATATCTATGTGTAACGGATTTTTACCCACTGGAATCATTCAATTTGGAGTCCATATAAGGAAGATATAAGCTGATTAGTGGTCAAAGGTCAGAAAATGGTTCATCAGGGAAGAATATGTTAGGATAGCTTCTGTATTTTGATTTCTAGGAATTATCTATATGGAATTAAAATAAATGTTTAACATAAGAATTATATCTATGTGTGTCCTGGATTCTTAGCCACTGGAATCATTCAATTTGGAGTCCATAGGAGGAAGATATGAGCTGATTAGTAGTCAAAGGTCAGAAAATGGTTCATCAGGGAAGAATATGTTAGGATAGCTTCTGTATTTTAATTTCTAGGAATTATCTGTATGGAATTAAAATAAATAGTTAACATAAGAATTATATATATGTGTGTCACGGATTGTTAGCCACTGGAATCACTCAAGGTGGAGTCCATATGAGGTAGATATAGTCCGATTAGTAGGTAGAGGTCAGAACCTATCCGAGAAGAAATAACCTATACATTCAGGGAGTAATATCACCTTGATTTCTTAATATTTCGCTACATTGTTCAACATAATAGTTTTAGATAATTGTTTTATGTTGAAATTGACATCAAGATCACCTACATCGGAGTTCAATTGAGGGAGTTATACTCTGATTAGTAAGAGAAGGTTAGATATGATGAAGACCTGGATCAAGAAAATAAAGAAATAAAATTAATATTTAAAAAAGAAGACGAATCTTATAAATGACTAGTATATGCCATAGCCATTGCCATTGTATGAACTTCTTACCATCTTAAGTGTAAAATTCTGACATGGAAATATTTTATAAAGTGATATTTGAAATGGTTATGTTCATAGCATGATTACCAATGATTTATGGTAATAGTTATATTTTGATGAACATACTTGTTATTGAAAGCATATTTTTGGCTATCATTATGAAAAGAAAAGAAATGAGCACGGTCACATGGCAATCCGTGTGGTGCACCAGTAGGGGACGCCCTACCAACGGTTATGATTATTATTATAAGAAAAGAAAGAGAAAGTGTGCTATGTCGGATGGAGTGAGAAAAGCTCGTACCGGAGAGTAGAGCATACTCACCCTGACCGAGGTAGCTTGAAATGAGATTAAGTTGATGGTCATCATATGATATTCTAAAAATAGTTAATCCTGTCATACATATCATTACTGTATGATTCTTATGTGCATAGATATAATGCATTCATGTGACCAATGATATTTTCTGTAGTTTATACAGCTGAACATGACGTGATGAGATATATTGATGATGATTTATTGTTGAACTTACTGGGATTTAATTCTCACTATATTTCCATATCATGTTTAGAAAATTTGTTTTGCAGATTTTTCTATAGCGCTGGCTTTTAGTGCACGTTGGATCGAGTACTTTATGTTAGGCAGATCCCAGAAGCATATAAAATATTTGTGGTCGAGTTGGCTAAGATCCCGGTGAAGGTGCAACCTCACGCACCTGTATCTTCGAAATTGGTCAACCAGAATAAATAAGATGTAAATTTTTATGTGTTTGATATGTTGTACGTATGTTTTGATTAATGACATGTATATGAACTATGTGTTGTATAAATTAAATAATTGTTATATTGAGTTAAGTTGTAACAAGGTAATAACTTCATGGTATTTTAAAAAAAAATTGATACTTAAATGGAGTTGTTACAGTAAATATGAAAATGAAATTCGGGGACTAAATTTTTTTAAGAGGGGAAGAATGTAATAGACTTTAAATAAAGAAAAACCCTGATTTAAAGAGAAATTATGAATGTAAGCGAGGATTATGATAAATGGGGATAAGTACCATTGAAAATATGTTTACTTATTATATTGTTTGAGGAATTATGAAGGTAAGATGAGGACTTAAGTTTTGGGGCCAAAATATAATTACTTAAAAGTTTAGGGGTTAAAGTATAATTTCCTAAAAGTTTAGGGGTCAAAATGTAAATAACAAAATTTACAAGGACATCCTCCAACAATTAACAAATTGTTAATTGGTCCTTCATTATTATTTAAAAAAAAAAAAGGAAGAAGATGGAAGATTTTTGTTACTGGGAAAATGAATAGTACTTTATCTCTCCTCCATTTTTCTCTCTAAATCTAGAGTACTTTCGAGCATTCGATCTCAAAATTAAGGGTACCATTAGATTCAGGACGAAGAGTACTATGATAATGGCCGAATAAATTTTCAAATCAACTGTAGAATTGTCGCAGATCAGTAGTAAAAAATCATAGAAAAAGGTAAGTTCTGAAACTTCAATTTAGAGACCTCAAATTAAAAATCTGATACCGTAAATAGATTCAAAAGATAGATAAACCTTAAGATATGAAATTTTTTAGCCATCTGACAATTTTTTATGCGTCGTGAACAATAAATTTGACTTATATAAATAGTGATTCCGTCGATAAATAGTATTTTCCGACCATGAATAGTACCCATCAATTGGCCAGTGTTGACCAAACTCCCGAAGATTAAATTTCGTGATTCCAAAATTATTTCTTAGGTTTTTGGACCCTCCGGACTCGTTTTTTAAGTCTATTTGATCACATTTAAATTGAAAAAGTGTATTTTGGGGTTGTCTAACCTAGAGCCTTACCTTGTGAGTAGATAATTCTTTTTATGACTTACCATATGCTCTTCTTGAACTTTAAATGTATAATTGATTATGTTTACAAGTTATTTATACTTTTATATGTCTCTAAAATGGATTAAATTACCTGAATTGTTTATAATCTAGTATATAGTTTAAGAAGAGTATGATTTTAAAAATAGATTTTTGAAGTCATTGAATAAGTAATTTTAAATGTATTTCTCATTATATGGTAAAGGAAATATATTGTGCATATGGCAATAATATATAAAGCTATAAGATTACCTTGGAAACGAGCATATATATGTGATTACCCTGATTGGGAAGTTTCTGACAGAAGAATTGTAATGAGACTGAAAATTCTAAATTTATAGTGAAACCTCTGTTTTAAACAATATGACATATGTGTAAATATGATTTCTGTGAATGAATCTTATTGAAAACACTGTTTGCTTACAATAGGTGATATTAACCCTGGTACATCTTGATACCTCAGCTAACAGGGGTGGTGCTAATCTTGTGTGATGGCCAACATACGGGATATAATGTGCGAAGGAGAGCAGGATGCCTCCTAGCTAGCCGAGATTCCGACTATATAATATGTTATTTGCCTTCCCTTACTATGTGCTTGGAAAATTGCCTATATTAGAGTCCCTTCGCGTGTCCTCTTGCATGGTGGTAGGGAAAAACTTAACTGACATGCTAAGTATAGGCAAATCATATACCACCAAAGTACGGAAGGGCTTGAACTCCGATATAGTGGTTTTGGTATGGGATCCTCCTAATGTTTTCATGTGAAATATTTTAATGCATAACATTTGATAAATGATCATACAGTACAGTATATGGTTTTGGAAATCTGAATATCATTTATTTGAGAATATTTAAAATGCGAGTCCCATATAGATGTACTTCTGAACTGTATTTTCTCTGTGACAAATTTTAAAATATGAGTACATCCATATGTTAACCTCCAGTACAGTCTTTTCTCGCTCCGCCGACATGGCACACTTTCTCTTTCTTTTCTCATTAACATAATCATAACCGTTGGTAGGGCGTCTCCTACTAGTGCACCACACAGATTGCTATGTGACCACGTTCATTTCTTTTCTTTTCACAATAATAGCCAAAAATATGATTTCAACAACAAGTATGTTCATTAAACTCACATCAAAATATAATTAATACCAAAAATCATTGATAATCATGCCATGAACATAATCGTTTCAAATATCACTTTATAAAATATTTCCATGTCAAAATTACACACTTAAAATGGTAAGAAGTTCATGTAATGGCAATGACTATGGCATATACTAGTCATTTATTATTTTTATTTATAAGATTCTTCTTCTTTTTTAAATATTATTTTTATCTCTTTATTTTCTTGATGCAGGTTTTCATCCTATCTGACCTTCTCTTACTAATCAGAGCATAACTCTCTGATTTTAACTCCAATATAGATTATCTTAATATCAATTTAAAGATAAAACAATTATCTAAAACTATTATGTTGAACATTTTAGCCAAATATTAAAGATTCTTGGTGATATTACTCTCTCAAGTGACAGGTTATTCCTTCTCGGGTAGGTTCTGACCTCTACTTACTAATCTGTCCATATCTCTCTCATACGAATTCCAAATTAAGTGATTCCAGTAGCTAAAATGTTGTGACACATATATCTATAAATTTTATGTTAATTAGTTATTTTAATTCCCTACAGAATATTCCCATAAATTCAAACGCAGAAGCTTTCCTAACAGATTCTTCCTTGATTAATCATTTTCTAATCACTGCTTACTAATAGGACCATATCTACCCCATATAGACCCCAAATTGAGTGATTCTAGTGGCTACAAATCTGTGAGATATAGATCTATATTTTTCATGTCAACCATTTAATTTAATTCCTTACTGATTCTTTCCATAATTTTAAAACACTTAAGCTTAAAATTTTGCCACCCATAGCCATACATATGCAGAATTATCTACATCAACCTAAGTATTCAAATATACATCACATGCAAGATCAATATGTAACATGATATAGCAATATCCATGACCAATCATCAAAGTTCTAAGATTAAAATCTCATATAAATGTTACAAATTTTAAAACTTTTCAAAAAGAAATATTGTTAAACCTACCTAAGGATCTCCCTAGCTCACTTAGTAAATTCGTTTTCTTGTTTCCTCTTGAAGAAAGTAGCAAGATTTCTCCCTTCCTTTAGCTCTTCTAGAAGCTTAAATAAGAGAAGGAGAGTGATTTTTTTGAACCTTAAGAATGAAGAGAAAAGATGAATTCAAGTGGAGACTTAGCTAACTTACCTTGAGCACTTAGTCCTCTAAACTTCTCCTTCCTCTTTCTTCCTCTATTCCTCTCATTTCCTCACTATGCCTTGCTTATGTTTTTCCTCTCCCTCACTTGGATGAAATTCTAATGTTATAAGGGTGGGTTGTGCTTAAATAGACTATCAAATAATTTACCTTTCATGATCATGGGTCTACCTTATCATAATTAGGATGCACATGGTTGATTTTTCGAAAACAAACAACTCATGTTCTTGTCTTCCTCTTCCTTAGTCAAGATATGCATAGGAAAAGGAGATTTGTATTTTAAAAATTATGATAATATGTTCTTAAGATAAGGGACAATGTCCCTTTGATTTAGGGATTCATTTCCGTTTTCTTTTGTCTTAATCAAATATGATAAGTTTGCTTTTCTAAGTGGCAAGTTTCTAGCCCTTGAATCTCCCTTACTTGGCTGAAATTATTTGTGTAGGATAGGAATGTTTTGTCTTAATTTCATGTATTATGATACCACTTACTAAAATTATGAGTGTAGAATATAGATATTTTGTCCTAATGCCTTGTATTATCATACCACTTGCTAAAATTATGAATGTAGGATATAGATATTATCACATCACTTGCTAAATTTCTGTCTTAATACCATGTAACCTAATATTTATTATTATTATATTATTATTTCATCACATGATTTATTTTATTTTATTTTTCCTCTTGGATTTGTGCTCATTCCTACCTATTTCCTTTGCTTTGGATAAAATTCTACCTTTCTTGGAGGGTTTGGTCACATTTTCATAATGTTTGGGCTATCGGTCCAACTTCTATATCCTAGTCCAAGTCTATGTTTTATTTCTTGCTTAAGTTATCCAATGGGTTTGCTAGAAACTTATGTGAAGTGAAAAAACTCTATATGAAGTGGCCATAGATGAAAGCCCAATTTATGGGTGGAGATGTTAAACTTAGAAATTTCTAACTCTTGAATTAGGAAAAATTACCCTAATCCAATCTTCTTAAAATTTTAAGACCTTTACTTACTTCACAAAAATTTATCTTCCTTACCAAAGAATTTCGCCTATCTTTCGTATGTTATTTCTAATTTTTTTTCTATTAGGTTTTATCTCTTTACTTGTTCCCTTAATGTTAGAAACATTTTCTATGCATACACATAAGGTGAAGAATTTTTAAGGATTATATTTCCTTAGATATCTAAAAATTGTCTAATAAATTTTATTTCCTTAATTAAATATTTATGTATCTTTAAAGAAACAAAATTAGGGATGTTACATTAAATATTTATGTACTTTTGTTAATAAAAGAAACAAAATTAAGGATGTTACAAACAACGCTCATGTCTCGTCAAGCTTTCAACTTTTTCCAATTCTGCATAGAGACGCTCTCTTCTTGCATTCATGTCAACATCAACAAAAATCTTCTTCATAGTTCTAACAATCTTATTTGTTGCTAATTGAATGCCATAATCTATATGTGTGTTCACATCTCGAAATACTTGAATAAAAAAGTCATCACGATGTCTCACTTGTAATGTTGCTAGGAGCTTCATAATATGACATGGATGCTAAAAGGTCCTTAAATATATTCATGTCTCCCAAGTCTTTAAGTCGGGTACCTTCATTTTCAACGGCTATATCCTCAATGATGTCACAGGCAGATTGAGCATCTTTGCCAGTTGCACAATCCTTTCCCCAAACGATGCATAAATCCTCAAAGTGATAGAAATGATTGTTCCTAAAAAGAACACTGAGGCAACTCTAGATAACAAAAAAAAATATAGTTATTATTATGTAATAATATATAACAATATGATCCAATAATATAGGAAACGTAATTATTTACCTTGAACTATTTCCATTTGTCATCCATTGGATCATCAATTACTGATTCCGGTGTTTTAAATAACTCCTCTTGCACATGCTCATTGACTAGCATATGTTTAGTAGGTTTTAACCCCCTTTATAGAATCTAATATAGAGCATATCCACTCAAATATTATTCTGCACATTCTACATTGGTTAAAACAGTTGCTATCACTACTACATATCAAATACCTAAGGTGCACTCTTTTAACATGAAAATTTAAAATGTATGACTTACTACTTATACGCCCCCTACGCAACGCAATACTAAGAGACATTGCAAGATAATATTTATGATAGGCATGCACGACATTTAACCAAACGATCAGTACAAGAAGCAAAAGTTGTCTTCTCACGAGGTCCATATCTGTACTAAAATCAATTGAAAAAATTTTAAATATGAAAGAGTTTATAAACAATGGAATGAATAAGATATTAGATGCTCTTCAACCATAATTAAAATCCAATGGTAGTTGATAGCAATATTAAGAAATACTAAGTAATTAAAAAAATTTGATAACAATATATTTAAATCACAATTACTTATTTACAATTTTAAATATGAAAGAGTTTATAAACATTGCATTCAAATTTATAATGATTTGAATCCAAGTCAGCTTAGATATTTCTTAATTGAACAAATTAAAAAGTTATATAACTAACACTCATGCATATAAAGAAGAATTTCTCTTCTCTAGCAAGTTCTGACTATATTTTTCTTTCTTTTCCTTGTAAATAAGGCAAATTGTTGGGTTTCTTAGCCCTACTTTATTCTTATATCAATTGAGCCACAAAATCTTCTGTAATGGTTGTTTTATGTATAACATGCAGTGACGATTGCTTCTTGTTTTGTATATATATGTTTTTCCTATTCTAATACAGGAAATCTCTGTATAATGACAACTGTCAATTTTTTTTCTATTTGTGTGTATCCTTTAATGTATATTGACAATCAGATCTTGAGAAGTTCTTTTAGGAAAGTTTAGTGATGCATTTTCTTTTTCTGTTCTTCATGATCAAACCTACAGTGAAAAATATTATAGAAACTAGAAAGTATTGATACAAAACCTTTGAGTTCATAGTGCTCCCTAATTTGGTTCACCGCCTTAGAATACATTGATAGTATGTTAATTGTTTAATTGGTACTAGGAACCTGCAATGATTCCTCATATAGGAATGATATGTTAAGTTCATTAAATCTACAAAGATGGGTCCTGATATGTCAATTCATGAAATAAGCTTTGATTATGCTACTTATTGGGTCCAAATACACAATTTAACTTTGGAGAATATGACTGTTTCTATAGAGCCAAAATTGCGAGTAGAATAGGGGAGGAAAATCCCATAGTTGATTGCGGTATTATGAGTGCCTCACTAAGGGTGAGAGTCCTCTTAAATATCAAATAACCATTACTATAGGTTTTCGGTTTTTTATCCTAGCCAGCCGAGATATAGTCCAAAATTGGGAATGCCTAAGCAAAACCCATGGTCGTGATAGTTGTTGAAGCTGCACTAAAGAATTGGCAGAATAGTGGAAGTTCCTTACCGAATGTTCCTACTAATATGCAACATGAATTAGAAACCAAACAAGAAATGTGGGAGTACAGGGATGAGAACATCAGAATTATAACATCAGCAGGGATATTAAGAAAAAGTAGGCAGGGCATGTGGCAATATGAAAATATGCATAGCATGAAGATATCCATAGCATGAAGTTAAACAAACCAATAAATGCAACATAGGCGTATTCAAGTCATGGTGCTCTCTTCACATGAATTAATAAATTTGCACAATTTTTCAACTTGCTTTCTCTTAAGTGCGGTTCACCAATAACTCCTACATTTCTTGGTCCACTAACAACTTTGTTCAATTGAAATAAAGAAAAATTTTCAATCTTCATAGTAAAACATATGACCATTTTTAAAAGACCAGCATTATTTACAGAAACTAAAACACATAAATGAATATTGAAATAACTATCTTTGGTGTTAAGACAAAACTTGATTCTCACTGCCAAAACATTCAAGTTTGAAATTCCAAAAAAGGATGCTAATTAGAATATATATTCCTTTTAACTGAAATATTCCTCTTATTCTTCTTTTATTTTCTCTTTCTTATTAATGAATGGGATGACAGGTCAATTTTCAAAACTCAAAATGAATGGACATAGCAACTTGAGAAAACAAGCTACCAATAAATAGACAACAACAACTAAATATTTTCCCACTAGGTGGAGTCGGCTATATGGATCAAACAGCGCCACAGTGGCCTATCATGAATGAGATCAATAGATAAGTTATTAACTATTAAATCATTCTTAATAGTTTCACCTATTGTTTTCTTTGGCCTCCCTTTACCTCTAACTATCGGACTATTCTCCATCTAATCTACTCTTCTCACTAGGGCTTCTGCAGGTCTTCTCCACACATGACCAAACCACCTTAAGCGAGATTCTACCATCTTTTCCATAATAGATGCTACCCAACTTTCTCTCTAATGCACTCATTTCTAATCATATCTCTTCTGGTGTGTCTACACATCTAGCGCAACATTCTCATCTCTGTAACATTGAGTTTATCTTCATGTTGTCTTTTGACCGCCCAACATTTAGTACCATACAATATAGCAAGTTTTATAGCTGTACGGTAGAATTTTCTTTTAACTTTGAGCGGTACTTTTTTATCACAAATGACACTCAAAACTTTACTCCATTTCATTCATCGTACTTGAATTCTATGGTTTACGTCCTCCTTTACTTCGCCGTCATTTTGTATAATGGACCCAATATATTTAAAACATATAACTTGTTTTAATATATAGTTTTCAAGTTTTACATCTAAATTCATATTTATTCGTCATTTACTAAAAATGCATTCCATATATTCTGTTTTATTTTTACTTCTATGAAAACCATGTGTTTCTAAAACTTGTCTCTATGACTCTAACTTTATATTTATTTCCTCGTTCGATTCACTAAATAAAACTATATCATTTGCAAAAATCATACATTGAGACCCCAAATCTTGTATATGTTCAGTAACTGCGTCCAAAATAAAATTAAAAAGATACGGACTCAGAGAAGACCCTTGATGTAATCCAATAGTTGTGAAAAAATTCTTTGTGTCCTCATTTTGTATTCTCATGCAAGTCGTGATCCTATCATACATGTCTTTGATTGCTCGAATATATGTAATACGTACTCTTTTCTTCTCTAAAACCTTTCATAAAACCTCTCTTAACACTTTTTCATATGCCTTTTCCAGATCAATAAAAATCAAATGCAAATCTTTCTGTCTTCTTTGATACCTTTCCATCAAACTTCGCAGTAAATAAATTACTTTCATAGTTAACCTTTTCAAAGTAAGGAAATATTAATCTCTGACATAATATCCTAACAAGCAAGCATGGATGCACTAAGAAGAGAGAATACAATAAGAAAAAAGTATTACAGTCAAGCATGGGATGATGCTTTTCAATTTGTAGCTAGAATAGATTTAAAATCATTCGATTTCAGTTTGAGTTTCAAACATCATATTTCTATCTTCTTGGTTATTTGACACAAAATCCTAAACGTGGTACATAGAGAGTCTTGAATATCTCTATTGATTGCCATTAACAAATCGGCTCCTATTTGAGTTTGATGCTTTTATATTCATGTGTGTTAGAGTACTCTGTTTAACAATAATTTGAATTTCAAACTACCTAAAACAACCATGTTTAACAATTCTTTAGCAACATTGAACATTCATGTTGCCTAATCCATGCGTTGCAAGCTAATCTTTGACAAAAGTTGCCATATTTTGAAGGGCTGAACCAAGTTTTTCATATTTCTCATCTTTACCAAATCCATCTTTGTTATTTTATAACTTTTAAGCTCTTAAATTTTTTACTAATTGTCTCTGCCATCACTTTGTCCCATTCCTCACCTAATTATATTAACACTCAGATCAAAGAGACTAATTAAAACATGGTATTTTCATGTATAATTGTGTTGGATGTATGGACACACTAGAAGAAATATGATTAGAAATGAGTACATTAGAAAGAAATTTGGAGTAGCACATATTATGGAAAATATGGTGGAATCTCGCTTAAGGTGATTTGACAATGTGTGGAAAAAAACCTACAGAAACCCTACTGAGAAGAGTAGATCAAATGGAGAGCAGTCCAATAGTTAGAGGTAAAGAGAGGCAAAAAAAAAACAATTAGTAAAAAAAATTATTAAGAAAGATTTAACAATTAACAATTTATCTATTGATCTCATTTATAATAGGCTATTGTGGCGGTGTTTAACTCATATAACCGACTCCATCTAGTGGAAAAAATTTAGTTGTTGTTGTTGTTTTATTTCCATGTATAATTATTGTATAATCCAATCAATATTAATTATGATTAGCACAGTTTTTAAAACAAGACATTACCTTTTCATATGTCTCCCCTCCCTTTACATATTGAACTGGCCTCAATTATACTAATTGTACAGGTAGATAAGATAAATTGGCAAAGAATAAGATGAATTTTCAGTATTTGCCATTTTGCACTTGTTATCAATATCAACAATTATCTTCTATAATAGTAGAAATCTTTCAACAAGAATCATATTAAAAGCTTATAAAACTCCTGGATGCCACTTAAAAGAACATGAGTAAATGACAACAAATTGATAATCAGGGAAGGCCCTCTTAGAACTCTAGCGTTGCCAACAGAAACTGTCTGAGTTATTGATTATTCTAAAATTATTGAGTTATAGCAATTGCATATTCACTATACTTACAAGGTGAGACATTTACCCTTAACAACATATTCTTTCCAAAAGGCTGTGAACCATAAGCAACATATATTCCTATGGCAGATTGTATTCTTACAATAAGTTTGTAAATTCCTAGGTCATTTTCATCTCATGATTTGCTACAAGGACCACTACGATATTTTACTCATTTGATGACCAACAATTACATAGAACATTCCAGTTTTGTGCTCACTGGTCAACTCATAAAAAGATTTACTTTACGTAGGCCATGAGCATGACATTAGAGGTTAAAATATCAGGTTCATTATCAATACAAATAATAACTGTCTCTAAAAATCAACTAGCCTCCACCAGATAGCAATGACTGACACATAGGCCATATTGTTGTTGACATCATTGAGAAAAGTTAATTTTCTGGGATTCCTGGAGGCTACAATTAAGCATGAAGCATTGACATGGCTACTAGGTAGGGCACAGTAATTTGAATTTTATTGGATACAAATATGCTCAAGATACACGTGTAACATACATGTGGGAAACAAATGGATGTACATGTCAAAAGTAAACATGACATGTCTCGTGTCCATGGTAGAAGAGAGAGAGAGAGTTCTTTTTCTTTCTAACTAGTCTAATAGGAACAAAGAAAACCATCAGTTTCTGACAAAACTTCCAAGTTTTGTAGAGCCAATTTAATTTGAACCCATTTTCAAATATCAGATTCAGACCCAATTCTCTTCCAATCCCCTACAGCACCAGCCTATAGCTAAAATTCACCTCTACCTTTTTCCCACCTGCAATTCTTTCCATAATATGTTCAGATTTTCCTTTCCTTTGACTTCCTTTAGGGAACCACAAGCTTTAGAAGTAGAGTGTCAAATAAGTGCTTGTTTAAATAAGTTTTTAATTTAATGTAAAAAAGTTCCTAAAAAGAAAACTTTTATAGAAACTTAAAATTTTAGCTTCTGAAAAAAGCATGGAAACAAGTATGTTTTTAGCTTGTTCTATGTACTGAAATTTAAACTTTACACTAATAGCACTTTTGATGTTAGGCAGGAAAGACCATCAAAATAGGCACTAAGTCTCTGAATTGAACTTAAGGTTTGGAAAAGAATAACTCAATCATAACATTGCGTATAAGGTATTCAATATATGATACTAAGTCTATTCTACAAGTAACTTAAACACAGGGGAAGACGAGTGTGCAGAGAAGGGGTTGGAGGGGTTAGAGTACCCTGGGTGTACAAAATAAAGGATTTGGATAGCATTATGCCCTCTCATTTTTGTACGTCAGATAGTACATAGATGCCAACATGTGATGTTTGAAGGTTAAGCTCTTGTTTTCTTGATTATTAGGACAGTGTGACTTCCCATTCTCATTAGATTCAGTCGTAAAGCCCAAGATATATCGAAAACCTACAATATATGTAATGGATCAATTACTTTTGTCATTGCTAACTAAAAAAATAAAGGATTTTACTATCTCATAATTAACTCTCTTTTTTCGCATAACTAACCAACTAACTAACTATTTACAGTCACTAATGTCCCATTGGATTGGTAACTCATCTTTTCCTGAGCTATTTCCTTGTCTCTACTGTTTATCAAATTTACATCATGCCTTGATTTTTTATTTCGTCTTTGGATCTTTTGGGGTTACATACTTGTAATTCCTTCTTCCATTTTCTAATTTGTAACTCAATTGCTCAGAGTTTTTCTATGTTAAGTCTATTTGCAAGAATAAGGCTCCTTCTAAGGATAAGGCTTTTGTTAGGACTACTTTACTCAATAGAATTAATACAAATTATTTGCCTCAGACTCATAGGTTTGAAGACAAACAGTCATCTTTTGTTTTTTTTTTTGGTACTGTAAAGTGGCGTGGCAACTTTAGAATAGGCTTTTTGGCATCTTTAATGTGCATTAGGTTCGTCCAGCCAGTCTTGATGGTTTTGGTAGCAAGGAGCATCAGATTTTTTGGCAGTGTGTTGTTTTTGCTAGCTTGTGGTGTTATGGCTAGAGACAAATGCCATGAATTTTTTAATGAGAGATTTCTTCCTTCGTGCCATATTTGGATTGGAAAGCTTTTTCAAGCTAATGTTTTCTTTATAGGTTTTGCTTCTTTCTATACGAGGACTCTTTGTCCTTTGTTGTTCTATTCGTTCCCTCAATAAAGTTATTTTCTATATAAAAAATTTTACATATATATTTTTCCACAGCAACTATTTAATACTGTGACCCATCATTTTCAATTCCATCTCTGTACTTCATAAATACTACATAATTTCCATTCCATTACAGCATGGTTGAAAAAGATACAATCTATCAGTTATCTACATTTGCTAATTCATTAGTGCTTACAATTGTCTAATCCTACACCATAAGTAAGCTATGCGTCAACAGACCGAGAATAGGTCTTCCAGAATCTAGAATATAAATACCAAATGATAATGTACTCCCATACTCATGAACCATCTCTATTTTTGGTCCAGGTCCGAAAAAGCTGAAAATATCACTCAAATCAAAAGGAAACATAAGTTATACCATAACAAAAAGTCTTTGAGAGAATTAAGAGTAAAAAAAAGAGCAGAAAAACAAAAAGATGCAAAACATAAATTAAAAATGACAGCAGATTAATGCATTTTAGAAATAATGCAAGAAAGAAAATTATTAAATTAACAAAATTTGGGCTCAGCAAACAGCCTCACAAAAAAGAACTAAAAGCTACAAAATTCTTAGGGAAAGAATACATAGAGACGAGAGAAAAGAAACTAGGAGAAAGCAAGCGGCAAGACCACCTGAGGTACAGTCAAACCCCAGCCCAATTTTTATATATCCTGTAAATAGAGAAAATATTCAAGGAGAAAATGAGAGGGAGAAATTTACTCCTCTGGAGAACTAACCACCGTGAGTACCTATTTCCGTTGATACGGGAGAAGTGAGCAACACCTTTTGAGTGAGTGACGTGGTCAAGTGAAGAGAAAGAGACCAAGAGGGTGTGGTTCAAACGAAAATCCTTAACTCACTAAGGTTAGTAGAAACTAGAAAGTAGGGGTGTAAGTAAACTGATGGACCCGAAGGAAACCGAAAGAAACCGATTCAAGATCAGCTATTCGGGTAAAAGGTATTAGGTTCATGGGTTGTAGCAGGTTGAAAAGTTTGAGAAAATCGGGTTGTTTCAGTCAGTTCCGGGTTGGGGACAAGCAAACCCATACGACCCGACCCGACCCGAGAACCTAAGTCTTATGTGGAAAACAACATTTTTGGCTCCCTCTGTTTTTTCCTTTTTCTCCTGACACGAGTCTTCTCTTATCACTCACTCACACTAGGTCGACACACAATACACACACCCTCTCCTTCTTCTCTCCCTCTGAAAGACTAAAACTTCAGCCTGGGTACTGGAACCACAATCCAGCCTTCGTATTTCGTAAGCAGCTCACTCACACACACTGCGTCACTACCATTGGGACACGATACGGTCTCTCCTTCTTCTCTTACTCTGAAAGTCTGAAACTTCAGCCTGGGTACTGGGAAGAACAATCCAACCTCTGTAAGTAGCTCACGGTCAATGCCTCAACAGCCTCCAGCTCCTCAGCAGCAATTAACAAAGCATAGTCTCTAATAGCCCCCAACACAGATAAGTCCTTGTATTTCATTTGAAGCTAAAGCCCTAATCTAATTTGAACCCTAATCGAATATTGAGTTTGTGCCTTCTTGTAATACTACCTTTAGTACCTTAGTTGATTTTTTGAGAATTTCTGACTTTGATTAACCTCCAGATTAATCGAAATAGAGGTTTTTTGTTGAACTTCATGTCTTGAGTAGTGAGTAGGATACCAACGTAGAGAAAATCGTTTATCCTGCTTATCAGTTTATGTTTGGGCATAAGAAAAAGCAAGCAGACGAAGGATTTGAAAGTTGAAGACGGAATAGTGGAAGAAGGGATGGCGCAAGAACGCCCAACCCACCCAATCCGAACCAATCCTTCTCTAACCCAAAGCAACCTAATATGAGCAGTTAACCCTCTTGTCCGGTTGGTTTCGGATAGATCAAATTCAACCCGATGGTTGTATGGTCAGGTTGGGTTAGTCTCTAAATCCGACCCAACCCGAACCGCTTACACCCCTACTAGAAAGCTATGTGAGTCAGTGAGGATGAAAAAAATAACATGATATTTTTTTCAACTTTCAATGACAAATGGGTCATCAAGTAACCCTTCAAAGATGAACCAACATGGTCTTGTGACGCGTCATAGAATCTCTCTTTTTTTTTAGTTTTTTTATATTTTAAACTTTTTTACTGTCTTCTATTGAGATACAACTCCCTAACCAAATGGACAAAATGATGGACAAATTTTTTAATAGTCACATAATCTCTATTTTTTTATAGTGTTTTTTTTCTTATATTTTAAATTTCTCTACTGCTTTCTATTGCGTTCCAATTAACAAAACTAAAGATATAAGCATCAATAGAGAAGCATCCTTAATGCTGACTGGCATATCTTTTCTCAATAATATGACTAGCAAGGATTTCAAAGTTCATTAAAGCACATAAAACAAAGAGTAAATACACAATTTAATTTTTGAATTTATTAAGTTATCATATTTTAATCTTTGAATTTAAGTTATTGCACAGTTTAGTTTTCAAATTTATCAAACGTCAAATAATTTAGTCTTTCCATTATTCCTACACTAACTGTTTGCTGACGTGATCCGTTAAGGCTTACGTGGCACGTTAAATGTCAACTAATCATATCACATCAGCACTAATTCAACTTTAAAAAAAATCAATACACAATTTTATCCCTGAATTTATTAAGTCCTTACAATTTAGTCATTTAATTTATTATATTCTTACAATTTAGTTCAAATCATGTCAAATCAGTGTTAACTCAGCTTTAAAAAAGAAGTAAATACACAATTTAATTTTTGAATTTATTAGATCCACATAATGTAATCTTTTAATTTATTATATCCCTACAATTTAGTTCTTAAATTCATGTCATTACACAATTTAATGTTCGAATTTATCAAACATCAAATAATTTAGTCCTTCTACTATTTTTATTTTAATTGTTTGCTGATATAACATGTTAAGTGTTTACATAGCACGTTAAATACTAACTAATCATGCCACATTAATATTGACTCATCCATAAAATTTTGAAATAAAATTTTTCCCTTAAACTCATACAATATTATTTATTTTAAGTTGTTGAACTAATTATTGTATTCGTTTTGTGAGGCAATGGAAACCATAAAAGTGTTAAATAAAAGGGAAGCCATCATAAATGTATTTACAATTCAATAAAAAAATTTCTTCATACTATCAACTATTTAGCAGTAGAGTGACAATATTTTTCATAAGTTAAAGTACATTTTTCCTTGTCTCCAAATGAAAAAAAAATGATAAGCAAAAAGAAATGCAATAAAAGAAGTATCTTATTAAAATACACAACAACATTCAAACACGATCATGAGTGTTAACTAATAAATATCAACCATAAATTTTTTAGTATTAAAATATATAAATTAGAGCACAAATTATAAGAACGAGCACAACACTAAATAAGAAAAAATTAAAAATGTTGAAATCATGACCTCTTCTTATAGCTCAAAATATATAAAGTGTCAAGTTAACTATCCATAGTTGTTAATATAATAAATTTCAGAATAAATTTTTTATTTTTAGTTATAAAAAACTTATTAGAATAATTTTGTAATAAGGGGATGTTTCATGGCGTTGTCACTTGAAGATAGAAAATGGAATTTTTCATATGAGAAGATGGAAAATAAAGTAGAAAACAAAAGATTTTAAAGTTTTTTTAAACTGAGTAAGCATTGATGTAATGGGCTATATTATAAATAGTTAGTTTGAAAATAATATAATAACTAAGTTGTTTGATCCTTGATAAAATCGAGGATTAAATTGTACAATGACTCAATTCAAAGACTAAATTGTAAGGATTTAATAAATTGTAGAGAAAAATCACCTAAAGAGGTAATTACTGAAACTCCTATTTTTGGTTCTTAAACCCAAAAAATAACACCATAGATGGATCCAAAAGGTACCAAAACCTTAAGATTTCGAATTTCAAGTCTATCCTCCCTTGCACGCGTCCTCATACGCCGATTCTTTTTCAGCGAGTGACGCCAACGCGCAACCCCTGTTGTGGTGCATGCAGCGCGTGTTCCAGCAGCCCTGTTACGTTGACCTATGTTGACCGAGCTCCTGGAGGTCAAATTTGGAAAATCTGGAGTCATTTTCAATATTTTTGGACCTTCTAGACTCATTTTTTAGGTCTATTTAATTAGATTTAGACTGAAAACATGGATTTTGGAGTTGTCCAACTTGGAGCCCTAAATTTGTGAGTAGATAATTCTTTCTATGACTTACCCTATACTCTTCTTGAACTTTAAATATGTAATTGATTATGTTTATAAGTTATTTATACTTTTATATGATTCTGAAATGGATTAAATTATCTGAATTGTTTACAATCTGAAATATAGTTCAAAAAGAGTATGGTTTTGAAAATAAATTTTTGAACTCATTGTATATCTGATATTAAATGTATTTCTCATCATATGATAAAGTGAATATTTATACACGTGGCATTGATTTATAAAGTTATATGATTTCCTTGAAAAAAGGCATGTATATGTAATAAATCATGATTGGGAAATTTATGACAGATAAGCTATATAGATATTGAAATTCTGTATTATACTGAAAGCTCTATTTTGAATAATATAGGATATGTGCATATGATAATTTTTGTGGAGGAATCCTATTAGAAACACTATTTGCTAACAGCAAGTGATGTTAGTCTTGGTGCACCTTGATACCTCAACTAGCAAGCGCGGTGCTAGCCTCGTATGAGGACCAACACACGGAATTTGATATGTGATGGAAAGCAGGATGCCTCTAATCTGGACGAGATGTCAACTATATGATATGTGATTTGTCCTCCCTTGCTTGTGCTTGGGGAAATTGCCCATATTAGAGTTCATTCGCGTGTCCTCTTGAATGGTGGTAGGAAAACTTTGACTAGGATGCTAAGTATAGGCAAATCCTACACCACCAAAGTACAGAAGGGTTTGAACGCTAATATGGTGGTTCTGATATGGGATCCTCTTAATGTTTCATGAGAAATGTTTTGATGCATATCAATGTTTGATTAACGATCATATTGTATCATATATGGTTTTAGATATCTGAATGTGATTTGAACCTATAATATTTGAAATATAGGTCCCATATGGATGTACTTCTGAATTGTAATTTTTAATGTGATAAATTTTAATATATGAGTACATCCATATGTTGACTTAAGAAGTCATAGGAGGTATTATTTACTCACTAAGTTGTTAAACTCATTGCGCAATGTTTACATTTTTTTCATATAAAAATAAAAAGTTTGGCCATATAACTACATGATCAGCTAGGTGTCATATTCTCTGGGTGAGCCTACGTTGCTTCCAAGGTTCATAATGTTTAAAATATTATGTTGTTTTTGTAACATCCCGTAATTTTTAAATATTTTTCTTATAAATTCTTCACCTTACATATATGCATAGAAATGTTCTAATATTAATGGAATAGGTAAAGAAAGAAAACCTAAGAGAAAATATTAGAAATAAACATGCTAAAGAAATGTGAAATTCTTAGGTAAGGAAGATAAATTTTTGTGAATTAAAGGTTTTAAAATTTCAAGAAGATTGGATTAGGGTAATTTTTCCTAATTTAAGAGTAAAATTTACTAAGTTTAGTATCTCCACCCATAAATTGGGCTTTTACCTATAGACACTTCATATAGAGTTTTTCCACTTCAAATAAGTTTCTAGCAAGCCCATTGGATAACCTAAGCAAGAAATAAAACATAGACTTGGACTAGGATATAATAATTGGACCAATAGTCCAAAAATTATGAAAATGTGACTAAACCCTCCAAGAAAGGTAGAATTTTATCCAAAGCAAAGAAAATGGGTAGGAATGAGCCCATAATGGGTAGGAATAAGTCCAAATCCAAAAGGAAAAATAAAATAAAATAAATTAGGTGATGATATAATAATGTAATAATAATAAAGATTAGGTTACATGGCATTAAGACAAAAATTTAACAAGTGGTGTGATTCTACATTAATAATTTGGCAAGTGGCATGATAATACAAGGTTTTAGGACAAAAACATCTATATCCTACACTCATAATTCTAGCAAGTGGTATGATAATACATGGCATTAGGACAAAACATTCCTATCCCACAGAAATAATATCAACCAAATAATGGAGATTCAAGGGCTAGAAATTTGCCACCTAAAAAGGCAAACCTATCATACTTGTTTAAGAAAAGAAAATGGAAATGAATCTCTAAATCGAAGGGACCTTGTCCCTTATCTTAAGAACATATCATCATAATTTTCAAAATACAAATCTCCTTTTCCTATGCATATCTTGACTAAGGAAGAGGAAGACAAGAACATAAGTTTTTTTTTCCAAAAATTCAACAAAGTGTATCCTAATTATGATAAGGTAGACCCATGATCATGAAAGGTGAATTATTTGGTGGTCTATATTAAAAAACCCACCCTTACAACATTAGAATTTCGTCCAAGTGAGGGAGAGGAAAAATAGAAGCAAGGTAGAGTGAGGAAAGGAGAGGAAGAAAGGAAGAAAGAGGAAGGAGAAGTCTAGGAGACTAAGTGCTCCAGGTAAGTTTAACAATATTTCTTTTTGAAAAAAACTTTTGAAACTTATAATATTTATATGAGATTTTGATCTTAGAACTTTGATGATTGGTCATGGATGTTGCTATATCATGTTACATATTGATCTTGCATTTGATGTATGTTTGAATACTTAGGTTGGTGTAGATAGTTCTGCATGGGTATGGCTATGGGTGACAGAATTTTAAGTTTCAGTGTTTTAATTTCTGGGAACAATCTATAAGAAATTAAAATAAATTGTTAACATAAGAATTAAAGATATATGTGTCACGGATTTTGAGCCACTGGAATTATTCAATTTGGAGTCCATATAAGGTAGATATGGTCCGATTAGTAATCAAATGTCAGAAAATGGTTAATCAGGGAAGAATATGTTATGATAGCTTCTGTATTTTAATTTCTGAGAATTATCTGTATGGAATTAAAATAAATGGTTAACATAAGAATTATAGTTCTTTGTGTCATGGAATTTTAGCCACTAGAATCATTCAATTTGGAGTCCATATGAGGAAGATATAAGCTGATTAGTAGTCAAAGGTCAGAAAATGGTTCATCAGGGAAGAATATGTTAGGATAGTTTCTGTATTTTAATTTTTGGGAATTATCTGTATGGAATTAAAATAAATGGTTAACATAAGAATTATAGATATGTGTGTCTTAGATTTTTAGCCACTGGTATCACTCAATTTGGAGTCCATATGAGGTAGATATGGTTTGATTAGTAGGTAGAGGTCAGAACCTATCAGAGAAGAAATAACCAGTACATTTAGGGAGTAATATCACCTTGATTTTTTAATATTTCGCTACAATGTTCAACATAATAGTTTTAAATAATTGTTTTATCTTGAAATTGATACCAAGATCACCTACATTAGAGTTCAATTGAGGGAGTTATGCTCTGATTAGTAAGAGAAGGTTAGATATGATGAAAACCTACATCAAGAAAATAAAGAAATAAAATTTATATTTAAAAAAGAAGACGAATCTTATAAATGACTAGTATATGCCATAGCCATTGCCATTGTATGAACTTCTTACCATCTTAAGTGTGAAATTCTGACATGGAAATATTTTATAAAGTGATATTTGAAATGGTTATGTTCATGGCATGATTACCAATGATTTATGGTAATAATTATATTTTGATGAACATACTTGTTATTGAAAGCATATTTTTGGCTATTATTGTGAAAAGAAAAGAAATGAGCACGGTCACATGGCAATCCGTGTGGTGCACCAGTAAGGGACGCCCTACCAACGGTTATGATCATGTTAATAAGAAAAGAAAGAGAAAGTGGACCATGTCGGATGGAGCTAGAAAAGCCCGTACCGGAGAGTAAAGGATACTCACCTTGACCGAGGTAGCTTGAAATGAGAATAAGTTGATAGCCATCATATGATATTCTGAAAATAGTTAATCATGTCATACATATCATTACTGTATGATTCTTATTTGCATAGATATAATGCATTCATGTGACCAAAGATATTTTCTGTAGTTTATACAGCTGAACATGACGTGATGAGCTATATTGATGATGATTTATTGTTGAACTTATTGGGATTTAATTCTCACTATATTTCTATATCATGTTCAGAAAATTAGTTATGCAACTTTTTCTATGACTCTGGCTTTTAGTGCACATTGGATCGAGTTACTTTATGTTGGGCAGATCTCAGAATCAAATAAGATATTTGTGGTCGAGTTGTCTCAGATCCCAGTGAAGGTGCAACCACCCACACCAGTATCTCCGGAATTGGTCAACCAAAATAAACAAGATATAAATATCTATGTGTTTGATATGTTGCATGTAAGTGTTGATTAATGACGTGTATGTGAACTCAATATTGTATAATAATAAAGAGAAAAAAAAAAGTTTGTTACAATTTTAATCTAAAGTATGCTCTAAACACTACAGGTAGGATCCCTGCTTCTACTGTAATATTGATAAGTGTAGACTTGACGTGTATAATTACCTATACTAAAAATTTGTAAACGTTTGTTATTTTTTCTAATATGTGATATTTTGAAGTTGTATGCAAATAAACAAAAGTAAAGTTATCTGTTATTTGTGTTAATCGCGTTCCATTAAATTTGGGCGTAACAGAAATGACTAAATTATCTGATATTTGGTAAATTCAAAATCTAAACTATGCAATAAATTAAATCCAGGGATTAAAGTATAATGACATAATAAATTCAAAGACTAAATTATATATTTACTCTAAAACAAAAAGTGAAAAATGAAAAGTTGGCGAAAGATGTTTGATTCATGTTAAAAAAATTCAACTTATAAAAATCCAGGCCTAAGGTCCCAAATGAGATTCCATTAATTGCATGTATATAGAACTATCCAATGGGAGAAGTAACAGTAACCAGAAGAGAAATTATGGGAATTTACACTTATATATTGCTATATTCCGTTATTACAATGGCAGAATATGACATAGAAATTAAGACTAGCAAGTAGGATTTTGATTCTAAAATTATTACTGCTTCCATGAAGAACATTCTATAATTTTGACTATTTGGAGCTACAAATTAAGAATAATATGAATACAAAAAATAATTTTTTTGGATAGGATTACAACACCATAATTGAGAAAAAAAGTATTTCTTTGCAATATGGCAACTACATAGTTATTACTCTCTATCCATATCGTGACTCTTCCTCAGTTTTTTTCTTTTTAATCATTATTTTTCTTTATTCCATATGTAAAGTGCTTTTTAGATTTTCTTTTTTTAATTGCAACCAATATTTCATCTAAGTTTATTTACAAGTGTTAAGGGTTGAAGATATAAATGTTTAAACAAGGTAGAAGATCAAAGGTTTAACAAACACAGTAAGCACACACCAATGCAAAAGGAATAAGGGCAAAATATAGCGGACCCCTCCCCCCTCTCTTTTTCTTTTATTTTCTGCAAGCTTTGAATAATTTTTTCTTTTAGGAAAGTTTTTTCTTTTCCTTCAGAGGAAGATTTCTTTTTCTATTATAGAAATATTTTTCTTTCTTTGAAAAATATTGTTCTTAAAAAAAAATTTTCTATTTTAAAAAGAGATCCAGTGCTAGTTAAATTTTTTAAGAAAAATTTACAATTTATTCTCTAAAGTTACAACATTTTAAGGTTAGAAAAAAAAACTGAATGAAGGAGGAGTCTTAATCTTTAGAAAAGATTGAGATGTGTGTTGCTTCTTCTTGTATGGTTTCTTTGTCTTCTTATGAGATATTTAGCAAGTTGTAATCTGATTAAGTGTATTGTAATTTTTTTATAATATTTAGTTAGTACTATTAGAATGTGGCTTGCCTCTTGATTTGAGATTTTTGCCATCTTCAGAAGTGCAAACTTGAGTTGTATTTTATTTACTTGTTGTATTTTGCTAAAATTTCTATAAATTTCATATTTTGTACTTGTTTATGGAATGTAATAATTTATTTATCTGTCCAAAAATAAAATACTCCCATAACGTATCTTCTAAACATTACAAGAAAATTAGTAAAACCATGACATAATTAAAACTCTTAAGAGGAAGAAAAGAATATCTGAGACTAAACACTTTTCTTGGCTCTTTAAAAATCTCGTCTCTTAAAATACTTTCTTTTGCTTTGATTTAATTTAAAGGACATTACCGTAGATTTAGTACAGTGACAAAAAAACATCTCACAAGAAAATGAGAACGTCAGCCACATAAGATGGTATATCTAACCATTCAGCTCAGCAATGGTCAAAGAAGAATTAAAAACAATGCCTCTTAACTATAGAATTAACCTGGCACATATATTATATGAAATATATAATCTAGGTTTTTATGGCACTGATGTTTATGTAGGGGATAGAATCCTAATTTCTTTTCTTTGATAAGTGGAGAAGATAATTGAAATTTTCAACGAATGTTATATGGAAAATGACTAAACAAAGATTCTCTATATAAGTAACAGTTAACAAAATATACTCAGTTCTTTACTATAATCAAGTGATAGATACAATTCCTCTTTCTAATGTTGAAATCATTTTCTCTAAAATCTCTTGTCGTCCATCTATTTAACAAGTATTATCAACAACTTCCAATAATCTATCACACAAATTGATGGAATTGAACACTTGGCTGCCAATTACTGTTTTTCTTCCCTGTCACTAATCCAAAGAGGATTTTTATGCCCATAACCAAATAAGATAATAAATAAATCAAGAATTCCCCATAACTATTCTTTCTGTCATACATTCCTTCAAATAAAACATTGCATCCACTATCTATTGTTCATATAATTAAAAACAATAAACCCCAATCTCAAAATCATGTTCGTTGAATTAACATTTCAGCTAATAAAACCCAAAATTTAGTTCAACCAAGCAGTAAAGCAATAGTAAGCAATTCAATGGGATAATTCAAATGAAAGTCGGACCACTCCCTACATGAAGAATACAACAAATACTTTATGAAATGTGCTCCATTACGCATAAAACGGAGAGTTAAAGTACATTATTGGATCTCCTTTAATGAACTATTTGTTGTTCCAGCATGCTTACAACAACCTGAAATAAGAAATAAATAAGAAGGAAAAATACAGCAGAAGTCAACATTAGTAGAAAAATGTATGGCTCCAGGATAAGGCATGACTTAAGCACTATCTTTAAGGTGATTCGCGCCCTCAACAGGTCTATAAATTTCACCTGGTGTAGTGGTCTTGGTGTGTCACCTCACGGATACAACAGGCTAGCAATTTGTTGTTTCATCTCTAACCTCTGCAGAAGGAGGAAGGCAGAACTCTCACTCCAGGTACCTTCTCCTTACTCAAGTGTTTAGGGTATTTCTGAATTTTTTAGAGCTTCTTTTATTGTAGTCGTCTAGCAAAAACACTACAGTAAGGAAAAGGTGTCTAGAGTAAGGAACATACACACCTTTCTCCGAAGCCTCACCTTGAATTATGACTGCTTCGGAGACAACAAGCTATGTATTTTGCACATAACCCAAGAATATTTTTTATCCCTATGCGTATCCTGGTCATGTGAATGTGTTTTGAGAATAGAGCTTGTTATTCTCATAGAAGCGGCACAGTTCCACTTTCACATAAGTGAATTTTATCAAGAGTACTCTTACAACAAGGACACTTCAGTCAAAAAGAGCTGCATATTTCATTAAGAGTTTTTGAAACTCAACCTCCATTTACATTGCAAGATTAATGCAGTTACACCTAAGGGATGGATTTTACAGAATAAACTCTAATAATAGTGTACCACATAGCAACTACTCTATGATTCATTCTTCCCATTGAACCAAGTTCTTAGGATCTCTAGTCACAAGGTTGGGTATCCTTATAGGTAATTTTTAATCATTGAGCTTTAGCCCCATCCCCCTCGATATATCCCTTTCTCTAGTTAGAGGTTTTGTTAATCACTACAAGAAAACAAAGATTTTGTTATGACTAAAGTTTAGTCGTCATATAAGATCAAAAAGTCGTCACTAAAGACATTTAGTGATAATGAAAAATCATCGCCCCTCCATTACAAATCCTACCATCGCTAAAAGTTTTTTGTGATAACTTTTGTAGTCATCATTGAAAGTCAAGATTCAGTGACGACCAAAATTGCCACTAAAACTCAATTACGTCGTCACTAAAGCCATAAAGTTATCATGGAATGTTTTTAAAGTGTCATTCTCAAAGGCTTCAATGATGACTTTAGTCGTCATTGAATTTAGTTTTAGTGACGACTTATGGAAGTCGTCACTAAAAGTCGATATAAAACATGGATTTAGTGACAACTTTTGTCGTCACTAGATTACTTTTCAGTGACGACTAATGAAAGTTTTCACTGAAAGTATGAACATGCAATGATTTAGTGATGACAAAAGTGGTTACTGAATCTATTTATAATTTGTCATTGAAAGTATGAACATCATGAGGATTCAGTTACGACTTTAGTCGTCACTGAATCTATTTTTTGTGATGACTTATAAAAGTCGTTACTGAAAAGTAAAATCAAATACAGTTTTAGTGATGACTTAGTTGTCATTGAATTTTCTATATTTTTTTAATTTAAATTAACATTTGCACTAAAATTAAAAGTTTGCACTATGAAAAAAATCAAAGAAATTAATAAAATGATATATATCAACATAATTTCAACTACAATAAATATTTGTTGATAGACAACTGCAAATGTTAGTTTACAGAAAATAATACATATAATAAAATTGCGACGAATGAAAAACAATCAATTCAGCGGTTCTCTTGAAAATGCTGGTGTTGTTTTGATTGTAGAACATGGTGCAGCACTAACCATTAAGCATATCAGAATTTGTCCCTATTTATATCACATAAAAACAATTTAATACACAAAAACAATTCCTTGTTATTATATAATGAATCTTGAGTATTTTACGATGATAATTAGAAGCGAGGAAATTGTCCATAGTCCAAGAGCCACATTAGCAAATAAAACTAAGAATCATACCTCCAAATTGGACCAGTAAATAATTTAGCCTGGCTATATTTGTTATATTTCGGATATGGTAGCCCATGTGAGAGATTTAGAGTACAAATCACTCTTATCCTTATTAAAAATATGAGAACGTATACAACAAACACAATGTCTTCATTCACTAGTGAATGTAATTTTTTTAACTGATTGGAAACCCAGTTCAATGAGCAATCAATAATGTTAGTTGTGTTACCTTATGACTCATAGTGCAAAGTAAAAAAGAAAAAGAAAAAAGACAAATAAACTAAATGGTCAAGTGACATAGAAATATGGTGGGAAATCAACGTAGGAGTAAATGAGGGAGGAGGATTGACAAAACCGAGTTGTATTGTTTTGGGGGGCAAAAGCCATGATTGAGGTAATTGGGCTTCCTGACATAAAACTCATGATTGCACTTACACCACTCACTCTTATACCCATTTTCTCTTCTTTCTATACAATCCCCCCGCCTCACACCCCCACCCTTCCCAATACACCAAAACCTTCCTCGCTTCCTCCCCAAATTCTTTAACCCAGATACTTCATAATACTCAAACTTCTTCAAAGTGTGACAAGCTTCAACTTTTCTTCCACAATTTGGATATGATGGTCGAAAAGGAGGATGTCAGTTTGAGTCTAAGCCTAAGCTTCCCTCACAACTAGGAAAGTTCCATTCAATTTAACTTAGATGGAAAAGGCTAAGATTTAGAGTATAAAGTCGATTTCATCATAGAATTAAACTTGATTTACTTCCAATCTTAAATTTAAATGGAGAGCCTCTCAAATCATCTCTATACAAAAGCCAAGATATCATGTAAAGCAAAAAAATTATAACTTTCTCAAACCAAAGTCAACAAAAAAAATTCGTATGCATTTTGATAAATTTCTCAAGCTTTAATTTGAATTGCAAAACTAAAACTAAGAGAATGAAAAGAAGACATGCTAACCCACATGCGTCAAACCCAAAAGCTTTGGTTCACAGCGTTGCTTGCAGTGGTTTTTGTAGTAGTTCAACAACATTTCATGGTGACTCTACAATGGGTGGCAGTGTAGGGTGGTTGTTTGATGGTGCTACGCAATGGTGGTAGTTGAATAATGGCAGAGCTGGTTGTGCACATAGATGCTTGACAGAGGGGATGGCTTCACGATGAAAGCTTCACAAAGGGGAAGCTTCGTGATTGCTCTGTTTCTTTTCCCCTCTTCTCTTTCACACAACGGGTTTCTTTTTTGGTGTTTTGTTTTGTTTTGTTTTTTTTAAACTATTCTCTCTTGAAGCTTCTTTTTTCTTCACCAACTTCTTTTTTTTTGGGTTGACACACATTACAAGCGAGAGAGGAAACTTGAGCAGAAAAGAAACAATTTTTTTTCTTTCATCTTTCAATGATAACCCACCAAAATTGTCACTGAAAGATTACTCTGACTCTATTAGTGACGATTGCATCATGGTAGTCACTAAAAGAATGAGTTTTTATGACAACTCTTAAAAATCGTTACTGAAAATACACTTTTTAGTGACTATTTGTGTAGGTCGTCACTAAAAGTGTACCCCCACAAAAAAAAAAAAATTAGTGACAGAATCTCTGTTTTCTTGTAGTGAATAAATCTATAAGATTTCATTTTTATTTCACATAGTCTACATGAATGATACCATTACTCACATATGATTTAACAATACTATGCTTCCTTTTAATGGGTTAGGATTAGGGACGGATCTAAAAATTTTAGTTAGTGGGGACAAGAAATAGTCTATAAATATTTTTACTAAAAATAATTCAATTTAGAGTGGAGAAAGAATATTAAAGGGAGTTGAAAGGTCGAGTGTTGAAAAAGTTTAGAGGATGGTATCTTGGTCAGGTACAGCCCATTTTTAAATTCAATTTAACAAAAAAAAACTTATTAGGTGAGTTGGTAGAGTACTCATCTCATGTGAGAGCAATATCTAAATTTTTGTAGAAATAAAGAAAAAATTATCACATATATTAATTACAAAATAAAATTCCTTGTGGGACCAATTGCCCCCACCCCCTTGCAGGTAGATTCACCCCTGGCTAGGATTTACCATTATAGTAATTATTTTGTACTCTACCAATTGTACTAGTATCTCCATAGTGTATAAGTATAGGCAATATGGGTTTTTCCCACATAGGGATTTCATTTAACATACCCCTTAACCAATTAGCCTCCTTATTGGCTAGAGCTAGAGCTATAAGCTCAACCCCCACTGTAGTTTTAGCTATGATTTTTTGTTTTTTTATATTTCCAACAAATTGCACATCGGCCTAAAGTAAACACAACCAGAAGTTGAAAGAGTCACCTGACAAGGCATTCCAGCCAGCATTAAAATAACATTCAACTACGGTTAGAAACTTTTTATACAATAAATCATAATTTTTAGTGTCAGACAACAATCTCATAACTTGCTTGATAACATGCCAACGTTCTGTACTAGGTTTACTAGTCAATTTTCCAAGTCAGCCAACTGTAAAAGCAATATCAAGTTTAGTACAATATGCTAAATAATTGACTCCCAATCGTATGGCATAGCCTCTTGACAAGACTTTCATCAGTACCGGGATATGAATAAATATTAGGATGTAAAGGAACATAAACTTATTTACCACCATCTATATAGCCATATTTCTTTAATATTTTTTTCCCCATAATGAGATTGATCAAGAAAAATTCCATCTTCTTTCTTAGCAATTCTCATCCCAAGTATAATATTTGTTTCACGAAGATCTTTCATAATAAAATTATTGCAAAGAAATCATTTGTATTTTCTATAACCTGTACCAAAAATCAATAAATCATCGTCAAACATGCCAATGATAATATGACCACCATCAACAGATTTAAAATATATGTAATTACCACATTCATTTGATTTAAAACCATTCCCATGCATATACATCAAATTTTTCATACCATTGTTTAAGAGCTTGTTTTATTTCAAATAAAGACTTTTTCAATTTGTACACTCTATTTTCTTGACCTTTCACAACAAAACATTCGGGTTGTTCACTATGAATTTCTTCATCTAGAACACCATTAAAAAATGCTTCTCTTACATCCATTTAATGAATAAATAAATCGCAAATAGCAATAATAGCAATCAAGAATCTTATAGATGTAATTCTTGCAACAGGAGAAAAAGTATTAAAGAAATCTAAATCTTCTCTTTGAGTATATCTTTTTGCTATAAACCTTGCTTTATATTTATCTATTGTTCCATCTAATTTTATGAAGCACTCATTTGCAACCAATCGCTTTAGACTCGTAAGGTAAATCACATAATTTTCATATTTTATTCGACAAAAGAGATTCCGTTTCATCATGTATTGCTTCTGTTCAAAAAATTGAATCAAGTGACGTTAGAGCTTCTTGCAAAGATAGGGGATTTTCTTCAACATTATAAACCACAAAATCAGAACCAAAAGCTTTTTCAACTCTAGTTCTCTTACTTCTTCTTGTTTCAAATTCAACATTATCTTCATGTAAAGAATCATAATTTATTTTCAAAGTTTCTTGCCCCCACTATTCCTAAGTTTGTAAGGAAATTTATTTTCATGAAAGATAGCATAACTAGACTCAAAATATTCTATAACTAGTATAAAAAAAATCTATAAGTAATAATATTCAAAGAATATCCCCTAAAAGTACAAGTAGAAGCTAGAGCACCTAACTTTGATCTTTTATGATCCGCATATCTTACATAAGTTAAACATCCCCATCTCTTAGAAAAATCAAACTAGGTTTATGTTTTTTTCAAAGCTCAAAAGTTGTAGCATTAGATTTTCTATACGATTTAGCACAAAACATTATGTTAAAACAGCTTTGCCCCCAAAAACTATAAGGAACGCCAGAATGCAACAATATAAGATTTGTAAGATTAATTAAGTTTCTATTTTTATGTTTAGGTACACCATTAGAAGGAGGTGAATAAGGTGGTGTCACTTCATATACAATCCCTAAATTTTCAATAGAAGTATTCAAATTATTTGCATTATATTCTTTACTTCTATGACGATGAAAATGCTTAATTTTCTTGTTGAACTTATTTTCAACCTCATTCAAAAATATTTTTAGTTGATCAAAAGCTTCACTCTTTTGTTTCATTAGATACACCTAAGTATATTTTGAATAATCAGCTATAAACGGGAAGGAGCAATTTTTTTAAAAAACCTTTTCTCGAATCAGGTTATGAAGCAGCTAGAGGAAACAATCACATTCTTAGAAACATGTTCTCTCCCAAAACTCTCAATGAAACACATTCAGATGCTCAATGCCCCTTTCACAAAAATTTGACATCCAGACAGCTCCTTTCCAAATTGGCTCGTATAAAGCTCCTAGTCTGGAAAGTTTTCTTGCAAGATTCTTCCAAGAGTTCTGGACTATAGTGAAAGACGATTTTTTAATATGGTGAGTTCTTTCCTAAACTGAGACTTCCTTCTCAAAGAACTCAATCAAACCTTCATCACTTTAATTCCAAAAAATGATTTATCTGATCTTTATAACGAGTTTAAACCCACTAGCCTTTGCATTGTTGGGTATAAGATTATCTTCAAGGTACTAACAAACAAAATGAAGGAAGTTATGGATAAAATTATTACCCCTTATCAAAGTGCTTTCATCAAAGGTAGACAAATTACATATTGAATTATGGTGGCAAACGAATTCATTAATAAAATTACGAAGTCAAGAAATAAGAAGGTGTTTGAGTTGCAATAAAAGCAAATGTGTTTAAAGCTAATGATAAAGTTTTGTGGAAGTTCCTCGAGGGGGTCTTAAAAGTCATGGGATTCCCTGATAAATGGATACAACTTATCATGCAATGGGTTACCTCTTCATCCTACAGAATACTAATTAATGGGTAGCCCACAACTCATTTCAATTCCAAATGTGATTTAAGACAGAAAGATCCAATTTCACTCTGTTTATTTTGCGTATGAATGTCCTGTCATATGTTCTTATGAAAAATGCAAAATGGGAAGGTTCGAAGGAGTTCAGTTGGGAGGAAAGGAAATGACAATTTCACATTTACTATATGTCGATGATCTGCTCATCATGTTCAAAGCAAATTTAGAATCCTGTTAGAATCAAAACAAATTCTTGAAGAGTTTAAGATTTTCTCAAGTCTTGAGATAAGCAAGAGTAAGTCGGAACTCGGAAGGGATTTTTGGCAGGAATACGCCTCAAAAATTTATGAAAGTAATGGCCAACAGGGTAGGAATCAGAATGGTGAATAAATTGAGTAAATACCTAGGCTTTAAATTTGCGAGTGATGTTGGAATAAGGAGAGACAAAAAGAGCTGGTTGATAAACTGGAAAAAAAGCTTCAAGGATGGACGAGTCTCCTTCTGTCCTAGGTTGCTAGGACTTTGTTAATTAATTCAACTATCACATCAAGCATGGTTTATGATCTAAACACCACCAGGCTGGATAAGGCTACTAGCAAAAAGTGTGACAATGTTATTCGTGAGTTCTGGTGGGGGAAGAAAAGAGAAGGAAGAAATTTCTATCCGATGGCTTGGGAAAACATCACCAGGCTAAGATCTTTGGGAGGAATGGATTTTAAAAAGATAGAGGCTTTTAATAAGGCATTATTTACTAAACAATTTTGGAGGATTCTGACATCTCCAAATACAAGTGTTAATGTTGTGCTCAAGAATCATTATAGCAAAAATTCACCACTTCTGTCCAATAGTCCCTTGAAGTGTCCAACACCCTCATCCAAAGTGAGGAAAGATCTACATAAAGCTGGGAATGAAGTCATTATCTCATATCTACAAGGGAAAATTGGAAATGGGGAAAAGATCTTTTTTACAGCAACTAAATGGCATAGGTTCTTCAAAGAAGGAATAGGCATTGCACAGCCCCCAAAAAATCTATTAATAAAAAATTATAGGGTAATGTGAGATGGGTATGAAAAAGGACAAACTAAAAGAAATTTTTATAGAGGTAGAGTTTAGGAAATCCAAAAAGCTCTTATTGCTCGATCGAGAGTCTTTGATGCCATGAGTTGAGAGGAAAACTTCAATGGTAATTATTCAGTTAAAGATCGTTATAAGATTTTGCAGGAAACAAATGCTAGTGTTAAAAATGATAATGTCCAATGGAACAACATAATTTAGAAACTACCAGCCTATCCAAAAATCCAGCTATTTACATGGAATTTTACCTACTAGAAGTTTCTTAAAAAAGAGACATAATGTTGTTATTGACATTTGCCTGTGATTCTGGGGAGGAGACAATAGACCACATTATGCTCAAATGCAATTTTGCTAGAGCAATGTAGCTTAGTCTACCCTTATATATCAGAGTGGATTGCATTCAGCAAGGGAGTGCAAGGGACTGGATTCAAATTTTGATCAAACAACTTATGGACAACCAAGATGATCAAAGAATTATATGGTTCCCATAAATAATTTTATATACTCTCTAGGCTATATATATGGTATGTTAGGAACAAAGGTATGTTTGAGAAGCAACAATGGAATCCTATAGGTCTGGCCCAAATGGCTGCCAGATGTGTATGTCAATATCACCTATATCTTTGAACAAAGAAAGAGAGAATCAACAGGAAAGGAAGGCTGAAGTTTTAAAACCTTTATCTTGGTCACTTTTCGAGAGGAACATAATAATTGCAAATTCAAGATAGAAAAAAAAAACCATTATTTATGGATAAGGGATATTGAAGGAATATTCAAGAGGGGTGGTGCCTAAATTATGGAGGCGAAAGGCTCTTTGGAAGTATCGGCTATTCTATCATTTACTTTGTTAGAACCTTGCAGTTTTACCTGTGCAATCAAGGGATAAAAAAAGTTCAAATTATGATGCCTGGATTGCACCATGTTTCTGAGCTTCGAGAAGGAGGATTGCCTAGAGATAGTATGTACTTAGTTAGGCAGTATATCAAGTCTTTAAGTAATCAATTTATTTTATTCAGGTTTAGTTATCTTTGTAGTTGGCAGAGTTGTTTGGGTCATAATTTCTGGCCAAAAGGTGGTTTGTTGCAACAGGGATGGTACTTAGATTAGGTTGTTTTGTTGTATCAACAAATATATATATATATATATATATATATATATATATATATATATATATATATATTCTTAACTTTCTTTTTATATTTATAATTTTTTTATATTATTTAAATTACAAATAGTTCATTATACAAAATATCTTGAGTCCATTATACAAAATGACGGTGAAATAAAGGAAGACGTAAACCACATGATTCAAGCTGGATGGATGAAATGGAGGAAAGTTTCGAGTGTCATTTGTGATAAAAAAAAATGCCGCTCAAAATTAAAGAAAAATTCTATCGTACGGCTATAAGACCTGCTATATTGTATGGTACGGAATGTTGGGCGGTTAAAAGACAACATAAAGATAAACTCAACGTTGCAGAGATGAGAATGTTGCGTTGGATGTGTGGACACACCAGAAGAGATATGATTAGAAATGAATGCATTAGAGAGAAAGTTGGGATAGCACCTATTGTGGAGAAGATGGTTGAATCTCGCTTAAGGTGGTTTGGCCATGTGTGGAGAAGACCTGCAGAAGCCCTAGTGAGAAGAGTTGATCGGATGGAGAATAGTCCAATAATTAAAGGTAGAGGGAGGTCAAAGAAAACAATAAGTGAAACTATTAAAAAATGATTTAATAGTTAATAACTTATCTATTGATCTCATCCATGATAGGCCACTATGACGCCGTTTGATCCATGTAGCCGACCCCACCTAGTGAGAAAAGACTTAGTAGTAGTAGTTGTTGTTGTTGTTGTTGTACAAATAGTTCAACACATTTGATTAGAGATCTAACAGTTAAACAGGAGACCTAATAACTTGGTTTCCTCAGCAAATCAATGACTAATCTAGTTTCAATAACTATGATATGTTGTGTCACTTTCATAAGCTAAGTTTTGGTTTTATATTGCTCTTTTTACATTGTGGTTGAGAAATATTGTATCAATTATCAAAACATGAGTTTCAAATTAATTAAGTATTGTTTGTAAATTAAAAAAAAAAAAAAGAGTGAACTAGCCATGCTTTACAGGGCTTTTTGACTAGCCAGGCTTAACTTGGCTTGTCTCAGTATATTCAAGGCCCTTGAGGATCAATCTAACCGACTTTGATCTTGTCCCAAAGAAAAAACTGACTTTGATAGCTCTAACAAGGAGTAAGAGGAGCCTTCTCAACCCACTTTTATTGTCATCCTTGGAGAGAGCACTAGTAAAACGAACCAATCCTTTGAGCTAGCTCATTAAGATCGCTTGCAGTTTGAGATTTCAAGATGTTAAGCCCTTTTAAATTTTAGCTTTTTAGCTCGAACCATTTAGCTCATGATTTAAAATAGGAAGATCACAAGTTTATCCATTATGTTCTTTAATAATTAGATATTATACATCATATAATATTCATTAATAACATATATATATATATATATATATATATATATATATATATATATATATATATATATATATATATATATATATATATATATATATATATATATATATATAATATATATATATATATGTTTTTGCCAATAAATGTCACATCTCATAAACACAGAATATTTTTTAAAAATAAATAGTATAAAATGTATTTAATAAAATTTTATTCAATTAATAAAAATAAAATTATTTCACTTATAAAGCGTGAGTTTAATTTTTACAATTTAAGTGGTTCTTAATAAGTGATATGTGATTACCACTATAAATATTATTTGAGAGGTAGAAAAATATATATATCTTCCTAAAGCATTTATATAAATTTTGGGGAAACCTTTTTTAAAAAAATAAAAAATAATGTGATATATGAAAAATGCTAATAGTTAAGTTCACAAATTCATACAATTTTGGACTAAAAAAATTATAACATTAATTAAATATTTTTATATTACATAAATATAATTTATTTTTTTATGTTACTTTTTTATTTTAAAATAAATAAATATAATAAACTAATAGATTAGCTCTTTTAACTTATTAGCCATGAAGTTAAAATATAAATTAAAGATCAAGCTAGCCTGCCAATATTGGGAAACAAGCTTCTTTTGACAAAATTTTATTATATCGGGCTTCGAAGCCAAGTAAAGCTAAGCCTATGCATACTTCCTATGGCCTAGTGAATCTAACCTTATTATAATATGTTTTGAAAATAAACAGTTTCAAAGCAATTTTTCATATATTTTAACGTTGATTTTATTCATAGCTAGTTTATGTATCGGCTTATGGTTTACGTCAAAGCGAAATGTCACGAAAATATTAATATATATTAAAAGTTAACGCATTGAGTTGAGAAGACTTTTTATTATTATTATTTGCAAGTAAACAGGGCTAAAAGCCCAAAAGAAAAAGAAACTACCCGAATAACAGAATGTCAACCCCAAGACAATTTATAAATTTATGGGCATAAGAAGGAATAGAAAACACAGATCGGGGACATGAAGCCACGACACATTTTCTGGTGAACCAAAAACATGAAACCAAAATCCATTAATGATTTTCAAAAAGTTAATAACTGCTCAGTGAAGAATCAAGATCAGCAAAGTAATACAGTTTAGCAAGTTGCAGTTTTTGGAAAAGCAGAAACAAATGCAAAAGAAAAAAAAAAAGAAACACAGATTGCATACCTGTTAGGTACAGCTGAAGCAATGAAGATAGATGGAGAAGCCATGGAGGTCTTAAATTTCTACGGAAGAAACTATGAGAGACAAATATAATGGAAGAAGTTGGAAGAGATGAGGCATGAAATTTCCAAGACGTGGAGAGCGTATAAATAAGAGAGGCGAAGGGTCTGATTTTGATGGGATTTCAAATTATAATTATAACTTAGGGTATAGTTGTCTTATAAAATTATAAAATATCTTTCAAGTCATCAGTATTTTAGCTTTCGCACAAGGTTTCTACATTAAGCTTAAAAAACTAGTTTCAGCAAATAAGCTAAAAGCAACTTTTTAAGAATAAATGAATAGTTTATTTAAACTCATCTAGATGTTACTTTTTAATATAAGAGCACTTATGGTGAGAGAAAAATTCAAATAAACTCTAAACTATACTATTCAAACGGGACCTAAAAATTATATTAAAACCACAAACTTTCAGTCACCGGTGGTTGAATTGTTCAATCCTCACTATTAAATTAAAATCGTCGTATAAATTTGTAAATCTAAACTAGAGTTGAGCAAGGAAAATGAGATTGAACTTAGCAAAAATAGGATGGAAATCATAGTAAATAAAATCGAAAATAATACTTCATTCACAAAGAAAACATATTAAGTAGATCATATTCTAATTAAATCTCAAATAACAAATATGATGGCCTTCATTTCTAAGAGAAAATAAGAAATTTTACTATTGAAAATAACTAAAAATTCTCTTTAAACGTTGATTCGATTTAATGAGTATTGGTCTAATTGGACGTTAAAATATTTTAGATAAAAGTATCAACACCCGTCATCAACTGATTTTCAAATAACATAAAAATTTGAATTTAAGTAGCAAAAATATAATAAAACTCAATAGAAAATAAAATCAAAATTAATAGTTCATTCACAAAGAAAATATACTGAATAGAACATATTTTAATTAAATCCCAAATAACGAACATGATGGCCTTCATTCTCAAGAGAAAATAAGAAATTTCACTCTTGAAAATAACTAAACATCCTCCTTAAACATTGATTCGATTAAATGAGTATTGATATAATTGGACGTTAAAATATTTTAGATGAAAATATCAACATCCATCATCAACTGATTTTTAAATAACATAAAATTTTGAATTGAAGTAACAAAAATATAATGGAACTCATAGTAAATAAAATAAAAATTAATAGTTCATTCACAAAGAAAATAGAACATATTCTAATTAAATCCTAAATAACAAACATGATGGCCTTTATTTTCAAGAGAAAATAAGAAATTTCACTATTGAAAATAGTTAAAAAAATATCTTTAATCGTTGATATGATTAAAGGTGGAGTATTGGTCTAATTCGATGTTAAACTCAACTCCCTTGACAACTTTTTAAATGAAAATATCAACAAATATCTCCAATTGATTTTTAAATAACCTAAAAATTCAAATTTAAGTAGCAAAAAGAGAATGAAACTCATAGTAAATAAAATCGAAATTAATAGATCATTCACACACACAAAATACTGAGTAAAACATATTTTAATTAAATCCCAAATAACAAACATAATGGCCTTCATTCCCACGAAGAAAATGAGAAATTTCACTCTTGAAAATAGTTAGAAGTCCTCTTTAATCGTTGATTCGATTAAAGATGAGTATTGGTTTAATTTAATGTTAAACTCAACTTACTTGACAACTTTTTGGATGAAAATATCAACACATGTCACCAACTGATTTTAAAACAACCTAAAATTTTGAATTTAAGTAACGAAAATAGAATGGAACTCATAGTAAATAAAATCAAAATTAATAGTTTATTCACAGAGAAAACATATCGGGTAGAACATATTTTAAGTAAATCTCAAATAACAAACATAATGGGCTTCATTCTAAAGAGAAAATTACAATAATTGTCACCAACTGATTTTTAAATAGCTTAAAATTTTGAATTTAATTAGGTTGATTACAGATGAGTATATTTGGATCATTAAAAAATAAAATTTATATATGTGTGTGTCTGTAGCGAATGTTTGGAAAAGAAAATTTTGAGGATATAACTTGTGGGGGTATTGGGAATGGGTAGAGGAAGAGAGAAGTTTGGGTAAAATAAATTTAGAAAAAAAGACAACTGGAGTAAGTGGGATGATAAGGTTTCACATATGGATATTGAGTATATTTAAAAAGAAAAGTAACATTTTCTTTTGAATTTATGTAATAATCGGACTGGTTCATATTCAAACGAATTTTAACATTTGAACTTGCCCCACTGTGTGCACATGATAATTTACTAAAACAACACTTGCTAAAACTCGTTCGCCTAATTTGACTTGACCGATAGCATTCTTTTTTATGCTAGTTAGTCAAATTATGACAGGTGATTGTATTATAGTTATTCCACACAAAGACATGATTACGAGTTCTTCAAATTTCTGAACCCTCGACCTAGCCTAATGTGAGGATGATTTAATTTTCTCTAAGTTTTAATCTCTTTATCTTGCTAAATTCTAGTTTAGTTTTACAAATTTATACAATGATTTTAACTACGTGTCAAGAGATTGAAGAACACAACTCCTAAACTCTAGGTATAAGAATTCAACCCCACGCGGTGCTACGTTCCGTACCACAGCAGAAAATCCGTTTCATTAATTTACAGTCTGTTTAAGATTGTTCTTCAATCTTTAAACCTCAAGTATCAGCCTAAGTTTCAATCAAGATTGGCGTCGAAACAAATTTTAAATGTCAATAAAAGGCTTCGAAATGATAGAATATACTCTACCCTTTAACGTGTAACAAAATTAAATCTTATTGCCGTCTTCCCTTATTTTTATTTTTTTTTGGGGTGAAATAACGTCTTACTTTTTTGCGCTCATGTCATTATATTGTTAATAAACATCAGAATAGTGTGTTTTACACTTTATTTTTACCAATTATTCATTTATTCATTAACTAATAAAAAAATAAAATAAAAATATGTAACGACTGACTGAATAATTTGTCAACGCCGTACAATATTTTCTTAATTGTTATATATCTATTTTATGAATATCTTTTTTATAAAACCAGCTATTCAATCTGGTCAATGTCTTGTGTAGATTTAATAATTATACTGTGTAAATATGTTTAAGGAAAATATAAAGCCAAGCTTTATACATCAATCTGCAACTCCCACAAAGAACTGAGATGGAACGGGAGAGAAGTTATACATGATTGCGCAGGAAAAATCTATAATTCCTACGTCAACAAAATGCTTCGAGCTGTAAAGTGAATCAGCATACTGTGCGCCCATAGCACAAACAAGCAAGATACAAATTTTTTGACCATTTTTCCTGCACACAAGCAGAGCCAAAATGAGAATCAGGTGGTCTTAAGAAAATAAATGACTCATTCATCATCCCATACCTTGACATGCGTGCTGGGAAATTGAGATGTGCGCAAAGTTTCCTGAGTTTCATCACCAGGCCTACGTCTTGGAATGCTCAATATAAGAGCAGCTTGATCCCATGTAGCAGCAGTTGCTGTTATCCTGTAACCACCGTCCCAACGTCTGTGGATGCCCTCGCTTGGATAAAGGAAATCAAGTTCGACTACCTGCAATCAAAAGGTGGATGATAAGCAAGCAAGGAAGAGGCTAGTGGCCCCAGAGAGACTGCGGACAATTGAAACCCAGGAGACAGTGTGCAAATCCATTGCCAAAACAATGAAAGAATTTTCCTCTGTAAGGGCAATAAAGAGTCCTCACCTAATGTCAGGGAAAATTAAGCCAAAAAGTCCCTCTTCTAAGCAGGGATTCATTTTAAACTCCGCATTAGGGTCTAGTTTAACCTGATGGCAACAGGTAAAAGCCTATAACCAACTGAATAACCGAGGAAAACAATATAAATGCAGCCTTACAAAACTTGACCAACCAGCGCTTATTTCCAAGGTTACAATTCGCTATCGAAGTCCAACCATGAACACAACCAAATAAAAATAAAAAAAAGTTCTCCGTGCAAACAAGTTTACAAATCAATTAAAAACTATAGTGCAAAACCACGTATAATACCCCAATAACAAAAACAACAACAAAACATTTTCTCACTAAGTGAAATTGGCTACATAGATTAAACGACGCTACAATAATTTATCATGAATGAGATCAATAAATAAATTATTAACTATTAAATAATTCTTAATAGTTTCACCTATTATTTTCTTTAACCTCCTTCTAACTATAACTATCGGACTATTCTCCATCTAATCTACTCTTCTCACTAAAATTTCTGCAGATTTTCCTCACACATAACCAAACCACCTAAAGCGAGATTCTACCATCTTCTCCACAATAGGTACTACCCCAACCTTCTCTTTAATGCACTCATTTCTAATCATATCTTTTCTGGTGTGTCGACACATCCAACGCAACATTTTCATCTCTGCAACATTGAGTTTATCTTCATTTTGTCTTTTGACCGCCCAACATTTAGTACCATACAATATAGCAGATCTTATAATTGTATGATACAATTTTCTTTTAACTTTAAGCGGCATTTTTTTATCAAAAATAACACTCGAAACCTTTCATTTCATCCATCTCGCTTAAATCTTATGGTTTACGTCCTCCTTTATTTCGCTATCATTTTGTATAATGGACTCAAAATATTTAAAATTTATAACTTATTTTAATATATGGTCTCAAAGTTTTACGTATAAATTTATATTTGTTCGTCTTTTACTAAAAATACATTCTATATATTTTGTTTTATTTCTACTTAAACGAAAATCATGTGTTTCTAAAGTTTGTCTTCATGACTCTAACTTCATATTTATTTCCTCTTTCAATTCACCAACTAAGACTACATCATCTGCAAAAATTATACATTGAGGCCGCAAATCTTGTATATGTTCAGTAACTACGTCCAAAATCAAATTATACATATATTTGATTGCTCGAATATATGCAATACATACTCTTTTCTTATCTAAAATCTTCCATAAAACCTCTCTTATCACTTTGTTATATGCCTTTTCTAAATCAATAAAACTCATATACAAATCTTTCTGTCTTCTTTGATACTTTTCCATCAATTTCCGCAGTAAATAAATTGCTTCCATAGTTGACCTTCCTAGCATAAAACTAAATTGATTATCTGTGACTTTAAGTCTCTTGTCTTAATCTTTGCTCAATAATCTTCTCCCATAATTTCATAGTGTGACTCATGAACTTAATCCCCCAATAGTTAGAGTAGTTCTGTATGTCTCCCTTATTTTTATAGATAGAGATTAAAATACTTCTCCATTCATTTGACATTTTTTTAGATTTCATTATCACATTAAACAATTTAGTGAGCCAACTTATACCTTTCATTCCTAAACTTTTCCACATCTCAATAAGTATATTATCGAATCTTACTGCTTTGCTATTTTCTATTCTTTTTAAAACCTTCTCTACTTCAAACTCCTGAATTCTACGTTAAAAAGTATAATTACGGTCTTTTTCTACAATATTTAGTCTATCAAAATCACTGGTCAACTCACGTCCTTCGTTAAAAAATCCTTGAAAATAACTCCTCCATCGTACTTGATATCTTGCATACCCCAATAACATGAAGAAAAAAAAAACACACACACACACACACTGAACAAAGGAAGGTAATCCTACACTCAAAGAAAGCAAGATAAACTTATATATTGCTAAATGATACAATACAAATTGACAGCAAACCTGATCACTGAATCCAGCATTTCGTGACATAACAACACCCCAGCGACTTCCAGCAGTAGCCATTGAGGTCACATGAAAACCTTCTCTCCACTTCTTGTTTATCCATTTGAAGGGGAACGAATCACTTACTTTGTATGATTGTTGAGTATACTGCGTACCTGCAGAAATTAGATCACAAGTCAAAATATGATCAATGGTAATAATAACAGTGAAGAGTCCTTCTATGAAGAGGTCTGCAGAAATTCACATCTCTTCAGAACAAAAACAAAACACTAATCAACGTTTAGCTAAATAAACTGTAAAGACAGAATCAATACCCTAAACCGAAGTACATTAAAAAAGCTAATGGGCACTCCTTTTTGCAAAGTAGTTAAACAGCACAAAAAATTAAAGGCAGAAAAGAACAAACCAACACAAATTGACATAGAATGATCATATAGATTACAGAGAGCTTTACTGCATTGAGGACAGATCCCAGGCCTTCAAAAACTTCTTGGCTCATTAGGAGGTTCCCTTTACCTTGAACTACTCAATTAGGTATAGTTCATCCCATAACTCCATAAGCTCTTCAGGCTAGAACCTGATACCACCATGTAGGAGTTTCCAATTTCAACCACTTGGGCAACTGTTTGTGGATCTCCAACATGCGTAGATTAACACAGACATGGGAAGTGCAAGGAACCATAAGGCCATAACATCACTCACCATCATGTTAAAGGCAGACTTGTTCCATTTGGATCCAAAGGTAAGCTGTGCCACCTCTGACCCACCCATACATATCAATAAAGACAACCGCATGCATATGCATGCACATATCCAGATAGATCAGCCAAAAAACATGAATATTATTCAAGCATAAAAATGAATAAACTTCTATTTAAACTTGTACAAGAAGAGGAGGCAATTCAAGGTGACACAAATAGATCGTATGAAACCTATTTACATCATACCAAATTTTCAAATGCATTGATATCAATAAAAGTCCACAAAATCACCAAGTTTTCCCCAAAAATTAAAAATTGAAATAAAAAAACAACAACCAACACTTAGCCATCCTTATACCCATTCTGGTCAACCATACTGACAGCCTGAATAAGGCCAAGATATATATTGGCTTTTCTACCCTTTTTATTTCCTTTGCCATTAATCATAGAGAGGAAGGGGGGAAGAAGATACCACAAGAGATGTACCGCACCACAAACTTTATCGTGTTTATTAAAGGTAACAAAAATAAGCATCATTCAAAAGCTCTTCACTCAACAACAAACTCCAAACAGCCACCCTTCCTCCTATTCTGGTTGACAATGCTACCAGCCTGAGACTTCAAAAGAAAGCTAAGAAATACACAATATATTAGATTTTCTTCCCTTTTTATTTTCCTTTGCCAGTAATCTTAGAGAGTAAGGGGATGTCACAACAGGAGTTCAGCACCACTAAATTTAGTGTGTTTATCCAACCAATAAAAATAAGCATAATTCAAAAAGCTCTTTGCTCTACAACAAACATCAGCCAGCCAGCCTTCCTCCCATTCTGGTTGACAATGCTAACAGCCTGACACTTCAAAAGAAAGCTAGACATACATTAGCTCATTCGTTTTCCTTATGCTGGTTATGGTAGAGGGGAAGTGGGGTTTTTGCCTTCCTCAAAAAGGTGCCAAAATCACGTGCCTGGAGGGCGCCTTGCCTTGATTATCAAAAGGCCAGGTTCCCTCCTAACACCTTGCTTCAGTGCCCTTAATTTCACTAAGGGTACGTGACTTTTTTGGGTATGTAGAACCTCTAGGACATACACTAGCTTGAACACAGTTTAACAGTACTTATATCAAGGGAAACTAATTCTAAGAAACCAGAAGTTCTTTTTGGGTACATAAGAAACCCAAAGTATGACTGAATAACCTAAATTATATGAAACAAAAAACCACAGAAAAAATAAACACCACCAAAAGTTGTTTATCTTAAAGGAGAATAAAGCATGTAGGAAAGAAGTTGCAACACCTAAAAAACTTACCTGTGACATCGGATAAGAAGCTTTGTCATTTAGGAAGACAACAAAATCCATTCATCATCGTAAGATGTAACTGAACAAAACAAACAAACCTTTTGACATCACCACAAGAGAGCTCCCATTATTGGCCCCAGCAATAGATGTAATGTAAAAGTTTTTTTCCCACTGCTCCATGATCCACTCCTGTAAAAGAGGGTGTCATGCACAGATATTTCTTCACATAAAAATAGGTAATAAATTGCAAGAAATATGCAGCATTTAATTTCACCTTGTGTAAGAAGAAAGGTGACATCTTGTAAACTTGAGTCGTAAAACCAGTTCCAGCATCCATAATAAGTGCCCAAAGATTGGAACAGGACGCCACACAACTGATAAGGAGGCCATCTGCAATTCCTCTGTCCACATGCTGAGCTAGTCTTGCATCAGCCACATTGTAATGATACCTACAAAACAACCAGTACAAAAGTCACACTCACAGCCATCATCATGGTGCCAATGTCTTACTCAATGTCTCAACCAATAGACACTTTGTCCGAAAGAACAAGTAATTTTTATATTGCAGAATCAAGCAAAATAGGCATTTAACGACCCAAGTCAAATGTTCATGAGGATACTCATTACTACTAGTTCCTACTAGGGAGCCGCATTTAATAAGATGGCTTAATGTTCTCTTCTCATTTTTTGTCACAACTCAACATCAGCACCTTGTCCAAAACCATTGCTTCCAGAGTTAAGCCAAAAATACCTTGCCACTACCAACACTGCTTCCTTCCTACTACTACACAAATCACAACTCCTGCAAGCAAGCTCTAGCTAGACAGTTATGCTCCACCAAGTACTGCCTTGACCCTCCTTGGCTCTAGATATATCCGTAAACAGCAGTGCCCTTATCATTTACACAAAATCATATGTTCGGAGAATTATATTAGAGAACTGACTTAAGGTTAGAGGTTCCACTATGATAACAAAGCAAACACTTAATTCTTTTGATTAAAAAAGAAAAACTTCCTTCCAATGTTGATTGATTGAATGCAGCTCTACCTCTGTTTCATTGGCTGTCTTGCATTGTAAATCGATATCCATTGGGTAGCTGGAACCCCTAAACGAACCTTCTTTTTAGGCTGTGAATCATCTTCCTCAAAATTCAATCTACCCCGCTTTTGCCCAACCTGACAAATTTTGGTAGGACAAAAAAGGTTTAGATGAATGCAAATACTGAAAAAGAAATTATGGGCAGAAATAAGAGAACCCCAAAATGGTAATTAAGTGATTACCTTTTGAGCACCTTCAGTATTAATTGGTCGCAATGCAGGATTCGGTGCAATTATACCATCAAACAAAGATATTAGCTTGGTATAGTTAGGTTCTTCATCAAATTTCATGTTCACAACAATCTCAAGAAATTGCCTAAGGGGAGCAGGGCAGAAGCAGCACATCATCTCAGGAGATGTTCCCATCTTCTTTTTGCAAACAAGGAAGGATTTGTTATCGCCCTAATAGGAAGGAAAATTAAAATTTACATATAATATGTAAGGAAATTCAATGGACACAATAAAGTACTCGTAAGCATATAAAATAAAGGTATGTACCTGATACCCTTGCCATGGTAACCGGCCTTTATGAAGAAAGATGAGTGTATATGCAAGAGATTCAAGATCATCCCTTCTACTAGCAGTTCTTCCTAAGTGAGCATGAACACTAGCATATCGAACAGTCCCTCTAGAAATATTATAAAAAGGTTAGGCTCCACAAGATAGATAACTATACAAGACTAAAAACTATAAATAAAAAAGCCAAGGTATTTTTAAAAATGAGAAAAGATAATGCAGAAGGGAAAAATCAAAGAATATATTGTAAGAAATGATAACCTAAACATATCAGGACGCTGATCATATTCAACGTGCTGCCCACTGGAGGTGTCTCTCCACTTTGTTGCTGCAATTCATATGCTTATATCAGGTAGGAAGAAAATGATGCAGAAAATTAGACTGAAACATCAAAGACAAGTTTCATCGTCAAACTGCATTCACTAACCTAATCCAAGGTCAACAAGAAACAATTTCTTCTCCTGCGGTGTAGCTGGCTGACCAAGCAAAAAGTTCTCGGGTTTTACATCTCCGTGCACATAACTATAATGAAACAACAATATGAATAAAAGGAACATGCTTAAAAATCAAGCAATTTAAAAACTGAAACAACTAATATTACAGTCTAAAAATCAGCAAGTACAACAAAAGATCACAAGGAATCAGAAATTATGGATCAATAATTTACCCTCTGGAGTGCATCTTCTCTAGAATTGATAAGGACTCAACAGCTATACATGCAACCATTTCCGCAGACATCCTATGCATATATATATAGAGAGAGAGAGAGATAAAAATAAATTAGTCAATGCACCACATAAATCATAATCCAATAATACAGTCAAACCACATCCAAATGAGGGTAAAGGTAAAGGTAAAGGCAAACAAAGCGACACCTCTCGAAGTAGAACTATAGTAGATAAGGAAGAAAGTAAAGCATATAATGGGTAGAATAAATTACACTCACCTCTACTAACAATAACAACAACAACGACAACAACGACCAAATATTTTTTCAATTAGGTGGAGTCGGCTATATAGATCCAATGCCGCCACAGTAGCTTATTATGAACGAAGTCAACAGATAAATTATTAATTATTAAATCTTTCTTAATAGTTTTACCAATTATTTTCTTTGACTTTCTTCTACCTCTGACTATGGAACTGCTTTCTATCTGATATACTCTTCTCAAGACTTCTGTCGGTCTTCTCCACACATGGCCAAACCACCTTAAGCGAGATTCCATCATCTTCTTTACAATAGATGCTACTCTAACTTTTTCTCTAATGCACTCATTTATATCCATATCTCTTATAATATATTTACACATCCATCGCAACATTCTCATCTCTGCAAAATTGAGTTTATCTTATTATTGTCTTTTAACAGTCCAACATTCAGTATCATACAATATAACAAATTTTATAATTGTATGGTAGAACTTTTTTTAAATTTTGAGCGGCACTTTTCTATTGCAAATAACACCCGAAGCATTTCTCCATTTCATCTATTCCACTTGAATCCTATGGTTTCCGTCCTCCTTTATTTCGCTATTATTTTGTATAATGGACCCAAGATATTTAAAATTTGTAACTTGTTTTAATAGATGTTCTCCAAATTTTACTTCTAAGTTTGTATTTGTTTGTTTTTTACTTAAGTTTCATTCTACATATTCTGTTTCATTTCTACTTATACGAAAGTCATGTGTTTTTAAAGTTTGTCTCTATGACTCTAACTTCATTTTTTTTATTCAGCAACTAAGACTATATCATCTGCAAAAATCATACATCGAAGCCCAAGTTTTGTATATATTTAGTAAATGCATCCAAAATCAAGTTAAAAAAATATAGGTTCAGAGATGACCCTTGATGTAGCCCAATAGTTGTGAAAAAATTCTTAGTGTCTTCATTTTGTGTTTCCACACATTGTGATCCTATGATACATATTTTTAATTCCTCGAATATACGCAATACGTACTATTTTCTTCTCTAAAGCCTTCCATAAAACCTCTCTCAGCACTCTATCATATGCATTTTCCAAATCAATAAAAACCATATATAGATCTACTAAGGTTTGTGAAAATTACACTCACCCCTTCTAGTTTCAAATTAAGACGTGAAGTTCATGAAACCTACATTCACAACCCCAAAGTTTTAAGAAAATAACACTAAACCCCTTCATTTTAAATTTTCAAAAGCATTAATGTGACTTTTTGATGTTACTATATTCAATTAGGGTATTTGTAAGTTTTTAGGAAGAAATATTAATAAAATATAAGCTTCAATTATAATTTGAAACTAGAGGGGGTATAATTGTAACTTTTCCAAACCTTAGAGGAGGTGAATCTAATTTATTCTGATGTGTAAACCATGGGTATTATTCACATGAATATTTATTTAAATTTAAAAATCTTATTTAGGATGTTCAAGAACTAACGGGGTGTTTGGTTTGCCGATTAAAAGCAGGATTACAGGGAATCTTACATGGGAATGATATATTCCCATGTTTGGTTCAAGTTTTAAAAAACTTTTCTTGGGAATATAACATTACCAGGAATCTAGTATTGCCATATTTTCCTACGGGGGAGGGTGGGAATGTTATATTCCCATTGGGTGGGAATATTTTTTATAAAGTTTAAAGACTTTTTGGCCCTCTTACCTTAAACCCAAAACCCCAACCCCAAAACTACAAATCCCAAACACTAAACCCTAATGTGTATTTTATCTTTTTTATTTCATCTTTTAATATTTTATTTAATTAGACGAGTATTTTATCTTTTTTATATGTTAAAAACTAGTACTAGTATGGGTAATTTTGGAAAATTGCCCAACATAACCAGGAATATTGATGTGAAACAACAAGAATGTTAGATTCCATGAATGTAGTAAAATACTTCCAGGAATCACATTCTTAGGAATCTTTGATTTCAAGATGTAAGCACCCCCTAAGGACTGACAGTCTGACACCACTGACACTAGAAAAAATAAGAATGTACCACATACAATGGCATTCAAACTTTATTTTACATTTCTTCAATACATCAATTTATAAATTTGGAACAGAAACAAACCCAAAAAAGGAATCACCTTTGCTTCAGTGTGAAGCTAAAAGAAGCCCAAAACACCTAGTCAAAATCAATGTATAATATCCCTTACTTAAGTATACAAGCTTTCTGAACATAGCAGCAGATACAATGACACAGCCAAAAGTTGAAAGGCAAGGAAAGATGCAGGCAGGGATATACTCACGACTGGCTTGAGGAATTCCATACATCCCACAAGCTAGGACCAAGCATGTCCATGACCTGCACATATACAAAGGAAATACTTAAATTGTTAAGTTGGAAGTTGAGAATTTGAGATGGTATAACAATAGTTCGATAATCATACCATAATGTAATATTCTCCTTGTCTTCCTTTATAGTGCACTTTAGGTATTCCATGACTTCCACCAAGGGTGCTTTTTGGCATCAGATCAAAAATCAAGTCTTAGGCATACTTACGTGAGTGCAAATCTCTCAGTCTACCAGACACGATAGCTTACAAAATGAATTAGCATCATTATCTAAAATAATAATAAAAAGAGAGTACCTACTTGTACACTTGCCACTCATAAGGAGGGCCATAGTTACACCCCTTACTGTTTCTGTGTTCAAGTTTCAGAGCCACCTGATTAATGAAAGACAGAAATCAACTTAAAGCCAAAGAAGTCTCAAAAATTATCATATACCCCTTTAACATATAAAACCCTCAAGTAACAAGAGAAGCTAACCTCTGTAGCACCAGAACCTGTAGCATGCTCATTACCACCTGTAACACGACGGCCCACAAAAACTTGACCAAACCCACCTTTACCCAGTTTCCTCTCTATTTTGTATAGAGGCGATCCTCCTACTTGAACCTTTTCGGGCAAAAACAAATTCAAAATTAATACCCACAAACAACCAATATATACACAACTACCAAAACATAATCCTAAGTACTAATACTGAACATCAAGAAAGAAAATATCAATTATCATCACAGAAAAGAAATTGCAACACAATGAAACAGGGATACTTTTAAGAGGTCCACCACCAAAAGAAAACCCAGATCAAACGAAATAAACAATAGCATACAACCAAAGAAGCATGAACGTGAACACAGACACAGAAAAATCTAAAATTGAAGGACAGGAGACAGCATAGATACACATTAAACATATAAACACGTTTGTTTACATATAAAGTATGAAAATTTTGAGTAGCATATTAAAATACGCCTAGCATGTGTTAAAACGTGTTTAACAACTATCTAACAAGTGTCAAATAATAAATTCTAATACTTTTTGCCAAATACTACCATATAGAGATGTTTTAAAGTTGACAAAACAGGGTTGGACATTAACACAACTCCTTCATTTAAGATTATCTAAGCGTTATTTATAGCAATGCAGGAACAAATATTTTCTTCCCTCTTTCGAAGCTGCCATAGCAAAACCATAAAAAGGGTATCATTAATAGTTAAAACTACAAGCACCAAAAGTGAAATTTATAGCCCCGTACCTTCTCTGGAAAAGGCGCCGTGTTTCCATCATCTTCTTTCCCAACACCCTTATTAGCACTCAATCCACCACTATCGTCACCCATCGCGCCTTCAACTCCTTCCTTGGCCTTCTCTTCCTTAACGCGCTCTATATCACTATTGGGCTCCGATAACAGAATCACCGGCTTCTCCTGCTTCAATTTCTTCAACGCCAACCTAGTCCTTGGCCTTTCCTTCACCGCCTCAACTTCCCTGGCGACTGCAGCCCGAGTCTTCACGTATTTTCTAGTCAGGGGTTCGGAGCTTTTACGGCTTAACGCAGCACGACCACGTCGCACTCCTAAACGAAGCTCCGGCATTCTCTAAACCCATGCAATCGATTCACAAGGCCAAGAATCTTGATCATAATATGCCTTACCAGAGCGTTGAGATCCAATTCATAGCTGAAAATTTGTCAGAATGAAAGACCGGAAAATCATATCGGTGCTTCGTGAATTGGGGAACAAACGCAATTCATCGAGAGAGAGGCTGCCGTGGTTTGACTGGTTTCAATAAGAGGATTAGGGTTAGGGTTTGACAGTTGAGCAGCACCTGACCACAAAAAAGTAAAGTACGAGGCCCTACGCAAACTTAACAGAGAAGTCGAAGGGGAAGATGTTTTGATTTCAGCGGGACAAGGGAAGTTAGGAAAATAATAAACTCGTGTTTTAATTTTTCTAGATTCAAGTAAACCTCCATGGACTTTATACACAACACAGTTTTTGAACTTCGATAGGACCAGCGGCCCTCTTGTCAGTTCGGACAACGGTGAATTTTTTATAATTGACTCGTTTGACCTAGTATATTACTTGCGTTGCTGGATGTTCAAAAACGAGGGAAAGCGACTCAACTCATTTGTTTAGTTGACCTATGTGGAACTAACATCTTAACAAAAGACACTATTTTTCTTTTGTCTGTTTCTCAAGTCACACCCACACTGGTTTTTTGAGCTTGAAAAACTTATCAAAATGGTTCTTGTGTGGCAGCAAAAGGCCTTAGGTACGGGAAGTGCTGCATGGCGATTGCCTGGAAATAGGGAAAATTTTATATAATTTAGTCCCAACAAATTTCTTTAATAAACTATGTCAAACATGATGCACTTTATACTACTTTATAGGCAACTGCTTTAATTTGGAGAGGACCAACATATCCGCAAGCCAACTTATGATTCATCCCATTGGCTACAAATTGCTATATGTACTTTCTGAGGTTTCAACCAAACCCAGTCATCCACAGCAAATGATTCATCCCTTCTGTGTTTGTTAGCATGAGATTTCATCTTCTGTTAACCAGTCTATTAGCTTTATTGTAACAAAAGCCAGTTGCATACTCTTATTTAACAATTTTGTATCCACTACTTCCACCATAGACTGCCATTTTGAATGCTTGTGGATCAAAGTAGGTGCTCTTCCATAGGGAGCCTGAAATGGAGTCATACCAATACTAAAATAGAAGAAAGTGTTGTAGTAATATTCAACCCATAACAAGTAAGAGTGCCAACATGTAGAACGTCGAGCAGCCACAAAAGACCTCAAATATTACTAAAGTTATCTATTCACTTTAAGTGTGATAAGCTGTAGAAAATTTGAGGGTAATGCCACTATCCAAAAGCAATTGCTTCCGAAATCAACTAAGAAATACAGTATCTTTATTAAAAACTATGGATTCTTAAAATCCATGTAATCTTACTGCCATATGTAACGACAGCTTGGCTATAGAATTAGTTGCGTAAGGAGCAGCTAGGGGATTGAAGTAAGCATAATCTATTATCCTATCTAACACCACTAAAATAATAGTATGACTAGCAGAGTTAGGTAGATGGGTAACAATATCCAAATTAACATCATTCTAAATTGCTTTAAGAAGTAATAGTTGGAGTAGTCCTTTTAGCTTGAGTGGTATGTATTTAGTTTAATGACAAATAATCCGAAGTTTAACAAATTTTGTAACATCTTTTCTCATGTTAGACCAATAGAAGTTTTCAAATAACTTGGCTAGAGTCTTGACCACTCCTCCATGCCCTGCCATAGGTGTACCATGCATTTATATAATAAGCTTTGTTGAAAGTCCAAATTATTAGGAACCCTCAATTTCTTTTTGTAGCATAGTAGTGCCCTTGTAACTTGTAATTAAGAAGTTGCTTGCCTTATTCTAATTATCTCACAATAACTTTCGGCTCCTTATTTTAATGCAAAGCTTTTTGCGACTCAGTCAAAATGGTACAATGCACAATGGAAAAGGTAAAATACTGGCCTTCACTACAAGGAGACAAATATACTCTTTTAGATAAAGCATCAGCTGCTGAAATTTACTTTTTTAGTCTACAACTGACCAAGTAACTTGCTCAAATAACGATGCTTCTCATGTTTTTGTATAGTTTAGGACACCAAATCTTCTGAGCTTATATGATTAGTAACTATGATAAACTTATGGCCAAGGAGATAATGCCTCCACTTATGAACAACTTGTGTAATGGCATATAATTCCCTTGCATAAGCTAAAACTACTACTAACCTGGAGTTGAGTTTCTTACTTAAATAAGATATAGAGTGCCTTTTTGAGAAAGAATTATCCATAATGCAAAATCATAAGCATTTGTATCCACCTTAAACTACCCAAAAAAATTAGGTAATACCAACACTTGAGCTTGAGTTATTTTGACTTTCAAAGTTTGAAAGGTTTACTAACTAGTACTATTCCACTTATATCTATAAATTTTCAATTTTTCAATTAAAGAATAAGCTATTTAAGTATAATCCTTTATAAACTTTCCCTAGTAGCTAGTTAATCCTACGAACCCGCCAAGGTCCTCCAAGGACTTTAGAACAAGTCATTCTACCATTGCTTAAATTTTTCTTTTGTTGATCCACCTTTACACCTTCTACTATTGCCACATGGCCTAAATATTCAATCAAAGTTTGGTGAAAAATACACCTACTTCCTTTAGCATATAAGCAATTATTTTGAAGTACTTCTAACATTTTTGTAAGATGTTGAGCATGGTCCCTTATTGTATTGCTATATACCAATATGTCATTAAAGAATATTGTCATAAAGCTTCTAAAAAATGGTTTAAAAATTGCATTCATTTGAGCTTGAAATGTGTCAAGGACATTAACCAAGTGAGATGGCATGACTAAGAGCTCATATATTCCCAATTGATTTCTAAATGGAATTTTTTTTCTATATCCTTCTCCTACATCTTGATTTAGTGATTTCCTGTTCTTAAATTCAGCTTAGAAAAAGTACAAATACCATACATTCATCTAATAATTCATCAATTGTAGAAATTTGAAACTTATCTTTGATATTAACATTATTCAATGCTTTATAATCAACGTAAAACCTCCAAGAGCCATCTTTCTTATTAACTAACAAAACATGAAATGAAAAAAAGGCTTTAACTATCCTTTATAATCAGTTAGTATAGGACTTAATGTCTCCAACTATTATACCCCAAGAGTTAAGTCTACTTATCCATATCCATCACATAGAATTTCATTGCAAAAGAAAAACCTTGTGTTTCCATATCTATCTTTCTACACTTGCTATTGCACCTCACAAAATCACCATTTCTAATCATAACCTTCAATTTTGGTATAGATTCTAACAATAACCTCAACTTCTTGACCATTTTCTACTTAAAAAAAATTGAGTCCTCCACCCTCATCAATCAACATATCACATGCATAGAAAGACACTTGCCAATTAACCATATTATTGTTGGATTGGCTTGCCCAGCATACTTATTTTTGAACATAACATATCAGTACCAACTTTCCTTTCTCCATAATCAAGTTGCTTTCTTCCATTTCATTATCAATACACTATTCTTCAACTTCTTCACACTCAGTAATAAAAAAAACTAATTTTTACATTTATGACTAGGGTGGAATTTGTCTTCACAATAGTAGAAAAGACAATTTTCCTCTTCTTTTTTTAAATTCACTTTAGGTCATCCTCTTCAATGGACTACTTTAAAATTATTGGCTTGGTTGTTATGGTTTGCTAGGATGTTGGATACTATTTGTAAAGGTTTTTAGTAATATACTATGTGGTTTGGTAAAAGAAGGGTACATGAAAGATATTGGATTTGAGGTGACTTTGGTTGAGGAAGGTTTATTCTGAAAAATTGCCAAATGCTTCTATTCATGTAGTTTGGCTAAGGCTACATCTTAGAAATAAGGTTAGTGTGCTAATGACCCTCATTTTAAATATTCATGTAACCCAGTTGTGAAGAAAATTATTACCTAAGATTAAGATAAGCCATATACCTTGGTAGAAATTGGTCCAAATCAACATTGACATGCGAAATTAGTTTCTTGCTTACAATTCTCTAGTACATCCTTATGCTCCTTAGAGTACATCCCTATGATCCTCAAAAGGACTTATGCTAGATTTGATCTATAAGGCCTCCAAGAACTTCTCCCAATAACCAAGTAGTTTGGAATGACTCATCCATTTAAACCAAAAATGAGTGAGACCAAACATGCAAACCAAAGTAATCCTGGTGCTTTGTTCAATCGGAATGTTATAGATAAATAATAATTATTGGATTTTAAAAACCTATTTATCTATTTTTTTCCCATTCAAATGGGGAGTTTCTAACATCATTTGTCACACCTTTTACTCTTTGAAAAATTTTGCACATCTTCATCCTTTATTTCATGAGTTATTGATTCAAGGGAATGGTCCTTTGAGGTTTGGGATTAGAAAAATTCTTGTAAGAGAGAGAAACCCTACTACAAACTCTTTTGAGTTGTGATTTTGTAGTAACTCACAAGTGTTCCCTTTCCCCTTTTATATTTAAGTTCTTGCATTTTATTCTTGAATCATTTACTTCTCTTAAATATTCAGTTTGATTATTGCTTTTTCTAATATAAACTTGCATTAGCATTCTAAAAATCTTCTTAGCTTCTTATCTGTGTAAAAGGTTTTTATATTTGCATATCCTTCTTCCACTTCAAGCTTTATTTTTTGAAAACAGTCAATTTACCTCCCTTCTTGGGCATATATCATTCTCGACACAACTTATCAATGATTACCTTTATGTAGTTTGTTATGTCAATAATGTCCTTTACATGTCTAGCCACAATTTTTTCTGTCTCTCAAAGGGTCATTGCTTAAGCAAGAAAGAAGATATCAACTAGACAATATCGAGTAGTGAGAATAATAATCTGACCCTGATGACAAAGTAAAAATAAAAATAGTAAAGCATTAACTAGCTGACATTGGGTGTAAAATAAAATTATAAGAAAGTAATGCTAAATATGATATAATGGCATGAAATGAGTTCTACCTTTATCAGTAAACCCTAAATGATATGAATATAAAGAGTATACCATACGAAGTCAAATAGAAATAGAGATGGCTAATACCCTATGTTAGAAACCCCGAACTATAAAAATAAGGCAAAAAAATGAGCTTAAAATCCCTAAAAACCTTAGAAAGTAGGTTTGAAATCTAAATATTAGACGTTAGAGCCTAGTCAATGCAATTTGACAAATATGGTCAACAATGACATTAATAGTATGCAACAATAGTAGAAGGGTGTTAGGTAATGTAGATAGCACATAAACAGTTCTTAACGCATAGTATCTTTGATAATGATGGGTTTTAGATTTCTAATTGATATGTTCTTGACAATTCCACTAACAAGAATAGTGACTTAAATAGGGGTTAAAGCCAACAATTTTTTAAACATCTAGGTGGGATATCATTAGTTCCAATGATGAGGCATACTAGGATGTCTAGTGATTTCTGACAAATAACTTTCAAATCCTTGGATTTTAGGGATATTTGAGACAATTTTTAAGGTTAGATTTTGGGTTTAAGCATGAGTAATAAAGCTTCTAAGGATGAAAATAATATGTTGCAATTTTTAGTGAATTTGTGGTGTTTAAAAGTGTTTTAGGGTGACGAAGACACTCAATATAAGTAGATGGGGCCACTCTAGTCATAGGGGTATATTCATCTTATGAAATCTTGAGATTTTAGGGTGTAGGCAATGGGTGTAGGCAAATTGATATTAGACATTGATTCTAATTTGATGTAGAATAAAAAGAAATACTATAGAGAATCTCTACAACAAAACTTAGAGAATCACCACATTGATTAAAGAATCCACTCTAACTTAAATCAATTTTTACTAGTCAATAATCAAGTTTGAAAATTAATAACTAAGTTTATCCATGAATATGGATAACTAAAACCTAAACAAATAATTAACTAAACCCTAATTCTCAAGTTAAAAACCCTAATGTGAAAATTAAAATAAAACAATTAAAGATAAAATAATATAGCAACATCTATGTCATGTAAGTATGGATATTTGCATGACTGGTATTTGGCTTTACTATAAATCTTTTTTATGTTGTGGATGCTAATATGTTTATGAATGTGTTGGTATTTGCTATGAATCAATGTCTTGGTTGGATATTTTTAGTTTATTTGCAAGTGTTCTCACTTCATTTTTTTATTATGGAAAAAGATGAGAGGATAGATAAGTTTTTTGATGTTGAGATAGATGTGGTTTGCATGATTTTTATATTGTTTGTGAATGATGTATTATATAATTTATGAATGCTCATGAATGCTTTCTTTCTTTGCCTTTGAAAATTAGATCTTTTTACCTTGGAAATGGTGGAATATGATGATACAAAATATTGAAAATAAACAACTTGATGTAAGTGTTCATATCACACCACTCTTGGCAAGAATAACATTTTTTTTTCATATTTATTTTCTTTTAAAATCTTGTTGAGAAAAAGAAAAGCAGAGAGGGGTAAAGGATGAAGTAAAAAGGGAAAAGATTAACCTAGAAACCAAATGATAGAATCAAACAAATCATGAACCAAGTAGAAATGGTGAATCAAGTTCCTCTAAAAAATGCATATATTAAGGAGGAGCCTTTGCTAAAGATAATGGCACATATCATGGGGGAGATCCTTAAACTCTTGACTCTTATTATTTCAAAATTAATTGATAATGGTTGTTAAAAAGTTGGCATAAAAAGAACATCTAACATATAAGTTGCCATCCTAAAAAAAGAGGGAGATTGTTGAAAAAAGGCAAGGCTTATAATTTTAATTTATTCTCCCCAGGCTAATTCATTGGTTGCATTGATTGTTTGGATGATAGCAACCTATATGTTGTGAATTATTTTTACTTTTTTATGTAAACTTGGCCTAAGATTCGAAATAAAAATACGTCATGGTTTAATTTTTTGATTTTTTTTAACTTCTCTATACTTGGCATCCTATTAATTTAAATGTTATGCAAAGGAAAGAAGCTAAAAAAATTTAAAACAAAATCTTGGACTTAATGCTAGGCTGGTTGGAATAAGGTCCTTTAGAAATGAAAATAAGTTAAGTTTAAATTCTAAACAACTTCCATGCAAAAAACAGTGCAATCTTGAAGTTGAAACATAAGGCAAAACTAACAACTAAGGGAGTCAAAGTTTAAAACAATATAAGCTTCCAAATATATGGACGATATAAACAAGAAATATAAGAAAATAAGGGGAAAACAAGTTAAAGAAAATCTTAACAGCAACTGAGTGCTCTACTTTTGTGTATTAAAGCTCTTCATCTGTCTTTTAGAAATTGTGTTTGCATATTGAACTATTTGCTTATTAAAAGCATGATTTCTTTCAAACCATATCTTTTTTTAGTTTTAGGAGCTTGTAGAAACCTAAGATTGTGTGAGGTACCTTAGGAAATGTTGTAACACTTTATGAATGGAGTGAAGTTTGGTTGGGTTTGTGAATAAAAAAAAACATTGAGAATTATGTGTAGATAGGTTACCTGGGTTTGGGTTGTAAAAGCATCTTGCTGAACCTATATTTTTGGTAATTTTCCTTGATTTATAACCATTTTCATATTTTTTGCTTGAGGAGTAGATGTAAGATCAACCTTTAATCTGTACTACTATAAATTTTGTGGTGATGTACTCTTTTTCCCTAATTGTTTATTTAATCTTTGCTTGGTATTTTAAATTCAGTTAATCACTGTGTCGATCTCTTTAAAATGATTTTAAATTGATCTTTTTAGAAAGACAAAACTATTTTTTAAACTTGTGATATCTTAAAACAAGTTTGCATCACAATTACTTTCTTGAAAAGTGCTAATAAAATTGTTTGTCAACTTGTGTATTTCAACTTGTATTTGATTGGCCTATATGATTTAAATAAAATTATACCTAAAGCTTTGTTTTCCAACTACTTTCTTATTCTCAAAGTGACCAAACTATTTCAAGTTTGCTATTTCATAGTTTCCATTTTTCAAAAAAGTATTTCTACTTCATAATTTTCCAAAGTCTTGAAACTAAATGAAAAAATTTTAAAATCCAAAACACCCAATTCAACCCTTCTTATTAGGTATTCCTTATCCTAGATTAACAATGTTTCTAATTGATTAATCACCAATTAGATAATTATGTGATAAATAATACTTTTAAAAAAGGGATTTATTTGTTAAGCCCTTGAATTGAATAACACTTGATTGATTTTATTAGCCTGTATATGAAAGGATTAATTTATGTGTATGGATAGGAATATACTTGCATGACTTGCATAGCCATGATATTATGCTTAATTAATTACTTCTTACTTGATCAATTCATTATAAGAATATAGAGGGTTGGCATAACAAGACCATGTTATTATGATCTTGGAAAAAACTTAAAAATAAAGTAGTACTCTGATTAATAATTCAGGATGTTAAAATAAGTAATGAGGAAAGGAATAATAATCAAGTGAGGCAATAAATAAAGTTCAAATTCCTAGGTCATTTTCCATAGATAGTTAGTCGATTTGCATGTTAATTAGCTTTACTTTATTTAGTTTTGCATATTAATTATTTAATTGATTATTTGAATAAAGTTGGGAGGTTAAGAATTTGTAGTTGATTAGAATTTTATTTATTATTCATGAGAACAATCCTCTACTCAATTGTTATATTGTTGTCGTGATACATATACTTGTGTGGTTATATTTACTAACAATCACTTGCCCAATGCCCTCTCTTGGTCATAATAATGATAATCTCGATTAGAGAGCCTTAAGAAACTAGGGAATTCTCTTCTCCTTAGCCTTTGAGTTCATGTTCCCCTCCCGCAAGGCCTATCGACCTCTCTTGTATTTGGAATTACATTTGTCACCATCGACATAAGAATTTCCTTTTGCTCCTGTACTCCAATAGACACCCTACCAAGGAAACCTTAGATTATTATAACATCATCCAAGTGGTAGATTGTCTCTTTTATGAATTTGCCTCGAAAATACCTCTACTCTCTTTAAAGACAACGCTAGAATCAAGCAAGTTTGGAGTTTGCTGATCTTAACTTGCATAATGCAAATGATTTGAATAGTTAGATCAAGTTGAATTATGCACTTCATAAAAAAGGTACCTTCTTCAATACAGATCAAAACATCTTTGTTTAATTATGGCTGTTGGACAATTTAGCATTGTCATAACACCCTAATTTTCAAAGATTCTCTTTTGTTCCCCTTAAAGTTGCCAAACTCACAAGAAGTAGAAGCTTAGAGTTTATTTATATACCTTTAAATTCTACCCCCTTTTTAGAGACTTCTTATCTTGTACTAGTGCACTAGATTCCCCCAAAGTACAACTAGTTCAAGCTAAATTCAAATAAGTCTGCCTTTAGAAACCTGGGGCAAAGCTTTGCTATTGGAGTCATTAGGGATCACTTAGGTAATTAGGTATATGGTATCTTAGTCAAGGTTGGTTTTGGAGCAGTCAGTCTATTTAAGCTTTAGGGTTTAAAGCATAGCCTCTCACTTGTAATTGAAAAAGGAGTCATTCATCTAGAGATTGAGTTAGACTACAAAATGGCAATTGGTCTAATTGAAAATATGCAAGAAACTAACCATCATTATTTTACAATAATATGTGAATGTAGGTAATAGATAAAGAAATTCATTCAAGCTATAATTAATCAAGCTTTCAAAGAAAGCAATGGTGTAGCAAACGCCCTAGCTAATATGGCTCATAACCAAGTAGAGGACTCAATGATACATCACAATTGCCTTAGTACAATTAGCTATTTGGTCTTCAATGGTGCTTTTGAGAGTGTCGTGGAGAGATGACCTCATTGAACTAATAGTGTTAGTAGTAATGTATAATGTGTGATATTTACTTAATTTTTTGGTAGCTAGACTAGTTTCTATTGCCACTTTGATCTAGTTGTTATGAGGTGTTTATCTGTTAGTTCGTTTGGTTCATTTGTAATGTGAAACTTTGCACTGTTGCTTTTTTAATATATTCATAATATTAAACTTCTAATATAAACATGGTCATGTCAATGAAACATCTTAAATTCAACCAAACAATCATTAGCAATAACATTAAGCAAGTAGGTTGCAAAAAATATATTTTCTAATAGTGAAAAAATGGTCAAGAAGAAAAAGAAAATGGTCAATAACATTATTTCAATGTGCCTGTATGTACTTACTTCCCTAAAAATATGACTTAAACATTTATTCAATAATTACTATCCTCCTCAAGTTAAAACATAAGTCCATCATAATCATCTTCTCATCATCTTCTTTCAAGCTTTTATAACACTTTCTTGAAAAGGAGGAAGAAGGATAATTCTCTGATAGATAGAGATTTCTATAAACTCTCTCATATCTTACTTGCTTGACTTGTGTGTGTCATCCTTGCACAAGGACCATGTTAACCTTTTATGTATCATTCCAATTTTATCAAATTTCCCCAAAGGGACATCTTACTTGCTCAACTTGATTTACTTCCAACCATTAAAAAAATGGGTGTATAATTAACTTGTTAGCATCTATTTACATAAAGTGTTACTTAATACACCATATATGTGGGACATTAATTAGATACATCAACTTAATATTCTATGTACACATTAACATTAAACTAAGACATATAGAAAATATTAAATTACTAATTTCAAAAGGTTTTACTCAAATTCAAAAATGTTTGGAGAAAATGCACTTTGTCATCATGATGTATTGGTGTAATTGTAACTTCTTCCTTTTTTTTTCAATTGGAGCAATGTCTCCCCTTATTGTTTGTTTTTGTTGCAATTTTTCCCCACCATTTACCTCTACCATTAAATCTAATTTTTGCGGTGCGAAATGACCAACCTACCCTTGGGGCAAAAATCTAATGTTTGGAAAAAAAACTCCATTTTTGTTTTATTTCCAAAAATTCCATTTTCTTTTGACAAAACCAATTCCATTTAAAAAGAACCATTCTTGTGGCCTTCCCCAAAGAAGTAAAAGGCGATAGATGTTGAGGTAGAGAATGAATGTTGCTGTGCTTCTTCTCGGTGATAAGGTTGGTGAAGTTGGAATCTTTATTGGAGGGAAGAGAATGCAAATGCAAAGAGACCTTTCTGTAAGGCAAATTCTCCTACCTGCCTTCATTAAGTTCTGGAACTTTGAAAAAATGGTAAACATGATATTATCTTCAATATTTCTCCATAATCTCATTATAGTATATATCAATCTAGTTTTGAACAAAATTGCCCGAATTAGAAATAACATGAAAATAATAAGAACTAAGAGGAAACATGAATTGTAAAGAAGAAAGGGAAAATATATTTACCCATATTTCTCTATAGTACTAATTGCAACCACCCCCAATATAATCATCATTGCAATGTCACCCTAATTTATGAATTTATTGAAAATAAAACCCAAAGTGACACAAATACCATTTCCCTTATTCTAACAACTTTGGCTAAATTGTTATTTGCTCCCCTAATTTATTTTTAATTTCATTTTAGTCATAATTTTCTAAAATCCCTTAACATTAAAAAAAATCATTTATATCCTCAACCATAGTTTAAATAGAGAAAAAAAGAAAAACTTCTAACTCTAAAACCATAAACCCTAAACAGAAAAGTCAAAAATCATAAAACCCAAAATACTAAACCATAAACTCAAAAGTCTAAAATCCTGAAATTCTAAATCTTAAATTTTTAAACCTAAACCTCAAACCCAAAGAATTCTAAACCCAAAAATATAAAATTGTAAAATCCTAAATCCTAAATTTTAAAACTTAAATCATAAAATATCAAACCCCAAAACCCAAACCTCAACCACAAAACCCTTAACATCAAACTCCAAATCCTAATACCTCAAACTCTAAACTACAAATGTTGAACTCTAAAATCTTAAACATCAAATCTCTAAACCCTAAATGTTAAACCCTAAACACTATTTTAAAATTTCAAATCCTAACTCTCAATATTCCAAACTCTAAAACCCCAAGTCTCAAAACCTTAAACTTTAAACCATAAACACAATCTCCAAACCCTAAATCTCAAACCCCAAAAGCCTAAAATCTCAAAACCTCAAACCCCAAAATCCTAAAATCTCAAAATCTTAAATCCTAAAACCCTAACCTCAAAACTCAAAAATGCCAAACCCTGAAACTCTATACTCTACACCTTAAACCCTAAATCTGCAAACTTTAGACCTCAAACTATAAACCTCAACTCTAAACCCTAAACATCAAAACCCTAAAATGCCAAATCTCTAGAAACAAAAAATAAAACACCAAACATAAAAACTCCAAACCCTAAACCCATAACACTAAAAACAAAACTACAACCCTAAAATTTGAAAATCTAAATCTTGAACCTAAGGCCTCCAAACTCCAAATCTCAAACTGCAAAATCCAATCATTAAGACCCTACTCAAACACCAAAGCCCAAAGCCCAAAGCCCAAAGCCCTAAATCCTAAATTCTAGTCCCTAAACCTCAAGTGCCAAATGTGACGACCCTAAACTATAAACACCAAAATCATAAAATTTCAAAACTTAAATCCCAAACATCCAAACTTGAAAGTCCCAAATCCAAAATGCCAAACCTCAAAACCAAAACACCAAAATCTTATACCTTCAACCAAAAAAAAAAACTCTAAACTCTAAAATTCCAAACCCTAAATCTCATAACCTCAAACCAAACATCCTTAAACACCTAAGCCCAAAACTCCTAATGTAACAACTCCATTTTTTTACGTACAAACAGATATATAATTGTTTTTAAAATCCCATGAAGTCATTACCTTTTTATTTCTAACTATTTAACTCATAATAACATTTGATTAAATTAACCAAGTATAATTAAGGTTTATAATATAGCAATAATACTGATACAAATTTGAGTTCATATACACATCATTAATTAAAAACATCCGTACAAAAATAAAACACAAATATGTACACATCTTATTCATCTCTATTAACCAGTTCTGGGGATACGGGTACGGATGGTTGTACCTTCACCGGAATCTTAGCCAACTCGACCTAACGTACGCTAAAAGTCGACCGTAGAAAATATTTGCATATTTAGTCTTCTAAACATGATATGAAAATATAGTGAGAATTAAATCCCAGTAGGTTCAACAATAATTCATAATTATCATCAATATAGCTCATTATGTCATGTTCATTTGTATAAGTTACAGCAATTACTTTAGGTCACATGAATGTACTTTATCTATGTATATGAAAATCGTACAGTAATGACATAGATGGCATGAATAACTATTTTCAAAATATCATATGATGGGTATCAACTTAGTTTCATATTAAGCTATCCCGGTGAGGGTGAGTACTTTCTACTCTCCGAAACAGATTTTTTTCGCTCTGTCTAACATGGCACACTTTCTCTTTCTTTTCTCATTAACATAATCATAGCCGTTTGTAAGGCGTCCCTTACTGGTGCACTGTAACGACCAATTTCATATATATATATATATAGCGACTGATAATACATTAGCAGACCACACACATTTATATAAACAACTAATATTCCATTATCATAATATCTGAACTACAACAGAGATTAATATTTATACATAAGCGACACTAAGAGATATAATTACATCACTTAATAATGAACCCTATACCACACATCTCCCTTGGGTGTATAGGGTGGAAGAGGTGGTGCTGGCATCGAAATCTGTACAAGGCATTGCTATCTATTAGATCTTCTATGATCAAGTGCACGGAAGCAGCTAGCATAATGTTTGCTCTTATCTGAACATAACACCAACAATAATGAAAACGGAAGTTCCCAATAAGTTTAACATTAAAAGCATTATACAGTAAGTAAGGAAAACATAGTGTTATGTCTAGCTGTATAAACTATAGAAAATATTTTCTCTTTGTATATGATAAATGCTTTCATATTTGATAGATAGGTTATGCATAAATATCAGGCATGTATAATAACCGGGTTATACTTCAATATTATGCTTGTATCTATATATCTTTACAGTGTTTTTTTTATGCATGGTGACTGATCGTCTGCAGCCATATCTCAACACTCAGTGACTAATCGTCTGTAGCCACATCTCCACACTCAGTGACTAATTGTTTGTAGTCACATCTCAACCATATACATCAATCGTTTGTAGCCATATCTTAACCATATACATCAATATGATATAACCATGGATACATCAAACAACTCACATTTATCATCATGCTTGTCATTCATAATCAACTTCATCTTTTCATACAATCACTATGTAATAACCCTCTATTGTCATATAATCATGTATACATCATATTCTTTAATCATCGTGATCATCACAATAGGATTATGCAATAACCAAGCACATTACTAATATCATGCATAATATCATCACCACATCATTTAACAAATATGTATTAATACACTTACCAACAATGCATACCTTATATCATGTAATTCTCATGCATTGATATACTAGCATAGACATCAAACCATCATGCATTTCATCCATACATTGTACATATATCTCATAATAAAAGTATGGAATTAACACTACAATGCATCATACATATATCTCCTATGCAATTTACTTAAATATGTCTCATCAATACATAACAAATTTACTTGCATAGGTCTCATTAATATGTATTTTTATCCATGCATTAAACATACATCTCATCAATATGCAATATGTGATTTAATTTCTCATAATAAAAGAATGGAATTCACATTATAATGCATCATTAAAAATGTATTTATTTGTTTTTTAGTTTCCCTTAACATCATCCATTCATTGGAGTTCATTTAGAGCCTTCAAAATGCAAAACAGAGCAATTCCAGCCTCAAGCACGGCCTAGCCATATCACCAAGTACGGTCGTACTTCAAGTTGTGCAAACCGTGCTGAAAAAGCACAAAACAATCCGAAGGCCGTGCTTTGGCTTTTCCTGTACTCCAGATTTTCGTCTAGCCAGACTTTCCTTTACTACAAAGACCATAACTTCCTCATTTTACCTCTAATTTAAGTGATCTTAGTGTCTATACAAAGTTAAGACAATTATCTACAATTTTTATGTTTACTATATTAACAAATTAGAAACAAAAACAGGTGAAAAAGGTGTACGAAAACAGCATCGTGACTCTATCTATTAGATCTGACCTTTCTTCACTCATCAAGGAATGTCACTCTCATTTCAAATCCGATTAAGGCGATTCCAAAGACATTAGAAAGCTAAGAAACAGGGCCATAATTCATTTTTTGAAAAACTTTATAAATTCAATATAAATCATAACCAACAGAATCAACCATTCCGAGCATTGATTTTCACCCTTTTCAAGCCAATTTCAGTAAACACATGTATGATTTATGCATCAAACTCTCACTTTTTATGGCCAAACATAACTATACATCATGAATAATCAAAAGAGGATATTTAAAATACTTATAAATCATTCAAAATACATGAAATTCTATAGAAATATGAATAATGTTAAACCTACCAAAACTAGAGATTCTTCATATCCTTGGATTTCCTCCTTTTTGATCACTCTTCTTTCCTCCTTTCTCTACAAATCCTTGGACCTTCACCTTATGCATTTCTCTCTCCTCTCTCTCTCTTCTTTTCCTTCCTCTTCTTCTCTCGGTCTCTCTCCCTTTTCCTCTTTTCCTTGGCCGATACCTCCCTCTCCCTTCACCTTTTGGCCTACTTCTTCTCCAAGCCAAGACTTTGTCAAGTCAAGGCTTCCTCTCCAAGCTAAGACTTTGCCAAGTCAAGGCTTTCTCTTCGAGCCATCCCTCTCCCCTTCTCTCCCTTGGTTGGTCGACTCACCCTTGAGTCAAGCAAATATAAGATATTTTATTTACTCTTCCTCAACAAGCCATCATCTTCCTATCTCAAGACCTTACTTTAACTAACTATTACAACATTTCCATACCATCACAATTGAACTATGCCATTAGATAAGGCTTTGTTTGGTTGTAGGAAAATTTCACCAAATGCTTTAATTCCACTTTATCCATTTTCTAAAGTTTCATCAATGTTTCATTTCATTCTCTTCCATTCCCTTCACCATTGACAATTATTTTCCATTTATTAAAATCTGAGATGTTACATACACCACACGGACCACCATGTGACCATGCTCGTCTCTTTTTTTTCTTTTAAATTTACATTAATAGCCAAAAATATGATTTTAATAACAAATATGTTCATTATGCGCATATGTCATAATTTAACATCAAAACATAATCATTATAAAAAATTATTGAAAAAATGCAATCATGCCATGAACATAATTATTTTCAAATATCACTTTAAAATATTTACATGTCAAAATTACATACTTAAGATGGTAAGGAGTTCACGCAATGGCAATGACTATAGCATATACTAGTCAATTATTATTTTTATTTATAAGATTCTTCTTCTTTTTTAAATATTACTTTTATCTTTTCATTTTCTTTAAACTTGGCCTCTAGTCACTTTCCTCATATCATTTTCATTACATGTTCTTACAAATTTAATACGGCATTTTTCTTCAATTTGATTTATATTATTATTCTATAGTTAATGAGGTTCATTTAGAGTAAAAAAATGTTGAAAATAAGTTTTATCAGCTTCCAACATGGCCTAAACGTATCATGTAACACGACTTAACCATTTCCTATAAAATAGCCATGCTTTAGACTTCAAAATGCCATTTTCAACATTGAACACGACCTGACCATGCCTTGAAACATGGCCATGCTCTATGTTGTGTTATTCCCTGATTCAAGTTTTTGTCTTGCCTGATCTTCTATCACTAATCAGAGTATAACTCCATCATTTTAACTCCAAATTAGGTGATCTTGGTGTCCATTTAAAGATAAAACAATTATCTAAAACTATTATATTGAATAGTTTAGCAAAATCTTAAATAATATTAGTGATATTACTCCATCACGTTAAATGTTATTTCTTCTCGAGAAGGTTCTGACCTCTACTTACTAATATGACCATATCTCCCTCATATAAATTCTAAATTAAGTGATTTCAGTGGCTAAATTTCCGTGAGACATATATCTATATTTTTTATGTTAACTAGTTATTTTAATTCCCTACCGCATTGTCCCAAAAATTCAAATATAGAAACTTTTCTAACATATTCTTCCCTAGTTAATCTTTTTTTGACCACTGCTCACTAATCTGACTATATCTACCTCATATGGACTCCAAATTGAGTGATTCCAGTATCTAAAAATCCGTGAGACATATATCTATATTTTTCATTTTAATCATTTCTTTTAATTCCTAACCAATTCTTCTAAAAATTTAAAAAATAGAAACTTCCCTAGTTACTTCGAAATCCAGTTTTATAACCAAACATTTTCTAAGGTTTTAGTTCATCATTTTATTATGTCCTCTTCTATTTTCTTTCTAATTTACATCTAATCATATTTCATTAATTTTTCACTACATTTAAATATACAAAATAGAAGCATAAAAATCTTAAAATTTTGCCGTCCATAGCCATACTTATGCAGAACTTTCCATACCAATTTAAGTATTCAAACATTCATCACATGTAATATCAACATGTAACATGATAAAGCAACATCCATGGTCAATCATCAAGGTAAAAAATATAGTAAATTTCATCAAAATTCTAGGATCAAAATTTCATATAAATGTTTCTAATTTCAAAACTTTTCTAAAAAAAATTGTTAAACCTACCTAAAGATCTTCTTAACTGTCACGCCCCTAATTTTAGGGTACGTGAAACACGTATATCATGAACATATATTTTCCATAAACATAAATATCTCAATCCTTTATCAAGGAAACAGATACATATAGATTTTCCCATACAGATACCATATACAAATCAAGTACATATACATCAGAGTACAGCAGAAACAAGGATCCTGCCTGTGACGTTCAGAGCAATTCTAGAGTACAAATATATTACAATATAAAACATTGAGAGCCTAGAAACAATTTAGGCTCACCACTGAAGTACGACCTCTAGTCGATCACTTGGTTGCTTGACCAAACTCTGTGTCTTTATATAAAAAAATAGATCCACATCGTGTAGTGAGTTTTACAACTCAGTGAGCAGATAACACCCCATATAACCTCTTAGGTCAACATATGGATGTACTTTTCATTTCAAAATTTCTCATATTGAAAAGTTACATTCAGGAGTACATTCATATGGGACCCGCATTTCAAAACATCTCACGGTTCAAATCACATACAAATATCTGTAACCACATATGATACAAATTGATCTTAAATCGAATTTGATATGCAATAAAAATCAATTCTTTTATATAATGCTTAAGTATGTCACAACTTTCAATATACTCAATAGATAAACATGGAATGTGAGTTCATCACCCTTCTGCCTCCTCACATTACCATAGTCACAATCACAATAGGTAATCAGAGAATGTGAGTTCATCACCCTACTGCCTCCTCACATTACCACTGACTACAACTTCAATAGATCAACAGGGAATGTGAGTTCATCACCCTTCTGCCTCCTCACATTACCACTGTCATCATCATAATAGGTAATTAGGAAATGTGAGTTCATTACTCTACTGCCTCCTCACATTACCACTAATACCACCTTCACAATACCGTCTCAAGCCATATAATCCTGTCATTTCTCATCAATACATATATATATTTATATGAATATATAAACATGTATAAAAGTGCATATCCATCATATGCAATGCATCATTATCAAACAATTCGCCATACAATCATATTCGGCAACTTATCACTTTACATATCATTCAAAACAGAGCTTTCAGTCTCAGTACAAAATCTTTTATTATAAATTTTTCAATCAGAGAAATCATATAATCATGCCCATATCCGAGGCAAACATAACATTGTAAAATCAATGTCATATGCATATCATATTTTCTTTGCCATGTAATGCAAAATGTATTTAGAAATAACGTATTCAAAGCATTTCAAAATCTATTTCAAAAAAATCATACTCTTCTTGAACTAGATAGCATTTCTCAATCATTTCAAATATTCCAAACCATTTCAGAAACATATGAACATATAAATAACATGTAATCATACTCATTTATCAATGAAAAGTTCAAGAAGAGTAAAAACAAGCTATAGGAAGAATTATCTACTCACAGTATAAGGGCTCCGAATTGGACAGCCCTAAAATGCACTTTTCTAGTCTGAATTTGACCAAATAAGCTTCAAAAACGTGTCCGGAGGGTTCAAAAACCTTAAATGAGCTCGGTTACTGTTCACCGCCGGAAATACTATTCACCGCCACTATTCATCGCCAGAAAATAATATTCACCGTCACAAAAATTTTTACCGAATCAAAAAAATGAATTCATATCCTAATGTTTATTTAGTTTCTGAATCCATCTACGGAGTCAGATTTCTAATTAGAAGTCTCTAAGTAAGATTTTTCAAAATTTACTTTTTACTGAGATTTTCTACTTCAAATCTATGGTGATTCAACGATTGATTTGAAAAACTGATCAGTCAAAACTAAAGTACTTTTCGTCCTGAAACCAATAACACTTTTAGTTTTGAGATCGGAAGTCCATAAGCATTCCAAATCGAAAGAAAAAGTTAGACATTACTATTCACTCACTATTCATTACTATGCATCTTTCCAATTTTTTTTTTTCGTTCAAGTGATACTCCCCGCTTCCGTTTTATTAGCTTTTTTTAAAAAATATAATAATAATTATTAAATAATTAATAATAGGATTTTCTTTTATAAAAATTCATATAAATTCTATGTTTTACCATAAAATATCCTAAAAATTTCTAAAAATTTCCATTCTCATAAATTTTTAGTTAAACTCTTAAATCATGATTTTTCTTAATAAAAATCATAATAAAACAATTTCGAAACAAATATCTTTATTCATATTTAAAGAAAGAATATTTCTAAAAATACCATAAAAATTCATTAGAGGCCGGTATAATTATTTTAAGCAACACAATATTTCTTTTACTTAAAAGTCCACTTACTTTTAACAAATCATAATCATTTCTGCATAAATAAAAATATATTTGCTTATAGCGCGCCAAAACATAAATTTTCATATTTCTTTTGTAATTCTTTAATCCATGTAATAAATATACATATTTTCATCGGTTCTTATCTCTATTGTCAAAATTCTCTCTTTTATTCTAAATTTCTTTTAATTGGAATTTTCGTTAAATTTTACGGTTATTACATTAACTCACTTAGTGAACTTTTTTTCTTGTTTTCTCTTCAAGGAAGTAGTAAGATTCCTCATTTTCCTTAACTTTTCTAGCAGCTCAGATAAGAGAAGGAGGGTGAATTTTTGAACCTCAAGGATGAAGATAAAAGATAGATTCAAGTGAAAATTAAGTTAACTTACCTTGAATACTTAGTCTTCTAGGCTTCTCTTTCTTCTTCCTTCCTCTCTTCTCCTCTCTTTCTCTCCTTTCCTCACTCTACCTTACTTCTATTTTTTCTCTCCCTCACTTGGACAAAATCTAATGTTATAGGGGTGGTTCTTGCTTAAATAAACTATCAAGTGGTTTTTCTTTCATAATCATGGGTCTACCTTATCACAATTAGGATGCACTTGGTTGTTTTTTGAGGAAAGACAACTTATGTTCTTTTCTTCCTCTCCCTTAGTTAAGATATGCATAGCAAAAGAAGATTTGTATTTTGAAAATCATAAAAAAAAATTTTAAAATAAGGGACAAGGTCCCTTTGATTTAGGAATTCTTTTTCTTTTTCTTTTGTCTCACACAAGTATAATAGGTTTGCCTTTCTAAGTGGCAAGTTTCTAACCCTTAAATCTCCCTTGTTTGGCTGAAATTATTTGTGTAGGATAGGAATGTTTTGTCCTAATGCTATATATTATTATACCACTTGCTAAAATTACGAGTGTATGATATAGATATTTCTAATTTTTCCTATTAGGTTTTCTTTCTTTACTTATTCCCTTAATGTTAAAAACATTTTCTATGCATACACATAAGGTAAAAAATTTCTAAGGATTATATTTTCTTAGATATCTAAAAATTGTCTAATAAATTTTATTTCCTTAATTAAATATTTATATACCTTTATTAATAAAAGAAACAAAATTAAAGATGTTATATTAAATATTTATGTGCCTTTATTAATAAAAGAAACAAAATTAGGGATGTTACACCTAATACCAAACCCTAAAACTCTAAATCCAAAATTCTTAGTTATTTGTCTTTGGAGTTGGGGATAAAGTTCAAGTTTTGAGAGTTGAGATTTGGGGTTTAGGATTTAGAGTTTTATATTTTACGGTTTAGATTTTGTAGTTTAGAGTTTGAGGTTTGAGATATAAGGTTTGAAATTTTTTGGTTTGACGTTTTGAGATTCAAGGTTTTGGGTTTAGGGTTTTAGTTTTTGGTATTTGACGTTTGGAAATTTAGGGTCTTGATGTTTAGATTTTAGAGTTGGGGTTTAAACTTTAGGGTTTGAGGTTTGACGGTTAGAGTTTGGATGTTTAAGGTTTTGAGTTTAAGGTTTAGAATTTGTGATTTGTATTTTTGGTATTAGGATTTTTAGGTTTATGATTGGGGTTTGGCTTTTTATGGTTTGAGGATTTGGGTTTTAGGGTTTTGATATTTAGAGTTTAAAGTGGGGTTTGAGCTTTAGGATTTTAGTTTTTATTGTTCAAGGTTTAGGGTTTTAGGGTCTTAATGTTTGGAGTTTGGAGTTTAGAGTTGGGATTTAGGGGTTTGGAGTTTGGAGGTTTAGAGTTTAGAGTAAGATGTTTTAGGATTTGGAGTTTTTAATTTGCAACTTGGGGTTTGAAATTTTTGGGCTTGAGGTTTAGGATTTGGAGATTGCATATGGTGGGTTTGAAGTTTGGAGTTTTAAAGTTTGGAATATTGTGAGTTGTGTTTTGAGATTTTAAAATTTGAGATTTGGGGTTTGAGATTTGGTGTTAAGGGTTTCTTGGTTTTGGTGTTTGGGATTTTGATATTTAAGGTTTGGACTTTGAGGTTTTAAAATTTAGAATTTTAAGATTTTAGACTTTTGGATTTAGAGTTTTTAGATTTGAGGTTTAGTTTTAAGAATTTAAGGTTTAGGATTTAGGATTTTTTTTTATTCTATTTAATGGTTTAGAATATAAATGACGATTTTTTTAAAGTTAGGGATTTTAGAGAAATTATTTTTAGTTAAGGGACCAAAATGAAATTAAAAAGAAATTAGGAGAGTAAATAACAATTTGGTCAAAGTTGTTAGAATAAAGGAAAATGATATTTGTGTTACTTTGAGTGCCATTTACAATAAATTCATAAATCATGAGAAACATTTCAATGATGATTAGATTGGAGAGAAGTTTCAAGTGGTAGTATAAATGAATGTGGGTAAATGCATTTGTTACAAAGAAAAATCATGGCTATATTCGAAGATGAAAGCCAATTACAAAACTGAGTAATTGATTTTTTTCCTCTTGTAAGGGAAAAAATTTCATATTTCTGGTGTTGAAAAAAAAGGATTTTTTTTAAAAGTGGAATTGGGCTTTTGTTAAAAGAAAATAGGATTTTTGGAAAAAAGGGGATTTTTAAAAAATATTCCAAGGGTAAGTTAGATTTAACGACAAAAATAAACGGTAGGGATAAAATTGTGATAAAAATAGACAATATCTTGCCTCAATTAAAAGAAAAGAAAAAAGTTATAATTGTATCAATACATCAAAGTAGCAAAGTGCATTTTTTCCAAAATATTTTTAAACTATGCAATATCATGACTAAGCATGTATAAATTATAGAAATGGAATAAATTATACAAATCGAATATGAATTTGACAATGTAACTTTAGGAGCCAAAGGTATTTTCTTTAATAAAAAATTTCTTAAAAAAAAGGCTAATGTTAAGTACATGTTGAATTGGAAACAAGGCTATCAATTTGCAATAAATCCTAGAGAGAGAATGTAACAACCTTTTTTTTCTTTATTATTATACAATATTGAGTTCACATACACGTCATTAATCAAAACGTACATACAACATATCAAACACATAGATATTTACATCTTGTTTATTTTGGTTGACCAATTTCGGAGATACAGGTGCGGGTGGTTGCACCTTCACCGGGATCTGAGCCAACTCAACCACAAATATCTTATTTGATTTTGAGATATGCCTAACATAAAGTAACTCGATCCAATGTGCACTAAAAGCTAGAGCCATAGAAAAAAAGCTGTATAACTAATTTTCTGAACATGATATGGAAATATAGTGATAATTAAATCCCAGTAAGTTTAACAATAAATCATCATCAATATAGCTCATCACGTCATGTTCAGCTGTATAAACTACAGAAAATATCTTTGGTCATATGAATGTATTATATCTATGCACATAAGAATCATACAGTAATGATATGTATGACATAATTAACTATTTTTAGAATATCATATGATGACTGTCAACTTATTCTCATTTCAAGCTACCCCAGTCAGGGTGAGTATCATCTACTCTCCGGTATGTGCTTTTCTCGCTCCGTCCAACATGGCACACTTTCTCTTTCTTTTCTTATAATCATAATCATAACCGTTGATAGGGCGTCCCCTATTGGTGCACTACACAGATTGTCATGTGACCGTGCTCATTTCTTTTCTTTTCACAATAATAGCTAAAAATATGCTTTCAATAATAAATATGTTCATCAAAATATAATTATTACCAAAAATCATTGGTAATCATGCCATGAACATAACCATTTCAAATATCATTTTATAAAATATTTTCATGTCAAAATTTCATACTTAAGATGGCAAGAAGTTCATACAATGGCCATGGTAATGGCATATACTAGTAATTTATTATTTTTATTTATAAGATTCTTCTTCTTTTGTAAATATTAATTTTATTTCTTTATTTTCTTGATGCAGGTTTTCATCATATCTAACATTCTCTTACTAATCAGATCATAACTCCCTCAATTTAACTTCGATATAGGTGATCTTGATGTAAATTTCAAGATAAAACAATTATCTAAAACTATTATGTTGAACATTTTAGCGAAATATTAAGAAATCAAGGTGATATTACTTTCTCAAAGTACATGTTATTTCTTCTCGGATAGGTTCTAACCTCTACCTACTAATCTGTCCATATCTCCCTCATAAGAATTCCAAATTAAGTTATTCCAGTGGCTAAAAATCCGTGACACATATAACAATAATTTTTATGTTAATCATTTATTTTAATTCCCTACAGAATGTTTTCAAAAATTAAAAACAGAAGCAATCCTAAAATATTCTTCCCTGATTAACCAATTTCTGACCACTGCATACTAATCGGACTATATCTACCACATATGGACTCCAAATTGAGTGATTCCAATGGCTAAAAATCTGTGAAACATATATCTATAATTCTTATGTTAACCATTTATTTTAATTCCATACAGATAATTTTCAGAAATTAAAACACAGAAGCTATCCTAACATATTCTTCCTAGATTAACCATTTTATGACCTTTGCTAAATATTCGGATCATATCTACCTCATATGGACTCCAAATTGAATGATTCCAGTGGCTGAATATCCGTGACACATATATCTTTAATTCTTATGTTAACCATTTATTTTAGTTCCCTACAAATAATTCTCAAAAATTAAAACACAGAAACTATCCTAACATATTCTTCCCTAATAAACCATTTTCTGACCACTACTTACTAATCATACCATATCTATCACATGCAAGATCAATATGTAACACGATATAACAACATCCATGACCAATCATCAAAGTTCTAAGATCAAAATCTCATATAAATATTATAAGTTTCAAAAGTTTTCTTCAAAAAAAAATATTGTTAAACTTACCTAGAGCACTTAATCCTCTAGACTTCTCCTTCTTCCTTTCTTCCTCTCCTTTCCTCACTCTACTTTGCTTCTATTTTTTCTTTCCCTCACTTGGACGAAAAATCTAATGTTGTAAGGGTGGGTTTTGGTTAAATAGACCCTTAAATAATTTACCTTTCATGATCATGGGTCTACCTTATCACAATTAGATTACACTTGATTGAATTTTTGGAAAACAAACAATTTATGTTCTTGTCTTCCTCTTCCTTAGTCAAGATATGCATATGAAAAGGAGATTTGTATTTTGAAAATTATGATAATATGTTCTTAAGATATGAGACAAGATTCTTTTGATTTAGGGATTCATTTCCTTTTTCTTTTGTCTTAATCAAATATGATAGATTTGCCTTTTTAAGTGGCAAATTTCTAACCCTTGAATCTCCATTATTTGATTGAAATTATTTGTGTGGGATAAGAATGTTTTGTCCTAATGCAATGTATTATCATACCACTTGCTAAAATTATGAGTGTAGGATATTGATGTTTTGCCTTAAAGTCTTGTATTATCATACTACTTGCTAAATTTTTGTCTTAATGCCAAGTCACCTAATCTTGATTACACCATTATTTCATTACTTTACTTTTATTTTTATTTTTATTTTTCCTCTTGGGTTTGGGCTCATTCTTACTCATTTTCTTTACTTTGGTTAAAATTCTACCTTTCATAATGGGTTTGGTCACATTTTCATATTTTTGGGCTATCGGTCCAATTTCTATATCCTAGTCCAAGTCTATGTTTTATTTCTTTATTGGGCTATCCTATTGACTTGCTAAAAATTTATGTGAAGTAGAAAAACTATATATGAAGTGTCCATAGGTGAAAGCCCAATTTATGGGTGGAGATACTAAATTTAGTAGCTTTTACTCTTAAATTAGGAAAAAATTACCCTAATCCAATCTTCTTGAAATTTTAAGACCTTTATTTCACAAAAATTTATCTTCCTTATCTAAGAATTTCACCTTTTTTTAGCATGTTTATTTCTAATATTTTCTCTTAGACTTTCTTTCTTTACCTATTCCATTAATATTAAAATATTTCTATGCATATATGTAAGGTAAAGAATTTTTAAGAAAAATATCTAAAAATTATAGGATGTTACAAAGAATGAAAAACATTCAAATTTAATCATTTCAGAAAAGATGGGTAAAGATAGCACGGATAAATAAAATTCAATTTGTGGAAAAAAAATGAAACAATTATAAAATACTTGCAAAATTGATATTAGGAAGTGAGGTAAGAATTATCTAGGTGGGTAGAACTATGAAGAGGAAAAAGATCATGACCGGAAATGACACGGCCAAGAGCAGAATAAAAGGGCAATGAAGACAGTGCAATATGCAATCTATAACGTGATGTTCCATATATAAAGAAGATATTAATTCAACAATTACTAGAAACGCAAATTATGGGAAAGCAAAGGTCAAGAATTTGAGGTGAATCACTAGTTGTGTTGGGATTAATCGAGTATTGAAATTTTACGTTTGTTTCAATATAGTAACTCAGAACATATAATAAATTTTCTTACAAGAGTATAAGAGACTTTTTGTTACGATTTTAATTTTAATTTTTATTAACACGTTTGATTAGTGTTTTTTATTTTTATTTGTAAAAATTAATTTTTTTGAATTTAAAAAATTTTTAAAATATTTTTTTAACAATTTTAAAATTTTTAGTAGTGTAATGTACATATAACATTTTTATAATTATTTTAAATTTATTACAATATATATTAATAATGTTTTACTATTTATATAATTAAAAATTAATAAAAATAAAAATACTGAAAATATAATCATATAATAAATAATAATAAAAATAAATAAAAACACAAATCAAATAATTTTTTTTAAAAAATTGACAAACGCATTCTAATTATTTACAAAACAAAACTGTTAGTAATAAAAATGAAATTTAAACTTTAAAAGCAACGTACTCCTGTTGTCTTAGTCGAACCCTGTTAGCGGTATTGAAATTTCGGAGGGAAGATTGGGAGGGCATGCGCCTAGCACGTTTTTATTTTATTTTATTTTTCATTCTATTTATGCTCGCTGCCTCTCTTCTCGCACACGCCTTACCCCACTCAGCCGCTGAACTCTATTGCTTCTCTCTCTCCCTCGTTTACTTCGTTGAAACTTGGAATCTCAGAGATGGGAGACGAGAAGAAGGTCAAGTCAGCTGGTGTATGGCCTACTGTGAAGCCTTTCGTCAATGGCGGAGCCTCTGGTATGCTCGCCACCTGTGTTATACAACCCATTGATATGATCAAGGTAAAGGATTAGCCTTTGTAATCTATCTTTTTGGATACTCCTAATGTATCGTTGTGTTTTTCTTAACGAAATTCAGATCTGTGGTTTTTGTTGATACTTTTTGTTTCGTGTATCATGTTTATTGCACTTATAATTTTTTTTTATAATTCAGTTTTTTATATTGGGTTTGGTGTAGGTGAGGATTCAATTGGGTCAAGGATCGGCTGCCCAGGTGACATCAAACATGCTTAAAATTGAGGGAGTTGCTGCATTCTATAAGGTTTGCCTTAGCTCATTTTAATAAGTTTGAGTTTATTCAAGTTTTGTCCTTTATCTCTATATATGACTGGTTTCTTGCATTTCTTCCCATGGTTTTAGAGGTTGTTTCGTCAATGGTTGACTCGTACTTGAGTTTCACTGAACCGGTTACGGGATCAGGCTATTGAAGTTTTCTCCGTTTGATTGCGTAACGATATCGAGGACAATTTAATTTAATGATTTCGATATGGGATGCTTACGTTCATAATTTTAGTTGTATTGAGGGGATTGTTCCTTGGAATGACATGCCCCTTTGTCACGTACTTCGTTTCTTTGACTTATTATGTTAACCTGGCTATTGTCATATAATACAAATGGAAGTGAATCCTTTACATAGTTATTTATCCTATGAAGTAATTCCTTATTGATGTACTGTTTTGTCCAACTTGGAAATTGGTTTTGGTTTGGGTTTTTCATTTATTCTTCACTCAGGTATACTTCTACTGGTGTCTTAACTGAATCCCAATATGTAGGGTCTATCTGCAGGATTACTGAGACAGGCTACATACACAACTGCTCGACTTGGAACATTTAAGTGAGTATTGAATTGTCTCATCAAAATGAGCAACTCTGTAGCTTCATAAGCTTCTCTTACAATTTTACGTAGTTTTGATTTTATAGTGTGTGTGTATGTATGTAATTCTTCTCGGGGTGACTGCATCTTATGACATCATTTATAGATTATCTCCTTTAAGTTCAGTTATTATTAGCTTGTCACCTGATGGTTGGATTGCTTTTTAGAATATTGACAAACAAAGCAATTGAAGCTAATGATGGGAAGCCCCTGCCACTTTATCAGAAAGCCCTATGTGGGCTGACTGCTGGTGCTATTGGAGCATGTGTTGGTAGTCCAGCAGATTTGGCACTCATTCGTATGCAGGCTGATGCAACTTTACCTGCTGCTCAGCGCCGAAATTACACAAATGCTTTCCATGCCCTTTATCGTATTGTTGCTGATGAAGGGGTCTTGTCACTTTGGAAGGGTGCTGGCCCTACTGTAGTAAGGGCCATGGCATTGAACATGGGAATGCTTGCCTCTTATGATCAAAGTGTTGAGTTGTTCAAGGATAACCTTGGTCTAGGTGAAGCTGCTACTGTGCTAGGTAATTAACTACTTTACACTGGTAGAAGAATTTCTAGTTAGGATTGTTAGCATTTCTTATTGTCATATCAGGGCAACCGAATTGAACTCTACATAAAATGTTAAAATTAGTCTTGCATGGGCCCCAAATGTTTGGGAGGGAGAATACTGGTAACCTTTAGGATGATTTGTTGAGCATGTTTTGACATCTCATTCTTAAACATGTTATATCGGATAGAACAGTTGTTTTATATAGGGGTCTTCATCTTTGAAGACATACAATGGCAAGGTCTGTACAAAGAGCTATACCTGTATGAGAGAATGATATACATAATCCTCCTTGATTACTTAACTTTGTTCCGTTGCAAAAATAACAATAATTGGAAGTATTCAATTTTATCCTCTGAAGATTCAAAATCTAAGTTTTATCCTCTTTATTCCTTCCTCTAACCATTTTCCCAAGCTGTCCATTCTCCTTTTGACACCTATCCAGTTTAGATTCAGCACATATTTCAGCTGTCCGGGTCTCTACACACACACACACACATGTCCTGCATAAGAATGGAATGGAGAGGTCCTAAAGTTAGGAATTAGGACAGCTTAGATAAGGTTGAAGATTAGATTTTTATCCTCTCTTGGTTAAAGGGATTTGACAGGAATTAATGAATTCTAAGATTTTGGAAGCTAATGCCTGGGTGGATCAGTGGTAAGAACTAAGAAGTTAAATGAGAAGTGGATTGAATGCTAAAGGTATAATTGACTTATTCTAGTTGAAAACTAAAGGAAGGCAAATATTAAAAAGTTTGAGCTGTTTCTCAAAATGTGAATGTTGCTTGTGAACAATTACTTTGAAGTTTCTAGTCCTGATATATTTAAGGTAAATAAGGAAAAAATTGTCATGTTTTTTTGGAAGAAAGGATTATGATGGAGTCTCACATTAGGAGCCTAGGTAATTCATGTGGTACTTTTTTCTTTCCCCTTACGAGTTGATTTTAAGGGTAGGTTTCCCTCACTTTTGCTTGAAGCTCCAATAGCATTGTTGCTGAAGAGCTGACATCTTCAACAGTTGCATCCTTTAATGCTCATGCGGGCTCACCACAATCTGGGGTGCTGATGCCGGCTGACAGGTTCTGGAGTCTGGACGATGGGTAACACCTTTGTTGTTTTGCCAAGTCGCACCCTCCACAGGAAGCCCTTTTTGGAGAAGTCTGTTCAAGTTATAATACCAATTGACAGAGACCTAAGCAAGTGGGGTAAATCTGCTATTAAAATCCCCTTGTAAGGGGGAAGAACCCGCCCCTAAACTACTACTTGAATTACTTCAATTTGGGACTCCATCAAATTACTAAAACATCTTATGATGAAAACATGCTACAGGAGGGAGTTGAAAGATGGAAAAAGTAGGTTTGATACTGGTTCCTTAGTTATCATGGTAAATGATTAATGAAAAGATATAGAGAACAGATGCTGGAGAGAGCGTTTGAAAAGAAAAAAGATGTTATGTAAGCATATGTAAGATTCAACTCTTTATCATGACTTTGGCCAAAAAGACAAAAGAAGTTATTTATCGTGACCGATTGTCTGAATTAAGGTTCTAAATAGGTGTTCTCTGCTTTTTCATTTTTTGTAAAAAGAAATCAGTTGTATACCATGTCAATTATATTTTATAAGCCTTATATGTGGAAAGGCCTATTATATTGCCAATGACCTTCTAACTTCTTGTTTAGGTGCAAGTACCGTTTCAGGATTTTTTGCATCAGCTTGCAGTTTACCATTTGACTATGTGAAGACCCAGATTCAGAAAATGCAACCTGATGCCGAGGGAAAATATCCATACACCGGTTCTCTAGATTGTGCTGCCAAAACCTTGAAATCAGGGGGGCCGTTAAAATTTTATACTGGATTCCCTGTCTATTGTGTCAGAATTGCTCCTCACGTCATGGTAATCACTTCTATTTGCACTTGTCCTGTTTAGTGTGATTTTATCATTTTTATTTTCTTTTACTAGTTCGTAGGTGTAAGGGTTCACTCAAGTTTGTCTTCTGAATGTATGTTTTCTTGTGCAGATGACATGGATTTTCCTTAACCAGATTCAAAAGCTGGAGAAATCCTTTGGAATGTAGTTCTTTGCAGTTATGGCCATTTTCCGTTGGGTTCAAGCTTGAGGTTTAAATAATTCCTCGGCGAGGTTGTCCTTACTTGCCATTTCACTCCAAGAAGCTAATCATTTTTTCTCTCTTTAGATTTAATCATGCATCTGAAGCGGGAATTTAACATCTCTTTCGTACCATATTCAAAATATAAGGTGTGACTAAAGCAGAGTGGCATAATCCCTTTTCATTGGCACTCTGAGTGTTTAACTTGGAGAAACTTTAAACAAATATTAAATTTCACGGAGAGCACAACAGAATCGAGTTTTGTAATTTCATTCCAGCCTGGAAATATTTCTTCCAGAGGAGTATTAAAGGATTTCTTTTGTCGTCAGTTTTGCTTTATTTTATTGGTTGCCACGTGACACACCTTTTGCCTGAGTCGTAATGAACACAATAAATTTAAACAAAACACTACTAGTTATTGTGGAAGAGAACAAAAAGATTTATTCACACGTTATTGTAAATACCTACTGTCCAGCAATTGTGGACAACTTAATAGTAAGTGGCTGTCATTCATAAAAAATATTAATAATAATTTATTCTTTAAATTTAACAGTCAGATAAGTTAGTTCAATTTGGTATTGACCATAAATAGGTCAGGATGGACTGACTCATTAAAAAAGCAGGCGTGTTTTGTGATACCCGTACTTGTCTTATTTAGCCCAGCTAAGTGGGCGACATGTTTTTTTCTTTTAATAAATTATAACTTTTTAGAAGTTAATTACCTAGTTGCTGTGCCTGTAATTAATAGAACTCCAAACTGCCCTTTGTGGTTGTATCACTCACGCACACGGGACGTCGGTTGGTTGCCGTGAACCAAAATGCACTTTGTAGTTTAAAAAATTACCCAATTTCCTTTTAAAAAGAAACTTACCCAGTCGCTTTAAACCAAAATAAATTACAACTTGTATGATATTAAACCAAGACAAGGTGGGGTTCACCGCATCACAACCTAACATTTTGTTTAGCCGTTAAAGATGGATCAAACTTTATATCTTCATATAAAAAATATGAATAATAAAAAAATTAAAATTTAATAAACAGATAATACACACACTATAATGAAACAATACAAGGCGAAGAAACAATATGTTTGAAATAAAATATAAACAAAAAAAGAAGAATTATAGTTGAAAAATAAAATATTAACAAAATCAGTTTAATAAAAATTTGTAAATAAAATAGTTAAATAGTTGTTTGTAGAAAATTTAATAAGTTTTTAAGAAAGTTTTATCACAAGCATGCTAAAATACATTTGTTCAAATAAAAAATATTTAGAAAAATTCTACATAAGAAGTATAATTTAATATCAAAGAAGGAGGATAATCACCAATCCATCAAGCAAATAATTCATAATTCATTATGCATAGCATATAATCTATCAAGGATTTCGCTTGTAATTTTTTCATTCAATCAGCACTACAAACGGAAATCATATTCACTATTTACTACTCACAATCTTTCACTGCTTACCACCGTTATTGTTGACGAGCGAGGATCATAGTCTTTCCACTACTTGCCACCAAATCTGCATGATAAGGTTTTAAGGTATCCTAGGGCTAATATTTATTGTTACTAATTAATAATGTTTTTGAATAAGATTTCCCGCAAAAGAAAAATAGTGTATGAGAATTAATTTTACATTTTGATAAAAATAAGAAATCGTTTTTTGCAATCTCTCCAATAATCATACTTATACTAAGTTTGCAATAGAGTTCACAAAACAATGCTCCATAAGCCATATCATATGTCAAATCTATTGAACAAAATGATAATTCTTACCAACAGACACAAGATCTTCTATTTCAATCAAATCATATTTTCAATAAAATTTCAAAATTTTGCAATACAATTTTCTTTAAATCATAAACTTATAACATGTGAATAATGTTTTCTCAGATAACCAATAACAATAAATTAATTTTATATTTATATTCAAAATTTAAATCTAAATTTAAATAGTTAACATAAAAATTATTCATATCAAAATATATTTAAAATCTCAATATTAACTTAATTTATGCCAATAATACTCACCTTGGTGCCTATTTCCAAAGATGGACACTTGTCTATTGCGACTGACGTCCATTTGGCGAGCAAGAGCCATGTGGATCAATGGGATGGACACCTATGATCCTGAATTATATCCATTTGGCAAGCAATTGAGCCATGTGGAACAAGTGCATGCATAATAAGTGCGTAGAATCCCAAAAAATTATTTAAAATTTCTTAATCATTTTATTATAAATTTTTAAAAATTATAATTTAACATTTCAAATATTCTAATCTAACCCTACAAAAAAGAAAATTTACACAAGAAGTCCAAAACCTTAAGTTTATAAAAATTATAATCCAACCCCTTAAATATTATAATTTAACTCTCAAAACACCAAAATTTACATAAGAAACCAAGATAAAATTTGCCCTCACCATTTCATCAAGGACCTAAAATCCCAATCATTCGAAGGAGAAGGGTTTCCCCTCACCCTCCTCGTGCAATGGCAGCCCATTTTGCTCCCATAACCCCTCTTACCTTATCCTTCTTCCCTTATCCTTGCATATTGCGACTTTCTTCCTTGCGATTGATAGCTTCATTCTTAGTGTTCCTTTTAGCATTTAGGAAGAACACAGGTGAGAAATTTAAATAGAGTAGTAGAATTAAAAGAGAAATTAGAAGGAAATAGATCAAAAGGTACGACATTTTTCTTTCTCACTTTTTGTTTGGGTTTCTAAGTGACAAACTGAATTGAAGAAGGGGCAAGGAAACACAAAAAAGAAGGAGAAAAATTAAGAGAGAGACAAAAAAATTCCACCTAGAAAGAGAAGAGGATAGAGGAAAGGAGCCCAATGAGCATTACTGCACATCACTACAAGCCACCGTCTGCTCAAGTAGTTTCTATCCCATTCATCTCCTTTGTTTTTCTATGTTTTGAAACTAGAGATGATTCTATTCCCATGATTTTAGGATGGAGGTTCTGTCTATCCGTGGTTTCATTCATGTTCTTACTTATTTTGGATTTTGGATAGTGACTATGCTTATTTTCATCTTGGTTTTTTCTTAATATATTATTATTTTCAGCTCGCTGCTTCTAAAATATATGGTTATTTTGATCTCGATGATTCCAATTATGCTCTTATTTTGAGCTTTAGGCAACTTTTATGGGTTCAATCTTGGTTTAAATGTTTTTTTGCGTTGGGGTTCATTTTTATCTTTGTCACGTCCCCAATTTACGGGCACGTGAAACATATGTTTTATAAACATATATTTGCCATAACATATATAATACACTCCTATATCATTGAAAAAAATTTACATATAGGTATTTTCATGTTTACATAATATATAGACCAAATCTATAAATATCAAAGTAACAGAAGAAGCAGGGATCCTGTTTGTAGCGTTCAGAGAATACTCTAGAGTACAAGTACAATATAACCAAAATCTATGAGTTTTGAAAACAAAGTAGACTCACTCAGAGATTATTTTGTCTAGCTAATTAACTATTTGAAGGGGAAAGACCAAACTCTGTATTCTTATCTAAAAAAATCTAGATATCGTGTAGTGAATTTGACAACTCATGAGTAGATAATACCTTCTATAACCTCTTAGATCTACATATGGATGTACTCATATATTAAAATTTATCATATAAAAAAATTATAGTTTAGAGGGACATTCATATGGGACTTGCATTTCAAATATTCTCAATTTAAATCACATTCAGATATCTAAAACTATATGCTATACGGTATGATTGTTAATCAAATATTGATATGTATTAAAAAAATTTCCATGAAAACATTAGGAGGATCCCATATTAGAACCAACATATCAAAGTTCAAGTCTTTCTGTACTTTGGTGGTGTAAGATTTGCCTAAACTATGCATCCCAACTAAGGTTTGCTCTATCACCATTCAAGAGGACACACGAATGGACTTTAATATGGGCATTTCCTAAGCACGCAGCAAGGGAGAGAAAATCACATATCATATAGTCGGCATCTCACCCAGATAAGAGGCATCCCCCTCTCCTTCACATATCATATCCCGTGTGTTGGTCGTCACATGAGGGTAGCACCACCTCTGTTAGCTGAGGACTGAGGTATCAAGGTGCACCAGTGCTAACATCAACTACTGTTAGCAAACATTGTTTCTAATAGGATTTCTCCACAGAAATTTTTATTTGCACATGCCATATTGTTTAAAATAGAGGGTTCAATATAATTCAAAATTTTCAGTCATAGTACAATTTTTCTGTTAAAAACTTTCCAATCAGGGTTATCACATATGTATGCTCTTTTTCAAGGCAATTTTATAGCTTTACATATCAATGCCATGTGCACAATATATTTCATTTACCATATGATGAGAAATATATTTAGAATCACATATTCAATGAGTTCAAAAATCTATTTTCAAAACCATACTCTTCTTGAACTATATGCCAGATAGTAAACAAATTAAATAATTTAATCCATTTCAGAGACATATAAAAGTAGAAATGACTTGTAAATAGAATCAATTATACATTTAAAGTTTAAGAAGAGTATATGATAAGTCATAGAAAGAATTATCTACTCACAAGGTAAGGGCCTCAGATTGGACAGCCTTAAAATACAATTTTCCAATCTAAATGTGACCAAATAAACCTAAAAAACAAATTTGGAGAGTCTAAAAACCTAAGAAATGACTTCAAAAGCTCGGTCAACATCGGTTAACTGATTGGGTATTGTTCATGCCAAAAATACGATTCACATCGGCCGAAATCACTGTTCTCATTGGCTAAAACATTGTTCGAGCACTGTTCACGGAGATAAAAATATTATTCACGGTTACTGTTTATTGAAGAACAATTTGCAAAATTAGAGCACTAAATCATGTTGTTTGATTGTAAAATTCATCATACATCTAATACTTTATATCCTTAACAAAACCCCTAACTTGGAAGCTCGAAAAACCATTAAAAATCTAGCATTTTAGAAACATTACCTATTGCGTTATTGTTCACAATTTTCTAGCAAACATTCAGCGAGTTTTCAACGAAATTGATTGGTAGATTTTTAAACTCTTGTCGCCACAAATCCAATAGTACCTACGGTATCTCAATTGGATGTCTAAAATGGGAGATATCTTAGAGAGAAGATAAAACTTAGAGAGAAAAAATGAAGGAAAGAAAAAAAATGGAGGGGATGCTCGAGCCTTCTGCTTCTGCTTTTGCTCTCACATTTTACTTTTGCCTTTTTTTTACTTAATATTATTTAATAATTGAATTTTTAAAATTTATTCTTTAATTATATACATATAATTATTGTTTTTCATCTTAAAGTATCTCAAAAATTTCTAAATTTTTTTATTCTAGCAAAACTTTAGTTGCACTTTTAAATCATGACTTTTCTTAATAAAAATTTTAATAAAAAAAATCACATAGTATCTTTATGCATAATAAAATATCTTTATGCATAATAAAAGAAAGAATATTTTTAAAAATAAAACAAAAATTTATTAGAGAGAAAAAGAGTTATTTTAAGCAAAACAAAATATCATTTTAATTAAAAGTATATTTGCTTTTAGAAAAACATAATTATTTAAAAAAATATATATTTGTTTATAGAAAAACATTATTATTTAAAAAATTACGGGTTATTACATTTTTCCTCCCTTAAGAAATTTGGTCATTGAATTTCAAACCATCCTGTCACAAGTAGGGAATAAAGTCAAGACATAAATTATAGTTATTAATTTCACTACTCAAACTATTGGAAATATCTCTTTTGTATATCATCTTTATTTTCTAAGAAATCTTTTCACTTGAGTGATTTTGCCATATAACCTTAACTATAGAGATTTTCTTCAACTATAAGTTCTTCACTTGTTGATCAATAATAAACATCTGTTTTTGTTTCTCATAATTAAGCTAAATTGTTGTCCATTTGAATTTTTTGAAATTAGATAACATAAGAAGAATCTGATAGTCTTTAGCATTGATACAAGAAATACTGTATCAATATCACTTAATCCTAATGGCAAGGTTAGGCAATATACTACTATTTATGATCCTGATAGACTTTTGGCCTGTATTGAGTTTCTTGTATTTTTTTCCTAATCAATTTCACTTTATCAACGACATTTTACAATAAGTATAACCTCATTGATTCATTTAACAGAAAGTTAGTAATATCTTTTACATTAAGTTTTAAGTCATCCAATATCACTTTATTATAGGCGACTTCTATTAAGAGATCTCTCACCAAACTCAAAGACTTATACTTGAATCATGCTTTCCAAACTAGCATAAGCAATTTAGGTTAATCATATTCTATATATTGTATGTTATTCCAAATTAGATTTTAAAAGTTTAACTTTACTCAACTCACTCACCTATTAAGAGATCTATGATGTTTTATGTAAAACCTCAAATTTTTCTATTTGTATATTGGCCTGATAACTACTGATATAGGCAAGTTTAACTAAGGACAAATAATTTCTCTCAACTTTCACCAAAATTATATAAAAATATATGAAGCATAATTTATAATACGCAAACACATCATTTAGATTTACTATAAGCTATACTATAATCTAACTAAGATCCTAAGGCTTCATGAATAACTCTCCTAAAACAATATATTCAATTTTTACTTGCTTACCAAACAACGAAAAATATTTCACTTGTATCTTCTTGTTACCATTATACTAGTACAATTATTTCATATCTTAGTATATCCTTATTGCCTTAAGGTTATCAATATTCAAAATCTATGGCTTCTTCTAAAATCTCCTTTCTCAACAATTATTTATACGTGAATTTCTAATCTCAACATAATTCATATCCTAGATACTAAATTCAACTTAGCATGGTATAAACCCTTAACACAAATACCTTGATCACTTTACATTATTTTCAAACATGGTTCTTAAAATATTATTTATTACTTTAACCTACTAACCACTTGGACACCATAATAACTGAGTTTTTTTTTTTAAAAATTAACCTTCTTTGTAATAAGAAAAAAGAACCTTGCATTTAATGCTAAACATTAATGAGGGATGACATAGTAGAAAAAGAGAAATACATAATGGAGCATGATGTTAAAATAGAAAGTTAGAAGTTTGGACAAAGCATTAAAAGAAAATTAAAATCAGTGGTGGTAATTCTTGAAAAACTATAAACACAACTTAGTTGCTAATTCAGAAAAAATTGGTGGCCACAAGTTTTGAATATATGTTTCAAAATCTAGTTCAAAGCTACTGTTATTCGATGGAAAAATAGCACATGAAAAAGCATTATTTTTGAACTTATAAAAGTTTGTAAAAAACAAAGAGCATGTAGTTAACTGGTAGGATGCAATTAGTTGCTTCAAAATAGATATAATCAATAAACTGTAAAATAACTCAGTCTAAATTAAAAATTTTCAAAATAGCTGGTCGACTTAATAATAGCGATAGTCGTATGACAAGAACATTAGAAAAACAATATAAATAATTTGATTGTCTCTCTTCAACAATTAACTAATTTGCATTTTCACTTTTTTTTACAATGACGCCTATCATCTACAACTTCTCTACAAGAATCAAGGCATTAATGCTTCATCAAGGATAATAAGGAAAATTTTTTTTTGGGGTGATATTTTAACCTTATTCTCTTTATGTACTTAATATAAGTTATAATCACAACTACTATACATATGCATGCGTGCCGTCATTTTAATTTTTTTATCCTCAATTTAGCTGACATTCATCGGTCACTCATATAGTTGTTCTAATCATATTTGACCTATTCACATAGCTATTATAAGTATGTCCTTATCTGAGTTCTATAAATGCACACATGAGTATCTTTACCTTCAAATTCAAAGTTAGGGTGAGTGCAGTTATGGAGGGAACCATACTTTGTCAATTTTAAAATATTTGTATTTTTTGTGGTTCCAATCTTGGAAAAGATGGAGAGTATGTGAAAGCAGCACAAAATTTGAGTATAGTGCTGGCTAGGAGAAAAATTCATTTAGTCTATGGCAGAGATAACCATGGGTTAATGGGGTGTGTGTCTACAGTTGCAAATATAGGAGGATGTCAAGTTCTAAGTATTATTCCTACTGCTCTAACTGTATCAAACATCATAGGGAAGACAATTGAGAAAGAATTTAGAGTAGCTTCTATGCATAAGCACATGGTTAGAATGATGAGCAATGCTGATGCCTTCGTTGCCTTACCAGGAGGTTTTGGTACTTTAGAACAAATTTTTTAAGTAATCTCCTGAGCACAACTGAATATCCATCACAAACTGATAGGTTTTTTTAAATGTTAACAATTTCTTTAATGGTCTGTTGTCTTTTCTTGATCAAGATATGGAATAAAGGTTTATCTTATACTCAATACGACGAATTCTCATCCCAGCTTCAAATGCTGAGAATTTGATTGAAGCTTTACAAGCATTTGTTCAGGTAAAGAAACTTCATAACGAAGCCATAATGGTGGGATATTTCTATCGTCACGAGTTGAACGAGAGCGAATATCACGAACTGCAGGAACACCACTGCTAAGTTTAAAGAAAAGACCTATCATAACAATGCTTTTGATTTCATCCTTTTGTCCTGCTATTAAAAAGAGTTTGAGAAGATCATTACAAGCCCTTTCCTAGAATGTTTTTGTAGATTCCTCAAATTCCATGGTAGATCAGGATGAGAATGAATCCGGGAATCCAGGACATACTCATCCTGGAGGACCTTCTTTCGATCCATGCCTCTCTCGCCCCTTATTAGAAAGAACTTACAAGCGTAGGCAGTGCCGTGAATAAGACAGCCAAAATTCGAATCCTCTCTCCTCTAGGTTATGCAGTTATCTTCCCTGGCCTGATAGTAGTCAAGGGACAATCACTTGAGCTTTTTCGCCTTTGCTCCTTCTTTCCAGAGTGCACTAATGAAAAACCTGAGATAACGAAGTCTACTTCTTAACTGCTGTGAAAGTTAGCGTCTTAAAGAAAGTAAGTGCTTGCTGCTACTGCTCTTATAGTTAGAGAACGCACTAAAAGCATACCTTATCTCAGGGGCATGAGTACACTGCTTTCACACTCGAACTCTCCTACTGTGTGTTATGTGTGCTTTCAAGCAATAAGACTGCTTGCTAAACGAACCACTGCTGACAAAGTGCCCCATACCTGCACTAGCACTTAAATCAAACCTTCTTTTAAGAAAGGCAGGCAAAGTCAAAGAGCCATCGGACCTATGAAAGTCCCATTTTTTAATATACACAGCCTTTGCCAGGATGTCTTTCATCAAACAAAAGAGGGGACCTTTTTTTGCTTTGGCGATATCGTCTTATAATTATAAAGAAAAAGATATCGTCTGGCTTTAAAGCTTTCACTAGGTCTTGGTCTTGGAGTCGGCATGCTCGATGGGAAGAATAGCGTAGTAAAATAGCTTATCTTGCCTGTTTTACATCCCCTTCATAAGTGGTGTATGACGGTTCTGTTGACACTTCCTATGGATGGGACTTTCAACCAAACTGCTCCGGTGGAACGGTTGGCAAGCTCATTTAAGAACTAGTTGACCTCCTTACTTCTTTACCGCTCCTTCCCCTCACCCTCGAGTCCTGACTTGAAAGAAGACTAATCACCAAGTAAGGTAGTAAATTCATTTCCCCTTTGAACTTCACTATTTGCCATCACTGCGTAAAAGCTTGACAGCCGTAAAGAGACCACAAGAAGACTGACTCATTTAGAGAGAGAGAACAGAGCTATACATCAAAAAGATTCCCCAGGCGTTCATTAGATGCATTTCGCTTACAGTCACTAGGAAGGGGTCTTTTAAAACTATTTTCAAATGTTACTTTTGATCCTTTGAACTCTTGAAATATAATAATGCATCGTCAATAAATACAATAATAAATTGATCCAAGAATAGTTTAAGTACTTTATTTATTAAGTTCATGAATGCAATTGGGGCATTAGTTAAACTAAATGACATCACTAAGAACTCATAGTGTTCATACTGAGTCTTGAAAGCAATTTTCAGAATATCTTCTTCCCTTATCCTTAATTGATGATATTTAGATCTCAAATCAATTCTGTTTTTTTTTGAAAAATATTGAGAACACTATAGTTGGTCAAATAAATCATTTATACGAGGTAATGGGTATTTATTACTTATTGTCACTTTATTCAATTATTTGTAATCTATGCATAACTACAATGATCCATCCTTCAATTTCACAAATAGGACTAAAGCACCTCAAGGATAGTACTAGGGCGTATAAATCCCTTGTCTAACAACTTTTGTAACTATTTTTTTTTAATTCCTTAAGTTTAGTCGATATCATTCTATATAGGGATATAGATACTAGTTGGGTCCCAAGAAGTAAATCAATATCAAATTCTATTTCTCGTTTCGGGGGTAATCCAATCAATTCTTCTAAAAACGCATCAAGAAATTCCATAAACAATGAAACCAAATCTACATTGGTATAATTTATATCAACATCTCTTATCACTGCCAAATATCTTTGGCATCTTTTTGTAATAACTTATGGGCTGCTAAAGTAGAGATTAGATTACTAGATGCCTCACTAGGTCTATTTGTATCAAGAAAGAAGATTCTCTAGAAATATTGAATTTAATCATCTTAGGATGACATTCTAAAATGGTATGGCATGATGCCAACCAATCCATTCTCAATATCACATCAAAGTCTATCATATCTAGAAAATCGGATACAACGGATATCACATTTAGAAACGGTCATATTAGGCATATGTTTCAATTATTTAAATTCTCTGGCATGCCTCTCCCTTTTACTTTCAGGCAGAAATTGACCCATAGATGCTCAAACTTGGAATAGAAAGAAAATTGAAACCCTATAGAATTCCTTAATAACACATGAAGTATAAATATGTTCGACCCATATTCATACTAAAGGTCCTACTAAAGAATTCTTTGCTCCAACAGTCACAAGAAAACCTAATGTTCTAATACCAACTTGTCGCACCCCCAATTTAAGGGCACGTGAAACACATGCTTTACAAATAAATATTTGCCATAACATGTATAATACACTCCTTTATCATTGAAAAAAATTTACATATAGGTAGTCCAATGTATACACTATATACAAACCAAGTCTATAAATATCAAAGTAATAGCAGAAGCAGTGATCCTACCTGTGGCGTTCAGAGCATATTCTATAGTACAAGTACAATATGACTAAAATCTACGAGTCTTAAAAATAAAGTAGGCTCGCCTAGAGATTATGTTGTCTAGCTGATCAACTATCTGAAGGAGAAGGACCAAACTTTGTATTCTTATTTGAAAAAAAAATGTAGATATCATGTAGTGAGTTTGACAACTCAATGAGTAGATAATACCTCCTCTGACCTTTTAGATCTACATATGGATGAACTTATATATTAAAATTTATCATATAAAAAAGATACAGTTAAGAGCTATATTCATGTGGGACTTGCATTTCAAATATTCTCAGTTTAAACCATATTCAGATATTTGAAACCATATGCTATACGGTATAATCATTAATCAAATATTGATATGCATCAAAACATTTTTCATGAAAACATTAGGAGAATCCTATATCAGAACCACTATATCAGAGTTCAAGCTCTTCCCTACATTGGTGGTGTAAGATTTTCCTAAACTCAGCATCCCAACTAAGGTTTGTCTTACCACCATTTAAGAAGACACGCGAAGGGACTCTAATATGGGCATTTTCCAAGGACACAACAAGAGAAGGAAAATCACATATTATATAGTTGGCATCTCACCCAGATAGAAGGCATCTCGCTCTCTTTCATATATCGTAACCCGTGTGTTGGCCGTCACACAAGGCTAACACCACTCTTACCAGTTGAGGTATTAAGGTGCACCAGGGCTAACATTACCTGTTGTTAGTAAACAATATTTCCAATATGATTCCTCCACAGAAATTTTTATTTGCACATATGCCATATTGTTTAAAATATAGGTTTCAGTATAATTTAAAATTTTCAATCTCAGTACAATTTCTCTATTAGAAACGTCACAATCAGGGTTATCACATATACATGCCCTTTTCCAAGGCAATCTTATAGCTTTACTTATCAATGCTACATGCACAATATATTTCCTTTACCATATGATGAGAAAAACATTTATAATTATATATTCAATGAGTTCAAAAATTTATTTTCAAAACCATACTCTTCTTGATCTATATGCCAAATAGTAAACAAATTAAGTAATTTAATCCATTTCAAAGACATATAAAAGTATAAATAAATTGTAAATAGAATCAATTATACATTTAAATTTCAAGAAGAGTGTAGGGTAAGTCATAAAAAGAATTATCTACTCACTGGGTAAGGTTTCAGGTTGGACAACTTCAAAATATAATTTTTCAATCCAAATTTGACCAAATAGACCTCAAAAACGAGTTTGGAGGGTCTAAAAATTTAGAAAATAATTATGAAATCTTGGTCAATTGATGGTCACTGATCATGGTCGAAAATACTGTTCACATTGATCGAAATTACTATTTATGTCAGTTGGAGTTTGAAATCACTATTCACACCGGTCAAAGTTATTGTTCATAACACCAAAAATTGTCAGATGACTATAAAACTTCATATCTTATAGTTTATCTATCTCTTGAATTCATCTATGGTGTCAGATTTTCAATTTGAGGTCTCTAAATAGAAGTTTCAGAACTTATATTTTTTTAAAATTTTTTACTTCCGATCTATGGCGATTTTGCGGCCAATTTGAAAAATTATTTGGCTAATATCGTAGTACTCTTTGTCCTGAATCTAATGGTACCTTTAGTTTTAAGATTGGAGGCTTGAAATTACTCTAGATCTAAAGAGAGAAAATGAGGAGAGAGAAAGTTACTATTCACTATTCATTTCATTAGTTACAGAAAAAATGCTCTTATTTTATATTGATGGAGAGACCGATTAGCAATTTTTAAATTGTTAGAGGAAGTCCTTGTAAATTTCATTATTTATATTTTGACCTCTAAAATTTTAGAAAATTACAATTTGACCTCAAAAATATTAATAAATTTTTATTTTCATCCTTAAAACCTTTCAATTACATCCTTACTCTTTTATTTCTTTAAATAATCCATACATAAATGAAAATGACTAAATCTTCTGGTTGTTACATTCTTCCCCCTTTAAAAAATTTGGTTCCCGAATTTCAAACCATTATATCACAAGCAGGGAATGAAGCCAATACATAAATTACAGTTATTAACCTTACTACTCAAGCTATTAGGGATATTTCTTTTGTATATCATCTTTACTTTCTAAGAAGTCTCTTCACTTGAGTGATTTTGCCATATAACCTTAACCATAGGGATTTCCTTCAACCATAAGTTCTTCAAAAATATCTGGTCATCAACTAATAATTTCTAGTGCTCAACATTCATGGTCTTTATATACTTTTGGCATGTATTGAGTTGTTTATATTCTTTTCCTAATCAATTTTACTTTATCAACGACATCGTACAATAAGTCTGACCTCATTGAATCATTTGACAGAAGGTTTGTAACACCTCTTACATAAGACTTTAAGTCATCTAATATCACTTTATTGTAGGCGAATTCTACTAATGGATCTCCCACCAAACTCGAAGACATATGCTTGAAGCATGCTCTTCAAACTAGCATCATCAATTTATGTTAGTCATATTCTATCTATTGCATGTTATTCCAAATTAGATTCCAAAAGTTTAACTTTACTTAACTCACTCACCTATTAGGAGACCTATGATGTTCATTTAAAACCTCAAATGATGCCATTTGTATATTTGCCTGATTATTACTGATATTGGTAAGTTTAACTAAAGACAAATAATTCCTCTCACCAAAATTATATAAAGATATCTGAAGGCGTAAACACATCATTTAGATTTAATATCAGCTATAATATAATCTAACTAAGATGCTAAAGGTTCCTGAATAGCTCTCCTGAAATGATATATTCAATTTTTTACTTATTGACATACCAAATAACAAAAAATATTTCACTTGTATATTCTTTTTTTCATGATGCTAACACAATTCTTTTAGATCTTAGTATATCCTTATTGCCTTAAGGTTATCCATATTCACAATCTATGGCTTTTTCTGAAATCTCCTTTCTCAACCATTATTCACATCTTATATACTAAACTTAACTTAGCATGTTATAAACCTTTAACACAAATATCTTGATCGCTTTACATTTTTTTCGAACATGATTCTCAAAATGTTCTCCATTACTTTAACCTACTAACCACTTGGACACCATAATAATTGAGTTTCAAAGAAATAAAATTAATTTTCCTTATAACGAGGGAAAAGAACCTTGCATTCAATGCTAAACATTAATGAGGGAGGATGCAATAGAACAGACGAAAAAAATAATAGAGAATGGTCCCAAAATAGAAAGTCAAAAGCTTGGATAAAGCATTAAAGAGAATTAAAACCGATGGCTGTAATTCTTAAAAAACTATAAACATAACTTAGCTGCTATTTCGAAAAAAATTGGTGGCCGCAAGTTTTGAATATATGTGCCAAAATCTAATTCAAAGCTACTATTATTCGGTAGAAGAATATCACATGGAAAAGAAGCATTTCTGAGCTTATAAAAGTTTGTGAAAAATAAAGAGCATGTAGTTAATTGGTAGGATGCAGTTGATTGCTTCAAAACAAATGTAATCGATCAACTGTAAAATAAATCAGTCTAAATTAAAAATTTCCAAAATAACTAGTCGATTTAATAATACCAATAGTCGAGTGGTAAGAACATTGGAAAAAATAAGATAAATCATTTGATTATCCCTCTTCAATAACTAACTGGTTTGCATTTTCACTTTTTTTTACAATGATGCCTATCACTTACAACTTCTCTACAAAGATAAAGACATAAATGCTTCATCAATTACTACAAGAAAAAAGAAAATTTCTAGTGATACCTTAATCTTATTCTCTTTATGTGCTTAATATGAGCCACAATCATAACTACTGTACATATGCATCCATGCCATCACTTTTTAAATTCAACTTCAATTTAGCTGATATCTACCGGCCACTCACATAGCTATTGTAATTATACCCGGCCAATTTGCATAGTTATTATAAGTATGCCCTTCTTTGAGTTCTATAAATCCACACATTAGTATCTTTACCTTTATACTCAAAATTAGGGTGAGTGCAATTATGAAGGGAACTACATTCCGCCAATTTTGAAATATTTGTGTCTTTTGTGGTTCCAGTCCTGAAAAGGATGGAGAGTATATGAAAACAGTACAGAATCTGGGTATGATGCTGGCCAGGAGAAAAATTCATTTAGTCTATGGTAGAGGTAACCATGAGTTAATGGGGTGCGTGTCTACAGTTGCACATGTAGGAGGATGTCAAGTTCTAAGTATTATTCCTACAGATCTAGCTACATCCAACATCATAGGGAAGATAATTGGGGAAGAATTTAGGGTAACTTCCATGCATGAGCGTATGACGAGAATGATGAGCAATGCTGATGCTTTTATTGCCTTACCAGGTGGTTTTGGTACTTTAGAGGAGATCTTTCAAATAGTCTCTTGGGCATAACTGAATATGCATCACAAACTGATATGTTTGTTAAATGTTAATCACTTTTTTGATGGTTTGTTGTCTTTTCTTGATCAAACTGTGGAACAAAAGTTTTTCTCACATTTAGCATAGCGAATTCTTATCTTGGCTTCCAATGCTAATGAGTTGATTGATGCTTTACAAGCGTTTGTTTATGTACCTGATCCAACTACAGCTCAAATAAATTGGACGACAGACAACCGTAGGAAGCACAAATTATATTTGGATCTTTATCTGTAACTGTAGTAGGACATGGTCATTACTGTATTGCTTCTACTTTCTTAGGATCTACTTGAATACTATCCTTGTTAGCCACATGCCCTAAGAAAGTAACATAAGTAAGCCATAATTCACATTTTGAATGCTTAGCATATAATTGATGTTCCATTTGAGTTTGTAAAACTATCCGTAAATGTTGCTATGATCCTTTGAACTTGGAATATACTAGTATATCATCAAGAAATACAATAACAAGTTGATCCAAGAATGACTTAAGTACTTTATTCATAAAGTCCATAAATGTAGTTGGGACATTTATCAAATCAAATGACATCACTAAGAACTCATAGTGCTCATATCGAGTCTTGAAAGTAGTTTTCAGAATATCCTCTCCCTTATCCTTAATTGATGATATCCAGATCTCAAATAAATTTTTTTAGTTCCTTAAGTTCAGTCGATATCATTCTATATAGGGATATAGATACTAGTTGGGTTCCAGAAAATAAATCAATATCAAATTCCGTTTCTCGTTTCGGGGTAATCTAAGAAATTCTTTTAAAAACACATTAGGAAATTTCTTAATCATTGGAACTTAATCTATATTGGTATACTGCTAAATATCCTTGGCACCCATTTTGTAATAACTTATGTGCTGCTAAAGCTAAAATTAAATTACTGGGTATATGCTTCCATGATTGTTCATTACTTGCAACTCCTTTACTAACCTTTTATGCTTTGATGACATCTTCATACTATATCAGCTAGAACGCACTTCAAAACACTTAAACAAAGTCAACCCATTTTGACTTTATTCTTTAACGTGCTTATGCAATGTCTTAAAAATCAATCATGAACAGCTTATGTCTATCTAAGAGTCCTTCACATAAATTGCCCATTTTGCATACCTCAAATTTTAAATTTCCATGGGCAAACCTTCGTTTCTTATAATGCTTGTACATTATATTATTGAAAAATAAACTGTCTTCAAATCCTTTATATCAAAAAAACATATCATTGAAAGCATTATCTTATATTATTGAAAAATAAACTGTCTTCAAATCCTTTATATCAACAAAACATATCATTGAAAGCATTATCTTTATAGATTCCCTGCTTTCAAATTTAATCCACCCCACAGCTTGCCAAATCCATTTATATACATAGATTCTAACTCATCTATCTAAAAAGAGATTTACATCTATTGCCAAAACACTCACTTTATTACAAATCGTTATCTTAGAGTTAACAACCTTGATCACATCGTAACCCATTATCAATATTATATTAGCCATTCGTCATATTGTTTCACATAAGCAAATCAAACAACCAATTTAAATTTTCTTGACATCTAAATAAGCCATTACCTTTGTGTTCAAATGAAATCTTCTTATTTTTAGCTAATTCTTTTTCTTTGCACTTGAGAGGGTTCTCTTTATCATTGTTCATTAGAACGAGTTCAAAAGTCAAACTGGTAGTCTACACTCAAGAGGCACCATCTAGGACATATGCATCAATACTTATACATCGCTTACCTAAGGATAAGATTTAGAAGGAAGAAAAGGATGAAACCCTATAGAATTCCACAACAGCAACATGAGTATAAATATGTCTGCAGTTACATACCCACACTCTAAGTCCTACTAAAAAATTCTTGCTTTGATAGCCACAGGGAAACCTATTGTTCTAATATCAACTTGTCACGCCCCTACTTTTAAGGGTACGTGAAACACATACTTTACGGATAGATCTTTACTATAATAGGTATAATACAAGCCTTGATTATGGAAACTGATACAATTAGGTTCTCTTATGTAAATACAATATACAGACCAAGTTTATAAATATTAGAGTAACAACAGAAATAAAGATCCTGCCTGTGACGTTCAGAGCATACTCTAAAGTACAAGTACAATATAAATCAAAATCTATGAGCCTTGGAAACAAAATAGCCTCACAAGAGAATATATCGCCTAGCTGATCACCTATCTAAAGAGAAATGACTAAACTCTGTATTTTTATCTAAAAATGTGAAAATATCGTGTAGTGAGTTTGACAACTTTAGTGAACAGATAATACCTCCTATGACCTCTTAAATGAGCATATGGATGTACTCATATTTTAAAATTTATCACATAAAAATATAGTTTGGAAGTACATTTATATGGGACCTGCATTTTAAATATTCTTAGTTCAGATCACATTAAGATATCAAAAACCATAAGAATTTGGTATGATCATTAATCAAATATTGTTATGCATCAAAATATTTCTCATGAAAACATTAGGAAGATCCCATATCAGAAGCACTATATCAGAGTTCAAGCGCTTTTGTACTTTGGTGGTGTAGAATTTACCTAAACTCAACATCTCAGCTAAGGTTTGCTCTACCACCATTCAAGAGGACACACAAAGGGACTTTAATATGGGCATTTTCCAAGCACACAACAAGGAAAGGCAAATCACATATCATATAGTCGGTAGAAGGCATCCCACTCTCCTTCACATATCATATATCGTGTGTTGACCGTCACATGATGCTAGCACCACCCCTACTAGCTGAGGTATCAAGGTGCACCAAGATTAACATCACCTGTTGTTAGCAAATAATGTTTTCAATAGGATTCCTTTATAGAAATCATATTTGCACATATGCCATATCGTTCAAAATAGAGGTTTCAGTATAAATTCAGAATTTTCAGTCTCAGTACAATTTCTCTATCAGAAATTCCCAATCAGGGTAATCACATATACATTCCTTTTTCCAAGGCAATCTTATAGCTTTACATATCAATGCCATGTGTACAATATTTTTTCTTTACCATATGATGAGAAATATATTTAAAATCACATATTCAATGAATTCAAAAATCTATTTTTAAAACCATTCTTTTTGAACTATATGCTAGATTGTAAACAAATCAGGTAATTTAATTCATTATAGAGACATATAAAAGTATAAATAACTTGTAAACAGAATCTTTTATACATTTAAAGTTCAATAAGAGCATAAGGTAAGTCATAGAAAGAATTATCTACTCATATGGTAGGGCTCCAGGTTAGACAACCTTAAAATGCACTATTCCAATTCAAATGTGACCAAATAGACCTAAAAAACGAGTCTAGAGGGTCCAAAAACTTAAGAAATAACTCTAAAATTTTGATCAACCAATGGTCACTATTCATGGTCGAAAAAACTATTCACATTGGTCAAAATCACTATTTAAGTCGGTGGAGTTCTATTCACACCTACCGGAATCACTATTCACATTGATCGGAGTTATTGTTCATGATACAACAAAGTTGTCAGATGACTATAAAACTTCATATCCTATAGTATATCTATATTCTAAAGCCATCTATGGTGTCAGATTTTCAATTTTAGGTCTCTAAATAGAAGTTTCAAAACTTACCTTGTTCTAAGATATTCTACTTCCGATCTACAGCAATTCTGCGGCCAATTTGAAAAATTATTTAGCTAATATCGTTGTATTTTTTGTCTTGAATCCAGTGGTACCCTTAGTTTTGAGATCGAAAACTCGAAGGTACTCCATATCTAGAGAGAGAAAATGAGGAGAGAGAAAGTTACTATTTACTATTCATTTTATCGGTTACAAAAATAATGATTTTGTTATGAAGGGACCAATTAACAATTTTTTAATTGTTAAACGAAGTCCTTGTAAATTTCATTAGTTATAGTTTGACCCCTAAACTTTTAGAAAATTATAATTTGACCCAAAAAATACTAATAAAATTTTATTTTCATCCTTAAAAACTTTCAATTACATACCTACTCCTTTATTTCTTTAAATAATCCATACATAAATGAAAATTACTAAATTTTTTGGTTGTTACATCGGTTAAGGGCACATAAAACACATACTTCATGAATAGATCTTAACCATAACATGTATAATACACTATTTTATCATTGAAAATAGCTACATATAGGTATTCATATGTAAATATATATATATATATATATATATATATATATATATATATATATATATATATATATGTATATATCTATATGTATATATCTATATATATATATATCTATATATATATATGTATATATATATATATATACATATATGTATATATATATATATGTATATGTATCTGTATATATATGTATATATATACGTATATATATGTGTATATATATATATATATATACACATATATGTACATATATATATATACATATATGTATATGTATATATGTATATATATATATATATATACATATGTATATATATATATATATATACATATATACATATACATATATATATATACATATGTATATATATATATATATATATACATATGTATATATACATATGTATATAGATATATATATACATATGTATATATATATATATATACATATATATATATATATATATATACATATATATATATATATATATATATATATATATATATATATATATATACACACACACATATATATATATATGTCATGCCCCCAATTTAAGGGCACGTAAAACACAGACTTTATGAATAGATCTTAACCATAACATGTATAACACACTCTTTTATCATTGAAAATATCTACATACAGGTATTCGTATGTATACACAATATATATATATATATATATATATATATGTCATGCCCCCAATTTAAGGGCACGTAAAACACAGACTTCATGAATAGATCTTAACCATAACATGTATAACACACTCTTTTATCATTGAAAATATCTACATACAGGTATTCGTATGTATACACAATATACATACCAAATTTATAAATATCAAAATAATAACAGAAGCAGGGATCCTATCTGTGGCGTTTAGAGCTTACTCTAGAGTACAACTACAATATAAACCAGAATCTACGAGCCTTGGAAACAAAGTAGGTTCACCCAAAAATTATGTCGTCTAGCTAGTCATTTATCTGAAAGGGAAAGACCAAACTCTATATTCTTATATGAAAGATGTGAAAATATGATGTAGTGAGTTTGACAACTTCGTGAGCAGATAATACCTCCCATAACCTCTTAGGTCAGCATATGGATGTACTCATATTTTAAAATTTATCATATAGAAAAGTACAATTTGAAAATACATCCATATAAGACCCGTATTTTAAATATTCTCAATTCAAATCACATTCAGATATCTAAAATCATATGCAATACGGTATGATCATTAATCAAATATTATTATGCATCAAAATATTTTACATGAAATATTAGGAGGATCCCATATTAGAACCATCAAATCATCCTAAGAACACAGCAAGGGATGGTGTTATGTTCAACTGTATAAGTTACAGAAAAATATCAAGCTTTTGAGATAAAATCATAACTTTTGTTGATACATAATTAACATACTACATATGCACTGAAAATCCACTCGTTTTACATAATACTCAAACATGTCACAGCTCTCAATATACTCAAATCACTCATTTTCTATTTACATAGTGACTGATCGACTATAGTCACAATAGGTAATCGGAGAATGTGAGTTCATCAACCTCTTGCCTCTTCATATTACCACTAACTAAAGTCTCAATAGGTAATAAAAGAATGTGAGTTCATCACCCTTTTACCTCCTCACATTACCACTGTCACATTCACAATAAGTAATCAGGAAAAGTGAGTTCATCATCTTTCTGCCTCCTCATATTATCACTATCACATTCATAATAGGTAATCAAGGAATGTGAGTTCATCACCTTTCTATCTCCTCACATTATTATTGACTACAGTCACAATAGGTAATAAGAGAATGTGAATTCATACACACACACACACACACACACACACACACATAAATGCATATCCATTAAATGCAATGCATAATTATCAAGCAACTTGTCATGAGCTTTAAGCTCTCCATTTAATCATATTCGATAACTTTATAGCTTTACATATCAATGTCTCGTGCACATAATATTCACTTTACCAAATGATGATAAATACAATTAGAACCACATATTCAATAAGTTTCAAAATCTATTTACAAAACTATACTCTTCTTGAACTATATGCTAGTTAATATGTAAAGCAGATATTTTAACACATTTCAGAAACTTATGATAGCATAAATAATCTGTAAATAGAACTAATTATACATTTAAAATTCAAGAAGAGCATAGGATAAGTTATAGAAAGAATTATCTACTTACAGGGTAAGGATTCCAGGTTGGATAGCCCCAAAATACTTTTTTTTTTCAATTTAAATTTGATTAAATAGAATTCAAAAGTGTGTTCAGATGGTCTAAAATCTTAAGAAATGACTCACGGAGTTTGGTCAACACCGGTTAACAATGGTCATTATTCATAGCCAGAGTTACTGTTCACACATATTAAAATCGCTATTCACGCCTGTCAGAGTTACTGTTCATGACACCAAAAGTTGTCAAATGAATGTAAAATTTCATATCTTATAGTTTATCTATCTCCTGAATCCATCTATAGTGTCAAATTTTCAATTTGAGGTCTCTAAATAGGAGTTTAAGAGTTTACCTTTTTTTAAGATTTTCTACTTCTGATCTGCTGCGATTCTTCAGTTGATTTGAAAAATTGTTCGACCAATATCATAGTGCTCTTCGTCCTGAATCTAGTGATACTCTTAATTTTGAGATCAGAGGCTCAAAGGGACTCCAGATCTAGAGAGAGAAAATAAGGAGAGAGAAAGTTACTATTCAAACTATTCATTCGCCGCAAAAATTTTTTGTCTCTTCCTTTTTTTTTAATAATAATGGAGGGACCAATTAGCAATTTGTTAATTTTAGAGGAAATCCTTACAAATTTCATTATTTACATTTTAACACCTAAAATTTTAAGAAATTACAATTTGACCCCAAAAATATTAATAAGTTTTTATTTTCATCCTTAAAACTTTTCAATTACATTCCTACTCTTTTATTTATTTTATTAATCCATACATAAATGAGAATTTCTAAATTTTAGGATTGTTACAATATGTGTGTGTGTGTGTGTATATATATGTATGTATGTATATATATATATATATATATATATATATATATATATATATATATATATATATATATATATATATATATATATATATATATATATATATATATATATATGTATATATACATGTATACACATATTTATCTATACACACACACACACATACATATTTATATGTATATATATATAGATAAATATAATTGGCTTTGAAAGACCGTTTGATTGAATTGGCTTTGAAAGCTAGTAATAAAGCTTAACTAACATTGAACCCTTGGATTATAAGTAGATAATTCCAACTATAGTCCCTTTTTATTGTTCCCCTATTTTCCTTATTAAATTCATTAGGTTACACACTATTAAAATTTGTTCTAAATCTTAAAAGTTTGGATATACTTTTTTTGGAGAACTGTTGGTTAAGTTTTCTAAAACAAAATTCTATTTTAAATGAAGTACATTTTATGGTTCAATTTCCTTTCAGTAGATGCTTTAGGTATGTAGGACAAGCTCCTTTTAATGAAATCCTGTATCAAGATTTATGGGAATAGAATTTGGATCGTGATTTGGGATTTTGAAAAGTGTTATGCAAAGATTGTGTTGTTATTGGTTGTTTTGAAGAAGAATGTCCTATTTTATTATAGTTTCTGACTTGTTGATGTAAACTAAACATCTTGACTATATTGGTTATAAGCGAAGATTGTTATAGGAAACAATGTGAGTATTAGTAAGGGTATGGCATGGGATTGTTGAAATGAATAATCGTTTTGTCAATGGACTATGTAATAACTTTGACTTAAGTTAATTGATGGTGGAATTGTTTAAAAAAGGATTCTCTTTTGATTTCCTTGAACATGCACTTGTTTTTTCATATATAATTTCCCTTGGGAGGAATCTTTTTAGAAGTTTGTTAAGTAGAAGTAGAGTATGCTAGCCTTGGTGTAGCGTGAATAGTTAGAAAGTAGGGACGGTGGTAAGCAGAAGGAGATTGTGATTCCTACCTGTAATGAGTAGGGATGGTTGTAAGCAGTGGCTGTGTTTCTTGCCTACAAAACTAATTTTAATGGAGGTTACAAGTGGAATGCTTGATATATGTATTTGTGAAGGCAGGCCAATGAGTCACATGTTATGATTCGATAGTTGAGTTATTATCCTATCCTTTTGAGGGCTTGAGACTATGCTATGGTTCTAATTTGGATCCTCTTAAGCTTGCTTCTTTCTGTTTTTTTTTTGTTTTAGGAAATTTAATTACCTCTTCTTATGTAGTACTTTTCTTGAGAAGCATGTATAATTTCTTATGACTCTTACATAGTCATGTCCCATTCTTAATTTATAAGTTTGTATTTCATGTAAATATTTGATAAATTAATATTTTTAAATTTATATGCTTCTACTATTAACCTTTTCTTGAAGATCTCATATTTCTAATATATTTTTTATGATATATTTATACTTTTCAATAAATTCCCTTATCTTGATTTATGATTTAAGTACTAAAAACTCATGTCCTCGCTTGTCTTGTTTCTATTATAGTATGATTTATTTGCTCACTGAGTTGAAAACTTAGCCTCATATATTTTCATTTTTGGATAGTAACAAAAAGCATGATTTATTATTGTATTCTGGATAGGCTCCATGACCTATAGGTAGGACCCTTACCTTACTTCCATATATATATATATATATATATATATATATATATATATATATATATATATATATATATATATATATATATTGGTTTTGTAATTGATAGACATAATTTTGGATTATAAAAAGGTTTTCTCTATCAATGCAGTTTTAGGCCAAATGTTTGCATGAGATATATTTATCAAAATAAATAGTATGCAATTGTGAATCTTCTATGTATGATTAAGTACTTTTGGGTTGTGATTATCCCTTTAATCATGTTGGTACTTGTTGCAGGCACACCAAAAATAAATAAATACCTTACCCTTATTAAGACAAATTAATACAATAGCAAGAGTAATGGTCAATCTTACAGAGAATGGAACTCACTACCTTCATTAATTGAGCTTTACTTCCACCTTCAGAGTAACTACTGATAATCGATTATAGGTTATTTAATTTAATTGAGATATTCATCTTTGAAATCTAACTCAATATTTCCTTATGTTTAGTTAATCTTCAACTAGGTGAACCTAATTAACCTTGATTATCAAATAACGCCATCTAAGGTAGTAGAGTTTAGCCTAATATGTAATACCCTTAAGATTTAGTTATTTTCATTTATGTATAGATTATTAAAAGAAATAAAAGAGTAGGGATGTAATTGAAAGATTTTTAGGATGAAAATGAAAACTTTTTAATATTTTTGAGGTCAAAGTGTAATTTTTTAAAAGTTTAGGGATCAAAATATAAATAATGAAATTTGCAAGGACTTCCTCTAACAATTAATAAATTACTAATTGGTCCCTCCATTATTATTTAGAAAAAAAGAAGGAAAAATGTGTTGTAATCTTTGTATGTGAATAGTATTTTTTTCTCTTCATTTTTCTCTCTAGATCTGATGTCCATTTGAGCTCTCGATCTCAAAACTAAGGGTACCACTGGATTTAGGAAGAAGAGTACTACAATTTTGATTGAACAATTTTTCAAATTAGCCACAGGATCGTCGTAGATCGAAAGTAGAAAATTTTAGAAAAAAATAAGTTTTGAAACTCTTATTTATATACCTTAAATTGAAAATCTAACATCATAGATGGATTCAGAAGATAGGTAAACTATAAAATATAAAATTTCACAGTCATCTGACAACTTTTGTGCGTTGTGAATAGTACATTAATCTGATATGAATAGTGATTCTGGCGGTGTATAGTAATTCTGAATGTGAATAGTTCCCCCATCAGTTGACCAATGTTGACCAAGCTCTCGGAGGCCAAATTTCACAATTTCGAATTCATTTCCTAAGTTTTTGGACCTTTCTGACTCGTTATTGAGGTCTATTTGATCAATTTTAGATTAAAAAGTGTATTTTAGGATTGTCCAACATGGAGCCTTACCCTATGAGTAGATAATTCTTTTTATAACTTATTCTCTGCTCTTCTTGAACTTTAAATATATAATTAATTTTGTTTACAAGTTATTTATACTTTTATATGTCTCTGAAATGATTAAATTACTTGATTTGTTTATAATTTTGCTTATAGTTCAAGAAGAGTATGGTTTTGAAAATAGATTTTTGCACTCATTGAATATGTGATTTTAAATGTATTTCTCATCATATGGTAAAAGAAATATATTGTGCACATGGCATTGATATGTAAAGCTATAAGATTGCTTAGAAAAAGGGCATGTATATGTGATTACCCTCATTAGGAAGTTTATGACAGAGGAATTATATTGAAACTGAAAATTTTTGAATTTATACTAAAACCTATATTTTGAACAATATGGAATATGTGTAAATAATGATGTATGTGAAGAAATTCTATTAAAAATACTATTTGCTAACAGCAGGTGATGTTTGCCTTGATGTACCTTGACACCTCAGCTAGCAGGGGTGGTGCTAGCCTCGTGTGACGGCCAACACACGAGATATAATATGTGAAAGAGAGCGGGATGCCTCTTATCTAGGCGAGATGTCGATTATATGATATGTGATTTGCCCCGCCTTATTGTGTGCTTGGGAAATACTCATATTAGAGTCCCTTCTTGTGTTCTCTTGAATGGTAGTTAGGCAAACCTTGGTTGAGATGCTGAGTATAGGTAAATCCCACACCATCAAAGTACAGAAGGGCTTAAACTCTGATATGGTATCCTCCTAATGTTTTGATGAGAAATATTTTGATGCATAACAATATTTGATTAATGATCATACCATATTGCATATGATTTCGGATATATGAATATGATTTGAACTAAGAATATTTGACATACGGGTCTCATATGGATTTACTTCCAAACTGTAATTTGCTATGATAAATTTTAAAAAATGAGTACATCTATATGTTGACCTAAGATATCATAGGAGGTATTATCTGCTCACTGAGTTGTCAAACTCACTACATGGAATTTCCACATTTTTCAGATAAGAATAGAGTTTGGTCATTTTTCTTCAGATAGGTGATCAGCTAGGTGACATATTCTCTGGTGAGCCTATTTTATTTCTAGGGCTCATGGATTTTGATTTATAATGTACTTGTACTCTAAAGTATGCTCTGAACACCACATGCAAGATCCTTGCTTCTGTTGTTACTCTGATATATATAGATTTGGTCTGTATATTGTGTATACATGGAAATACCTATATGTAACTATTTTGAATGATAAAGGAGTGTATTATGCATGTTATGACAAATATATGTTTGTAAACTATATGTTTTCCGTGTCCTTAAATTAGGAGCGTGACAAGTTGGTATCGGAGCATTCAGTTTCTCTGTGGGTATCAGAGTAAAGGATTCTGTTGTAGGACTTTGAATATGGGTATGTAACCGCAGAAATATTTATACTCACGGTGCTGCTGTGAAATTCTATAGGGTGTCATCATTTTCTTCCTTCTGAATCTTATCCTTAGGTATGCAATGTATAAGTATCGATGCGTATGTCCTAAATGGTGCCTCTTGAGTGTGGACTACCACTTCAGCTTTTGAACTCGTTTTGATGAACAATGAAAAAGAGAACCCTCTTGGGTACAAAAAAAGGAATTAGCTTAAAATAAGAAGATTCGATCCGAACACAAAGGTAAGGGCTTGTTTGGATGTCAAGAAAGTTTGAATTAGTTTTTTGATTTGCTTATGTGAAATAATATGACAAATGGTTAATGCAATATTGATAGTGGGTTATAATGTGATTGAAGTTGTTAACTCCAAGATAACAGTTTGTAATAATGTGAGTGTTTTGGAAATATATGTAAATCTCTTTTTGGATGGATGAGTTAGAACCTATGTATATAAATAGATTTGACAAGCTGTGGGGTGGATTGAATTTGAGAGTAGGGAATCTATGAAGATAATGTTTTCAATGATAGATATTGTTGATATAAAAGATTCAAAGATAGTTTGGTTTTCAATAATATTATGTACAAGCATTATGAAAAAGGAAGGTTTACCAATAGAAATTAAAAATTTGAGGATTCGGTATGGGCACTTTGAGTTCTTAGTGATGTCATTTAGTTTGAAAAATACTCCAGCTGTATTCATGGGCTTGATGAATAGAGTACTTAAACCATTTTTGGATCAATTTATTGTTGTATTTATTGATGATATACTATTATATTCCAAGTTCAAAGGATCATAAGCAATATTTGCGAATAGTTTTACAAACTCAAAGGGAACATAAGCTATATGCTAAGTTTCAAAATGTGAATTTTGACTTAGTAGTATTACTTTCCTAGGGCATGTGGTTACCAATGATGGTATTTAAATTGATCTTAAAATGGTAGAAGCGGTACAGCAATGGCCACATCCTTCTACTATTACAGAGATCCATAGTTTTTTTAGCAGGTTATTATCATAGATTCATTAAAAATTTCTCAAAAATTGCTGCTCCTTTGACGAGATTAACAAGGAAAGGAATAAAGTTTGACTGGTCAGATAAAGAAGTTTCTAGAAACTAAAAGAATGTTTGACTACGGCGCCAGTATTGTCTATTCCTTCAGGTACCGGATGATACATAGTATACTGTGATGCATTGAGAATTGGATTAGGGTGTGTGTTGATGCAACATGGTTGAGTCATTGCATATGCATCTAGATAGCTTAAACCACATGAGAAAAATTATCCAACTCATGATTTATAAATGACAGCAGTGGTTTTTGCTCTCAAAATTTGGAGACATTATCTGTATGGTGATACATGTAAAATTTATACAGATTATAAAAGTCTCAAATATATTTTTCAAGAAAGAAATCTTAACTTGAGACAAAGACGATTGATGGAATTACTTAAAGATTATGACTATACAATATTATATCATCTAGGTAAGGCCAATGTAGTGGCTAATGCATTAAGCAGAAAGTCAATGAGTAGTTTGTCTCATATCACAATGGTAAAGAGGCCGTTGATTAAATAAATGCATAAGTTGGAAAGTTATGGGGTAGTATTAGAAGTAAAGGAGCTTGGAATACTATTGGCCATATACAATTTCAATTACCTTTGGTTGAGCAAGTGAAAAAGACATAGGAAGATGATGCCTATTTATGCAAGAAAATTGAAAAGGTAAAGAATGCTGTGATATTGAATTTACTGTGGATTTTAAAGGAATTCTGAGATTGGATAAGCGGTTGTGTGTACCTAATAAATCATTGTTTAACATGTCAACAAGTAAAGGCAAAACATCAAAAGCCTGCAGGGTTATGGTGCGTACTGCCACATGTACACCCAAATTGATACCTTACCTTAAAACTAACCTGTAGTAGTGGGAGTAAGGGTCAATCCCACAGAGACTGAAATTACCTTATGTGATTGAGAAATGGGGGATTGATAATTGCAAATAAAATCAAGTAAACAATAACGAAAGTAATTAAGAGAGAGTGATTAATGATAAAGACGTTGGTTTCAGTTGATATCTACCGTCAAGGGATTGCATTGATCATTGACAACATAATCAATCTATAATTGAATATCTATCATTAGGTTTCTAACCCTATTCCTCCTTAAGTCTAGTAAATTAATGACAATCGCACCAATTAAACCCTAATTAACAAGTAATCCTTTAGCACATCGGTAAAACATAACTTATTAACCGCATGAAGAACTAGAGAAACTGACAGAGCTAAATAAATATAAACACATAGGTTATATCTAATTTAGTTAATTATTCATCACAGGCTTAATGATTTATAATCCAAAATTCTCAAACCTATTTGCCTCATGAATCACAGAATTGAAGACTTTGTTCAAAACATAATTCAGCGGTAGATTAAGACAGATAATATATTAGTAGGCCTTCTAGCAATCATATGAATAATCATTGAGAAGAAGAACAGATAAATAATCAATACTCAATTCAAATTGAAATAATAAAATCAAATCCACATCTCACAATGCATGAAGATCCCTTGAGGTTTTAATCTACCTCAACCAACTAAAAAGAACTAGCCATGCAGGGCCATAAGAAACTCTAAAGAAGAATTGAAGAATGTAATTAAGAACTTGGATGATTGATTGAAATAAATTCTTTGCTTGCTTTACTCCCTTTTTATAGATTAACTCTTCCTAATCGAAGTAGGAGTGTATCTAGGTCATCCCAGCCCATTGAGTTTCATTTGGAGTCAAAAAGACCTAAAATTCCCGAATTCGACAAACTGATGCGGCGGTGAGCGCTGCGGCACTGCAAACTTTCAAAGATGGGGTGCCGCGGTGTTCTGATCGGTTAGGGATCGGGCACCGCGACGCTCATTACTGGGCTTCTCAGCGCTGCGGTGCGTTGGGGAAAGCCGCAGCGCTCCGGATACGTCCTCACATGGCGCCGCAGCGTCCAGAATCTTCTAGATTTTGCCGAAGTGCTGAACATGAAAGTTGTATCTCTATATATCTTCTTTCCATAGCCATTAGAATCACCTTAATCGGAGTCCAAATGAGTGAGATATGCCTCAATTAGTGACGAAGGATCAGAAATCGGCATTTTTCTATGATTTTCTCTCTATTTTCCTCTTCTTTTCTTCTTTATTATTCCTAAAACACAAAACACAAAAATTAATTAATTCATATCTATTTTCTACTAAAATTAAATAAAAAGCAACTTAAAACATGCATGCTTATTTTATAGCATGTCGGGTTACATTAATAAATATAAATATTTGAATAGAAATGAAAGAGAATAACTATATATTTTATTACTGGGCTACTATGGACACCAAAAGGGTTTGACTTAATATAGGTGATCATTGATAGGTTGATTAAATCAACACATTTTCTACCAGTGAAAACCACATATAACGTAGCTCAATATGCAAATTTGTATTTGAATGGGATTGTGAGATTTCATGGGGTACCGATATCGATTATTTCTGATCAAGGACCATAGTTCACAGCTTGTTTTTTGAGAGCCTTCCAAGAAGCTTTGGGCACAAAGTTAAATCTCTGTACTACTTTCCATCCTCAAATAGATAGATAATCTAAGTGAACCATCCAAATATTGGAAGACATGCTTCGGGCACGTGTGCTTGATTTTCAAGGTAGTTGAGCAATATTCTTGCTCCTAGCTGAATTTGCTTATAATAATAGCTACCAAGCCAATATACAAATGGCACTATTTGAAGTTTTACATGAAACATCGTAGGTTTCCTAATAGTTGAGTAAAGTTAAGCTTTTGGAATCTAATTTGGAATAACATACAATAGATAGAATATGATTAACGTAAATTGACGATGCTAGTTTGGAGAGCATGCTTCAAGCATATGTCATCAAGTTTGGTGAGAGATCCCTTAGCAGAATTTGTCTATAATAAAGTGAAATTGATTAGGAGAATAATACAAACAACTCAATACAAGCCAAAAGTTTATAAGGACCATGATGTTGAGCATTAGAAATTATCAGTTGGTGACCAAATATTTTTGAAGTACTCACCCAAGAAAGAGGTAATGAGGTTTAGAAAGAAGGAAAAAGTTAAGCTTTAATATATAGGCTCTTTTGAAATCTTAAACAAAGTAGACATAGTAGTATATCACCTAGTCTTGCCATCAGGATTAAGTGATGTTGATACATTCTTTCTTGCATTAATACTAAGAAAGTACCTATTATATTCTTCTTAGGTTATCAGATTTCAAGAAATTCAATTGGACAAGAATTTGACTTAATTATGAGGAAAAACTTATGGTTGAAGGAAATCCTTATGGTTAAGGTTATATGGCAAAAACACTCAAGTGAAGAGATTTCTTAAAAAGTAAAGATGATATACAAAAGAGATATCCCCAATAGCGTGAGTAATGAAGTTAATAACTGTAATATATGAATAAGCTTCATTCTCTACTTGTGATAGGATAGTTTAAAATTTGAGGATCAAATTTCTTAAGAGAGGAAGAATGTAACACCCCTAAGATTTTGTAATTTTCATTTATGTATAGATTATTAAAAGAAATAAAGGAGTAAGGATGAAAATGAAAACTTATTAATATTTTTGGGGTCAAAGTATACTTTTCTAAAACTCATATTTAGATACCTCAAATTGAAAATCTGACATCGTAGATGGATTCAGGAGATAGATAACTATAGAATATGAAATTTCACAGTTATCTGACAACTTTTGTGCGTCGTGAACAGTAAATTCGGTCGGTATGAATAGTGTTGACCAAGCTCTCAGAGGTCAAATTTCGTAATTTTGCATTCATTTTCTAGATTTTTGGATTTTTCGGACTCGTTTTTGAAGTCTATTTGATCAAATTTAGATTAAAAAAGTGTATTTTAGGACTGTCCAACCTAGAGCCTTACCTTGTAGTAGATAATTCTTTCTATAACTTACCTTATGCTCTTCTTGAACTTTAAATATATAATAGATTCTGTTTACAAGTTATTTATACTTTTATATGTCTCTGAAATTGATTAAATTACTTGATTTGTTTACAATTTGGCTTATAGTTCAAGAAGAGTATGGTTTTGAAAATAGATTTTTAAACTTATTGAATATGTGATTTTAAATGTATTTCTCATCATATGGTAAATGAAATATATTGTACATGTAGCATTGATATGTAAAGCTATAAAATTGCCTAAAAAAAGGGCATGTATATGTGATTACCTTGATTGGAAAGTTTTTGATAGAGGAATTGTACTAAGACTGAAATTCTAAATTTATACTGAAGCCTCTATTTTGAACGATATGGCATATGTGTAAATAATAATTTTTGTGGAGGAATTCTATTAGAAATACTATTTGCTAACAGCATGTGATGTTAGCCCTGGTCTACCTTGACACCTCAGCTAGCAGGGGTGGTGCTAGTCTTGTGTGACGATCAACACATGGGATATGATATGTGAAGAAGAGCGGGATGCTTCCTATCTGGGTGAGATGTCGACTATATGATATGTGATTTGCCCTCATTTACTATGTGTCTGGAAAATACCCATATTAGAGTCTTTTCGCGTGTCCTCTTGAATGGTGGTAGGGCAAACTTTGGCTGAGTTGCTGAGTATAGACAAATCCTACACCACCGAAGTACGAAAGGACTTGAACTCTGATATAGTGGTTATGATATGGTATCCTCCTAATGTTTTCATGAGAAATATTTTGATGAATAACAATATTTGATTAATGATCATACCGTATTGCATATGATTTCGGATATATGAATGTGATTTGAACTGAGAATATTTAAAATAAGGGTCTCATATGGATGTATTTCCGAATTGTAATTTTCTATGTGATAAATTTTAAAATATGAGTACATCCATATATTGACCTAAGAGGTTATAAGAGGTATTATCTGCTCACTGAGTTGTTAAACTCACTACATGAAATTTTCACATTTTTCAGATAAAAATACAAAGTTTGATCATTTCCCTTCAAATAGGTGATCAGCTAGGCGACATATTCTCTGGTGAGTCTATTTTTTTTCCAGAGCTCGTAGATTTTGATTTATAATGTCCTTGTACTCTAGAGTATACTCTGAACGCCATAGGCATGATCCTTACTTTTGTTGTTACTTTAATATATATAGATTTGATCTGTATATTGTGTATACATAGAAATACGTATATGTAACTATTTTGAATTATAAAGGAATGTATTATGCATGTTATGGAAAATATATGTTTGTAAAGTATATGTTTAACGTGCCCTTAAATTGGGGGCGTGACACAATAATTGTAATATGAACTAGAAATATCAATGAAGCAAAATAATCCAAACATAGGTAGTCAGATTTAACCAAGAAAAGAAACTAGCCAGGTAGGGCTATGGAAAACATCAAAACGAAAACAAAAAAAAGGAAGAAGATGAAGAGAAATTTTATGCTGATTGGATCCTTAGATTTTCCTTTATCTGATTCTCTGTGATTCTATCCTTAAGGTTCCTTTGGCCATTTATTTATAACCCTAATAGCCTAGGGTTTTTTCTATTTAAGTTTTGGCTCAATAATGTTGTAACCTAGGTTGATTTCCTTTTTTATGGTGCTTTATTTTTTCCTTACTGATGCACCAAGGTCGTGGTGCTACAAAGCCACCGCTGTGGTTTTCTTGCTCTTTGGAATTTTGCTAGGCTTACTACGCAACTATTGTCATGACTTCAAAAGGTTAGCGATGCAACACTTAGCCTTCTCCTTTGGTGTTTCTATATGTTTTTTTTATCATTCTCTTTAATTTTACTTCTACTTTCTTCTTCTTTGACTCTTACAACACAAAACATGAAATCAAAGTACTTCCTAACTTATTTGACTTAAACACTAACAAAAATCATGTTTAAAGGTACTTAAAATATGTACAATTTGACATAGATCAAATATTTCCAAACTCAATCATTTGCTTGTTCTTAAGAAAAAAAGACTCTAAAAATAAAATCAAGCAAAAATCAAAATATGCAATGAGTATAAGGCTTCCTAAACTATTTTTCTCAGAGAATTTAATAGAATAGAGGTTCAAGAAAATTTTCAAAAATATCACAATTATATATAAGCTTAACTTAAATGTAATTCCATATTCCTTCTTTAAATCCTTAGTGTGTATGTGGCCTTGGAGCAATTAAACTCTATACCTGGATGAGTTTATACATCCTAAAATTTTAGGGTGTAGATTTCTAATTTATGTTAAGAAACTTGATAAGCTTACCTTTCATGCTACTATTCACTAATGTATGCTAGACACTATATTTAAGATCAATAGGGTTTCATTAAGCTTGTAATATGGTTAGAGTATAGGGTAGGATAAAGGATAATATTTTGACTCAATCACCTAATACCTCATAACTATGAATTTTTCCTTGAGCTTTCTAAGTTTTTGGAAAATTAAGCTCTAAATAATTTGTAGTAAAAAATCATGCGTTGAGTGAAAATGTGTGAATAAATAAGGATATATCTAAATACAGCTCAGCATCTAGTTTTTATGAAAAAAAGAATGAAAAGTTAAATAATCTCAAAATATAAGGAATGGGGATAAGAATATCGAGGTAGACTTAAAAATGTTCAGTCTATCAAATAATTCTTAAATCATATCATAAGTAATAGTGTTAACTTAAGATTTCACCTTAAGTAGTAATAAAGTAATTTCTAGAGTTCCATTATGATCATAATATAATTTTGAGTTATATAAACCTTTTCTAAGAAGTAGATATGTTAATTGTCCAAGGGTTTCATGCATAACGTTTTCAGAAATTTAAGTAGGAATAAAAATTTCAAAAGAGTCAAAATTGTATATAATTGCAATTTTGCTACATTTTTCAAGAGCTAAAATTTTAAAATCACTTAAACCATTGCCTTTTTTGTTAAGCATACAACTCAAAACATAAATTAAATACACACAACTTACTAAACACAATAAACGTGCAGACATGGTGAAAATGAGATAATATATTTGATGGAGTTACACTCATTCGTTAAGCAATCATTCAACATATTACATTCATCCAAAATGTCAATTCTTTTTCTTGCCCTCAAAATTTACATTGTACTCAATGTAAATAAAATAAACCAAAATAAAAATAAGAGGAAAATGTAAAATTAGAGAAATAAAATTGTAGGTCTTGTAGACGTCCCTGGCTATATATAAGCTTCCTTATCTAAAAGGTCATCTATATGTGAAAACTAAGGGAGGTGGGAACTGAACTTGTGCACCTAGAACTTGAGTTAAAGGATTGAAGCACTATGTACTTCCCTCTAAAGGGTCTTTATCTTCTCCTATATATGATCGATACTCCTACATGTTTGGTGAAGTATTGAGCTTCCTCTATCCTTTTCATCAGTTAGTGCTATGTAGTCTTGGGTTGCTACTGATATAGGGGCTAAGTCAAGACCTTCGTATTTTTGAATGTTAGTAGAAGATATGGGCTTCATAGGGTGAATGAAAGCCTTTGTAGTGTGCCAAATAATTTTGACCTTGCCACATAGGGTTGTGATTAGTCCAGGCACAATAAGGCCTCTACCCTTACTATTAATGCCTCATAGTATACTTCTGTGCATTAGCTTGCCCACATCAATAGATAGGCCCTTTATTACGGCATAAATGAGTAATGCCATATCTTTCTTTACCTCACTTTTGTTTAGTACTGGCATTAGTTTAGTAGAAGCAAAATAATACCATGCATTAGCATTTTTGGTTATAACTGCTCTATTTAAGTATAGAGGTTCACCATTTGAATTCAACTTCCATCTAGCCCCTTTCTTACAAATTTTTGTTTAATGTCATTAACTCGACCTAAAAATACTATATCCCAAAAATATAACATTCACCTTGACTCAAAATTTTTGAGAATGGGTGAAGCCTTGAATTTATATCACACCGTGAAAGAACACATCAGTAATAACAAGGGGTCCAAACTAGAGAGAAATAGTCCCTCTATCAAATAGTTCTTGATGTAGGGCTACATTTAGGCTTATGCATTTCAGATTGGTAATTGTTCTTGCCATGACTATCCCTTTCTCCTTAAGAATTTTTATTAACTTCTCATCCTTTTGAACACCCAAATTTTTAGAAATTAAATATTGGGTGTTTCTCTAATTTTTAGATGCGTTAAATGATGTGGGAGGGTTTCCAATTTCGAACTAGGATCCTACACAATAGTGGAAAGAATTTTCTTAGACTTTGAAGATTTTATTTTTGATATTTTACTTAGATTCTATAGTTTGGGGTTACAACATTTTCTTCAAAAAGTGATTTTAGGCATAGCTCTTTATCCTTCTCCTTAATAGGCTGATTGGTTGATCTTTCCTGTGCTAAATAATCATAAACATTACCAACATAGATAAGATTAATCTTATTTGTAGAATGTTTTGTGGCAACACAAATATTAAATTCAAGTATATCATTATCATCCTCCATAGTCAATGTGCTATTATGAACATCAATTTTGGTTTTGAATGTTTTAAAAAATAGTCTCCCCAACAATATGGGAGTATTCTGATCCTCTCTTTCCATGTCAAGTATGTAATAATCAACAGGAAAAACTTAAATCATTAACCTTAACCAAAACATCCTCAATCACACCTTTAGGGTAGGTGTTTAATTTATTAGCTAGTTAGATTATCACACTTGTTTATTTTAGGGTTCTAATTTTCAAAGCTTTGTAAACAAAGTAAGGCATAACATTTATTGATACACTTAATTCCAACATAGCTCTCTCAGATTTAATCTCTTCTATAGTGTAAGGGATAGAAAACATACTAGGGTCATTGCATTTTTAGGACCTTCCTTTGAATTATAGTTGACACATTCTCCCCTACTTTTATTTTTTTGCACCCTTTTGCTTTTTGTTTCCTCTTAATTTTTCATAACTCTTTTTAAAAGCTAGAATAAAGAGGAATAGTTTGAATTGCATCTAGCAAAGGAATATTTAATTCACTTCTCCAAAACATATCATATAAATTTGAGTTATTTTCAGTCTTCCTAATATATGCTAATGCCTCAAGAAAATGGAGTTTAAGAGTATATTTAGAAAAAATGTTGGGAATTTCCTTTTTGGAGTTTTCTTCTTTTTGGGGCTATCCTTTTTCTTCTCTGCATCCTTAAATAGGGTAGGGGCTAGGGACTCAATTGCCTTCCCACTCTTCAAACTAATAATATTTACTTTTTTTTAGATGGCTACAGTTTGGGAGGGCAACTTACCTATGTTCTGAGCCTTTTCCAAGTTAATTGTGGCTTCCATTTGTCTTACCTAATTCTCTAAAAATTGCATCCCAGCTTTTGTCTTTTTTTTAACTAGTTCATCTCCCGTTGAAATTTTATATTGTTGCTAGCAAGAGATTTTATCATATCCTCCAAAGACACACCTAAATTAGGATTTTAAGCTAGTGGTTGTTTGAAAAAAAAAGCTGTTGGTTTTGCTAATAATCAAGGCAATTTTGACTTACTCCTTAGTTCTCATAATTCAAATTAGGATGGTTTCTTCACCTTGAATTGTAGGTATTACAATAGGGATCATATCTCCTATTGGTTGCCCCAAAAAAACACCTATAGAATTTGGCTTGCTTTAGAGACTTCTTTTGAAGAGTTAGGCACATATTGGTGGGGTGCTTAAGTACTAAAAATATACCACAAGTTTTCACGACTTGAATATTTTTCCCTATAGCCAATTGTTGAATAAGATAGATTAGTGTAGATAATTTTTTTTTTCAATAAGTGACATACTAACTTCATGAACATGCCTTGATAGAGAGTAATGTATAATACTAAATTGTTGTGAATTAACTATTATCTTTACTATGAGTCTCTTGGGAGCTTCTGGTGTCTTATCAACTATGGCTCCATCACTTGTTACATCTATCATAATTCTGTCTGTGGTTAATTAGCCTTCATTAAAATATTGAATGAGCAATTGCTCATTTATTTGAAGTGGAGGGCATCTTGCACAAAGCCTTTTATATTTCTCCCAAAACTCCTAGAAAGTTTCTCCATTTTGTTGCTTAGCTCCACTTATCTTCTTCCTAATATTTGTTAATTTTGAAGCTATAAAAATATTTTTCTAAGAATAGTTGTTTCATCTTATTCCATGTGGTAATGCTTCTAAAGGGTAGGTAATAGTAATATAACTAGTCCTTCATCGCATTGTTTAAGGAAAGTGGGAAAGTTCTCAATTTAATTTACTCCTCTGTTACCCCAATGAGTTTCATACTTAAACATACTACATCAAACTCTCTTCGATGCTTATGAGGATCTTCACCTTCATGACCATAAAAAGATAGTAAAAGATGAATCAAACTAGATTTTAACTTAAAATTTATTGTAGCATTCAAGGTTGAAAAATTTATGCAAATGGGTTATTAATTGAGATTAGGAATAACAAGATTTTTTAATGTTTGTTCTGCCATCTCCTCTACTTGTGGCTCAAGATTTCTCCTGGCTTCTCTCCTGGCTTTATTTAATTCCAATCAATTTATCGATCAATCTATAATTCAATAGGATTAAATGAATGGGTTGCAGTCATAAATAAAAATATGCAATGGTAATAAATTTGTCACTCTCCCTAGAGTAAGTGTCGATCCTACAAAGAGTGGAATTCACTATCATTGCAGTAAATTAGGGGTTGTCACGAATAATGAAACATGCAGTAAATGAAATAAGAAAGATCGAAACTAAAAAAACTAACTCGTAAGTGAATTCGCTGGTTAAGCTTTACTTCCACATTCAGAGTAACTACTAATAACTTATTATAAGTTATTCAATTTTCTTTATATATTTATTGTTGGAATCTAACATAATCTTTTCTTATATTTAGTTAATCTTCAACCAGGCGAACCTAATTAACCCTAATTACCAAATAACCTCATCTAAGGCGGCATAATTTAACTTAATAATTGCAATGTGGACTAGAAATATCAATGAAGCTAAATAACCCAAACACAGACAATTAGATTTAACCTAATTGATTATCTTCCCTGAAAATTAATAATTCATGTAATAGAGTAAACTTACTAATCTCAATTTGCCTCATAAATTAAAGTGATCAAACAATTTCGTATTTTGGTTTGTAATTCAGACATAGTTTAACTTAGTCAATTACTGTGGATCCTTTCCAGAAATCAAGAAAAACCATAAAAATATGATAAGGAGAAAATCAATACCTAATTAAATTGAATTCAAATAAAGAACATAATATCATCTCACAACACAATCATATTATGAGATTTCTGCTCAACTTAACCAACAAAAGAAACTAGCCACGCATGGCCATGGAAAACATAAAAAAAAACAAAGAAAGGAGAAGATAAAGAGAAATTCTATGTTGATTAGATCTTTGGATATGCCTTTATCTTATTCTATATGATTCGGCCATTTGGCCATCTATTTACAACCCTTAGGCTTTGGACTAATAGAGTAGTAACCTAAATCAATTACCTCTTTTACGATAGTTTATTTTTCCTTGCTAATGCAACAGTGCCGTAGCACTAAAAAGTGATTATTGCGGTGCTATGCCTTCTCTTTTGGCTTTTCCGTACTTCTCCGTATTTTTTCTCATTTTGTTTTATTTTTCTTTTATTTTCTTCGTCCTTGACTCCTACAACACAAAACATGAAATCAAACTAAGTCCTAATTTATTTTACTTAAAAACTAACAAGAATCAAGTTTAAAGGTACTTAAAATATGTATAATTTGACAAAGCTCACATGCCGGTCATGTGCTCCTTAAACTAAGGGCGTGACAATATTGGTAGAACAAGATGGTAAAAGAATGTCTATCTCATTAGACTTGGTTTGTTTTGTCTGCTTTTTATTTTATATGCACTCTTTAATCACATTTTTTAATACCCAATAAACCAAAATTTACAAATAAAACTACTAAAACATATGATAATGATGTCCAACTTAATTTAATCTATGTTACAAAACTTGCATGATAAACCACCACCATTGCACAAGCAATCACATTATTATTTTTTAAAACAAATATGTTATCTGCATGTGAAGAATTAATTTCATGTTGAAGTATTCTTATTAACATATAGATATGTTTCCCTTGAATATGTTATGGTTTTAGTTTAGTATGTTTTGATAATAAGCACTAGTATACTAATATACTATTTTTATTGTAACTAATCTTTGCTTACAATAATTGTCCAGAATCTGTAACCCTGGCACTTCACCATGAGGGGTACTTTGTGGAGGACCCACCCTTAAGATATGTAGAAGGTGAAGAGGATACCTAAGATGATTTGGACATTAACTATCTTTCCATCTCAGTTATAGACCAAGTGTACAAAAAACACATATCTCATGAACACCACTAGCATTTCTAGTTAGTTTTAGGGTTTAAATTAAAGAATTGACTAAGTCCTTTTGTTAGTGAAAAATATATCATACATTTATCTAGGGCTATTGATCTAACAAGCAAGTTACACATTTACTTTAACACAATGTTGACATGCTAGATTTTATCCCACCTGAACTACCCTTGAAGTGGCAGGAGGATCAATGCAAATAGTTAGTAGACATGGTTGATAGTTTCCTATTAGAAAAATATGATTATGACACTAGAAAGGATGAGGCATATGAGCCAGTGCTAAAAGAGTATGAGGATAATAAATATATTGTGATAGAATCTACGGCACAACATTTTGTTGTGTTTTTTATTTTAACTTTAAATTGAAAATTAATTTTTTTTTTCTTTTAACTTGTGTTTTAATGAAAAATAATATAGGATAACACAACGTTAGATGATCAAGGAAAAGGAAAAAGACCGAAAAAGAGGGTTAAATAACAAGCTAGAAGTAAATGGCATCAAAGTACATTTACCATTGACCTTGAAAGCTCACACACTTTAGATGTGGTAATAAGTTTGAACGATGATGATAAGAGGTACAATCCTATAAAGTTAGGTAGCCATATGTGCTTTGATGAGTATGATACTAGCCAAAGATTAATGATATATCTGATCTTCATGCCAAATGCCATTTTTTGGAGGGTGGAAATATAGTTAGACATGGAGTTTCTCAGCCTTCAAGTGTTCAATGCTGCTTTGCAAAACTATAGCATTGACTTTGGAAAGGGATTTCAAATATGTGAAGAATGACAAGGTTAGGGTGAGAGCACGGTGCAACACAAAACATTATGGGTAGGAGATTATTTTTGTAGTTGGAGTAGTGAAACAAATAGCTTTTGAGTAAAAACATTCAATGACAAGTATTCATACACTAGGGGCTTCAAGAATAAGAAGGCAAATAAGAAGTGGCTAGCAAATGAGCTTATCTCAGTAATTATATCACATCTGGCAATGAGACATGTTGAAGCCTTTGATTGTTTCAAGCAAAATAGACATGTTTACATTGATAACTTCCAAATATATAGGGCAATAAAGATGGTGAGGCATATGGTCAAGTGGTTAGAGAAAAAAGAGTATGCACCTCTATTAGATTATTGTGAGGAGTTGAGGAGGACTAACCTTGAATTCTTGATTTTCTTAAAGTAAATAGACTAGATTTGAACCAATCTCCTAACTTTGATACACTTTACATATGTATAGAGGCCTGGAAAAGATGATGCAAGAATGGTGGTAGTAGTCTTTTGATATGACTAGATGGATATTTTTGGAAAAGATGTTATAAGGGCTAGATGTTGACTATATGTTTAATGGGATTAAAGAGAAAGTATAGAAACACCACGTGCTCAAAATGTAGTGCCATGGGCTACAATATCCCATCATACAAGGGTGGGCCACTGGAGCAAAATATGGAGGTACAAAATAAATTTTGTTTTTAAATTTTGTAACATTGAGTTATTTATCTTACAATCGTTATAACATTATTTTGACAAGCATAGTCAAGTCAGCATCACCACAATCAGCCAACATCATAAGGAGAGGTACAAATAATTGGTTTTAAGCTAACTTGTGATAGAGAATGTAACGGTTTAACAACATTAACATTTTCTAACAAATTCCTAGTGGTTTTAATTTGGTGTACTTAATTTTTTTTAGGTTACTGATAGACATCCTTCAAGCATCAAGTCCTATAGGCTGGTTAGAAGATCAAGAATGGTTAAACACACAATTCTTTCCCAAGAATATATTTCTAACAGTGTCTAGCAAGCATAAGGGAGCTTAATTGGAGCCAATTAATGAAGTAGTTTCTTTGACATCTATTGGGATTAATTGACACTTTTTTAAAATGTACATCTATTGGTAATGTCTAAAGTGTTGTGAAAGGGTTATATAGATGTAGAACACAGTTGAAAATTCTTCATACTCTTGGCTTGTATGCCCTCTTGTTTAGATACTAGCCAACAATGTGTTTGATCTTGTACTGGCTACCTATAGTAGTAGCACGGTGATGTATTGACTACTTTAACTAATTATTATAAAATTTTAATATTATTACAATATTTATGCCTTCTACATATTACATTGGCATTGGCTTTGAAGATGTGGTCATCAATTTAGTCATAAAATATTACAACTTCATTTTTTGCAAATTCATAATTGAACCATTATATTGGCATCACTAAAAATATACAACTTCAATGTTAATGAACCATTACATTGGCATCACTGAAAATATTAAAACTTCCATGTTAATAGACCTTTACATTGACATCACTAAATCATAAGTCATGCAACAGAGCAGTGAAACATACATAATCCATTCTGCTATGCTCAATCATTCCATGTTTACAAAGACAAATAATGATGTAAGTGATCGGTACTATGCTTTTCTCAAATATGCCTTGATGTAGAATCCATTGATGAAAGAGGGGTAAGTGACCACATTTGGCTTGCATTTTAGTGTAAGTGACGATTTCATTTTACAGCAATACAACAATTTCAACCATTCCGTGTTTAGATGCATTTTGCATATTACATTTGGCTTACATTTCTGTTTCAACATCAGTTCAAACATTTGGCATGCATAATTTGCTGATGTCTTGTAAATGACATAAGTCATTTGCTATGTTCTTATTTAGAAGTAAGATGTGTGGATGTAAAAATAGAATTTGGCTTGCAAGAATCAAATTTTCCTTGCCTCAGTTCATTTTAATACTCAACTAATTAGATCTTCCATAATTGACAATAATTCTCATGTTGTTTGCAAGGCTTGCAATCTTTCAATTATTATACTTTACCATCAGAATTTTTATAGTTAGTTACAATTAGACAATTCCCTATCATAAGTTAAAATATACACAAATTCTTAAATAAGTAGATTTTCCTACCTTCCTAGGTTTTAAAAGTAGCCTAGCAACCAAGGATTTTTCATATCTTACTTGTTGTGCTTTAGTAACATCAGTATTATTTCAATCCTTATCTCATTTTCGTTTGCTTCCAGTGTATCAAATATATTTTGTAAAATTTGGTTCCTTTCTTCTGAAGATAAGGCCTGTTAAATAAGGAGATTAGCATGTTGAACTAAAATTTACACACAAATGCTTAGAAATATTTATAATGCATCACATATTTTAGAAGTGTGTAGAAAAAAATTACTTGAAGTTGTTTGGAACAATCCCTATCTACAACTACCTTCTCACGTGCATAAACCTCTTTCACTGCAGCCACTTATGAGCATCTATATGGAAGAAGGTTCTAGTACATTGTCTTTGGAGAACAAAACAGATAACTGCATTCAGTTGTTAACCATAGTTTTTTTCTTTCCTCGACTTAGAATCTTTTTTAATGTCAAAATTTTGAGCATAAATAAATTCCACTACTTTTCTTTTCTATTTGTTGTTTTGATGTTTTCATTTTTTTGTTACTTTTTCATTAAGTTGTTTCTTTCAAGACAAGTATAAGAATTTAAACAAAATGCACCATTCCTTTTCCTCCTATTGTGCACATACATCATTTTTTATTAAATTGGGTAGAGACATCATGCTCATTCAAAGCAACTTTTCAAGCTTTAGTTTGTATTTAGTAATTTACTAAAAGCCCATAAGTTATTGTTTCATCAAATTACTTTAAAAGGAATTTTATTATGGAACATTTTATCCACTTCAAGTTTTCAATTAAATTTAGATATACTCAAGTTTTGAGAATTATTCAATAGGAAAATTTTTTAGCCTCTTCAAGTTTAAACTAGATTATAATAAGGCTTAAATATAAATGCAATGAGAAGATAAAGATGGCTTTCCTTCTTAAGTTAGAGTTAGTAATAACAACCTGTGAATAATACTACTAGTTCTCTTGATAATAGGTATGTCATTAGAGATAGGACAAAGAAACTTTATGAAGCAATTATATATATATATATATATATATATATATATATATATATATATATATATATATATATATATGCACTAACAAATTCCAGAAAGACTTGGTAAAAGAAAGAAACAAAGAAGGAATACTTAGAATCAACAATTGGAGGTCGAAGAAAGGAAGGCCATTGTCATTCTTGCTCTTAAAGAGGTATGACCACAGGGAAAGAAGGCTTTGATAGTGTTCTGTACGAAGAGAAATGAGGCTTTAGTGGAGCACTGTGCGACAAGAAAGGGTGGTCTTTGCAACGTTTTGAGGTGTTCTTCATGGAACTTTGTGTTGAAGCAAAAAGGGGATTTTCGAGGGGAAGATGGAGTGCTCATAGTGTTCCGGGCATTCTTCTCGTAAAAGGCATGACGAAGTGTTTTTAAGTTGAAATAGGAATAAAGACGAAGAGGAAAGGAAATAGGGGTGCAAATGGACATTTTGGAGTTTTTTTTTTCAAAAAGCCAAGTAAACATTGATGAGGGTTGATTAGTTAGCATTTAATGTGTCACATAAGAAAATAATAGGCCATATTAGCATATAGTTAAAGTAGAGATAATGAAAGGATTGAATTGTTTGATATTTGATAATTAAATTATACAGTAATTTAAATTCAAAGACTAAATTATAGGGATCCAGTAAATTGAGAAATTAAATTATATGTTTACTCAATTCTTTCTCTTAAATGATCCTTATGTTAGTACGATGCAATTGATAGCTATAGTCACTTTCTATGGCACAAACCTCAGGAGAAGTCTTTTTCTCCAATCTTGTTATTGCTTCTGAACTCATTTTACAAAAAAGGAGGGAGGGTGTGGTTGTCAAAAAAGAGTTTTAAATTGTAAACTTATGAGTTTTTTGGAATTCAAGTTGCATATTAAGCCTTTTTTGTTAAAAAAATCCTTCAGATTTTAATGCCTAGCACCTCAGCTCGATAAATCTATAGCCAAAATGCCTAATTTTCTAAAAAAACACAACTTTGGACAAAAGCCCAAAAAATAATTATGTTCCTTTGCTATACCAATACTCATGACAATCCCTTTCTTCTCACCTTCTGTTTTGTTATACTATTTCCTACTTCATCGTGTTATCACCATTGGCCATCATCTTATTGTAATCCACCAGTTGGTGCACCTACTAATATCATAGCACTTGCTTGTTCAATCTCTAGCTAGGTGCACCAATCGCCATCTGTTTTCCTACTTTTAGTTATCTTTAGGGTTCTAATTAAAGCACACTTAAATTCTGCATTTATGGATACAATTTTCTTATCTATTTGGGTAGTATGACCATAGCTTTGAAATTTGTTGAGTTGTTATTTTACTTTTCATGTATTGGTTATATATTGAATATGGATTTTGTTACGATGTGTGTTATTTGACCTTTGAATATTGATGTGTGAATATTTCAATACGCTGTCTTTTTATTTTTTTTTCTCACTTTAATAGCTATAGATATAATTTTTTATTAGAGGATGTAAACTCTTATGATTTTATGATTCAAGTTTACCCCAAACTCACAAATTTACTTAAACTCTCGAAAATAACAACCATGGAAGTTGGAGTCCTATTATGACACATCACTATGAATACACTTTTTTCTAACCTTTCCTTCTCTAACGTAATAAGGCAAGAAGCATTTTCTTATTTAGGGGTATAAAAAACTAAACAAAATCGATCGAACCATTTTAAAACTAAGAAAAAAAAACCAATTTTTTTATAGTTTAAATTGTTTTTTTAATAAAAACCGAATGGTTCAGTTATGTTTTCAGTTGAATTTTTTTTAATCAAACCAAACTGAAACGACCATTCTAACATAAAATTATTATATTGTAAAATATTCTTTTACTTTATGTACTTTGTTGCACTATAGAGTGTGCAAAGCTTGATACACCACAACAGTCCATGAGCCACTCAATTTGATGTGTGAATTTTTTTTAAAAGAAAGTGTAGTCACATCTATTGACAAATTTTTTTTATATATTCTAAATTAAGCCTATATATCAGCATTCAAGTACGAAAGCCTCCTTAAGCCACTCTTGATTGTGTGAATTTTTTAAAAAGAAAGTGTAGTTTCCAAGACATTTGATAGAATTTTTTTTATTCTAAAAGCTAAGAACAGTGCAACGTGTAGGAGTTCCCTTATAATTATTATTTTTCTTTTCAAGAATCTTGTGAACTAGCCAGCAAAAGGACTGAAATTTCTTTCAATCCAACTAGAATTGCAAGCTCTTTCTTCATCCTTTGTCACATCCGACCTATTAACAATTAATGACTTTAATTTTTTTATGAGAGAATTAGGAAATTGAATATTGCGCTACTTTTCTGAGTTTTTTCCTCCTGCCTCTCTATTTCTTTCATTACACAGCAATTTTCTCCTCGCAAACGACTATGTCCCAAAATTTGTGCTAAAAAAAGTCAAATGCAACTGTTACTAAATTATCTAAGCAAAGACGAGGGAGAATAACGGCTTTTGACTAGTCCACGAATGGGCAGTGTAATAACCCTAAAAAAAAGAAAACTCAAAATAAATGAAAAACCGTAAATGAAAGAAAAATTTGAAGGTAAGTGAGGATTATGAAAAAAAGTTCCATTGAAAATATGTTTATTTATCATATTGTTTGAGAAGTTATGAAGGTAATACGAGGATTTAAGTGTTAGAGCCAAAATGTAGTTTCCCAAAAGTTGATGGGCCAAAGTGTAAATAACGAAAATTTGCAAGGACCTCCCTCAAAAATTAATTTTTTGCAAAATAGTCCCCTTAACATTATTAAGCAATCTGCAGAAGAAAGGCATAAGAAATTCAGACTCGCTCTCTCCCAAAATTCATTTTCTCTCTCTAAAAAGTCTAAAACTTCTCTCTAGATTTCTAGCAATTCCAAAACTTGGATTTCAACACCACCACCGCTAACAGATTTAGAACGGTGAGAACTATAAATCTGTCTGATTGATTTCTGGAGTTTTAACTAGAGATTGGCCAAAAAGTAAGGGAGAAATCCTAGGAAGGTGAGTTTTACAATTCCTACATAGAGTCCTCAAATTGAAAATCTAACACCATAGATGGATTCAGGAGGTCGAAAAATCTTAGGATATGAAATTTTTTAGCCATCTGACAACTTTTTGTATGTCATGAACAGTAAATTCGAGGTGGCGTGAATAGTAATTTCGAGGATGAACAATAAACCACTCAATTGACTAGCATTGACCAAGATCCCAAAGGCTAAATTTCACGATTCCAGAGTTATTTCCCAGGTTTTTAAACCCTCCGAACTCGTTTTTTAGGTTTCTTTGATCATATTTGCCTTGAAAAAAATACATTTAGGGATATCTAACTTGAAACCTTGGTTTTGTGAGTAGATAATTTTTTCTATGACTTATCTTATACTTTTCTTGAACTTTAAATATATAGTTGGTTCTGTTTATAAGTTATTTATACTTTTATATGTCTCTGAAATGGATTAAATTATTTAATTTGCTTACTATCTGGCATATAATTCAAGAAGAGTATGATTTTGAAAATAGATTTTTGAACTCATTAAATATGTTATTTTAAATGTATTTCTCATCATATGGTAACGGAAAAATATTGTGCATGTGACATTGATATGTAAAGCTATAAGATTATCTTGGAAAAGGGCATGTGTATGTGATTACCCTAATTGAAAATTTTTGACAGAGGAATTGTACTGAGACTAAAAATTCTGAATTTATACTGAAATCTCTATTTTGAACGATATGGTATATGTGTAAATAATGATTTCTGTGCAGGAATCCTATTGGAAACATTGTTTGCTAACAGCAGGTAATATTAGCCTTAGTGCACCTTGATATCTCAATTAGTAGGGGTGGTACTAGCCTCGTGTAATGGCCAACACACAAGATATGATATGTGAAAGAAAGCAGGATATCCTCTATCTGGACGAGATGCCGACTATATGATATGTGATTTGCCCTCCATTGTTGTATGTTTAGGAAATGTCCATATTAGAGTCCTTTTACGTGTCCTCTTGAATGGTGTTAGGATAAACTTTGGCTAAGATGTTAAATTTAGACAAATCCTACATCACCAAAGTACAGAAGGGCTTGAACTATAATATGGTGATTCTGATGTGGGATCCTCCTAATATTTTCATGAGAAATATTTTGATGCATAACAATATTTCATTAATGATCATACCGTATTGTATATGGTTTCGAATATTTGAATGTGATTTGAAGTGAGAATATTTGAAATACGGGTCCCATGTGGATATACCTCTAAATTGTAATTTTCTATGTAATAAATTTTAATATATGGTGATTGAACTATAATATGGTGATTCTGATGTGGGATCCTCCTAATATTTTCATGAGAAATATTTTGATGCATAACAATATTTCATTAATGATCATACCGTATTGTATATGGTTTCGAATATTTGAATGTGATTTGAATTGAGAATATTTGAAATACGGGTCCCATGTGGATATACCTCTAAATTGTAATTTTCTATGTAATAAATTTTAATATATGAGTATATCCATATGTTGATCTAAGAGGTCATAGGAGGTTTTATCTATTCACTGAGTTGTCAAACTCACTACACGATATTTACATTTTTTTTAGAAAAGGATTCAGAGTTTAGTCTTCCTACTACGTAATCTACTAGATGTCACATTCTTTGGGTGAGCCTACGTTGTTTCCAAGGCTCACAGTGTTTAAATCATTATGTACTTATATTTTAGAGTATGCTCTGAACGCCACAGGCAAGATCCCTACTTCTGCTGTAATATATGTATAAAGACTTGGCATGTATATTTGATTATATTGAAAAACTTGTGAACATATGATATTATTCCTGATATGTGATATACTTAGAGCATGTATGCAATAAAATAAGGGTAAAGTTATCGGCTACTCGTGACAGTAACGTTCCTTTAAATTGGGACGTGACAAGTTAGTATCAGAGCATTAGGTTTTCTTGTGGCTATCAGAGCAAACGATTCTTTAGTAGGACCTTTAGTATGGATATGAGCCAGAAATATTTATACTTCAGGTGCTGTTGAGGGATTCTATAGACTTTCAATTTTCTTTCTATTCAAGTTTGTTAAAGTTCTTAGTATAAGGTCGACTAAATATTATGGTATTTTAAAAATGTATTTTGTTTTGTATAGCATATGATACCGCCAAAAACTAGGGCAGTTGTTAAAGTAGCTATATGTCATGCCTTCATTTTATAGGAACGTGATTGTCAAGAATAGCAAATAACTTTACTCTTAATTTAATACATACATGATCCAGGTAAATCACATAATAGGGATAATCATATACGTTCACAAGTTTTCTAATATATCTAAACATACATGTCAGGTCTATATTCATATATATTACAGCAGAAGCAGAGATCCTGCCTATGGCGTTCAGAGCATACTCTAGATTACAAATACAAATAATTTAAACACTATGAGCCTTGGAAGCAACGTATGCTCACCCAGAGAGTATGACACCTAGTTGATAACGTAGTGGTGCGTACTATCGCAAGTACACCCAAATTGATACCTTACCTCTCAACTAACCTATAGTCGTGGAAGTAAGGGTCGATCCCACAGAGACTGGAAGTACCTTATGTGATTGAGAAAAAAGGGATTGATAATTGAAAATAGTAAAGTAAATAATGAAAATAATTAAGAGACTAATTAATGAGAGAGGCGTTGATTTCAGTCGATATCCATCATCAAGGGATTGCATTGATCATTAACAATATCATCAATCTTAAACCAAATATCTACTATTAGGATTCTATCCCTGTTCCTCCTTAAGCCAAGTAAATTGATAACAATCGCACCAATTAAATCCTAATTAATAAGATATTCTTTAGTACATCGATAAAGTCTAACCTATTAATTGCATGAAGAACAAGAGAAACTGATAAAGCTAAATAAATATAAACACATCGATCATATTTAATTTAGTTGATCATTCATCATAGGGTTAATGATTTATAATCCAAAATCCTTAATCCTATTTGCTTCATGAATATAGTAATGAAAACTTTATTCAAAACATAATTCAGCAGTTGATAAAAATAGACAATATACTAGTAGGCCTTACTAGCAATTATATAAATAATCATTAATAAAAGAGAAGAATAGATGAATAATCAATACCAGGTTAAGATTGAACTAATAAAATCTATTCCAAATCTCATAAAGCATAACGATCCCTTGAGGTTTCAATCTTTCTCTACCAACTAAAAATAAATCAGTCGCGCAGGGCCATAAGAAATTCTAAACAAGAATTAAATAAGGTAATTAAGAGCTTGAATGATCTTTGATGCTCTCTTTCTTCTTTTTTTATAGATTGGCTTTGCTCTTTGAAGAAGAATTGTTTCTACGTCAAAATTCGGCTCGTCGAGTTTTATTTGGAGTTAAAAAAACCCTAAAAATCGCGATCTCAGTATTTTGGTGCGGTGGCGAGAGCCACAACACTATGCAAAGTAACTATCGGGGCACCGCGTCATCCATTCTAGCGCTGCGGCACTTCGAAAACTAGCATTGGTGCACCGCGGTGCGTTGGGACCAGCGCTGTGGCGCTCCAGACATACCTTAACGTGGTTCCATGGCATTCTCTTGCACAACTTTTGGATTTTTCCAAGTGTCAAACATGAAAGTTATAGCTCTATATCTCTTTTTTCCATAGCCACTGGAATCACCTCAATCAAAGTTCAAATGAGAGTGATATGCCTCAATTAGTGACGAAAGGTAAAAAATCAGCATTTTTTTCATATTTTCTCTCTATTTTTCTCTTCTTTTTATCTTTATTATTCCTAGAACATAAAACACAAAAATCAATTAAATCCTATTTATTTCCTAATCAAATGAAATACAAAGCAACTTAAAACATGCTAAAGACTAAAACTACTTTTTAAGATCAAAAGGGCTTTAATCAGCTTGTAATGTGGCTAGGTTATAGGGTGAGATAGAAAATATAAATTTAGGCTTGATCATCCAGCACCACATGATTAATTATATTTCTCTTGAGCTTTCTCAAGTTTGGGGAATTTTCTCCCCACTCTTATTCCTTTACTTTGCTGAATTCATTTTTTTTTCTTTTCTTTTCCTTGATTCTCTATTTTTCTTTCATTGCTTAGACTTTCATTCGTATTTTTGGACTTTTTCTTTCTTTTGTCCTTGCTCCACCCTTCCACCCTTTTATTAATGTAGCTTTACAAAACAAGCATTTAAAAATTAATCATGGAGTGAGTGAATAAGGAAAAACAAATAAAAGAATTAATCATAAAATTTGATCTTTGCTCTACAGTGGGTATGAAAAAAAAAGAAATATATTAATTAAGTTCAAAATACAAGTGCTAAGGATATTTTATTGCTTTGGTTTGACTTGAAAGGCTCAACCTCATCAAATAATACCTAAATCATCTCTTAATTAATAGTATTGGCCTAGGATTTTGTCTCAAGTAGCATTTAAATAAGTTCTAGAAAATTGGTGAGACCATAAAATATTTTGAGTTATATAAACTTTCTCTAAGTAAAAGATAAATTAAATACCCAAATTTGTTGTGTAAAATAGTTTTAGGATTGTAAAAAAAAGGATAATAATAATAAATTGCAAGAAAATTAAAATTACGCATAATCATGATTTTCCTACGTTTCTCAAGAGCTATTAGCAATTTAAACATTTATATCATTGACTATTGGTTTGACTAACACAAACTCAAATATTGAAATAAGTTCACATGCTCACCACATTCAATAACTGGAATTAAAAGTGCATAGATGATAGAAGCAGAGTAAATCGTGCATAATTGTATGATTTATTATACAATCATCCAGTTGAATCATAAAGTGACCCCTCCACACTTAAGAATTTACATTGTCCCCAATGTAAAATAGAAAAGAAAAAGATAGGAGAAACAAGTAATAAAATGAGGAGGGGTTCAGTGGAACTTCCCTAATTAGTTGTCACTATCTATCTAGTCTTGCTTAGGTGTAGGCCTAAAGGACGGTTCATGAGGTGCTAGAAATGCTATTGGAAGGTTCAGGGCTTGGGCTAGCTGACTAAAACAAGCATTGTTATGCTGGGCTATAGAGTACAGGTAGAGTGTCAGATCATTCATCTGGTGACTCAAGCACTCAGTTCGCTCCCAAAAGTCTTCAATAGTGTGCTAGGATGGTGGTGGAGTTGAACTACTATTAGATTCCCCTACAGTAAGTGGCTGAACTCCTAACTCATCCTCTTCTGCTTCCTCATACCCTTTATATTTTTGTATGTCTGCATAGGATATAGGTCTCATTGGTTGGATAAGAGCCTCAGTTGAATCCCAGCTTACTCCTGCATTCTTACATAGACCAGTGATTAGATTGGAAGTAAATAGGGAGCCACCTCGAGAATTAATGCAGCCTAGCATCTGTCTGTGGATAATTTTCCCTACATCAATAGAAAAGCCCTTCCGTATAGCATAAAGCAGAATGGCCATGTCCCTCCTGAATTGACTCATATTCAAGCTAGGCATGAATCTTGCTGACATGAAATAATGCCACGCTTTAGCAACTTTGTTCATGTCGGCCCTGGCAAGGTACACTGGTTGGCCATTTGATGTGATCTTAATTAAGTTTGATATTAATACCTTAAACTTACTTTTTGTTTGATTTAAGTAAAATATAATTAGGAATTAGCTTAGTTTTTTGTTTTGTGTTGTAGGAACAAAGAAAGAAGAAAAGAGAAGAAAAAGATAAGAAATTCATGGAAAAATGCTACATTGCAGTAATTCCAGACCTTTCAGCACTGTTTTGATCATATCTCCCTCTTATAAACTCTAATAAAAATGATTCAAGTGGCTGTGAAAAGATAATACAATTATCTACAACTCTTATGTTGAACATTTGGTCAAATTCGGGATATTTAATAGCGTTATAGATCTTGGATATCAGAATCACAGTTCAGCAGGATAAATTCTTACCTTTGGTCACTAATTTTGTCATATCGCCTTCAATTCAGATCCAATTATGGCGATTATAGTGGCTATGGAAAGAAGAGAAATAGAGATAAAACTTTCATGTTCGGCACTTTTACAAATTCGGGAATTTTCTAGGTGCCGCGGCGCTGCATCATTGCAGGTTCATAGCACCGCGGTACAGGTCGTTAAAATCACAATTTTTAGGGTTTTTTAACTCCAATTGAAGCCCGATGGGCTGGGATTTGACCTAAATACAATCCTACTTTGATTAGGATGAGTTAATCTATAAAAAGGGAGGAAATCAAGCAGATAATTCATTCAATCATTCATCCAAGTTCTTAGTTACATTCTTCAATTCTTCTTTTGATTTTCTTATGGCCCTGTGTGGCTAGTTCTTTTTAGTTGGTTGAGGTAGATTGAAATCTCAAGGGATCTTCATGCATTGTGAGATGTAGACTTGATTTTATTATTTCAATTTGAATTGAGTATTGATTATTTATCTGCTCTTCTTCTCAATGATTATTCATATGATTGTTAGGGAGGCCTACTAGTATATTGTATGTCTTAATCTATCGCTAAATTATGTTTTGAACAAAGTCTTCAATTCTGTGATTCATGAGGCAAATAGGTTTGAGGATTTTGGATTATAAATCATTAAACCTATGATGAGTAATTAACTAAATTAAATATAACCAATGTGTTTATATTTGTTTAGCTCTGTCAGTTTCTCTAGTTCTTCATGCGGTTAATAAGTTATGCTTTACCGATGTGCTAAAGGATTGCTTGTTAATTAGGGTTTAATTGGTGCGATTGTCATTAATTTACTAGACTTAAGGAGGAATAGGGTTAGAAACCCAATGATAGATATTCAATTACAGATTGATTATATTGTTAATGATCAATGCAAACCCTTGACGGTGGATATCAACTGAAACCAATGTCTTTATCATTAATCACTCTCTCTTATTTACTTTCATTATTGTTTACTTGGTTTTATTTACAATTATCAATCCCCCCTTTCTTAATCACATAAGTTAATTTCAGTCTCTGTGGGATCGATCCTTATTCCCACTACTACAGGTTAGTTTTGAGGTAAGGTATCAATTTGGGTGTACCTGCGACAGTACGCACCAAATTTTGGCGTCGTTGCTGGGGACTGCGTCTATTACTTTTTGTGATTTTATTTTGATTTATGCATGTGACTCGTTCTTCTAATTCTCAAAATTTAAAGTTCAATCCAGATATTGGAAAATTGGTATACAGGCACAGAAGAGAACTTCAAGAGGACATTGATCAAGAAAAGGAGGAAGTAACCATGGCGAGGCACCCCACTTTGAAGGAGCTTGCAACTCCAGATTTGCATAAGCAACCCTTATGCATTACTTTTCTTAATCTTGATGACAATGTTAATTTTGAGTTGAAATCTGAATTAATTCATCTCTTACCTAATTTTTATGGACTTGCATGTGAAGACCCACATAAACACTTGAAGGAATTCCATGTGGTATGTACCAGCATGAAGCCCTCTGGGGTAACTGAAGAACAAATAAAACTTAAGGCTTTTCATTTTTCATTAAGAGATTCAGCCAAAGATTGGTTGTATTATTTTCCCTCTGGTACTATCACTACTTAGAATGAGATGAAGAGAATGTTTTTAGAACGTTATTTTCTTGCATCTAGAGCCGCTCCTATCAGGAAAGAAATATGCGGCATTAGGCAATTGCATGGAGAGACACTTTATGAATATTGGGAGAGGTTTAAAAAACTTTGGGCAAGCTACCCATATCATCAGATTAATGAGCAGCTACTAATCCAATATTTCTATGAAGGTCTTTTGAAGGGAGATAGGAGCATGATAAATGCAGTTAGTGGAGGAGCACTAGTAGATAAGACTCCTGAAGCAGCCAGAATCCTGATATCAAATATGGCTGTCAATTCTCAACAATTTGGCATTAGGCATGATACTCCTATTAGACATGCCCATGAGGTAAGTACTACTTCTCTTCAGAATCAAATATATGAACTTACCTCTCTTGTGCACCAAATGGCTACAGGTACACTACAGCAAGTTAAAGTCTGCGGAATATGTTTAGCAATAGGGCACTCCACTGATATGTGCCCTACACTTCAAGAGGAATTCACAAAACAAGCGAATGCTGTAGGAGGTTTTCCTGACCAACTAAAGAGGTATGATCCTTATGCTAACACATACAATCCTGGATGGAAGGATCATCCCAATTTCAGATATGGGAATGCACAAAATAGGCTTGCAGGATAAAATTTTCAGCAAAATCAGTAAGCCTATTATCCTAGACAAAATACATCTCAGGATCACCAGGTAAGTAATTCCTTGGAAGATATTGTCAAATCTCTTGCATATAACTTTCAACAATTTCAGCAAGAGACAAGAGCTAGCATTTAGAACTTGACAATTCAGATAGGCCAAATAGCAACCACAGTCAATCGGTTAGATGCTCAAGAATCAGGTAAGCTACCCTCTCAAACTGTGGTAAATCCTAGAGAAAATGTCAGTACAATTATTTCAATGAATTGTAAGGAAATTGAAAGTCCACCATCCATTTCTTCTCCTAAAAAGCAAGAGAAATTAAATAAGGAGAAAGAAACATCTACTGGTAAGTTTCTATCTACTCCAAATTATGAAGTAATGCCTCCTTTTCCAGAAGCTCTTAAAGAGAATAGGATAAATGAGAAAACTTCTAAATTGTATGACATCTTTAGAAAATGTGAAGTTAATCTCCCCCTTCTAGATACTATTAAACAGGTGCCAAGATATGCAAAGTTCTTGAAAGAACTATGTACTAAAAAAGAAGGGCAAAAATTAAAGGATTTTGAAAAGATTCATATGAGTCAGAATGTATCTGCTATGATACAGACAAAACTCCTTACGAAATGCAAGGATCCAGGTATGTTTACTATCCCATGCAAAATTGGGGGAACTCGCATTGAAAAGGCTATGTTAGATTTAGGAGCTTCTATCAATGTTATGTCATATTCTGTATATAAATCTTTGAATTTGGGACCATTGAATTCTACAAATTTGATAATTCAACTAGCAGACAGGTCCACTGCATATCCTAAGGGAATAATTGAGGATGACTTGGTGCAGGTAGATGATTTGGTGTTCCCTGCAGATTTTTATGTGCTTGACATGGACAATGGGGATTTTACTTCTCCAATATTATTAGGGAGACCATTCTTGAAAACCTCTAAAACCAATATAGATGTTCACAATGGTACACTCACTATGGAATTTGATGGTGAAGTAATAAAATTCAATATGTATGAAGCCATGAAACACCCAGGTGATGATACTCCTGTTTATTCCATTGATGTACTTGATTCTTCGGCATACGATGTGTTTTTGAATTAGATGAAAAGGATAAAATGGAGGAAAGTGTGAACAAATCTATAGTAGAAGATGATGGTGAAATAGACTTAGATGAAGAAACAAAGGAGAAACTGGCTGCACTCAATGATTTTTCAAAAGAGCTACCACAAGGTAAGATTGCTTATATGGAATTATCAAATTCTGATACTACTCTTGCACCTTCTGTTTTGCAGGACCGTGGATCAATTTTGTCATCTCTTCCTAATCACCTGAAATACTTGAAAGTAGGAGATGCATCACCTATTATAGTTGTAAAAAGTTTAGATGTTAAAAAAGAAGAGGAATTGATGCATATTCTTCAGGAAAAAAGAAATGCCATTACAAAAACAATTACAAATCTTAAAGGCATAGACCCGACTAAAAAGTTACATCAAGTTCTAGAAATAAAAGGGGTTAGACCACTTAAAGGTAAGAAATCTCTCCTTTGGTTAGGACCACTTGTTATTACTAATATGGCTTTTAGTTATGTAGTGAAATTTCAAGGATTGAATCAGTCCCATAAATTTAAAGTGAACATCAAAGAGCCTCCATGAAAAAAGATAGGGAGTTGGGTCGAGCCAACGACATTAAAAAAATGCGCTTATTGGGAGGCAACCCAACATAGTAAAAAAAAAGGTGGAAAGCATAAAATTCAAGATTCAGCAATGCAACACGCTCATTCTAACTCAAACAAATTCAGGGAAGTTCACTTAACTCATATGTTTTTCTACATCCTTCCCTAATTTTTATCTTTCTTTTACATTGATGACAATGTAAATTTTGAGTGTGGGGGTGGACATATATTTTTTTGAATCATTGTGACCCTATTATGAGCATCAACTTTCTGTTATTTCACTATTAATGCACTTTTATTGTGTTTAGTAAGTTAAGTGATTGTGTGAGTGTTTCAATGTATGTTTTGGGATCTTAGGCACAACCAACATCCCATGATATGACTATCGAAATTTTTTTTTAGCTCTTGAAAATTGTAAAAAATTCATGATTGTATGCAATTTTATCCCTTTTGCAATTTATTACTTTTGACTTTAAAATACTGAAATATGTTTGCACAATAACTTTGGGCATTAAATTTATCTTTTACTTAGAGAAGTTTTATATAATTTAAATATATTTCATGATCTCCACAGGATTCTAGAACTTATTTTAATGCTGCTTGAAGTGAAATCTTAGGCTAATACTATTATTTAGGAGATGATTTAGGCATTATTGGATAGATTGAGCCTTTCAAACCTAACCTAAACAATGAAATATCCTTAGTTCCTCTATTTTGAGCTTAATGAACTTTTCCTTCTAAAAACCACAAATGAGCTTAAAGCCAAATTTTGTATGAATATCTTTATTTTTGATCCTATTCACTCACTCCATGATTATTTTTCTAAATAGTTGTTTTGTAGAGCTTTATATATATAAAAAAAGGGTGGAAGGGTGGAGCAAGGAAAAGAAATATGCAAAGGAAATAAAAGAAAAATCCAAATGCTGTGAAAAAAAAAATATTAGAGAATTGAGGAAAAAAGATGGATTAAATTCAATTGAAATAAGAAAACAAGTGTGGGGGGAGAAATCACCCCAAATTTAGGAAAGCTCAAGAGATCATATTTAATCATGTGGTGCTGGGTGATTGAGCCTAATTTTGTATCCTTTATCTTACCTTATACCCTAGCCACATTACAAGTTAAATAAAGTCCTATTAATCCTAGAGGTAGTTTTGGCCTACATTAGTGGAGAGTGGCATGAAGAATAAGCATATGGAAATCCTAAACTAATTAGAGATCTACAATCAAAATTTTGGGATATATAAACTCATCCAGGTAAAAGAAAATTTATTGACCCAAAAACACACACACACTAGGGATTCAGAAGGATAAAATAATATATTGCATTTATGTTAATCTTGTGCATGATTATGACCTTCCACAATTTTTCTAGAGTATATTTTTATGTTATGAGGCAAATTTTTGGTAAGCCTAACACTCACTACATTATTGATTGTTGTTTTTTTGTCTTTAGGGATTATTTTGCTTGAGGACAAGCAAAAGGTTGAGTGTAGGGGTATTTGATGTGATCTTAATTAAGCTTGATATTAATACCTTTAAACTTACTTTTTGTTTTATTTAAGTAAAATATAATTAGGAATTAGCTTAGTTTTTTGTTTTGTGTTGTAGGAACAAAGAAAGAAGAAAAGGGAAGAAAAAGACAAGAAATTCATGAAAAAATGCTACATTGCAGCAATTCCAGACCTTTCAGCCCTGTTTTGAGTATATCTCCCTCTTATGAATTCCAATCAAAGTGATTCAAGTGGCTGTGAAAAGATAATACAATTTTCTACAACTTTTATGTTGAACACTTGGTCAACTTCGGGAGATTTAATAGCGTTATAGAGCTTTCAAATCAGAATCATAGTGCAGCAGCATGAATTCTGACCTTTAATCACTAATGTTGTCATATCTCCTTCAATTCAGATCCAATTAAGGCGATTCCAGTGGCTATGGAAAGAAGAGACATAAGGCTACAACTTTGTGTTTGGCACTTTTGCAAATTCTGGAATTTTCTATGTGCCGTGGCGCTTGCAATATAGCGCCGCGGCGCTGCATCATTGCAGGTCATAGCACCGCCGTACAGGTCATTAAAATCGCGATTTTTAGGGTTTTTTGACTCTAATTGAAGCCCGATGGGCTGGGATTTGACCTAGATACAATCCTACTTCAATTAGGAGGATTTAATCTATAAAAAGGGAGGAAAGAAAGCAGATAATTCATTCAATCATTCATCCAAGTTCATAGTTACATTCTTCAATTCTTCTTTTGATTTTCTTATGGCCCTGTGTGGCTAGTTCTTTTTAGTTGGTTGAGGTAGATTGAAACCTCAAGGGATCTTCATGCACTGTGAGATGTAGATTTGATTTTATTATTTCAATTTGAATTGAGTATTGATTATTCATCTGCTCTTCTTCTCAATGATTATTCATATGATTGCTAGGGAGCCTTACTAGTATATTATATGTCTTAATCTATCGCTGAATTATGTTTTGAACAAAGTTTTCAATTCTGTGATTCATGAGACAAATAGGTTTGAGGATTTTGGATTATAAATCATTGAACCTATGATGAGTAATTAACTAAATTAGATATAACCGATGTTTTTATATTTGTTTAGCTTTGTTAGTTTCTCTAGTACTTCATGCGGTTAATAAGTTATGCTTTACCGATGTGCTAAAGGATTGCTTGTTAATTAGGGTTTAATTGGTGCGATTGTCATTAATTTACTAAACTTAAGGAGGAACAAGGTTAGAAACCTAATGATAGATATTCAATTACAGATTGATTATATTGTTAATGATCAATGCAAATCCTTGACGGTGTATATCAACCGAAACCAACATCTTTATCATTAATCACTCTCTCTTATTTACTTTCATTATTGTTTACTTGGTTTTATTTACAATTATCAATCCCCCTTTTCTTAATCACATAAGGTAATTTCAGTCTCTGTGGAATCGACCCTTACTCTCACTACTACAGGTTAGTTTCGAGGTAAGGTATCAATTTGGGTGTACCTGCGACAGTACGCACCACCATTATTATCCAATTTCTAGGAATCCCCTTTGTAGCAAAGAGTGCAAATAATTTCTTCAAAATCAATGTATGACTGAAGAAGCATCTAGTATTCATCATCTTCTATGTCAGGCAGTGAGTAAAACTCATTGATGGCATGCGGAGTGAATTTACCATCTTGCCTCTAACCCGTGCTTTATGACATTCGTGGATTGTGGCATTGGAGTAAAACTCCTATACCAAGAGAATGACCCCTAGTTCTAAATTCGTTCAGAAAATCTCCCAATGCCTATGGAAGATATTGTCTCTATGAGGTAACCCAGTAGTGACAATAAATCCTCGTTCTAGAATGATGGGTTTATGCACTACCACTTTGATGTGATGCTAATAAACCTCTTCAATCACGAATGATATGCTATCGAATGCTGGAAGGTCATCGGCTCTATACTTTCTCTTTGAGAGGCCCAATTTTAAAGTTTTAGGAGCCATTGGACTGAGAAGCTCACTGGGGCATTTTATCGAACACCTGGTGTGCACTCTTAAAATATATGAAGAATGGGTGGTAGATTCCCAACTTGAAAGCCCAATTAAGTGCAGCCAAGAAACAATGGAGTATAGAGATCAATCTACAGCAAGAAATATGAAGAAAACCATACCTAATTGAACTTGATTTATGGCTCAAAAATGCAAGATCAAATTGCCTTAGAAACCCTAGAAAACATCCATTGAATCTAAACCAATTGCTAAAAGAGTTGTTCAATCCTGCAAAAGAAGATGAAAAACAACTTAATTCAAGTAAGGAAACATGATGGGAGGTTATTATGGTTGATTGGATGCAGGAAATTGTGTTTGTTAATGAAGTAGTGTGCAAAATTAAGTGTGGGAGATGAAGAGGCCGTGGGCCTCTTATAGAGAATGTCGTGGCGCTCTCAGCTGCAACGCAGAGCGTCACGGCACTGCATGTCCAAAGGTCAATTTTTTTTTAAACAAATAAAAGAAATCATATTAAGAAAAAGAAGAAGAAGAATTGTTGTTGGGTTGCCTCTTAACCAGTGTCTTTGTTTAACATCGTTGGCTCAACTCAGCTCATTATCTTGTTTATGGGGGCTCATTGATGTTCACTTTAAATTTTTGGGACTTATTCAATCTTTGAAATTCAACTGCATGACAAAAAGCCACATTAGTGATGATAAAAGGTCCTAACCAAGGGAGAGATTTCTTACCTTTTCGGAGTCTAACCCCTTTGTAATGGCATTTTTTTTGAAGAATATGCATCAATGTTTCTTTTTTCTTAGCACCTAAATATTTAGCAACTATGATAGGTGATGCATTTTTAACTTCCAAGTATTTCAAGTGATTAGGAAGAGGTGAAAAATTTGATTCAAGGTCCTACAAAACAGAAGGTGCAAGATGTAACGCAATTAGAAATTTTTCTTAACATGCATAACACTATTCTTTGTCATAGAAATAGATACATATAAGTCTCTCATATATATACATTATACAGACTAAGTTATAAATGTCAAAGTAACAACAGAAGCAGGGATCCTACCGGTGGCATTTCAGAGCATACTCTAAAGTACAAGTACAATATAAATCAAAGTCTATGAGTCATGGAAACAAAGTAGGCTCACCCAGAGATCATCTCGTCTAGCTATTCAACTATCTGAAGAATCAGACTATGTATTCTTATCTGAAAAATGTGAAAGTATCGTGTAGTGAGTTTGACAACTCAGTGAGCAGATAATACCTCATATGACCTCTTAGGTCAGCATATGGATGTACTCATGTTTTAAAATTTGTCACTTAGAAAATACAGTTCAGAAATACATCCATATAGGATCTGTATTTCAAATATTTTCAAATAAAAAGATATTTAGATATCCAAACCATATTCAGCATGATATAATCATTATACAAATGTTGTTATGCTCAGCTGTATAAACTATAGTAAAATAATAAGTTTTTGAGATAAAGTTATAAACTTTTAAAATAACCAGCCTTATTCGACAATCTGGTCAACCTAATTTAAAATGACTAGCCTTATTCGGCGATCTAGTCAACCCACACATTCATTTGCTATATGCATAGTAACCGATCGACTACAGTCACAATAGTGATCAGGGAATGTGAGTCCATCACCCATCTGCTTTCTCACATTACCACTGTCACCCGGTTGGAGCGACCTTCCCTCAGCTCACTCAGGCTAATAGGGCGTCCCCTATTCGGTACCATTATAAGCCATACAACCCGTCGATATTCATCCATACATATATATATATATATATATATATATATATATATATATATATATATATATATATATGCATATTCATCAAATGCAATGTAAAATAATCAAACAACTCGCCATGAGCTTTATGCTTGCCATTCAATCATAATCAGTAACTTTATAGTTTTATAAATCAATACTACATGCATAAATATTCACTTTATCATTTAATGAGAAATACATGTGAAATCAGATATACCATGAGTTCAGAAATCTATTTTCAAACCTATACTCTTCTCGAACTATATTCCAAATTGTAAACAATTCAGATAATTTTAATGCATTTCAGAAATATTTAAAATTGTAAATATCTCATAAATATAATCAAATACATGCTTAAAGATCAAGAAGAGTATAGGACAAGTCATAGAAAAAATCATCTACTCACAAGGTAAGGGTTTCAGATTGGATAGCCCCAAAATGCACTTTTTTAATCCACATTTGACTAAATAGACTTCAAAAACGTGTCCGGAGGGTCCAAAAATTAAGAAAATGACTCCGAGAACTTAGTCACTATTCACCGTTAGAAAATACTATTCACCGCCGAAAAATACTATTCACCAAGAATAAAAAGTTGTCAAATAGCTAAATAAATTTATATCCTAAAGTTTATCTAGATCCTAAATCTATTTACGGTGTCAGATTTCCAATTTAAGGTATCTAAGTAAGAGTTTCAGAATTTACCTTTTCTTGAGATTTTTTTACTTCCGATCTACGACGATTTTACAACTGATTTGAGAAATTGTTTGGTCAAAATCGTAGTATTCTCCATCCTGAATTCAGTGGTACCCTTAGTTTAGAAATCGGAAGCCTGTAGACACTCCAGATCTAGAGAGAAAATATCGAGATACTATTCACACTATTTTACTATTCATTCTCTTCTCGGTTTTCCGTCTCCCTTCTACGTTCTCCTTTCCCTTTTTTTTTTATTTAATAATTAAATATTTAGATTTATTTTTATTTTATTTCATATATATTCATATAAATACCGTTTTTCATCCTAAAACATCCCAAAAATTTCTAAAAATTTACATTCTCATAAAACTTTAGTTGAACTCTTAAATCATGATTTTTCTTGATAAAAATATTAATAAAACAAATCACAAAATAAATATCTTTATACATAATAAAAGAAAGAATATTTCTAAAAATAAAATAAAAATTTATTAAAGGCCAATATAATTATTTTAAGCAAAACAATAATTACTTTAATTAAAAGTAGACTTGCTTTTAGCAAAATATAATCATTTTTAAATAAATAAAAATATATTTGTTTATAGCAAAACATTATTATTTTAAAATAAAAATTACGGGATGTTACATTCTTCCCCCTTAAGAAATTCGGTCCCCGAATTTCAGTCCATCCTACCACATGTAGGGAATGAAATCAAGTCATAATTTGGAGTTACCAACCTTATTACTCAAATAATTGGGGATATCTTTTCTGTATATCATCTTTACTTTTTAATATATTTCTTCACTTGAGTGATTTTGCCATATAACTTAACTATAGGGATTTCTTTCATCCATAAGTTCTTCACTTGTTGATCAACAATAAACATCGATTGTACCTATAGTTAAGCAAATTTTTTGTCCAAATGAATTTCTTAGAATTAGGTAACATAAGAAGAATCTAATAGATACTTCCTTAGCATTGATGCAAGAAAGTCTATATCCACATTACTCAATCCTGATGGCAAGGCTAGGCAATGTATTACTATGCCTACTTTGTTCAAGTTTTCAAAAGATTTTATATACTAGAGCTTAACTTTTTCCTTCTTTCCAAACCTCATTACCTCTTTCATTGGTGAGTCCTTCAAGAATATGTGGTCACCAACTGATAATTTCAAGTGCTCAACATTCATGGTCCTTATAAACTTTTGACCTGTATTGAGTTGCTTGTATTCTTTTTTTATTCCATTTCACTTTATCAACGACATCTTACCATAAGTCTAACTCCACTGAGTCATCAAACAAAAAGTTTGTAACACCTTTACTTCAGGTTTTAAATCATCCAATAACACTTTATTATAAGCAAATTTTGTTAAGGGATCTCCTTCCAAACTCGAAGACATACGCTTAAAGCATACTCTCTAAATTAACATCATCAATTTAGATTAATCATATTCTATCTATTTCTTGATATTCCAAATTAGATTCCAAAAACTTAACCTTATTTAACTCATCCACCTATTAAGAGTCCTACGATGCTTAATGTAAAACATCAAATATTGCCATTTGTTTATAAGGCCTGATAATTACTGATATGGGTAAGTTCAACTAAGGATAAATGATTTTCCCAAAAATTTTACCAAAATTATATAAAGATACCTAAAGCATAACTTCTAATGTAAAACCACATCATTTAGATTTACTATCAGCTATACTATAATCTAGCTAAAATCCTAAACTTCCTAATTAGCTCTCTTGAAACAATATATTCAATTCTTACTTGCTGACATACCAAACAACGAAAAATATTTCACTTGTATTTTCTTTTTACCATTATACTAATACAATTCTTTCATATCTTAGTATATCTTTATTGTCTCGGGTTATCCATATTCACAATCTATGACTTCCTCTGAAATCTCTTTTCTCAACAATTGTTCACACGTGAATTTCCAATCTCAATATAATTCACATCCTAGGTACTAGACTCAACTTAGCATGGTATAAACCCTTAACACAAATACCTTGATCACTTTACATTATTTTCAAACATGGTTCTCAAATTATTCTCCTTTTCCTTCTTAACCACATTAGGTAAATTTAGGTGTTCTTCGTACCTTAATACTTAATCAGTATATACTGTAAGCTCATTATTATTTCTAATGTGCACATAATCTGCCACCTTACATAGTTATACATACTTGATATAAAGATTTTTTTTAAATGCGTTCTTTGTTAGATAAATTCTTTCAAAATCTCCATACTTTAACCTACTAACCACTTGAACACCATAATAACTGAGTTTCAAAAAAAAGAAATTAATTTTTCTTGTAATGAGAAAAAAGAACTTTGCATTTAATGCCAAACATTAATAAGGAAGAATGCAGTAGAATGGACGAAAAACATAATAAAGAACAGTGCCAAAATAGAAAGTCAAAAATTTGGACAAAGCATTGAAAGAAAATTAAATTCGATGGTCGTAATTCTTAAAAATCTATAAACAAAATCTAGCTGTTATTTTGGCAAAAGTCGGTGGCCGCAAGTTTTGAATATATGTGCCAAAATCTACTTTAAAGCTGTTGGTATTCAGTGGAAAAAAATATTTATGAACATATAAAAGTCTGTGAAAAATAAAGAATACATAGTTAACTAGTAGGATGTAATTGATTGCTTCAAAATATATGTAATGAATCAACTGGAAAATAAACCATTCTAAATTAAAAAATTTCAAAATAGTTTAGTCGACTTAATAATACCGATAGTCGTCTGGCAAGAACATTGGAAAAATAAAGTAAACCATTTGATTGTCCCTCTTCAACATTTAACTTATTTTCATTTTCACTCCTTTTTTTTCTACAATCACGCCTATCACCTATTACTTTCCTACAAGAATCGAGATATCAATGCTTTATTAAGGACAACAAGGAAGAGACAAATTTCTGATGATATCTTAACCTTATTCTCTTTATGTGCTTAATATGAATCACGATCACAACTACTATACATATACATGCTTACCGTCATTTTTTAAAAAAATTTTACCTTCAATTTAGCTTATATCCACCAATCACTCACATAGCTGTTCTAATAATGCCCAGTTTATTCGCATAGCTATTATAAGTATGCCTTTCTCTTAGTTCTATAAATGCTCACGTTAATATTTTTACCTTCATACTCAAAGTTAGGGTGTGTGCAGCTATGGAAGGAATCGTATTCTGTCAATTTCGAAATATTTGTGTCTTTTGTGGTTCCAGTCCTGGAAAAGATGGAGAGTATGTGAAGTTGTACAAAACTTAAGTATGGTGCTGGCCAAAAGAAAAACTCATTTAGTGTATAGTGGAGGTAACTGTAGATTAATGGGATGTGTGTCTACAGCTGCACATGTAGGAGGATGTCAAGTTCTAGGTATTATTCCTACAACTCTAGCTACATCCAACATCATAGGAAAGACAATTGAGGAAGAGTTTAGGGTAGCTTCCATGCATGAGCGCATGTCTTCATTGCCTTACCAGGTGGTTTTGGTACTTTAGAAAAGATTTTCCAAATAGTTTCTTGGGTACAACTGAATATGCATCACAAACTGATAGATTTGTTAAATGTTAACCATTTCTTTGATGATCTGTTGTCTTTTCTTGATCAAGCTATAAAACAAAAGTTCATATCACACTCAGCACAACAAATTCTCATCTCAGCTTCAAATGCTGAGGAGTTGATTGATGCTTTACAAGCATATGTTCATGTACCTAATCCAACTATGGCTCAAATAGATTGGAAGACAGACAACTGTGGAAAGCGCAAGTTAGATTTGGATCTTCATCTATAGTTATAGTAGGACATGCTATTGTTATACCACTTCTACTTTCTCAGGGTCAACTTGGATACCATCCTTACCAACCATACTTCCTTAGAGTTGGTAAAACTATATTTAAATGTTGCTTATGATCCTCTGAACTCTTGGAATATTCTAGTATATCATCAATAAATATAATAACAAATTGATCCATGGATGACTTAATTACTATTCATTAAATCTATTATGGCAGCTGGGGTATTTGTCAAACTAAATGACATAATCAAGAACTCATAATGCCCATAATGAGTCCTAAAAGAATTTTTTTTTCAAATATCCTCTTCCCTTATCCTTAATTAATGATGCTCTTATCTTAAATCAATTTTTTAAAAAAATATTGAGCATCTTGTAATTGGTCAAACTGATCATCTATACGAGGTAATGTGTATTTATTCCACACTGTCACCTTATTCAACTATTTATAATCTATGCACGATCGTAATGATCCATCTTTTGTTTTTCACAAATAGTATTGGAGCTCTCCAAGAAGGAGTACTAGGGTATATAAATCCCTTATCCAACAAGTCTTACAACTAATTTTTCAATTCTTTGAGTTCAATCATTGCCATTCTATATGGGGGTATAAACACTGGTTGGGTTTCAGGAAGTAAATAAATACCAAATTCTATTTTACGTTTCGAGGTAATCCTGGCAATTCCTCAGGAATTACATCAGAAAATTCTCTAATCACTGGAACTTGATTTACACTGGTATATTTCATATCAACCTCTCCCACCACTACCAAATATTCTTGGCACATTTTTGTAATAGCTTATGGGCTGCTAAAACAGAGATTAGATTTTTGAGTACCTCACTACAGTCTCTTTGTATCAAGAAAGAATATTTTCTATGAATATTGAATTTAATCATCTTCGGATGACATTCTAAAATGGTATGACATGTTGTCAACCAATCCATTTCTAATATCACATCAAAGTCTACCATACCTAGACATTTAGGTAAAATGGATATTATATTCAGAAATGATCATATTTTTCATTTGTCTCAATTCTTTAAATTCTCTGGGACACCTATCCCTTTCAATTTCAAGCAGTAATTGACCCATAGATACTTCTTAAGATGTCACAATATTCAATCAACTTTATACTAGAAAATTTAATAACTTGGAATAGAAAGAAAATTGAAACCTTATAGAATCTCTCAACAGCACCTGAAGTATAAATATGTCCGGCTCATACCTATACTAAAGGTTCTACCAAAGAATTCTTTTCTCCAATAGCCACAAAGAAACCAAATCCTCTAATACCAACTTGTAACGCCCCTAATTTTACAGCACGTGAAACAAACAATTGTTTTTCCGCAATCAAATATTTTTCTTAACATGCATAACACTATTCTTTGTCATAGAAATAGATACATATAAGTTCTCTCATGTATATACATTATACAAACCAAGTTATAAATGTCAAAGTAACAACAGAAACAAGGATCCTTCCTGTGGCATTTCAGAGCATACTCTAAAGTACAAGTATAATATAAATTAAAGTCTATGAGCCATGGAAACAAAGTAGGCTCACCCAAAGATCATGTCAACTAGCTGGTCAACTATCTGAAGAATCAGACTCTGTATTCTTATATGAAAAATATGGAAATATCGTGTAGTGAGTTTGAAAACTTAGTGATCAGATAATATCTCCTATGACCTCTTAGGTCAGCATATAGATGTACTCATATTTTAAAATTTATCACTTAGAAAATACAGTTTAGAAGTACATCCATATGGGACTCATATTTCAAATAAAAAGATATTTAGATATCCAAACTATATTCAGTACGGTATAATCATTATACAAATGTTGTTATGCTCAGCTGTATAAACTATAGTAAAATAATAAACTTTTGAGATAAAGTTATAAACTTTTAAAATAACCTGTCTCATTCACCGATCTGGTCAACCTAATTTAAAATGACCTGCCTTATTCGGCGATCTGGTCAATCCACACACTCATTTACTATATGCATAGTGACCGATCGATTACAGTTACAATAGTGACTAGGGAATGTAAGTCCATCACCCATCTGCCTCATCACATTACCACTGTCACCCGGTTGGAGCGGCCTTCCTTTAGCTCACTCAGGCTAATAGGGTGTCCCATATTCGATACCGTCACAAACCATACAACTCGTCGATATTCATTCATACATATAAATACATATATATAAATGCATATTCATCAAATGCAATGTAAAATTATCAAGCAACTCATCATGAGTTTTACACTTGTCATTCAATCATAATCAGTAACTTTATAGTTTTACAAATCAATGCCACATACATAAATATTCACTTTATCATTTAATCAGAAATACATGTGAAATCAGATATACCATGAGTTCAAAAATCCTTTTTCAAAACTATACTCTTCTCGAACTATATTCCAAATTGTAAGCAATTCAGATAATTTTAATACATTTCAAAAATATTTAAAAGTGTAAATATTTCATAAAAATAATCAAATACATGTTTAAAGATCAAGAAGAGTATAGGGCAAGTCATAGAAAGAATCATCTATTCACAGGATAATGGGTCCAGAATGGACAGCCCCAAAATGCAGTTTTCCAATCCACATTTGACTAAACAAACTTTAAAAACGTGTCCAGATGGTCCAAAAATTAAGGAAATGACTCCGAGAACTTGGTCACTATTCACCGCAGGAAAATACTATTCACCAAGAATAAAAAGTTGTTAGATAGCTGAAAATTTTCATATCCTAAAGTTTATCTAGATCCTAAATCTATTTACGGTGTCAGATTTCCAATTTAAGGTATCTAAGTAAGAGTTTCAGAATTTACCTTTTCTTGAGATTTTTTTACTTCCGATCTACGACGATTTTACAACTGATTTGAGAAATTGTTTGGTCAAAATCGTAGTATTCTCCATCCTGAATTCAGTGGTACCCTTAGTTTAGAAATCGGAAGCCTGTAGACACTCCAGATCTAGAGAGAAAATATCGAGATACTATTCACACTATTTTACTATTCATTCTCTTCTCGGTTTTCCGTCTCCCTTCTACGTTCTCCTTTCCCTTTTTTTTTTATTTTTTTTATTTAATAATTAAATATTTAGATTTATTTTTATTTTATTTCATATATATTCATATAAATACCGTTTTTCATCCTAAAACATCCCAAAAATTTCTAAAAATTTACATTCTCATAAAACTTTAGTTGAACTCTTAAATCATGATTTTTCTTGATAAAAATATTAATAAAACAAATCACAAAATAAATATCTTTATACATAATAAAAGAAAGAATATTTCTAAAAATAAAACAAAAATTTATTTAAAGCCAATATAATTATTTTAAGCAAAACAATAATTACTTTAATTAAAAGTAGACTTGCTTTTAGGAAAACATAACCATTTTTAAACAAATAAAAATATATTTGTTTATAACAAAATATTATTATTTAAAAATAAAAATTACAAGATGTTACACAAGAGTAGTATCAGAAATTAGTAATGTCATAGAAGCAAACTTACCTGTTGGTGACCCTTCTGAAAAATCATTGAGTGAAACCAGTTCCTCTTTTGTTTTCACATTTAGGTCTATCTCACCATCATTTTTTTCTATAGATTTGCTCACACTTTCCTCCAGTTTATCATCTCCATCTAATTCAAACACATCGTGTGCCAAAGAATCAAGTACATCAATAGAATAAACAGGAGTATCATCACCGGAGTGTTTTATGGCTTTATACATAATAAATTTTAGTACTTCACCATCAAATTCCATAGTGAGGGTACCATTGTAAACATCTATTTTGGTCTTAGAGGTTTCCAAGAATGGTATCTCTAGTAACATTGGAGAAGTAAAATCCCCATTTTCCATATCAAACACATAAAAATCTGTAGGGAAAATCAAATCATCTACCTGTACCAAGACATCCTCAATTATTCTCTTAGGATATGCATTAGACCTTTCTTCTAATTGAATTATCATATTTGTAGAGTTCAATGGCCCCAATTTCAAAGATATGTACGAAATATGGCATGAACTTGATGGAAGCTCCTAAGTCTAACATAGCCTTTCTAATGCTAGTATCCCCAATATTGCATGGAATAGTAAACATACCTGGATCCTTGCATTTAGTGGGGAGTTTGTTTGTATCATGGCAAATACATTTTGACTCATCTGAACCTTTTCAAGTCCCTTCAATTTTTGCCTTTTCTTTTGAGTACACAATTATTTTAAGAACTTTGCATATCTTAGCACCTGTTTAATAGCATCTAAAAGGGGGAGATTAACTTAACATTTTCTAAAGATGTCATACAATTAAGAAGTTTTCTCATTTAGCCTATTCTCTTTAAGAGCTTCTAGAAAAGGAGGTACTACTTCATAATTTAAAGTAGATGGAGACTTACCTGTAGATTCTTCATTCTCCTTATTTAATTTCTCATGTTCATTAGGAGAAGAAAGGGATGGTGGACCTTTAATTTCCTTACCATTCCTTGAAATAATTGCATTAACATTTTCTCTAGGATTTACCACAGTTTGAGAGGGTAGCTTAGCTAAGTTTTGAGCATCCAATCGACTCACTATGGTTGCTAACTGACCTACTTGAGTTGCCAGGTTCTAAATACTAGCTCTTATTTCTTGTTGAAATTGCTGAGAGTTATGCATAAGAGTTTTCACAATATCTTCCAATAGATTACTTACCTGGTTATCCTGGGATGCATTCTTTCTAGGATAATAGGCATGTTGATTTTGCTAAAAAGTTTGTCTTAGAGGTCTATTTTGTGCATTCCCATATCTTAATTGGGATGATCCTTCCATCTAGGATTATATGTATTAGCCTAGCCTAAGGATCATACTTCTTTGGTTGGTCAGGAAAACCTCATACAACATTAGCTTGTTCTATGGATTTCTCTTAAAGTATAGGACACATGTCAGTTGGGTGTCCTATGGCTGAACATATTCCACAGACTTTAACTTGTTGTAGTGTGCCTGTAGCCATTTGGCGCACAAGAGAGGTAAGTTCAGATATATGTTGCTGAAAAGAAGTAGTACTTACCTCATGGGCATGTCTTGGAGGATCATGCCTAATACCAAATTGTTGGGAGTTAATAGCCATATTTGATATTAGGACTCTAGCTGCTTTACGAATCTTGTCTACTAGTGCTCCTCCACTAGCTGCATCTATTATGCTCATGTCTCCCTACAATAGACCTTCATAGAAATATTAGATTAGTAGCTGCTCATTAATTTAATGATGTGGGCAGCTTACACAAAACTTTTTAAATCTCTCCCAATATTCATAAAGTGTCTCTCCATGCAATTGTCTAATGCTGCATATTTCCTTCCTAATATTAGCGGTTCTAAATGCAGAAAAATATCGTTATAGAAATATTTTCTTCATCTCATTCCATGTGGTGATAGTACCAGAGTGCAAATAATATAGCCAATCTTTGGCTGAATCTCTTAATAAAAAAGGAAAAGCCCTGAGTTTTATTTGTTCCTCAGTTACAACAAGGGGCTTTATGCTGGTACATACCACATAGAATTCCTTCAAATGTTTATGCGGGTCTTCACTTGCAAGACCATGAAAATTAGGTAAGAGATGAATTAATCCAAATTTTAACTCAAAATTAAAATTATCATCAAGATTAGGAAAAGTAATGCATAAGAGTTGTTGATGTAAATCTGGAGCTGCAAACTCCTTCAAAGTAGGGTGCCTAGCCATAATTACTTCCTCCTTTTCTTGATCAATGTCTTCTTGAAGTTCTCTTCTGTGCCTGTATACAAATTTTCCAATATCTGGATTGAACTGTAAGTATTGAGAATTAGAAGAATGAGTTATAGACATAAATTCAAATAAAAATCACAAAAGGCACTAGACGCAATCCCCGGCAACGACGCCAAAATTTGGTGCGTACTGTCACAGATACACTCAAATTGATACCTTATCTCTCAACTAACCTGTAGTCGTAGGAGTAACGGTTGATCCCATATAGACTGGATTACCTTATGTGATTGAGAAAAGGAGGATTGATAATTGAAAATAGTAAAGTAAATAATGAAAATAATTAAAAGAATAATTAATGAGAGAAACGTTGGTTTCAGTCGATATCCACCATCAAGGGATTGCATTGATCATTGAAAATATCATCAATCTTAAACCAAATATTTACCACTGGGATTCTATCCCTGTTCCTCCTTAAGCCTAGTAAATTGATAACAATCACACCAATTAAACCCTAATTAATAAGATATTCTTTAGCACATCGATAAAGTCTAACCTATTAATTGCATGAAGAACAAGAAAAACAGATATAACTAAATAAATATAAATACATCGGTTATATTTAATTTAGTTGATCATTCATCATAAGGTTAATGATTTATAATCCAAAATCCTTAATCCTATTTGCTTCATGAATACACTAATGAAAATTTTGTTCAAAACATAATTCAGCAGTAGATTAAAACAGATAATATATTAGTAGGCCTTCTTAACAATTATATGAATAATCATTAATAAAAGAGAAGAATATATGAATAATCAATACCCGGTTAAGATTGAACTAATAAGATCTATTTCAAATCTCAAAATACATAACGATCCCTTGAGGTTTCAATCTTTCTCTACCAACTAAAAATAAATCAGCCACACAGGGCTATAAGAAAATCTAAACAAGAATAAAAGAAGGTAATTAAGAGCTTGAATGATCTTTGATGCTTTCTTTCTTCCCTTTTTATAGATTAGCTTCCCTCCTTGAATTATAATTGTTTCTAGGTCAAAATCTGATTTGTCGAACTTCATTTGGAGTTTAAAAACCTTAAAAATCGCAATCTCAGCATTTTCGTGCGGCGGCAAGCGCTGTGGCACTATGGAAAGTAACTATCAGGGCACCGCAACGCCCGTGCTAGTGCTGCAATGCTTCAGGAACTGGCACTAGGGCACTGTGGTGCTCCTTTTTTGGGCAGCTCAGCGCCGCAGCGCTTTGGACACACCCTAATGCGACGCCCAGAAACTTCTAAATTTTGCCAAAGTGCCAAACATAAAAGTTATAACTCTATGTCTTTTCTTTCTATAGCTGTTGTAGCCTATGCATCTAGGCAGCTCAAGAAGCATGAACAGAACTACCTTACACATGATCTGGAGATGGCGGCAGTGGTCTTTGCCTTGAAGATTTGGAGGCACTATCTCTATGGTGAACCCTGTGAGATTTATACGGACCACAAGAGCCTCAAGTACATCTTTCAACAAAGGGATCTTAACTTGAGACAGAGGAGGTGGATGGAGTTGGTGAAGGACTATGACTGCACTATCTTGTACCTCCCAGGCAAGGCCAATGTGGTAGCAGATGCTCTGAGCAGAAAGTCAATGGGGAGTCTAGCCCATATCACCCTACTCCGGAGGCCGTTGATAAGTGATATTCATCGGCTAGAAGGTGAGGGGATGCGCTTTGAAGTGAAGGAGCCAGGGGTGTTGTTAGCCCACATGCAACTACACTCTTCACTGGTTGAGCAGATTAAGGCAGATCAGGACAAGGATGCTAAGCTGTGCAAGCTCAAGGATGAAGCTAGGAATAATCAAACTTCTGAATTCAGCGTGGATACTGAAGGAGTGTTAAGATGTGGGAAGCGCTTGTGTGTACCCGATGTGGATAGCTTGAGGAAGCAGATTTTGGAGGAGGCACATCAATCAGCCTATACTATCTACCCAGGAACAAATAAGATGTACAGTGACCTCAAGGACTTGTATTGGTGGAATGGGATGAAGAAGGATGTAGCAAACTTTGTGGCTCAGTGCTTGGTTTGTCAGCAGGTGAAAGCTGAACACCAGAAGCCTGCCGATTTACACCAACAGATTGAGATACCGGAGTGGAAGTGGGAAAGGATTACTATGGACTTTGTTACAGGGTTACCAAGGACCCCTAAGGGTTATGACTCAGTATGGGTGATAGTGGATCGAATGACCAAGTCATCCCATTTCTTACCAGTGAAGACTACCTTTAATACAACTCAGTATGCAAGCCTGTATCTGAATGAAATCGTCAGATTACATGGATTCCCTGTATCCATCATATCTGACCGAGGCCCACAGTTTACGGCAAGGTTTTGGAAAGCTTTTCAAGAAGTTTTAGGAACGAGGTTGGATCTAAGCACCGCTTTTCATCCCCAAACAGATGGCCAGTCAGAACGCACGATTCAAATTCTGGAGGATATGCTTAAAGCATGTATATTGGACTTTGGTGGCAGTTAGGAAGGATACCTGCCATTAGCTGAGTTTGCATACAAAAACAGTTATCAAGCCAGTATTCAGATGGCACCTTTTGAAGCTCTTTATGGGAGAAGATGCCGATCTCCTGTTGGATGGTTTGAAGTTGGAGAAGCCAAGCTGCTAGGGCCAGACTTGGTGCAAGATGCCATAGAGAAGGTAAAGCTAATAAAGGAATGGCTTTTAACTGCACAGAGTCGTCAGAAGGCTTATGTGGACCATAGGCGATGGGAGTTGGAGTTTTCTCTAGGCGATCACGTGTTCCTCAGAGTATCACCCATGAAGGGAATCATGCGGTTTAGTAAGAAAGGGAAATTGAGCTCGAGGTATATTGGACCCTTTGAAATTCTGGATAGGGTAGGAGAAGTGGCATACCGCCTAGCCCTACCACCTGGATTGAGTGAAGTGCATCAAGTCTTCCATGTCTCGATGTTGAGGAAGTATCTACCCGACCTATCTCATGTGATTCAACCGCAGGAAATCCTTTTGGATGACAAGTTGGCCTACGAAGAGAAACCCGTAGCCATTGTTGATAGACAAGTGAAAAAGTTGAGGTCTAAGGATATCCCTACAGTGAAGGCTACTGGCAGAATCATTCCAAAGAGGAAGCTACGTGGGAAGTAGAGGACGTCATGAGAGAGAAGTATCCACAGCTGTTCTAAGAGTAGTTCTATGTTTTTATGTTGTTGGTTTTTGTAAAATTCGGGGACCGAATTTTTTATAAGGAGGGGAGAATGTAATAACCCTCAACTAATAAAACCTTTGAAGGTTAAGTACAAATCATTTGAAACAAGGAAGTTGAGAACAATGTAAAATTTTAGAGCGCTTCTGACCTTTTCTTTTGACCTTTCGTCACTCATATAAGCATAACTCTCTCATATGAAATCTAAATTAATTGATTCCAATTTCTAATGAAAGATAAGACATATATCTACAACTTTGATGTTGGTAACTTTTTCAAATTCCATGAATATTATAGTGAGAAGAGGAAAACACTGAAGCATAGTGTGGTCTGGACCTTTGCTCACTATTTTATGCATAACTCCTTCATATGAACTCCAAATTAGGTGATTCAAGTGGCTATGGAAATCTAAGAGAAAGGGATACAACTTTCATGTTGGACATTTTGTCAAATTAGGCAAAATGAAGTTCCGTACGGCGAGAATAAGTTCTCCGCGGCGAGAATGCTGCAGCATTTTCCCGAGAGCATGAGTTTCTGGTTTCGAATCTAGCCGCGGCGAAAATATGTTCACCGCGGTGAAAATCGTGGCTCGCCGTGGCGAGAATGAGTTCGCCAACGGTGAGATTCGTCAGACAGCTTTTTTTTGCGGACCCCCCCCCTTTTTCCTTCATTTCTCTTTCATCTAAACCCTAACTCTCTCTCTCTAAAATTTTTCTCCAACTTCTCTCTAAGATATCTCATCAGCCGGACGTCTGATTTGAGCAAGCAAGGTACCGTTGGACTCGTGAGAAGAAGAGCTACAAATCCCACCGATAATTTCGCCAGAAAGTCGCCAGATTTTTGCCAGAAAATCCCATGAATAGTAACCTCCAAGGTAAAACTCCGTTTAATCGCGTTTTAGGCTTCGTTTTACCGAATTTCTTTCCATAGATAGTCTTAGAAGTAGTTTCTATACAAGAATATAGGGTTTTTAGGTTTCAGCGTGAATAGTGTTTTTCGGCATGAATAGTTCCTTTTAGAGTTTTTCAATTCTCATGTTATGTCTATGTTTTCTAGGTTGTTGAACCATCACGAGGTGAAATTCTCGTTGTTGGACTCCTAGTAAGGTGAGTGGGTTTTTCATACTATAGCGCATGTTTTAGGAATTTGATTTATAACTCTCTCGTATGCTTTTAACTAGTTGGAATGTATGTTAAATTGTTTTACCGCTTTGAAAACCAATATGTTCCAACCATGTTAGAAATTATAAATTTCAATCCTAGTTGAACCCTAGGTATGCAGGGCAAGCATCTAGACTGATAATTCTCCATTTGAGCTAGATTTATAAAAATGTGAACTTAGTCATAGAAATGAACTAAGTTAGCCATGAAATGATTTGATGCATGCGAACATCTATGTGACGTCTACGGACAATATGTTTAAAGGGAAAGTTTATGATGATAAAGGTCACTATGGGAATACATGGATGAAACATATTTTTAGAATGAAATTTTATGCATGAAAAGAGCTAGATGGAGAATTATCGCTTTATGATAATGTTATTGAAATGTTTTACTTTAAACTTTTTGAATAGCATATTTCAAGTGTTTTCTATTGGAGGGACCATTTTAGATCACTGTTAGCTAGCCGCAGGTAGTGCTAGCCCTGGTGCACCATGATCATGTTAAGGCTTCGGCCTAGGATATTGTGACGGGCATATGACTGCCTAAGACACAAAATTTAGGGTGGACTTATGTCTACGCCTACAGTGATTACCATACCCATTGCTATGTGCTTGGGGAAAATCTAGGGTAGACTTATGTCTATGCCTACAGTGATTGCCATACCCATTGCTATGTGCTTGGGGAAATTTAGGGTGGACTTATGTCTACGCCTACAGTGATTACCCTACCCTTGTTGTGTGCTTAGGGGAGATGATAGATCTGTTAGGAAAGACCTCCAATAAATTAGTACATTTTTCTTAAAGATTAAATATTTCTAAAATACCTCATTCATTATTGTTATTGCATAAATATCTTCATTTCTTACTTACCATGCATAATTGATTTGCTTTACGGTTACTTATTTAATCTTGTTTTATCTTTTGAACATACATTTGAATTGTTTAACTTTTCTTTTAATAAATTATGGTTAAATGCTTAATGTTCCAATTATTAAACTTATTGTGAAACACTCGTGTTTGGTTTGCCCTGTTTCTATTATAGTATGATTTACCCATTCACTGAGATGTGGTAATCTCACCCCTCTTCTGTTTTCTCCCCACAGATAGTCAAAAAAACACTGATCCAGCTACAGCTCCATAGGAGGCTAAATATAGCATTGGTGAGCCCCAGTTTGGGCAAGGCTCCGTTGTACTGGTTGTATAGTTTAAGTTTATGTCTAGTGTATCTCTATGAACTTACAGGCAGGATCCTCGCTTCTTGTGTTGTTGAAAAATGGTTTTATGTTTTACAACGATGTTTGTATTATGAGGCCATGGGCCAAGTTGAATCAAGGATGTTGGATTCATGAGATATATATATATATATATATATATATATATATATACAGTATTTTCTTATATTGGATGTGGCATATGTGGCCAGTTATATTTATTATGTACTCTGGATTGCGTGCTGAATGTTTGTGCATGCTATGTGTTAGGCTTACGGCTAGGGGGAAACCCTTATGCTGTGCCGGTCATGTGTTCCGTCATTTGGGGCCGTGACAAAAAGAAAATTAAAATATGCTAAAGACATACTTAATTTATAGCAAGTCATGTAGCTGTAGGACCAAACTCTGTATCCTTATCTAAAAAAAATGTAAATATCGTGTAGTGAGTTTGACAACTCAGTGAGCAAATAATGCCTCCTATGACCTCTTAGGTCAGCATATGGATGTACTCATATATTAAAATTTATCGCATAGAAAATTTACAGTTCAGAGGTACATCTATATGAGACTTGCATTTCAAATATTCTCAATTCAAATCACATTCAATTATTCAAAATCATATACACTACAGTATGATCATTAATCAAATATTGTTAAGCATTAAATTATTTTTCATTAAAACATTAGGAGGATCCTATATCAAAACTACCATATCAGAGTTCAAGCCCTTTCATACTTTTGTGGTATAGGATTTGCCTACACTCAGCATCCCAGCTAAGGTTTGCCTTACCACCATTCAAAAAGACACACAAAGGGACTCTATAATATGGGTATTTTCCAAGCACACATCAAGGGAGGGCAAATCACATATCATATAGTCGACATCTCGCCCAGATAAGAGGCATCCTTCTCTCCTTCATATATTATATCCCGTGTGTTGGCCGTCACACGAGGCTAACACCACCCCTGCTAGTTGAGATGTTAAGGTGCACTAGGGTTAACATCACCTACTGTTAGTAAACAGTGTTTTCAATAGAATTCCTCCACATAAATCATTATTTACACATATTCCATATCGTTCAAAATAGAGATTTTAGTATAAATTCAAAATTTTCAGTCTCAATACAATTCTTTTGTCAAAAATTTACCAATCAGAGTAATCATATCATTATTTACACATATTCCATATCGTTCAAAATATAGATTTTAGTATAAATTCAAAATTTTCAGTCTCAATACAATTCTTTTGTCAAAAATTTACCAATCAGAGTAATCATATATACATGTCCTTTTCCAAGGCAATCTTATAACTTTACATATCAATGCCATATACACAATATATTTTCTTTACCATATGATGAGAAATACATTTAAAATCACATATTCAATGAGTTCAAAAATATATTTTCAAAACCATACTCTTCTTGAACTATATGCCAGATTGTAAATAAATCAGTTAATTTAATCCATCTCAAAGACATATAAAAGTATAAATAACTTGTAAATAGAATCAATTATACATTTTAAGTTCAAGAAAAGTATAGGGTAAGTCATAGAAAGAATTATCTACTCACAAATCTGAGATTCTAAGTTGGATATCCCCAAATGTATTTTTCCAAGTTAAATCTGATCAAATGAACCTCAAAAACGAGTCCGGAGGGTTCGAAAACCTAAAAATGACTCTAGAATCGCAAAATTTGACCTTTGAGAGCTTGGTCACTTGATGTGGGGTACTATTCACGATCGGAGTTACTATTCACCGCAAGAATCACTATTCATACCGGGGCGAATTTACTATTCATGACGTAGAAAAAATTGTTAGATAGTTGAAAATTTTCATATCTTAAGATTTTTCCACCTCCTGAATCCATCTATGGTGTCAGATTTTCAATTTGAGAACTCTAAGTAGAAGTTTTAGAACTTACTTTTCTATGGTTTCTCCTCCACTTTCTCGCCAATCTCTAGCCAAAACTCCAGAAATCAATTGGACAAATTTATAATTCTCGTCATTCTAAATCTATTGGAGGTGGTGGTGTCAAAATCTGAGATCTAGAAATTTTAGAAATCTAGAGAGAAATTTTAGAGTTTTTAGATAAAGAAATAGGGATAGAGAGATTGCTTCTAAATTTTCAGCTCCTTTGTGCGGAAGATACTCTAAAATATCCCGGGAGACCATTTTACAAAAATTCAATTTTTGTGGGAGGTCCTTGCAAATTTTTGTTATTTACACTTTGACCTCTCAACTTTTAGGAAATTATATTTTCGCCCCAAAACTTAAATTCTCATATTATCTTTATAAATTCTCAAACAATATGATAAATAAACATATTTCCAATTGTACTTTTTTTCCATAATCCTCTCTTACCTTCAAAATTTTCTTTAATTTACGGTTTCTCATTTATTTAAGGTTTTTTTAAGGTTATTATACTGTAGATCGTGCACCCTCTACAAAAGAGTTTGCACAATCTGTAATTTCAGTATAAAGAGGTTGTAGTAGAGGTCGACCTAGAAGAATAGGCAGAGATAGAGGACGTGCATGGGCTACAAGAACTCCAAGAAATGATAAATAGGTACATGTATCTGATAGAGTCCCTGAAGAAAGAGTAGAACCCCTCAAGAGCCACATGATAGAATAATTGATATAATTGCTGGCATACATAGGAGTATAAAGACATTGGCTGGATTTATTGTAGAACAAGACAGGAAGGATGGCCAGCCACTAGAAACTACTCTTGAAGCACAAGAACTAGAGAGACCAACTGAATAAGATAACAAATTTATAGGAATTGATATGACATTACAGTAATTCCTTAAACTAAAACCTTCGAATCTTTTTGGGTCAGATATTTAGGATGACCCAATGATCTTCATTGATGCTGTGTAACAAATTCTTAGAGCTTTAGGGTGTTCTATTAGAAGATCTGTTGAACTAGTATCCTTTCAATTATTAGATGTGGCTCAGGTTTGGTTTGAGATTCTGGTACAAGGAAGAGAAATTACTTTACTACCAATGGAGTGTGATGAATTTAAGGAAGCATTTATGAATCATTTCTTACCAATGAGTAAAAGGGACAAGAAGGCCAGAGATTTTGAAGAATTAAGACAGACACTGAACATGACAATTTCTGAATATGACATCCGTTTCATCTGGTTGTCTAGATATGCATCATATCTTTTTCCTAATGAGAAAGATAGAATTAAGATATTGGTTTCAGGGTTGATACGTCCATTGTTTAAATCGGTAGGTCCTCAAATGAACCATTTTCTAACTTATTCGACAATTGTGAATTGTGCTAAAATGATGGAAACACAAGAGTTAGCAAACATTAAAGGTCTAAAAAGAAGAAAAAGAGATCGAGATAGTAATATCTAGACTAGTTATAATCCTAATATAAGAGGATTAAGATTTTAAAATCTACAGCGTTTAACTCAAGTAGGATCTGGTAGCTCCAGCTAGACATAAGTCAATATCAATGAGCAAATAATGATTCAAAGAGATATAAGACCCACTAGTCAATAGGATTCAAGATTGATTCCATTATATCCCATTTGTAGCTAGCCTCATACTAGACAATGTTACAGAGAAACTGGTGCATGTTTTAAGTGTGAACAAGTAAGTCATATGATAAAGAATTATCCACAATTACAAAATTTGAGTCAAGCATCAATACAGCCAGCTTTACCCCTTGTATCTGTACCAGTACAGCCAACTAAAGCAACTTCAAGTCAAGCAAGTAGTGGTGGTACTAGTAGAGGATCAGAAATTTGAGGTCAAGAATAAGCCCAAGTCTTTGCCTTCACACGACAAGATGCTCAGGCCTTAAATGTAGTGATGAAAAGTACATTATCAGTATGTTCCCATAGAGCATATGTACTGTTTGATCCTAATTCTACTCATTCTTATATATCACCATGCTTTGCTAAGAATTGGGATCCTACTAGTTTAGATTGACCTTTTATAGTTGCTACTCTATTAGGAGAATTCTTACAAGTAAATGATATGTATAAATCGTATGAAATTTCAATAGAAGATAAAGAGACTCTTGTGGATTTGATAGTTTTATATAAGATAAACTTTGATGTGATACTGGAAATGGATTGGTTGTCATCATGCCATGCCATTTTAGATTGTCACCTTAAGGTGGTTAAGTTTAATATTTTTAGAGAATCTTCCTTCTTAATACAAGGAGATCGTAGTGAGGTACCCAGTAATTTAATCTCTGCTTTAACAGCTCATAAGTTATTACAAAAAGGAAGCCAAGGGTATTTAGCAGTGGTCAAAGATGTTGATATAAAATACCTCAATGTAGAGCAGGTTCCAGTGGTTAAAGAATTCCCTGATGTGTTTCTTGAAGAATTGCCAAGGTTACCCCCAAAATAAGAAATTGAGTTTGATATTGATTTACTTCCTAGAACCCAACTGGTGTCTATACCTCCATATAGAATGGCACCAACTAAACTCAAGGAGTTGAAGAATCAGTTGCAAAACTTGTTAGACAATGGATTTATACGCCCTAACACTTCTCTTTGGGGTGATCCAGTTTTATTTGTGAAAAAGAAAGATGGATCACTACGGCTATGCATTGATTACAGATAGTTGAATAAGGTTACAATACGTAATAAGTATCCATTACCTCGTATAGATGATTTATTTGAACAGCTACAGGGTGCCCAATGTTTTTCGAAAATTGATTTGAGATCTGAGCATAATCAATTGAAGATAAGGAAGGAGGACATTCTAAAAACTGCTTTTAGGACTCAGTATGGGCACTGAGTTCTTAGTAATGTCATTTGATTTAACAAATGCCCCAGCTGCATTCATGGATTTGATAAATAGAGTATTTAAATATTTCTTGGATCAATTTGTTATTGTATTTATAGATGATATCCTGGTATATTCAAGGAGTTCGAAAGAGTATGGACAACATTTAAGGATAACTTTGCAAACCCTAAGAGAACACCAGCTATATGCTAAGTTTTCAAAATGTGAATTTTGACTTAGTATTGTTACTTTCCTGGGGCATGTGGTTACCAATGATGGTATACAAGTTGATCCTAAAAAGGTAGAAATAGTGCAACAATGGCCATGCCATACCGCAGTTACAAAGATCCATAGTTTTTTAGGTTTAGTAGGTTATTATCGTAGATTCATTAAAGATTTTTCAAAAATTATTGTCCCTTTGACGAGATTAACAAGGAAGGAAATAAAGTTTGACTGGTCAGATGAATGTGAGAAAAAATTTTAGAAACTTAAAGAATGTTTGACTACGGTGTCAGTACTGTCTATTCCTTTAGGTACCGGAGGATACACGGTATATTGTGATGCATCGAGAATTGGATTAGGGTGTGTGTTGATTCAACATGGTTGAGTCATTGCATATGCATCCAAACATCTTAAACCACATGAGCAAAATTATCTGACTCATGATTTGGATATGGTTGTATTAGTTTTTACTCTTAAAATTTAGAGGCATTATTTGTATGGTGAGACATGCGAAATTTATATAGATCATAAAAGTTTCAAATATATTTTTCAACAAAAAGATTTTAACTTGAGACAATAACGATGGATGGAATTACTTAAAGATTATGATTGTACAATACTATATCATCCTAGTAAGGCCAATGCAGTGGCTGATGCATTAAGTAAGAAGTCAATTAGTAGTTTGGCTCATATCACAGTGGCAAAGAGGTCGTTGATTAAAGAAATGCATAAGTTGAAAATTCATGGGGTAGTATTGAAAGTAAATGAGCCTAGGATACTATTGGCCCATATACAATTTCAATCATCTTTGGTTGAGCAGGTGAAAAAGGCACAGGAAAAGGATGCCTATTTATGCAAGAAAATTAAATAGGTGAAGAATGGCAGTGATGTTAAATTTATTGTAAACTCTGAAGGAGTTTTGAGATTGGGCAAGCAATTGTGTATATCTAATAAAGAAGAACTCAAGAAAGAGATTCTAGGATAAATTTATTGGTAGGATGGTATAAAGAAAGATATAGCTGATTATGTTTCTCAATGTTTAATATGTCAACAAGTAAAGGCAGAACATCAAAGGCCTGCAGGGTTACATCAACAAATAGAAATACCTAAATGAAAATGGAAGAGAATAACTATGAATTTTGTTACAAAGCTACCGTAGATACCAAAAGGGTTTGATTCAATATGGGTGATCATTGATAAGTTCGACTAAATCAGCACATTTTCTACCAGTGAAAATCACATATAATGTAGCTCAATATGCAAATCTATATTTGAATGAGATAGTGAGAATTTTATCGAGTGCCAATATCGATTATTTCTAATCGAGGACCACAGTTTACATCTTATTTTTGGAGAGTCTTCTAAGAAGCTTTGGACACTAAGCTAAATCTCAGTACCGCTTTCCATCCTTAAACAGATAGACAGTCTGAGCAAACCATCCAAATATTGGAAAACATACTTCGGGCACGTGTGCTTAATTTTCAAGGTAGTTGGGAAAGATTCTTGCCCCTAGCTAAATTTGTTTATAACAATAACTACCAAACCAATATACAAATGGCCCCTTTTGAGGCATTATATGGTAGACATTGTCGTTCTCCGATCAGATGGTTTGAGATGGGCAAAGCTAAGATTTTAAGGCCTGATTTGGTACAAAATGCACTTGATAAGACAAAGTTAATTAAGGAAAGGTTATTAACAACCTAGAGTAGACAGAAAACTTATGTTGATAATAGATGTCGACCATTAGAATTTTCCATAGGTGAACATGTCTTCTTGAAGATATCTCCTATGAAATGAGTAGTAAGATTTGGGTAAAAAGGAAAGTTAAGTCCACGGTATATAGGTCCATTTAAAATTCTTGATATGATCGGCGCAATAACTTATCGTTTGGCTTTGCCACCTAAATTGAGTAACGTCCATCCAATTTTTCACGTGTCTAGCTACAAAAGTATCTATCAAACCCAACACATGTTATTCAATGTCAAAAGATTCAGTTAGACAAAGATATGTCATATGAGGAAAAACTAATGGCTATAGTAGATAGACAAGTGAAGAAGCTGTGTTCAAAAGAAATACCTACAGTAAAAGTAATTTGGCAAAATCATTCTTCAGAGAAGGTTACTTGGGAAAAAGAGGATGATATGTGGGGCAAATACCCGCATCTATTTGAATGATGAGATTAGTATTTATTTACAAATATGAATGTGAAATTCGGGGACCGAATTTCTTTAAGGTAAAAGAATGTAATAACCCTAAAAAACCCTAAATAAATGAGAAACCATAAATGAAAGAAAATTTTGAAGGTAAGTGAGGATTATGAAAAAAAAAAGTACCATTGGAAATATGTTTATTTATCATAATTTTTGAGAAGTTATGAAGGTAATATGAGAATTTAAGTTTTGGGGTCAAAATATAATTTTCTAAAAGTTGAGGGGTCAAAGTGTAAATAACATAAATTTGCAAGGACCTTCCTTAAAAATTAATTTTTTGTAGAATGGTCCCCCTAACATTATTAAACAATCTACAAAAGAGAGGCATAGGAAATTCAGACTCTCTTTCTCCCAAAATTCACTTTCTCTCTCTAAAAAATTTAAAACTTCTCTCTAAATTTTTAACATTTCCAAACCTTGAATTTCGACACCACCACTGATAAAGGAGAAAATTGAGTGCTTAATGGTTATATTTTATCCCCTAATTTAAAGTAAACTTGTGATTATTTTCCTGCTTTTGGTTATGTTTTGTTTTGAATACTGCTTTGATTTTTTTTATGTTTGTAGGTGAGCAAAAGAGGACACGAAACAAGGGAAAACACTCATGTAAGGAGCCATATGGACTTGGAACATACTAAGGAGGAAGCAAGGAGGCAACCCTAAAAAAATTGGTAAGAAAAGAGCCTGGCAGCCTTAAACACGGCCAGGCCGTGCTTGGTGTTGCAAGAAGTACGGTCAGACTCTGCTCTGTGCAAAGAACGTGATTTTTTTCCCATTTTTCTAGCACAAAGCACGGCCAGGGGTGTCATGAAGCATGATCATGCTTTATGTCTGTACACTCCTTGTTTTTTAGGGTTTTGAGCAGCCAAAGGGATATAAATACATGGGGAAGCGCAGCTAAGAGAATCCAAACCAAGACAGACATCTTAGACTCAGTTTTAAACTTAGGAAACACCATTTGATTAGGTCTAGAGTAGAATCAATTGTTTACTTTATGCACTTAGAGTAGAATTTACATTGATTGAAGTTTGTATTCATATTTCATCTACTGCATCCAGGTTTTGTCTTTCCATCTTTACTTCTACTTCTACTTCTACTTCTACACCTCTCTTTTACATTGTATTGAATACTTATGATTTCTTTAATGAATATGATTATGAGTTTACTTTCAATTATGTGTGAGTAGATATTAATCTAGGGTTTTGGTAAACCCACTTATGGTATGATGATACTGAAGTATTAAGTTGAATGTTGGAACCTTAATTGTGGATTAATTAGGATTGACTATTATGCGCATGTTTAAGAGTTGATAGAATGCCTGATCACCAATCTATCACGTCTTAGGATATTAGCTGATAAACTGAAAGGTGAAAGTTAATATCATAATCTAATAGTTAATTAGGGGTATCTTAATCATGAAAGTAGTTTAAGGTTCTCTAGGAATTGAATCAATTAGTGGGCATGAGAAAACCGATTAATTGCATTCCATGGTTGGCATAGAAGTTAATGGACCTAGGTTGAACTAAGAACCACGAAAGTAGGTAATTAGATTAACCTAGGTACGATTAGTAATGCTTGAAAGAGGTTATTAGTTAATTAAGGCTAAATCATCCCTAACTACCTAGATAATTGGAATTAGAGGTATATATTGATTGTTGAATATCATAAGTGTGGTAAACCCTAACCCTAGGATTTTGTTAGTTGAATTACCTAGTTAATTAATTACGACACACTCTCTCACTGAATTTTATTGATTTAGATAGTTTGCTTCGTATAATTCTAGTAATTGACCATTGTTCTCTGTGGGATACGACCCGTACTCGTCAAATTAACTACAGCTATGCTGTGCACTTGCGGTTATTTATAAAATACACACAACAATCACCACCAACGGATTCAGAATAATAAGAACTATAAATCTGTCTAATTGATTTCTGGAGTTTTGGTCAGAGATTAGCCAGAAAGTGAAAGAGAAACCCTAGAAATGTAAGTTCTAAAACTCCTACTTAAAGTCTTCAAATTGAAAATCTGACAGTATCGATGAATTCAGGGGGTGGAAAAACTTTAAGATATGAAATTTTTCAACCATCTGACAACTTTTTGTGCATCGTGAATAGTAATTTTGGTCGGTATGAATAGTAATTCCGACCATAAACAATAACCCTACAGTTGACTAACGTTGACCAAACTCCCAGAGGTTAAATTTCATTATTTCGGAGTTATTTCTTAGGTTTTCGAACCCTCCAGACTCCTTTTTTAGGTTTATTTGATCATATTTGTCTTGAAATAATATATTTGGGGATATCCAACTTGGAACCTTGGTTTTGTGAGTAGATAATTCTTTCTATGACTTTTCCTATACTCTTCTTGAAGTTTAAATGTATAGTTGGTTCTGTTTATAAGTTATTTATACTTTTATGTCTCTAAAATGGATTAAATTACTTGATTTGCTTACTATCTGGCATATAGTTCAAGAAGAGTATGGTTTTGAAAATAAATTTTTGAACTCATTGAATATGTGATTTTAAATGTATTTCTCATCATATGGTAAAGAAAATATATTGTGCACGTGGCATTGATATATAAAGCTATAAGATTGCCTTGAAAAATGGCATGTATATATGATTACCGTGATTGAGAATTTCTGACAAAGGAATTATACTAAGACTGAAAATTCTGAATTTATACTGAAACATCTGTTTTGAACGATATGTCATATGTGTAAATAATGATTTCTATAGAGGAATCATATTGAAAATACTATTTTCTAATAGTAGGTGATGTTAGTTTTAGTGCACTTTGACACCTTAGCTAGCAGGGGTAGTGCTAGCTTCGTGTGACGGCCAACACACAGAATATGATATGTGAAGAAAAGCGGGATGCCTCATATCTGAGCGAGATGCCGACTATATGATATGTGTTTTGCCCTTCCTTACTGTGTGCTTGGGAAATACCCATATTAGAGTCCCTTCTTATGTTCTCTTGAATGGTCGTAGGGCAAACCTTGACTGAGATGTTAAGTTTAAGCAAATCCTATACCACCAAAGTACGAAAGGGCTTGAACTCTGATATGGGATCCTCCTAATGTTTTTACGAGAAATATTTTGATGCATAACAATATTTGACTAACGATCATACCATATTGCATATAGTTTCAGATATCTAAATGTTGTTTGAATTGACAATATTTAAAATATGGGTCCCATGTAGATGTACCTTTGAACTGTAATTTTTTATGTGATAAATTTTAATATATAAGTACATCTATATGGTTACCTAAGAGGTCATTGAAGGTTTTATGTGCTCACTGATTTGTCAAATTCATTACACGATATTTACATTTTTTTAAGAAAATGATACAGAGTTTAGTCCTACTGCTACGTGATCTATTAGGTGTCACAGTCTTTGAGTGATTCTACATTGCTTCCAAGGTTCACAGTGTTTAAATCATTTTGTACTTGTATTCTAGAGTATGCTCTAAATGCTACAGGTAGGATCCCTGCTTCTGTTGTAATATATGTATAAAGACTTGGCAAGTATATTTGGTTATATTGAAAAACTTGTGAACATATGATATTATTCCTGATATGTGATATACTTGGAGTATGTATGCAATAAAATAAGGGTAAAGTTATCGGCTACTCGTGACAGTCGTGTTCCTTTAAATTGGGGCGTGACAGGCACTAGGGCCAAAGTGTGCACCAATGGCATACCAAAAGGGCATTGAACACCCAGGCACTAGGTCAAAGCAATAACATATGATATTCATATCAACAAAGCATATACTATTTTACCCAAGTTCCAATTCTCTTCCATCTTCCATACTTCTCTACCTCAAATTAATGTTGGTTTACTTTTTCTGCTGGTTGAAACTAGCTTTTGTCATGGCTAGAGTTGAGACAAGGCCCAGATTACCCACACAAAAAATTAATGAATTGAACCAAATCGAATCGATTTCTTGCAAGTTCGGTTCCACGTATCTCAACCAAACCAAACATGTTCATTTTTTTTTTGGAAAAGTTTGTAATCAGTTCAGTTTGGTTATGTCTCTAAAACAAGCCAAACCGATGAACTCCCTTATTCTTATCCATCTCATACACCCATCGTTTGCATTTTTTTCATCCATTGAGATTTATTCATGGAAGTCTTTAGAAATCCATTTCTTCTCCATCACCTCATCCACTAAATCTTCACTGTTTCTTATTTAAGGCACAACATAGTTTAGAAAAACTCATGTTTCTCGAAAACATTTAGCAACTTCACTAACGAGGCATCCTTCAAATTTTGAAGCCATAAGGCCCATAGAAATGTCCTAGATTTGTAGAATAAATATACACTCTTTGTTGAGTGGTGCTTCCAATGAAGCCTCAGTCAAAAATAGTGCTTTTGAAAGGTTTAATATTTAGACTTTAATAGAGACTGAGATTTCTCAATAATCTTATAAGTAAATACCATGTTTTGTTCAAACATTTTTGCCTACCTAGGTACAAAATATCAATAAAAATAAAGATGATTTTGCTTACTTTTTAAATTTTTATGTCAAAGTTAATTTAATCTATGGTTCAACTTCATCTCTTGTCTAGTTTTGAGCCCTAACTCTCTCTTTTTTTGAAGATTTTTTTAGTCTTATTTTCATTATGGGTTCTTTTTTCCTATTTGGGTTGGATTGGTATTTGGGTCAAAAAGCCCATAGAGTCAAGTTGGAGCCTTGTATGGGTGAAAAAGCCTAACATCACTTTCCTTTAGAGAGTATTTGGTAGGGAGAATTTTTTTGAATTCCTAAGAAACTGAATTTGGGAAAATCAAATTCTCATGTTTGGTTCCTAAATTTTAAAACAAGATTCCCAGGAATCCATGATTCCTGGGAATGATTTTTAACAAGGATTCCCACCAAAATTTTTCCATGTAGGGGGGGTGGGAATCCAAGTTTTCCATGGAGGTGGGAATCTTGCTAAATAATAAAAAGACAATTTTACCTTTCATTTTTACCTCCCACCTCTACCCATTTTTATATCTTCTCAACTATCTACTTTGTGTATAAATATTTTGTATAAATTATTATACTTGAAGTATTAACATTATACTATGCAGATATTATTTTTCATTTTGTAATATACTATCATGTAATTATATATGTAAAATTATCTATTTTTAAAATTTTACACATCTTTTATCATAGAGGAAGCACATTTGTTATTTTGAGAAGGCAACTATAACTATTTTTAAATTTATTTTATTCTTTTATGTTTTACTTTTTATTAAAAAAATAGATAAGATAATTTTTTTTAAAAGCTAAGGGACATTTTTGGAAAATTACTAAAGATTCCCAGGAAACTTAAATATAACTAAACATAAAAATAAACATTTTCCAGAAAATGTTACTTTAAGATTCTCATCAATCTTAAAGTCCAACCAAACACATTTTATACATTCCCAAGAATTATTATTTCCATCAATCATGTTTCTCAAGAAACATGATTCCTAGGAATAAAAAACTTTGCCGTATACCAAACTCCCCCTTTGACCAAGTATGACTTCCCCTAAAGAATAAAACCGATCGATCCAAATTAAATTGAGTTAAAATAAAAATATTGATTATAACCAGTTTAGATTAATTTTCTTTATTGAAAAATCAATTAGTTTAGTTGATTGATTGGTTGAACAAAATTTTAAATGAATCAAACCAAACCAACTAATATTATATTTTATATGTTTAATATTATATTTAATTTAATTTATTCATTTTCCAATCAATATTATATATATATATATATATATATATATATATTATATTCTATTGCTGTCCAATTAATGTTTGATTACAATTTTATTTCATATTTATTTTTTTTCTCCTGTTCATTGGTCATTATTGGTTTTTCTAGAAGAGTATATGTATTATCTATTTATTTTTGCTAAAGTGTTAGATTGCTTACTTATTTTTGTTCTGTGAGCTTTGGATTTTTATTTTTTTATGTAAGTATTATTATTTTTTAAGAAGAATAATTTAGCTTACTATTTTCTAAAATTGTAATTTGATGTTTTGGTATATCCATGCTATTCTTGTGAAATTATGAGACTTGAAAAGAAGATAATAAATTATACGTAAAATTAAAAATAATATCTTGAAGAAAAAAAAATTATGCCTAAAACACAAACTAATATAGGGAGAAAGAAAACAATTTAACGTCGAATAGGGACATAATTTAACAACATTGCTAGTATTTGTGTTGAGCATCAAATCATTTTGAACTAATTTTTAATTTAGTTTATTTTTATCTAAATACATAAATCAAAGTTCAAATCTATATAATTTTAAAATTTTTGTAATTAGTTTGGTCCATGACAGCCTATTCCTCACTATCTCCATGATCGCTGATCAGCAACAACAACATTTAAGGACAACAAATAGCCCCTTGTCCCTGTGGTTTGCTCCCTCTTTCTCAGCCGAAATCATAGCAAACACCCCCTTTGTTTTTTTGTGCTAGTTCCCATATTCTCAGCAAAACAACAAGCTCTCTCACTCTGACTTGAACACAGCAGAATGTTACATCCTGACACATAAGGGCCATGTAAACACGACATGGACACGATATGGTGCCCAGTCAGCAACCTTGCTATGCAAGCATCTAGAAAGTTTTGCAATGCTTTAGAACTTTCTAGGCAATTCTTATATATTTTGGAAGTCTCTAAAATATCTTAGAATATAGTAGAATACTCTAGAATCTAGTAGAACACTCTAGAATATAGTAGAAACACTTTGTACATTCAAGGCCCTAGAATTCTCTAGAAAGGTGTAGAGAAATCTTGTAAATATTAATAGACTAGAAATTTCTGGAGATGCATTATGAACCGTTAGATCAAATAGATCCTAACCATTCATTTAAGGGGAGATTGTCTATATAAACCATTCACCCCCCCCATTTGTAATCAATCCAAGAATTATAAAGCATTTGAGTGTAAAAGAGCTTTCAAGCATTTTCTAAGTTGTCTTGTTCTTTCTCTTGCTCACTTACTAGCTTTGATCTCTTAATCCTCTTTTGAGAGGTGTATTGGGAAAAGCTGACTTAGTTAGTAACAAAAGGGGAGTATCCTAACTAAGTGCCGCACGACTCATACTTAAAGGAAAAGAGTAAGGTCGTGACAGTTGGTATCCGAGTTTTGTTTATAGCTAGTTCGTGACAAGTATCATCATGGCGGATGTGGAGAACACTAACTTGCCTGTAGTTCAAGGTGAAGATCCTTCAAGGAGAAAGGATAACAATCGCTCCAAGAGTGGCAAGAAAAAGTTGCAAGACACTTGGATGGTGTGGGATACTCGCCTTTCCAAGGTGGAGCTTATTGTTAGAGACACCAAGGAATGCCTTGATGTTCTCAAACAAGAGATGGAGCAACGCGGGGGCGAGCTCCATGAAGTTAAGATGGTGATTGAAGACTTAACAGACTGTCTACGCCAAGCACAAGCCATTCGTGAGCGAATGACAGAGATCATTGAAGATCTTCGTGGGCAAATAAAGGAAATAAGGAAGGATTGGATCCTTTACTGTGAAGCCATAACCAACGGTGTGGTGGAGGCAAGGCCAACCAAGGTGGAAGTCCCCTAGCCTAAGACTTATAAAGGCAATTAGGATGCCAAGAAAATAGATAACTTCCTATAGTGCATGGAGCAGTACTTCGAAACTACTCATCTTGATGATGTATCGAAGGTACAAACTACTTCTCTCTACCTCCTTGATGATGCTTTGCTTTAGTGGCGTATGTGTTAAAGTGATAGGGAACTCTACAGTTACTGAATGCCCTCAAAGCCCCAATACCTCAAAGTCCCTTTAAACAAAGTTTTATGTACATTGAGATCTCCTTAACTGGGAAGACTACAAAAGCAATTATGGACATAGGCACTACACACAACTTCATATCCATGGAGGAAGTCAAAAGACTTGGTCACTTTGTGACCAAGGAAAAGGGGTGGCTAAAAGTGGTGAATGCTGCCGCCAAACCTCTTGAAGGTGTAGTTCGGGGAGTAAAGCTGTAGTTCAGAACATGGGAAGGAACAACGGATCTCTCTTTAGTACCTATGGATGACTTCCCAGTGGTGCTAAGTATGGGATTCTTTAATGCAATCAAAGTTATTCGTATTCCCTTCCTTCGCTCTCTAACTATATTTGAAGATAAAGCACCTTGCATAGTGCCTACTACTACGAAGCCTTAAGGAGATAAGTGCTTTTTATTCGCTATGCAAGTGAATAATGGTGCAAAGAGAAGAGAAATTACCTACCTTGCGACTCTGAAAGAGGTAAGCCCATAGAGGATCAAGGAAAAATGCCTAAGGAGATAGGCAATGTCTTTAAAGAATACAGAGATGTGATGCCACTTGAGCTGCCCAAGATGTTGCTACCACGAAGGGAGGTGGACCACAAGATCGAATTAAAGCTAAGTGTACGGTCTCCTACCATGGCACCCTACCGTATAGCACCACCCGAGTTAGAAGAATTAAGGAAGCAACTCAAAGAGTTATTGGATGCTGGATTCATCCATCCATTGAAAGCTCTTTTTGGTGCCCTAATCTTATTTCAAAAGAAGAAGGATAGGTCGCTAAGAATGTGCATCATCTATAGGGAACTTAACAAGGTCACCATAAAAAATAAATATCTAATTTCCTTGATAGTCGACCTTTTTGATCAGTTAGAAAATGCAAGGTACTTCACTAAGCTAGACCTGTGATCGGGGTATTATTAAGTCTGAATAGTTGAGGGAGATGAGCCAAAGACTACATGTGTGACACAATATGGTTCCTACGAGTTTCTTGTTATGCCTTTCTGATCTAACCAACGCTCCTGTTACTTTCTGCACCTTAATGAACAAGGTTTTCCATCCTTACTTGGACAAGTTCGTAATTGTCTATTTAAATGACATTGTTGTTTATAGCAACACTTTGGAGGAATATAGTGAACATCTATGAACTATGTTCAAAGTCTTAAAAGATAATCAACTCTATGTCAAAAAAGAGAAATGTTCATTTGTTATGCCAAAAGTATACTTTCTTGGCCACATCATCAACGATGAGGAGTTAATGATGGATAGGAGTAAAGTCCAAGCTATAAAGGAGTGGGAACCCCCTACCAAGGTAATAGAATTAAGATCTTTCCTTGACTAAGTCAACTATTACCGGTGCTTTATCAAAGGATACTCGACAAAAGTGGCACCACTCACTAACCTTCTCAAGAAGGATAGGGCATGGAAGTGGGATGCCTATTGCCAACAAGCCTCAAGAATATGAAAAAGGCTATTATGGAGGAGCCAGTCTTAGCATCGTTAGATGTGGTGAAGTCCTTTGAGTTGCATATGGATGCATTAAACTTTGCCATTAGGGGCGTACTCATGCAAGATGGTCACCTTATAGCCTACAAGAGTAAGAAACTGAATGATACTAAGTAGTGGTATACAGTTCAAGAAAAAAAGATGATTGCCATCATCTACTGCCTAAGAGTATGGAGACATTACTTATTGGGGACAACAACCATTCACTCCGCTCATGCTAAAAACCACATATAAAGGTGTCAGCCTTTTGGCTTTCAAGGTCATAAAAGAATGGAAAAACCAACTGATATAGCCAGAACTCATATAAACAAGGTGGCCAAAAAGATGAAGAAGTAGGCAGACAATGGTCGTCGCCATGTAGAGTTCAAAGAATGAGACTTAATGATGATTCGACTCTTGCCTCAACAATTTAAAGTCTTCTGTCCATAGCACAAAGGGTTGCTGCGGAAATATTAGGGACTATTCCTTATCCTTAAGAAGGTGGGAAATGTGTCATATTGTTTGGAGCTGCCACCAAAGTTGAAGATACGTCTATTTTTCCATGTGAGCATGCTAATGAGATGATCCAAATAAGGGAGAATCTCATCGAGCTCCTACTGCCATAGTACAATATCATGATAAGAAGTTAGAAGAAATATTGGCCAATAGAATTATATGTAAGAGGAGAATATCTCTATGTCATGAGTATTTAGTGCATTGGAAGGGATGTCCTGAGCAAGAGGCAACATGAAAGTCAGAAGAAACATTATGGCAATTCAAAGACTTGATTCAAAACTTTCATGACACTAGGATGAAGACGTCTCTACTATAGGTGGGGGAGAATTTGACATTCCGACACACACATGCACGATATAGACATGATGTGGCACCCAGTCAGCAACCTTGTCATGCAAGCATCTAGAAGGTTTTGAAATGCTTTAGAACTTTTTAGACAATTTTTATATATTTTAAAAATCTCTAGAATCTAGTAAAATACTCTAAAATATAGTATAAACACTTTGTACATTCTAGACCCTAGAATTCTCTAGAAAGGTGTAGAGAAATCTTGTAAATATTAATAAATTAGAACTTTCTAGAGAGATATCATGAACCATTGGATCAAATAGATCTTAACTATTTATTTATGCAGAGATAGCCTATATAAATCATTCACCCTCATTTGTAATTAATCTAATAATTATAAAGTATTTGAATGTAAAAGAGTTTTTAAACATTTTTTAAATTCTCTTATTCTTTTCTTGTTTATTTGTTAATTTTGATCTCTTAATTTTTTTTTGAGAGATATATTAAAATATGTTAACTTAGTTAATAATAAAAAGAGTGTCCTAACTAAATATTGTCCAACTCATTCAAATAAAAAGAGTAAGGTTGAGACCAAGAAGCTTTGGAGAGGAAAGGGGGGTTTCTAGGTTACGATGAAAAAAAGATATAGTAGCAAGCCTCTGTACTTCTTCTACCCTCCATCTCCTCAAGGTCTCTCATCCTCTCCAAACCGAGGCCCTGGCGGGAAGGTCAATTTTATCTTGCCTAAACTGATCTGGGATGGCAAGAAAAGGATTTGTGTCTTTTTTCTCTTCTCTGTTTCGTGTGCTTATCGTTGTGGGTAAGTGAAAATTGACCATTAGCTTAGACTATTGTGCTCCACCGTCTACAAAATATGCAAGCATAATTATTTAATAAAATCACTTTATTGGTTTAAGCTTCTTCATTGGTTGAGCGCAAAAAAAGAAAAAATAAATTTAAAAAAATATGTTAGGTATGGTGGTTGCAAGTTTCCTCCCGGTTGGGTAGACCAGTGAGAGCGTGGATTCGTGAGAAAAGGGACAGAGGTAATAGGCGGAGGCTGAGGAAATGAAGGCGTCAGTGTATGTGAGTTGGAGAGTGATGAAAATAGATTGGTGGGGATCCAAAATGCACCTTCTGTGCGCACTAACAAATAAAGCGCACAGAGGCACGTCCGAATCACTACAAAATCCCCCTTCTATGTGGGCCCATCATTCCTCCCACCTTAACACCCAATACTCAACCCATCATTGCCATCCGGGAATTATCTTCCACTCTTTCTATCATCAAAACCCCCCCACAAAAACATTTCACATTCTCCCTCACTCCATTTCATCATTTTAGAGAGTACACTTTCTTTTCTTTTTCCCTTTGGAATTGTTTTCCTTTTGCTATCTCTTTGTTGGTCTGAAATCCAAATCATGTTTCTCAAAGAGTGAAAGAAAACGATTTTGGTTTTTGTGATGGGTTGTTGGTAAAGGAGCTGGTTAGAGGTTCTATCTGATCTTGGGTATAATGGGCAACTGCTGGTTTACAAGGGAATCCTCTGTTTACAGAGTCTCATCCAATGCAAAGTCAGGTTTGATTATCTGCTTATACTAATTTTCTTAACCTGGGTTATTATTTGGTGTTTATCTGTGATTGGTTGGCATGTTTACCCTTCCTGTCGTTGAGTTTGATTATAAAGGAACCATCAATTCAGAGACCATACACTCTTTTTCATTTCTGGAATTTCGTTATCTCTTATTGGGCATCTTCGCATATTAATGTTTACCAATCATTTCCAATTGCCACGCAGAAAACGAAGTGCCCATTTTTGCTTTCCTTCCCCTTTCTGGATTGCGTTTCGGATTTCCATTTATTACATCAAGGAATCTAGTTTAACTTCTGGATCCAGTGTTAGTTGCATATATAGGGCTTTCAATGTCAGCAAGGCTTGTTACTATTCTGTAGTTCTTCATAAGAAGAAACGATGAAGAAAAAACAAAAATATATTGTAAAAAGTTACATGCTTTGTTCAACTTCTTTTTTTTTTAAATTTCGAAGGTGGTTCAAATGTAAAATTTGTGATTATGAGCTCTGTTGATCTTTTCCTTATGTCTGCTTCAAAAGTGGGTGGCCTTGTCCTTCTTTTGTGGATTGTGGATACCTCTCATAGCAGTGCGTTTAGTCTTATTTATATTTTCTATCAAACAGTAGAGGCTTTTAAAGATATTTCTTTTGCTTCACAAATCATAACATAATTCATGTTTTCAAAGTATCTAATTTTGTTGTCTGTCTACTTGGAATTTGCATTTGATTTGGTTTACCTGGTAGTAGAATTGAATTTGAGTAGGTTTCTTCAATTTTTAACTCATTTTACATTATGTCAATTACATGCAGTATTTTATATTTAAACTTAAGAGATGCTTCCTTCGCTGTTTTTAATCAGTCCTCATACCAGTTTAAATTTTCAATTTGTATATAGCAAGCTTTGCTGATAATTTTATATTTACCATCGGATTAATTGATATATATTATAGTGATATCCCTTTGTCTATTGTTCCGTTTCTTAGTCTTTGACTTTGTATGGTTTAACAGATAATAATGTAATATCATTTCCTCCCATTTTTTCTTATAGATTCACCAAAAGACCAAATCCATGCAATAAAACCACGGAATGATGACAGTAAGTTACCATCCAATCCTGAAGAAGTAGAAGTCCTACGCCGTGATTCAGCAGCAAATCCATTGGTTGCCTTCACATATGATGAACTGAAGGTAATCACTGGAAATTTTAGGCATGATCATCTCTTGGGAGGAGGAGGATTTGGAAGTGTCTATAAAGGGTTTATTTCTGAGGACGTGAGAGAGGGGCTTCCTCCTCTTCCTGTAGCTGTTAAGGTTCATGATGGTGACAACAGTCATCAAGGGCACAGAGAATGGCTGGTAATCTTTATTTCTTTATTTTTTTTTCTGTTCATTATGTTGTATGAAAATACATGAATTGAAAACTGGTGATACTAATCACACTATATCTGTCTCTTCATCTTCACTCATAATTTGATGTTATTGCTTTCTAGGCAGAAGTCATATTTCTGGGGCAGCTTTCTCATCCAAATTTGGTCAAATTAATTGGATACTGCTGCGAAAATGAACATAGGGTGCTAATATATGAGTATATGGCCCGTGGTAGCGTGGAAAACAATCTATTCTCTAGTATGTGTTTTATACCACTTTTCCTTAATATTGAATTTCTGTTCTCTTCATTAAAATTTATTATTTTAAAGCTAAAGACATAGCCTGGCTCATTCTTTCATTAATAGTTTACATGTCTTTGAGGAAAGCACCTTACATTTTAACACCAAGAATATTTCTTCTGCAATGCATCCCATCTCACATAGTTTTGTTTCATAGCTTTATTTAATAATATCAAGTTAGAAGGCAGGAGTCGTTGAACTTCTACGCTTTGTAGGTGCTTGCTGAACTACCATAAAAAAACTGGTTCTTTGTTACTGCATTATCACATCCATTCAGATGGATATGATAAGGACAGCAGCAAAGGGAAAGAGGGATTGCAGTTATACGTGAGCTTTAAATAACTTTGTTAGATTTTGTGAATAATTGACCCCAGCCATCATTTCTTATTTGTTGTTTGGCTTAAAATAAAGTCTAGAACACATTACCTCCATGATTAGTTGAGAGATTTCTGAATGGAACTTCTCTCGTAGATCCTATATCCTTACTATCTATGGCAAGGGGCAATGATGTGCTTGGAACCCTACATTTTTTCAAGTCAGCTAAAACCTGAACTCTAACTTTCCACTATTAGAGACATAAAGTTAGATCCAGATGCTGTTTTCTTGGTAATTCAAGCAATGCTTCCTTTACGATTTTGTTGACATATCTTGTATACATCCTTACTCAAATATTGCAGGAGTATTGCTTCCCTTGCCATGGTCCATAAGAATGAAAATTGCATTTGGCGCTGCCAAGGGACTTGCATTTCTTCATGAAGCAGAGAAGCCTGTCATCTATCGTGATTTTAAGACATCAAATATTTTATTGGACCTGGTCAGTACATTTAAAAGGTTTTTATTTCTTCAATTAAATACGAAGAAGAAAACCTATATCTCTTTTTGGGCGAATATTTGTTTAGTGAAATTAATATATGGACAGAGGAGCATATGACGTTGAAAAGAAAATATTAGAAAGCCATTGTGGGTTGGCTTCGTGATATGGTTGTTCTTCTGTTTGGATTTAGCACAGAATAGGTTATTTTGAACATAACATTGGTTTGGTTTCATCAGTCATCGTATAAAATGACAATTTTTCTTTGTGAAGTACGTTGGATGCTACAGGACCCTAAGGTCCTGTATAACCATGTCTGATACTCATTGCTTATCTGGACACTTCAAAAAATGTTGTGGAGGTCGAATGCCACTCTTTCAAGAATAAGTACTTCTTTCTTGACTATTTGGCATCTATGATTCATTTTCTTGCAAAAGCATTACGAAATACAGATACTTATTTATGTTATTAAATATTGTCACAATAAAACACACATGTACTAGTGTTCTAGAGACAGAAGATGAGAAGAATATAGCAGGCTAAATAATTGGTCCGATTGGAGCCAGCAAAAAATAGATTGGGTGTTTCTAATTGAACCTAGGTTAGGTAAGTTCCACCATCTTAAGATAATTCTTCCTTCCTTGTTAATGAACTCCGGAAATATTTATAGTTTTCACATGTAATATTTGCACATGATCTGTGTAGTATTCCTGGTTTTGCTTAAGCAAACATGTTTTAAAAAACAAATAAAACTATATGTGATCAACAAACAAAATGAAAACAGACAAGAAAGGCTGTTGCCATGTTTCTATCTATATTCAGGTATTGATGCAGAAGACATTGTGTTTGCATAAAGCATATAACATGCACTCTTACCAGAATAAGCTGGTTTTCAACTTAATCTTGATTTTATGACATGTTTCAAGTGCAGGAGTACAATGCAAAACTTTCTGACTTTGGCCTTGCCAAAGATGGACCTGTTGGAGACAAATCTCATGTCTCTACTCGCATAATGGGAACATATGGTTATGCTGCACCTGAATACATATTGACAGGTAAAGTTACTTTTCAAGCTGGAGTATGGTACTCAACTTATTCCATGTTAGAAGAAATTTCAGAAAGAATTTCTGGATTTTATATTTCATGACGAAAGGCAGCTAAAAAGCATTGATGATATCACTTGCAGTTTCTCTACATGTATCTATCCATATTGACATTATAAGCATCAATTGCGCAGGGCATTTGACTCCTAGAAGTGATGTTTACAGTTTTGGTGTCGTTCTTCTTGAACTTCTGACTGGCAGAAAATCTCTAGATAAGTCACGATCTGCTCGGGAGCAGAACCTTACAGATTGGGCTCTTCCTTTGCTAAAAGAAAAAAAGAAATTGTTAAATATTATTGATCCAAGGCTGGAAGGAGATTATCCTATAAAAGGAGTTCACAAGGCGGCAATGCTGGCTTATCATTGTTTGAACCGCAATCCAAAAGCAAGGCCTTTAATGCGAGATATAGTAGATTCATTGGAGCCTTTGCAGGTTCACAATGAGGTCCCCATTGAGAAAACATTGACTATAATCAGTGAGGTTCCTGAAGCCGAATTAAAAAGGAAAGCTGCAGAATGACTGAAGCTGAGTCTTGTTTTCTGTTGTCAGATTTCTTTCTCAGGTTCAAAGGGAGAGGTTTTGCCCTTGTTTCTTGTGTTTATTAACATAAAAAATAGGAGGCAATTTCTTTTCCTATTCATTTGCTTTCCAACATGCTTGTCATATGCTATTGGTTTGCTGTATAAACCAATATCAATCTAAACAGGTACATATTTGTATATTATGAAGTTTCATAAAAAAAAAAAAAAAAAAAAAGAACAGTGAGGTAGCTTTTCCTTTACCTTTCTTGTGAGAACAACACGTTTTTTTTTGTCATATAAATGAATAAAATTTAAATGCTTATAAATTTCATTTGAATTTATTTATTTATTTATTTTGGGCTTTTACAGCCTCCTATCTGCCTTTCCTTCTCCGTAGGCCTACTTGCAACAATGTTCAATAGAGTTATAAGATATTATACCAACTACTTGTTTTTTTTTTAATATGTTTGGGTAAGTTCGTGTCATTTCTAAATTTGATGTATAAAAAGATCTACCTTATCTCTAATTTTTTTTTCATCTATACAAGTAACGTGTGAAAGGGTTATGCGTTGGTAAAAAAAACTAAACATGAAGTTGTTATTTGATAAAAAATGAGATATTAATTGTATGTAAGCCTTTGTTTGGCAAACCTAAAACTGGTCAATGGAGCTAATCTAAACTTTAGCATAGAAGAGAAACACAAGTTAACATTTATTTGTGCTTTTCAATTTAATAATATTTATATAAATTTGTACACACTGTCCATATTGCTCCTACCAATTAAATGGCTTATTGACATCTTTGAATCGTGGCAACATGGACAATTCGCAGGCAACGTCACGAGAAATTAATTAAAATTTATCGTTTAGAAAAAAGAGAAGTCATAATAAAATTTTCATAAATAAACTTACGGAATGATCATTACCTGCAAATCAGTTAGACTTTGAAGGACATTGGGTGTGCGTCGCTCCAAACCTCCTTTCCTAGGGATGCCTGTAGTCTCGTGCTGCATGTGTCTACTCGACAGAATAACAAACATCGATGCTAAACGTGTCAAGAATGTCATTGTAACATCTTTTCTAATAAAAAAAATATTTAATTATTATTATTATTATTAGTCACGTATTATAAATTAAATATTTAAAAATAATCAAATTATTAATATATATAAATATTTAAAATATATATATATATATATATATATATATATATATATATATATATATATATATATATATCTCTTTCTGTAAATATATGTATTTACACAGTGTGTGAAATATAAATATAAAAAAAATCTAATAATATATGCGTGTGTATCAATGTTTGTATGTGTAGCGTGCATGTGTGTATTCGTGTCAACGAGGGTTCATGTGTATGTTTGTGTGTGTATTTGAATCATTTTGGCTTCGTTTGATGTGACAAGTTGATTTTATAATAACCAATCACATTTACAAATAACTACTCATCAATTCACAATAAACCTATCACTAAATAACCGCCCATGTGTAATCACCCTAAATTTCTCAATTTGAATGAGTCTTTTTCGGATGCAGAAGTCAGCTACCAGAGGATGTCCAGCCAAGAAGATTCATTGGTAAGTGTGAGAAAATTAAAGTTGTTCTCAGGGATTGTATCCGAAGGATTTTTCTTCTTCTACTTAGGGTCTCTATTCTGTTACTTGAATCTGCTCCAACGAGGGATTTTGATAAACGGTTTTTTTTTTTTGTAAAAATGTCTTTTTATTGTTCATTTGAAATGTGCAGGGATGGTCATAATCAGGTTTCCAGTGTTCTATTTTTGTTCCCTTTTCTGGATTTCTTTACTTGCTTCAATATAACGTTCAAACTAATGAGATTTGATTCAGGAACAGACTCCTTTACATTTTTTTACTGCTTTCTTTTTTGGTTTTTGAAATTACATTTCACTCCTTTAAATTTTATACTACTTTTAAAAAAAAAAATCAATATCTAACCAACAATAATTTATTTTTTACTTTTCATATACTAGTTTCATCAGCACCGGCATCCGCAAGAGGTATATATTTTGTTTATAGTAATTTTTAATATTAAAAATCTCTAAAATGTAATGTGTGTGTGTGTGTAATATATATATATATATATATAAAGTATGTGTATTTTAATTTTCTTTCAGTCCTGTCTTTTAATTTTAGTATATTTTTTATTTAATTTTCATTAAAATTTAATGTCACTTTGAATCTTCATTTTTCTTTGGTCCTTGGGTGTTTTAATTTCTTTTTTATTCTTGGCTCACCTTTTTTCACATCATGGCTTCTCTTTAATTTTGTTTTTGGGGGGCTTTTATTTGAGTATGTGTTTCTAAACTTATTAAGACTTAGTAAACCCAGTACAATCTCATGTGAGTCATGGAACTCCAACTCTCTTAAATCTTAATAAAGAAGGAGAAACCTTAACCCCCATACTTTGTAAGATTTGAATCAACCAAAAATAAATGAGAACAAAATCAGATCCAAATAAAAAGGAAAAGATTTCATTTGATTTCTCCTAACCTTGACTGCATTTTTTTTTTTGTTCTTGGGCCAAAAGCATGTATTATAAACTAAGAAACACAAAAAACACAACTGAAACACTATCAGGAAACAACCAAACTTAAAACAGATCAGGGAAAGCTAAAACAAACTGATAAAAGGACCAAACAATAAAGACCAGAATGAACCAACTCTTTCACGATCAAATATGGAATCACCAACCAAAATGGATTTTGAGTGAGGTCCTTGCAATTTTTTTTTGTTTACATCTTGACCCCTAAACTTTTAAGAAATTGCATTTTTATCCCAAACGTAAATCCTCATATTATCTTTATAATTCTTCAACCCATGTGATAAATAAACAAATTTTTCAATGGTACTTATCTCTATTTTTATAATCCTCACTTTTATTTAGAATTTGTTATCTCTATTTCCATAATTCTCACTTTTATTCAGAATTTTTCTTTAATTCAGGGTTTTCATTTATTTAGGCTGTTACATTCTTCTCCCCTTAAAGAAATTTAGTCCCCGAATTTCATCTCTATATTTACAATAAAAACTAACCTCGTGATTCAAAAAGATGTGGGTATCTGGTACGCATGTCATCCTTTCTTTCCCAAGTAGCCTCCTCATAAGAGTGATTTTGCCATATCACTTTCACTATAGGTATTTCTTTCGAATGTAATTTCTTTAATTATAAGTCCACTATCGCTATTGGTTGTTCCTCATAAGTTAAGTCTTCCTGTAAATGAATTTGTGGACATTGTATAACATATGTAGGATCCAGTAAGTACTTTCGTAGCATAGACACATGAAAGATTGGGTGGACACTACCCAATTCAGGTGGCAAAGCCAAACGATAAGCTACTGGACCGATCCTATCAAGAATTTCAAATAGTCCTATGTACCGTGGACTTAATTTTCCTTTCTTCCCAAATGTTACTACTCCTTTCATAGGAGATATCTTCAAAAAGACATATTCTCCTATGACAAATTCCAATGGTCGATGTCTATTATCAACATAAGCTTTCTGTCTACTCTGAGCTGCTAATAACATTTCCTTAATCAATTTTACCTTGTCAAGTGCATCTTGTACTAAATTAGGCCCTAAAATCTTAGTTTCACCATATCAAACCATCCGATCGGAGAATGACAATGTCTACCATATAATGCCTCAAAAAAAGCCACTTTTATACTAGATTGGTAGCTATTGTTATAAGAAAATTCAGCTAAGGGCAAGAAGCTTTCCTAGTTACCTTGAAAATCCATCACACATATCCGAAGCATGTCTTCCAATATTTGGATGGTTTGCTAAAATTGTCCATCTATTTGAGGATGGAAAGCAGTACTAAGATTTAACTTGGTGCCCAAAATTTTTTGAAAATCTCTCCAAAAAACGAGCTGTGAACTGTGGTCTTCGATTAGAAATAATTGATATTATGTAACATCCCTAATTTCATCTCTTTTATTGATAAAAGTACATAAAAATTTAATTAAGGAAATAAAATTTATTAGACAATATTTTAAATATCTAAGGAAATATAATCCTTAGAAATTCTTCACCATATGTATATGCATAGAAAATGTTTTTAACATTAAGAGAACAAATAAAGAGAGAAAACCTAATAGGAAAGAAATTAGAAATAACATACTAAAGATATGCAAAATTCTTGGATAAAGAAGATAAATTTTTAGAAACAAGTAAAGGTCTTAAAATTTCAAGAACATTGAATTAGGGTAATTTTTCCTAATTCAAGAACTAGAGTTACTAAGTTTAAAATCTTTACCCATACATTGGGCTTTTACCTATGGACACTTCATATAGAGTTTTTTCCATTTCACATAAGTTTCTAGCAAGCCATTGGATAACCTAAGCAAGAAATAAAATATAAACTTGGACTAGGATATAGTAATTGGACCAATAGCCCAAAAATTATGAAAATGTGACCAAACCCTCCAAGAAAGGTAGAATTTTATCCAAAGCAAAGAAAATGGGTAGGAATAAGCCCAAATCCAAGAGGAAAAATAAAATAAAATAAATTAGGTGACGATATAATAATGTAATAATAAAGATTAGGTTACATGGCATTAAGACAAAAATTTAGCAAGTGGTGTGATTCTACATTCATCATTTTGGCAAGTGGCATGATAATACAAGGCTTTAGGACAAAAACATCTATATCCTACACTCATAAGTATAGCATGTGGTAAGATAATACATGGCATTAGGACAAAACATTCATATCCCACACAAATAATATCAACCAAATAATGGAGATTCAAGGGCTAGAAATTTGCCACCTAAAAAGGCAAACCTATCATACTTGTTTAAGACAAAAGAAAATGGAAAAGAATCCCTAAATCAAAGGGACCTTGTCCCTTATCTTAAGAACATATCATCATAATTTTTAAAATACAAATCTCCTTTTCCTATGCATATTTTGACTAAGGAAGAGGAAGACAAGAACATAAGTTGTTTGTTTTCCAAAAATTCAACAAAGTGTATCCTAATTGTGATAAGGTAGACCCATGATCATGAAAGGTGAATTATTTGGTGGTCTATATAAGAAAACCCACCCTTACAACATTATAATTTCGTCCAAGTGAGGGAGAGGAAAAATAGAAGAAAGGTAGAGTGAGGAAAGGAGAGGAAGAAAGGAAGAAAGAGGAAGGAGAAGTCTAGGGGACTAAGTGCTCCAAGTAAGTTTAACAATATTTCTTTTTGAAGAAAACTTTTGAAACTTATAATATTTATATGAGATTTTGATCTTAGAACTTTTATGAATGGTCATGATGTTGCTATATCATGTTACATATTGATCTTGCATGTGATGTATGTTTGAATACTTAGGTTGTTGTAGATAGTTCTGCATGGGTATGGCTATGGGTGGCAGAATTTTAAGCTTCGGTGTTTTAATTTCTGGAAACAATCTATAAGAAATCAAAATAAATGGTTAACATAAGAATTAAAGATATATGTGTCACGGATTTTTAGCCACTGAAATCATTCAATTTGGAGTCCATATGTGGTAGATATGGTCCGATTAGTAGTCAAAGGTCAGAAAATGGTTCATCAGGGAAGAATATGTTAGGACAGCTTCTGTATTTTAATTTCTGGGAATTATCTGCATGGAATTAAAATAAATGGTTAACATACAAATTATAGCTATGTGTGTCATAGATTTTTAGCCACTGGAATCATTCAATTTGGAGTCCATATGTGGTAGATATGGTGTGATTAGTAGTCAAATGTTAGAAAATGATTCATCAGGGAAGAATATGTTAGGACAGCTTTTGTATTTTACTTTCTAGGAATTATCTGTATGGAATTAAAATAAATGGTTAACATAAGAATTATAGCTATGTGTGTCATGGATTTTAACCCACTGGAATCATTCCATTTGGAGTCCATATGAGGAAGATATGAGTTTATTAGTAGTCAAAGGTCAAAAAATGGTTCATCAGGGAAGATTATGTTAGGACAGCTTCTATATTTTAATTTCTGGGAATTATTTGTATGGAATTAAAATAAATGATTAACATAAGAATTATAGCTATGTGTCTCATGGATTTTTAGCCACTAGAATCATTCAATTTGGAGTCCATATGAGGAAGATATGAGCTTATTAGTAGTCAAAGGTCAGAAAATGGTTCATCAGGGAAGAATATGTTAGGATAGCTTCTGTATTTTAATTTTTGGGATTTATCTATATGGAATTAAAATAAATGGTTAACATCAAAATTATAGATATGTGTGTCACGGATTTGTAGCCACTGGAATCACTCAAGTTGGAGTCCATATGAGGTAGATATGATTCGATTAGTAGGTAGAGGTTAGAACCTATCCAAGAAGAAATAACCTATACATTTAGGGAGTAATATCACCTTGATTTCTTAATATGTCGCTACAATGTTCAACATAATTGTTTTATCTTGAAATTGACACCAAGATCACCTATATCAGAGTTAAATTGAGGGAGTTATGCTCTGATTAGTAAGAGAAGGTTAGATAGGATGAAAACCTGCATCAAGAAAATAAAGAAATTAAATTAGTAATTAAAAAAGAAGATGAATCTTAATAAATGACTTGTATAGCCATAGCCATTGCCATTGTATGAACTTCTTACCATCTTAAGTGTGAAATTTTGACATGGAAATATTTTATAAAGTGATATTTGAAATGGTTATGTTCATGACATGATTACCAATGATTTTTGGTAATAATTATATTTTGATGAACATACTTGTTATTGAAAGCATAGTTTTGGCTATCATTGTGAAAAGAAAAGAAATGAGCACGGTCACATGGCAATCCGTGTGGTGCACCAGTAGGGGACGCCCTACCAACGGTTATGATTATGATTATGAGAAAAGAAAGAGAAAGTGTGCCATGTCGGACGGAGTGAGAAAAGCCCGTACCGGAGAGTAGAGGATACTCACCCTGACCGGGGTAGCTCGAAATGAGAATAAGTTGTTGGCCATCATATGATATTCTAAAAATAGTTACTCCTGTCATACATATTATTACTGTATGATTCTTATGTGCATAGATATAATGCATTCATGTGACCAAAGATATTTTCTGTAGTTTATACAGCTGAACATGATGTGATGAGCTATATTGATGATGATTTATTGTTGAATTTACTGGGATTTAATTCTCACTATATTTTCATATCATGTTCAGAAAATTAGTTATGCAGATTTTTCTATAGCTTTGGCTTTTAGTGCACGTTGGATCGAGTACTTTATGTTAGGCAGATTCCAGAAGCAAATAAAATGTTTGTGGTCGAGTTGGCTTAGATCCCGGTGAAGGTACAACCACCCGCACCTGTATCTCCGGAATTGGTCAACCAGAATAAATAAGATGTAGATTTTTATGTGTTTAATATGTTGTACGTATGTTTTGATTAATGATATGTATGTGAACTCTGTATTGTATAAATTAAATAAATGTTATATTGAGTTAAGTTGTAACAAGGTAATAACTTCATGGTATTTTTAAAATAATAAAAAAAATTGATACTTAAATGGAGTTGTTACATATTAACACTCCAAGAAGTTTCACTATCTCAGTCAAATACAGCTTTGCATACTAAGCTACGTTGTATATGGTTTTCACTGGTAGAAAATGTGCTGATTTAGTCTACCTATCAATGATCACTTATATTAAGTCAAACCCTTTTGGTGTTCGCGGTAGTCCTGTAAAAAAATTCATAGTTATTCTCTCACATTTTCATTCAGGTATCTCTATCTGCTGATGTAATCCAGCATGCTTTTGATGTTCTGCTTTTACCTGCTGACAAGTTAAACATCGAGAGACATAATAAACTATATCTTTCTTCATACCATCCCACCAATAAATTTTTTTTAGATCTTGATACATTTTAGTAACCCCAAGATGAAGGGTATATATGGATCTATGGGCTTCCTCTAAAATCTGTTTCTTGAATTCTTCTTTGTCAAGTACACACAACTGCTTGTCCAATCTCAGAATTCCTTCAGTGTCTACAGTAAATTCAACTTCACTGCCATTCTTCACCTCTTCAATTTTCTTGCATAAATAAGCATCCTCTTTCTGTGCCTTTTTCACCTGCTTAATCAAAGATGATTGAAACTGTATATGGGGTAATAGTATCCCAGGCTCTTTTACTTCCAATACTACCCCATGACTTTCCAACTTATGCATATCTTTAATGAATGGCCTCCTTACCATTGTGATATAACCCAAATTACTCATAAACTTCCTACTTAAGGAATCAGCCACTATATTGGCCTTACCTGGATGATATAGTATTGTACAGTCATAAATTTTAAGTAATTCCATGTATCGTCTTTGTCTTAAGTTAAGATATTTTTGTTGAAAAATATATTTGAGACTTTTATAATCTATATAGATTACGCATGTATCACCATATAGATAATGCCTCCAAATTTTGAGAGCAAAAACCACTGCTGCCATATACAAATCATAAGTCAGATAATTTTGCTCATATGGCTTAAGCTGTCTAGATACATATGCAATGACTCGACCATGTTGCATCAACACATACCCTAATCCAATTCTTGATGCATCACAATATACTGTGTATCTTTCGGTACCTGAAGGAATAGACAGTACTGGCACTATAGTCAAACATTCCTTGAATTTCTAAAAACTCCTTTCATATTCATCTGATCAGTCAAACTTTATTCCCTTCTTTGTCAAACTTGTCAAAGGAGTAGCTATTTTTGAAAAATCTTTAACGAATTTGCGGTAATATCCTGTTAAACTAAGAAAACTACGGATCTCTGTAATTATCATAGAGTGTAGCTATTGCTACACCGCTTCTATCTTTTTAAAATCAACTTGAATACCATCCTTAGTAACCACATGCCCTAGGAAAGTAACACTACTAAGTCAAAATTCACATTTTGAAAATTTGACATACAACTGGTATTCTCTTAGGGTTTGCAAAGGTATCCTTAAATGTTGCTCATACTCTTCTAAACTCTTTGAATATAGCAGGATACCATCTATGAATACAGTAACAAATCGATCTAAGAAAGATTTAAATACTCTATTCATTAAATCCATGAATGCAGCTGAGGCATTTGTTAAATCAAATGGCATTACTAAGAACTCATAGTGCCCATACCAAGTCTTGAAAACAGTTTTCGGAATATCCTCCTTCTTTATCCTTAATTGATGATACCCAGATCTCAAATCAATTTTTGACAAATATTGGGCATCCTGTAATTGGTCAAATAAATCATCTATACAAGATAATTGATACTTATTACATATTGTCACCTTATTCAACTGTCTATAATCAATACACAATCGTAGCGATCCATCTTTATTTTTCACAAATAAGACTAGAGCACCTTAAGGAGAAGTACCAAGGCATATAAATCCTTTCTCTAACAAGTCTTTTAAATGGTTTTTCAATTTTTTGAGCTCAGTCAATGCCATTCTTTATGGGGATATAGACACTGGTTGACTTCTAGGAAGTAAATTAATACCGAACTCAATTTCTCGTTCTGGAGATAACTCTGGCAACTCCTCAAGAAACACATCAGGAAATTGTCTAACCACTAGAACTTGCTCTATCTTGGTGTACTTCATATCAACATCTTTGACTACTGCTAAATACTCCTAACATCCTTTTTGTAATAGCTTATGAGCTGTTAGAGCATATACTAAATTACTAGGTATCTTACTTCGATCTCCTTATATCAAGAAGGGAGATTCTCCTAGAATATTAAACTTAATCACCTTAAGGTGACAGTCTAGAATGACATGGCATGATGACAACCAATTCATTCCCAATATCACATCAAAGTCTACCATATCTAGAACTATCAAATCTACAAGAATCTCCTTATCTTCTATTAAAATCTCACATGATTTATACACATAATTTACTAATAAGAATTCCCCCAATGGAGTAGCAACCATATAAGAACAATGTAAACTAGTAGGATCTCTATCCAATTTCTTAGCAAAGCAGGGTGATATATAAGAATGAGTAGAACCAGGATCAAACAATACATATGCTCTATGGAAACATACTGATAATGTACCTGTCATAATTACATTTGAAACCTGAACATCCTTTCGTGTCAAGACAAAGACTCAAGCTTGTTCTCAGCCTCGACTTCCTTATCTTCTACCAGTACCACCACTACTTGCTTGAACTGAAGCTGCTCTATTTGGTCGTGTTGATACATATGTAGGGGGTGAAGTTAGTTGTACTGATGCTTGACTCAAATTTCATAATTGTGGACAATTTCTCATCAAATGACCTACTTGTCCACACTTAAAACATGCACCTATTTCTCTGCGACACTGTCTAGTATGAGGCCTACTACAAATAGGATATAGTGGAATTGATCTTAATTCCTGTTGATTAGTGGGTCTCATATCTCTTTAAATCATTCTTTACTTATTGAAATTGACTGATGTCTGGCTAGAGCTACCAGATCCTGCTTGAGTTAAATGTTGTGAATTCTACAATTTTGATCCTCTTACATTAAGATTATAACTAGTTTGGATATTACTATCTCGATCTTTTTTTCTTCTCTTTAGACCTTTTATGTCTGTTAGCTCTCATGTTTCTATCATTCTTGCACAATCCACAGCCGCTGAATAAGTTGAAAAATGGTTCATTTAAGGACCCACCGATTTAAACAATGGACGTATAAACCCTAAAAAAAAATCTTTTAATTCTATCTTTTTCATTAGGAACCAAATATGGTGCATATCTAGACAACCGAGTAAATCGGATGTCATATTCAGAAACTGTCATGTTCGGTGTTTGTCTTAATTATTCAAATTCTCTAGCCCTCTTGTCCCTTTCACTCATTAATAGAAAACGATTCATAAATGTTTCCTTAAATTCATCCCACTCTATTGGTGGTAAAGTAATTGATCTTCTTTGTACTTAAGTCTCAAACCAAACCTAGGCTACATCTAATAGTTGAAATGACACTAGATCAACAGATCTTCTAGTAGAACACCCCAAAGCTCTAAAAATTCATTCTATAGTATCAATGAATATTTGTGAGTCTTCCTAAATATCTAAATCAGAAAAATTTGGGCGCTTTAACTTTAGAAATTACGGTAATGTCACATCAATCCTTGTATACTTGTCCTCTTGTTTAGCTGGTCTTTCCAGTTCTTACACTTCAGGAGCATTTTCTGGTGGCTAACCATCCCTTTTACCTTGTTCTTCTATAAATCCAGCCAATGTCTCTAAACTCCTATGTATGCTAGCAATCATATTATTTGTTCTATCATGTGGCTCCTGATGGATTTTTACTCTCTCCTTAGGGACTCTATCAGACACATAGACTTGTTCATCATGTCTTAGAGTTCTGGTACCTCGTGCACGCCCTTTACCTCTGTCTCTTCTTCTAAGTCGGCCTCTACCACGACCTCTTTGTATTGGAATTGTAGATTGTACAAACTCTTCTGTAGAGGGTGCACGATCTACAGCTTTTCTAGCAACTGCTCTAGTTCTTGGCGGCATCATAGACTATATAGAACAAAACACCGTTTAAGATATCATAATATTCAATCAACCTTATACTAGGAACTTTAGCAATCTTAAAATAAAAAGAAAATTGAAACCCTATAGAATCCCTCAGTAGCACCTAAAGTATAAATATGTTCGGCTCATATCCATACGAAAGGTCCTACTAAAGACTCCTTTGCTCTGATAGCTACAGAAAAACCTAATACTCTGATACTAACTTGTCACTCTCCAATTTAATGGATCGCGATAGACACGAATAACATATAATTTTACCCTTATTTTATTGCACACATGCTTTAAGTATATCGCATAATAGGAGTAAAACATACGTTCACAAGTTTCCAATATAGCCAAATATACATGCCAACTCCATACTTATCAATATTACAGCAAAAACAGGGATCCTGCCTGTGGTATTCAGAGTATACTCTAGATTACAGTTACATAATGTTTTAAACATTGTGAGCCTTGGAAGCAACGTAGGCTCACCCAAAGAATATGACACCTAGCTGATCATGTAGCTGCAGGACCAAACTCTGTATCTTTATCTAAAAAAAATGTAGATATCATGTAGTGAATTTGACAACTCAGTGAGTAGATAATACCTCCTATGACGCCTTAGGTCAATATACGGATGTACTAATATTTCAAAATCTATCACATAGAAAATATAATTGAGAAGTACATCCATATGAGACCCGCATTTCAAATATACTCAAACGAAGGATATTTATATATCAAAAACCATATACTGTACTGTATGATCATTTAACAAATGTTGTTATGCATCAAAATATTTCACATGAAAATATTAGGAGGATCCCATATCGGAATCACCATATCAGAGTTCAAGCCCTTCCGTACTTTGTTGGTTTAGGATTTGCCTATATTTAGCATCTCAGCTAAGGTTTGCCCTACCACCATTCAAGAGAACACGTGAAGGGACTCTAATATGGGCAATTTACCAAGCACACAGTAAGGGAGGAAAATCACATATCATATAGTTAGCATCTCACTCAGATAGGAGGCATCCCGCTCTCTTTCACATATCATATCCCGTGTGTTGGCTGTCACACGAGGCTAGTGATGAGTGAGTTTTATACTCATAAATTAAATATTTTTATCTTATCTTTTTGCCATAATTAAGCATAAATCTCCCTTACTTATCTTTAGTTTGTGTATTTCTTACATATGGAGAGAAGAGTAGAAAATGGACTTAATTGGAGGAATCAGAGCTAAATTGTGGTTCTTTGGGAATGATGTCTATAAATCAAGCAGATAAAACAAATTCATTAAGGATGGCTGAGTAAGGAGCATTATCATACTGACTCTTGAGACGCATCCTAATGGAGATATGCACAAATTTATTCTTGATTTATGATCACATTTTCAAAAGAACTAAAACATAAAGATTCATAGCAAAGCACCCAATGTTGAGAATATGTTTGTTGTTTGCAGTCCAGCCCAACCTTACTGTAATACTTGGGCCATATCTCTGAAAATACATATCCAATATGTATGTAATTTGGTAGGTGTGTAGCTGACACAATTCGGTACAACTTTCATGTTCAAGTAGCCAGAAAATTCGGACCTTAAAAGGGCCAAACGTGGGCTAGAAGAGAATCTGATTACTGCTGCAGTCCAACCCGACTTTGCTCTAGTATTTTGACCATAAGTCACACATTACGTATTCAATTTGTCCACAATTTGTCTTGACAGAAAGCTAATGAAATTTTTTACAACTTACATGTTGATGAAGTCAGCAAATTTGGCGGATTTCAAGACAATATTCAAGGATCAATTTTGGTACACATAATGGAATCCAAATTGTCAACTTTGTACAACTTCCTACCTAACAATTTTGACAATTATCACACCTACTACACCTAATTGTATCTATAAATGGAGGGCTTGAGGGGTGAGTGGGAGAGCTTTTGGAGTTTTTGGAGAGTTTTGGAGAGAGCTTGGGAAAACTTTGTTGGAATTCTACGTACTTGTAATGTTATTTTCTCTTTAGACATCTTGTATTTTTCATTTTCTTTCGTAATATTATCATGTTTCTTTATCTTTCATTTTACTTTCCTGCTTTAATTATGGAGAACTAATCTCCTAATGCTAAGGTGAAAAGGTGAAACTCTTGGTATGAGAATAATAATTTATCTAACTCTTAATTTTAATGTTTATCTTTGATATTGTATTTACCTTCTTATTTCTTTTCTCATGATTATTTCTTAATGGCTGGTTTTATCATACCGCCGATTTCTTGTTATTTTATTGGCTGGTTTTATCAGACCGCCTATCTCTTATTATTTTTATGGTTGGCTTAGCCACCTATCTCTTGTTATGTTTCTTCTTCGTACCTCTTTTCATTTTAATCTTGTAAACTTTGAATCTTGATACATTGTAGACAATCTTTGGCACAATAAATGCTTGAATCAATCTTGATTTATTGTAGACAATATAATGATTAGCACAATGTACGCTTGAATTTAATTACAAGTTATCTTTTGCATCTTTGTATTTTTAATCTTGTGAAATGTGAATTTTGATATATTGTAGACAATTTTTGGCACAATAAATGCTTAAATCAATCTTGATTTATTGTAGACAATATAATGATTGGCACAATTTATGCTTGAATCTATCTTACAAGAATTCTTTAATTATTAGAAAGGAGGTAAATATAATTCATGTATAAATAAAGTTGAGATTAAATTAACATATCATCCGATTAGAAATTTATTCATGTAAAGATTCTAATTGTGTAATAAAAGAGTTAAATTTAATTTTATTCGATATACCAAGAGTGGATCCCCTAACCTTAGCATGTTTCTTTAATTTGAATACATCTTCATTTAATTTCAGTATATTACTTCTTTGTGTAATTTGTTCAATACTCCTCTCACAAAACAAGACATCGGGAACTAGGTTAGAAGTATTTCTTTCGGATCTATATTAGAATTTTCTCTCAATTAGCAATCTCTGTGGGATCGACCTTGCATACCACTAAATCTATACTCCAATAGATTCGTACACTTGCGAGTTTTAATTAAAACAACAACAGTTAGCACCACCCTTGCTAGCTGAGGTATCAAGGTGCACCATGGCTAACATTACCTGCCGTTAGTAAACATTGTTTTCAATAGAATTATTCCACATAAATTTTCATATACACATATGCCATATTATTTCAAACAGAGATTTCAGTATAATACAGAATTTCAGTCTCAATACAACTCATCTGTTATAAATTTCCCAATCAGGGTTTATTATATATATACATGCTCTTTTCCAAGGCAATCTTATAACTTTACATATCAATGCCACGTGCATAAATATTCACTTTACCATATGATGAGAAATACATTTAGTATCACATATACACTGAGTTCAAAAATCCATTTTCAAAACCATACTCTTTTTTAACTATATTCCAGATTGTAAACAGTTCAAATAATTTAATCTATTTCAAAAACATATAAAAGTATAAATAACTTGTAAACATAATCAATTATACATTTAAATTCAAGAAGAGCATATGGTAAGTTATATAAAGAATTATCTACTCACAAAACTAAGGTTCCAAGTCAGATATCCTCAACTGTGGTAGTACTATTCGCGGTTGGAATCACTATTCATGTCCGTTGGATTCATTTTTCACGACACACAAAAAGTTGTCAGATGACTGAAAATTTACATATCCTAAGATTTTTCCACCTCATGAATCCATCTATACTGTCAAATTTTCAATTTAAGAACTTTAAGTATGAATTTTAGAACATACCTTCTTAGGGTTTTTTCTCCACTTTCCAACAAATCTCTAGTCAAAACTCTAGAAATCAATCAAACAGATTAATAGTTCTCGTTGTTCTGAATCTATTGACGGTGGTGGTGTCGAAGTCTGAGGTCCAGAAGTGCTAAAATTCTAAAAAGAAGTTTTGGAGTTTCGGGAGAGAAAAACTAGGGAGAAAGAGAAAAATCTAAATTTTCCCCCAACATCTTGTGTGGCAAAAGCTTTAAAAATATCAGAGGGACCATTCTGCAAATTTTTAACTTTTAAATGAGGTCCTTGCAAATTTTTCTTGTTTACATCTTGACCTCTAAACTTGTAAGAAATTGCATTTTTACTCTAAACATAAATCCTCATATTGTCTTTATAATTCTTTAACCCATGTGATAAATAAACAAATTTTTAATGGTACTTATCTCTATTTTTATAATCCTCACTTTTATTCAGAATTTGTTATCTCCATTTCCATAATTCTCATTTTTATTCAAAAGTTTTCTTTAATTCAGGGTTTTTATTTATTTAAGCTGTTACACCATCGACAACAGAAACCAACTTTTACATAGGAGTAATAATTAAGTCTCTGCCCTTGAACAAAACAAAATCGATAAATCGAATCAAATCGAATAAGTATTTTTTTTTTATAGAAACTTATAATCGGTTTAGTTTGGTTAAGCTTCCAAAACCGAACTGAACCAATGAACACCTCTACTCCCACCTCTTATAAAAAAAGAACCTCTTCCTTTAAACCTCACCCAAATTGACATTCTTAAGGAGGATTAGGCAATGATTGGACGCAATTTTGTCTAAGTGAATAATCATCATTTCCTTTTGCCACTTTTTTTTCTAAATGTTTGCCAAAATTTGTCCAGGGTGTTTTAAACATTTTCCCATCTATCCCATCTATTAGTCCATGGAAAAGGGGTGCCCTACGTTTTGAATTCTATAAAACTTGTTTCTCTTATGAATGAGGAAAGGCCCTTTCCTTAGGTTAAGGAAAAAGGAGCCTCCCCAACTGTTCAGATTTCCTTAAGATCTCATTGAAGTCACCACCAATAATACCCTTTATTAAAAGACAATTATACTATTTATTAATGGCATAATAATAATAATAATCTTACTATATTTTCACTTTCACTTTCACTCTCTCTCATCTTTTTCTCTCTTCACTCTCTCACTTTCTCTCTCATTCCCTTTTTCACTCTTACTTCCTCTTTTATAAGAATAAAGGGTACTTTTTTAAAAATAGAAGAAGATTTTCATGAAATTAAGTATAAGCAAACAGAAGAATAGAAGATTATCAAAAAATGTTATTTAAAGATTTTCAACAATCTTAAAGGTCAGCCAAATACATTTTATATATTCACAGGAATTATGATTCCCCTCAATTATGTTTTTCAAAAAACATAATTTCTGAGAACCAAAAATTTTACCATTTACCAAACACCCCAAAGTTCATTATAGGAGAGAGTGATATTTTCAATCCCTCAAATTGTTCTTCCCTTTATAGCTTGATAAAAATGTAGGCAAGATCCAAAAACGCCAGTGGCCTAATGCAGCTAGCTATCACATTTCGACACCTAAGCGCCACGCAAGCATGACATGAACATGATGTGGCGGCCAATCAGCAACTTTGTCATGCAAGCATCTAGAAGGTTCTGGAATGCTCTAGAACTTTCTAAACAATTCTTGTATATTCTGGAAGTCTTTAGAATAGAGTAAAATAATTTAGAATCTAATAGAATACTCAAGAAGGTAGTGAAACACTATAGAAGGTGGTGGAATACTCTAGAAGGTAGTAGAAACACCATGTCCTAGAATTCTCTAGAAATGTGTAGAGAACTCTTGTAAATACTAGTAGGCTAGAACATTCTGGAGAGGCATTGTAAACCATTGGATCAAATAGATCTTATCCATTCATTTAAGGGGAGTTGGCCTATATAAACCCCTCACCCCCTCATTTGTAAGCAATCCAAGAGTCACAAAGCATTTGAGTGTTAGAGTTTTCAAGCATTCTCCAAGTTCTCTTATTCTTTCTCTTGCTCACTTGCTAGCTTTCATCTCTTAATCCTCTTCTGAGAGGTGTGTTAGGAAAGACTGACTTAGTTAGCAACAAATAAGAGTGTTTGAACTAAGTGTCGCACGGCTCATACTCAGAGGCAAAGAGTAAGGTCGTGACAGTTGGTGTTAGAGCTTTGGTTTATGGCTAACTTGTAACAAGTAGCATCATGTCAAACATGGAGAATACTAGCATGCCTGTAGTTCAAGGTCAAGACCCTTCAAAGGGAAGGGATAACAATCGCTCCAAGAAGGGCAAGGAAAATTTGCAAGATGTTTGGTCGGTGTGGGATACCCGTCTCTCCAAGGTGGAGCTTGTTGTCGGTGCACCAAGGAATGCCTTGATGTTCTCGAACAAGAGATGGAGCAACGCGGGGGTGAGCTGTAACATCCCTAATTTCATTTCTTTTATTGATAAAAGTACATAAAAATTTAATTAAGGAAATAAAATTTATTAGACAATATTTTAAATATCTAAGGAAATATAATCCTTAGAAATTCTTCACCTTATGTATATGCATAGAAAATGTTTCTAACATTAAGAGAACAAATAAAGAGGGAAAACCTAATAGGAAAGAAATTAGAAATAATATACTAAAGAGATGCAAAATTCTTGGATAAGGAAAATAAATTTTTAAAAACAAGTAAAGATCTTAAAATTTCAAGAACATTGAATTAGGGTAATTTTTTTCCTAATTCAAGAAATAGAGTTACTAAGTTTAAAATCTTTACCCATACATTGGGCTTTTACCTATGGACACTTCATATAGAGTTTTTTTCACTTCACATAAGTTTCTAGCAAGCCATTGGATAACCTAAGCAAGAAATAAAACATAGACTTGGACTAAGATATAATACTTGGACCAATAGCCCAAAAATTATGAAAATGTGACCAAGCCCTTCAAGAAAGGTAGAATTTTATCCAAAGCAAAGAAAATGGGTAGGAATAAGCCCAAATCCAAGAGGAAAAATAAAATAAAATAAATTAGGTGATGATATAATAATGTAATAATAAAGATTAGGTTACATGGCATTAAGACAAAAATTTAGCAAGTGGAGTGATTCTATATTCATCATTTTGGCAAGTGGCATGATAATACAAGGCTTTAGGACAAAAACATCTATATCCTACACTCATAATTCTAGCAAGTGGTATGATAATATATGGAATTAGGACAAAACATTCATATCCCACACAAATAATATCAACAAAATAATGGAGATTCAAGGGCTAAAAATTTGTCACCTAAAAAGGAAAATCTATCATACTTGTTTAAGAGAAAAGAAAATGGAAAAGAATCCCTAAATCAAAGGGACCTTGTCCCTTCTCTTAAGAACATATCATCATAATTTTCAAAATACAAATCTCATTTTCCTATGCATATCTTGACTAAGGAAGAGGAAGACAAGAACATAAGTTGTTTGTTTTCCAAAAATTCAACAAAGTGTATCCTAATTGTGATAAGGTAGACCCATGATCATGAAAGTTGAATTATTTGGTGGTCTATATAAGAAAACCCACCCTTACAACATTATAATTTCGTCCAAGTGAGGGAGAGGAAAAATAGAAGCAAGGTAGAGTGAGGAAAGGAGAGGAAGAAAGGAAGAAAGAAGAAAGAGAAGTCTAGGGGACTAAGTGCTCCAGGTAAGTTTAACAATATTTCTTTTTAAAGAAAACTTTTGATACTTATAATATTTATATGAGATTTTGATCTTAAAACTTTTATGATTGGTCATGATGTTGCTATATCATGTTACATATTGATCTTGCATGTGATGTATGTTTGAATACTTAGGTTGGTGTAGATAGTTCTGCATGGGTATGGGCGTATGGCTATGGGTGGTAGAATTTTAAGTTTCGGTGTTTTAATTTCTAGGAACAATCTATAAAGAATTAAAATAAATGGTTAACATAAGAATTAAAGATATATGTGTCACGGAGTTTTATCCACTGGAATTATTCAATTTGGAGTCCATATGTGGTAGATATGGTCCGATTAGTAGTCAAAGGTCAGAAAATGGTTCATCAGGGAAGAATATGTTAGGATAGCTTCTGTATTTTAATTTCTGAGAATTATCTATATGGAATTAAAATAAATGGTTAACATAATAATTTTAGCCATGTGTGTCATGGATATTTAGCCACTGGAATCATTCAATTTAGAGTCCATATGTGGTAGATATGGTCCGATTAGTAGTCAAAGGTCAGAAAATGGTTCATCAGAGAAGAATATGTTAGGACAGCTTCTGTATTTTAATTTCTGGAAATTATCTGTATGGAATTAAAATCTGTGGTTAACATAAGAATTATAGCTATGTGTGTCATGGATTTTAAGCCACTAGAATCATTCAATTTGGAGTCCATATGAGGAAGATATGAGCTGATTAGTAGTCAAAGGTCAGAAAATAGTTCATCAGGGAAGATTATGTTAGGACAGCTTCTGTATTTTAATTTCTGAGAATTATCTATATGGAATTAAAATAAATAGTTAACATAAGAATTATAGATATATGTGTCACGAATTTTTAGCCACTGGAATCACTCAATTTGGAGTCCATATGAGTTAGATATAGTCCAATTAGTAGGTAGAGGTCAGAACCTATCCGAGAAGAAATAACATATACATTTAGGGAGTAATATCACCTTGATTTCTTAATATTTCGCTACAATGTTCAACATAATAGTTTTATATAATTGTTTTATCTTGAAATTGACACCAAGATCACCTACATCAGAGTTAAATTGAGGGAGTTATGCTCTGATTAGTAAGAGAAGGTTAGATAAGATGAAAACCTGCATCAAGAAAATAAAGAAATAAAATTAGTATTTAAAAAAGAAGATGAATCTTAATAAATGACTAATATAGCCATAGTCATTGCCATTGTATGAACTTCTTACTATCTTAAGTGTGAAATTTTGACATGGAAATATTTTATAAAGTGATATTTGAAATGGTTATGTTCATGACATGATTACCAATGATTTTTGGTAATAATTATATTTTGATGAACATACTTGTTATTGAAAGCATATTTTTGGCTATCATTGTGAAAAGAAAAGAAATGAGCACGGTCACATGGAAATCCGTGTGGTGCACCAGTAGGGGACGCCCTACCAACGGTTATGATTATGATTATGAGAAAAGAAAGAGAAAGTGTGCCATGTCGAACGGAGCGAGAAAAGCCTGTACCGGAGAGTAGAGGATACTCACCCTGACCGGGGTAGCTTGAAATGAGAATAAGTTGTTGGCCATCATATGATATTCTAAAAATAGTTACTCCTGTCATACATATTATTACTGTATGATTCTTATGTGCATAGATATAATGCATTCATGTGACCAAAGATATTTTCTGTAGTTTATACAGCTAAACATAATGTGATGAGCTATATTGATGATGATTTATTGTTGAACTTACTGGGATTTAATTCTCACTATATTTCCATATCATGTTTAGAAAATTAGTTATGCAGATTTTTCTATAGCTCTGGCTTTTAGTGCACGTTGGATCGAGTACTTTATATTGGGCAGATTTCAGAAGCAAATAAAATGTTTGTGGTTAAGTTGGCTTAGATCCCGGTGAAAGTGCAACCACCCGCACCAGTATCTCCGGAATTGGTCAACTAGAATAAATAAGATGTAGATTTTTATGTGTTTGATATGTTGTACGTATGTTTTGATTAATGACATGTATGTGAACTCTGTATTGTATACATTAAATAAATATTATATTGAGTTAAGTTGTAACGAGGTAATAACTTCATGGTATTTTTAAAAAAAATTGATACTTAAATGGAGTCGTTACATGAGCTCCATGAATCTAAGTTAGGGATTAAAGACTTAGCAAATCGTCTACGCCATGAACAAGCCCTTCATAAGCGAACGAGGAAGATCATTGAGGATCTTCGTGGGCAAATGGAGGAAATGAAGAAGGATTGGGTCCTTTGCCGTGAAGCCATAACCAACGATGTGGTAGAGGCAAGGCCAACCAGGGTAGAAGTCCCCAAGCCTAAGACTTACAAGGCCAACCGGGATGCTAAGAAAATAGATAATTTCCTATAGGAAATGGAATAGTACTTCAAAACTACTCACTTGATGATGCATCAAAGGTACGAACTGCTTTTCTCTATCTCATTGATGATGCTTTGCTTTAGTAGCATATGTGTTAAAGTGATAGGGAGCAAGGTGGTTTGGCCATTAATACGTGGGAAGAGTTTAAGGGCCAACTTAAGTGACATTTTTATCTTGAGGGAGAAAGCTTCCTAGTAAGGAGGAGTCTTAAGCACCTGAAGCATAGTGGCTTCATTCGTGACTATGTCCGTGAGTTTTTGTCACTACGACTTAGACTTCCAGACATGGCACCATCTGAGTTACTATTTAACTTCATGGATGGGCTACAACCTTGGGCTCAATAAGAGATATGACGTCGGGGTGTACAAGACCTCACATCTGCAATCACTACTACTAAGACTTTTTTCGAATTTACTAAACCCAAAACTCTAACAAGTCAAAACAAAAAGAGTTCAAAGGGAAAGGTGGGGGAGACAAAGAGTCAAGGTAAGGGACTAAATGTGAAGACAAGCTTTCTACCAGTAAAGGAGGCAAACAAATAAAGAAAGAGAACCGACATGATAACTTTAAGCCTAAGAGTAACTGTTTCTTGTGTGGGGGAGAACATTGGATGAGAAACTGCCCCAAGAGGAATGCTCTTAGCGTAATGATAAAGAAAAGGAGAAAGACTGACTCGCTGAGCCAGATGAAAACTCTACAATTGCTAAATGCCCTCAGAGCCCCAACACCTTAGAGTCCCTCTAAACAAAGTCTCATGTATATAGAGATCTCTTTAGCTGGGAAGGCTACGAAAACGATGGTGGACACGGGTGTTACGCACAACTTCATATCCATGGAGAAAGCTAAAAGACTTGGTCTAAAGGTGACCAAGGAGAGTGGGTGGTTAAAAGTGGTGAATGCTGTTGCCAAGCCTCTTGAGGGAGTAGTGCGAGGAGTGAAGTTACAGGTTGGAACGTGGGAAGAAATAATAAATCTCTTCATAGTACCTATGGATGATTTTCTAGTAATGCTAGGTATGAGATTCTTTAATGCGGTCAAAGCTATTCCTATTCACTTCCTTCGCTTTCTGGCTATATTCGAGGACAAAGCACCTTGCATGGTGCCTACTACTACTAAGCCCCAAGGAGATAAACGCCTCTTATCAGCTATGCAAGTGGAAAAGGGTGTGAAGAGAGGATAAATCACCTATTTTGTGGCTCTTAAAGAGGAAGGTACAAGAGAGGATAAAGCAGAAGTGCCTAAAGAAATATGCAAAGTTCTTGAGAAGTTTGGGAATATGATGCCATTTGAACTGCCCAAGAAGTTACCACCATGAAGAAAGGTGGATCACGAGATCGAATTGGAACCAAGTGCACAGCCTCCTGCCATAACACTTTACCGCCTAGCATCGCCAGAGTTAGAAGAGTTAAGAAAGCAACTCAAGGATTTGTTGGATGCTAGGTTCATCCGTCCGTTGAAGGCTCCTTTTGGTGCCCCAGTCCTATTCCAGAAGAAGAAAGATTGGTTGCTAAGGATGTGCATTGACTATAGGGCACTTAACAAGGTCACAATTAAAAATAAGTATCATATTCCCTTGATAGCAGACCTTTTTAATAAACTAAGAAAGGCAAGGTACTTCACTAAGCTGGACCTGTGATCAAGGTATTATCAAGTATGGATAGTTGAGGGAGATTAGCCAAAGACTACTTGTGTGACTCAGTATGGTTCTTACGAGTTCCTTGTTATACCTTTCGGTCTAACCAATGCTTCTGCTACTTTCTGCACCTTAATGAACAAGGTTTTCCATCCTTACTTGGACAAGTTCGTAATTATCCATTTAGACGACATTGTTGTCTTTAACAGCACTTTGGAGGAATATATTGAGCATCTACAAACTGTGTTCAATGTCTTAAAGAATAATCAACTCTATGTCAAGAAAGAGAAATGCTCGTTTGCCGCGTTAGAAGTGCACTTTCTTGGCCACATCAACAAGGATGAGAAACTGATGATGGACAGGAGTAAAGTTCAAGCTATAGATGAGTGGGAACCTTCTACCATGGTAGCAAAATTAAGATCTTTCCTTAACTTAGTCAACTATTACCGACGCTTCATCAAGGGATACTCAGCAAGAGCAGCACCACTCACTGACCTTCTCAAGAAGGATAGGGCATGAAAGTGGGATGCCTGTTGCCAACAAGCCTTCGAGGACTTGAAAAAGGCTGTTGTGGATGAGCCAGTCTTAGCATTGGTAGATGTGGTAAAGCCCTTCGAGCTATATACGGATGCATCAGACTTTTCCATTGGGGGAGTACTCATGCAAGATGGTCAACCCATAGCCTACGAGAGTAGGATGTTGAACGATACTAAGTGGCGGTATACGGTTTAGGAAAAAGAAATGAATACCATCATCCATTGCCTGAGGGTGTGGCGGCACTACTTATTGGGGGCAAAATTTGTCATTATGACAAATAATGTAGCCACTAGTTATTTTCAAACATAAAAGAAACTCACTCCAAAGCAAACTAGGTGGCAGGATTTTCTATCAAAATTTGATTACGCGTTAGAGTACAAGCTTGGAAGAATCAACCATGTGGTCGATGCCTTAAGGCGAAAGGCTGAACTAGCTTTTATGACCAAACTAGAAGGCAATATTTTGAGGTGAATCAAAGAAGGACTCTTGCAAGACTCCACTGCTAAGGCGATCCTCAACCTGGCCAATGAGGAAAAGATCAGGAGATTTTGGGTAGAGGACGGGATACTCTATACACAAGGGAGGCATGTTTATGTGCAGAAGTGGAATAACTTGCGGAGGGAGCTCATAAAGGAGTGTCACGATACAAAATGGGCAGGCTACCCAAGTCAGAGACGTACTTGAGCTTTGCTAGAAACCACCTACTACTGGCCACAAATTCGGGATGATGTCGAGTCTTATGAACGTACCTGTTTGATATGCCAACAAGACAAGCTAGAGTAACAGAGTCTCGCAGGATTGCTTGAGCCACTTCCCATTCTTGAGCGACCATGGAAAAGTGTCTCTATAGATTTCATCATGGCCTTACTCTCGTCTGAGGGGTTTGGCTCTATAATAATGGTTGTTGATTGGTTCTCAAAGTATGAAACTTTTGTCCCAGCCCCTAGGGGTTGCACCGTAGAACAAGCCGCCAGATTATTTCTCAAGAACATAGTAAAGTATTGGGGTGTGCTAAGGAGTATCATCTCTTATAGAGACCCGCGCTTCATAGCCAAATTTTGGATAGAGTTATTTTGGATGCTAGAGTCCAAGTTATGTTACTTTACTAACTTTCACCCATAAACAAATAGACAACCGAAGAGGGTGAATGTACTACTAGAGATGTATCTACGACACTTTGTGAGTGCCAACCAAAATGATTGGGTCAAGTTGATGGATGTGGTTCAGTTCTCTTACAATCTTCAAATGAGTGAGTCCACATGAAAACGGTCTGTTCGAAGTGATCATGGGACAACAACCACTCACTTCGCTCACGCTAGAAACCACGTACAAAGGTGTCAACCCTTTGGCTTTTAAGGTCACAAAAGAATGGAAAGAGAAAGCTGATATAGCTAGAACTCATCTGGATAAGGCGGCCAAAAAGATGAAAAAATGGGCAGACAAAGGTTGTCGCCATGTAGAGTTAAGAGAATGAGACTTAGTGATGGTTCGACTCTTGCTTCAACAAATCAAAGTCTTCCGTCCCTTGCACAAGGGATTGCTGCGAAAGTATGAAGGACCTTTCCCTATCCTCAAGAAGGTCGAGAAGGTTTCGTATCGCCTGGAGCTGCCACCCAAGTTAAAGATACATTTAGTTTTCTAGGTGAGCATGCTAAAACCATATCATGCTGATAAGGATGATCCAAACAAGGGAGAATCTCATCGAGCCCCCACGGCTGTAGTACAATCTCATGATAAGGAGGTGGAAACTATATTAGCTGATCACGTCATACGTAAAAGAGGAGTACCTCCAAGTTGTGAGTACTTAATGCATTGGAAGGGAAGTCTTAAACAGGAAGCAACATGGGAGTCGGAAGAAACATTATGGCAATTCAAGGACTTGATTCAAAACTTCCATGACACTAGGATAAGGACGTCTCTAGTATAGGTGGGGGAGAATGTCACATTCCGACACCTAAGCGTCATGCAGGCATGACATGGACACAATGTGGTGTCCAATCAGCAACTTTACCATGCAGGCATCTAGAAGGTTCTGGAATGCTCTAGAACTTTCTAAACAATTCTTGTACATTCTGGAAGTCTCTAGAATAGAGCAGAATACTCTAGAATTTAGTAGAATACTCTAAAAAGTAGTGGAATACTATAGAAGGTGGTAGAATACTCTAGAAGGTAATAGAAACACCATGTCTTAGAATTCTCTAAAAATGTGTAGATAAATCTTGTAAATACTAGTAGGTTAGAACATTCTAGAAAAGCATTGTAAACCATTGGATCAAATAGATCCTATCAATTCATTTAAGGAGAGGTGACCTACATAAACTCCTCACCCCCTCATTTGTAAGCAATCCAAGAATCACGAAGTATTTGAGTGTTAGAGTTTTCAAGCATTCTCCAAGTTCTCTTACTCATTTGCTAGCTTTCATCTCTTAATCCTCTTTTAAGAGGTATGTTAGGAAAGAATGATTTAGTTAGCAACAAATGGGAGTGTCCTAATTAAGTGCCGCATGGCTCATACTTAGGGGAAAAGAGTAAGGTTGTGACATAGTGCTGTAAATAAAAAAAATTATCATTACTAACAATAGAGAGATTTAAACCATTCTTCCACCCTATTATCAGCCCTATCGTAGTACCTATAAGATCCACCCCAAAAAATTTTTGAAGCCACAGTTCTTCATTATGTTTTCCACCTTCCTCACATTATTCTTCGACTCCATAAAAAATAGCACCTCTAAGGTGTGTGGTTTAGAAATTTCTTTCAGGTTACGCCCTATCAAACGATTACCCAATCCTTGGCAGTTCTAACACAGCAAACTAGTAGGATACGATGCCTCCATTGATGTCGATAAGCCTCTACCTGAATTTAGCCACCTCTACCAATCATTCACTCAGTACTTCAGGGCCATGCAAATCACTCTGGAGAGATAAGGGATTTGCAAAAGCTATCGTCTTGAAAAAACAGAATAAGCAGACATCTTGTACAACCCAACAAGCAACTATAAAGGTAATACAACCAAGTTCTCTTGTGCGCAGTCAATCTTGACAAGCAAGGGAAGGAACACGAACTCATGAGGAGATCAGAACTGATTCAAATATCCCTGCTCACTACACAAAGTCTTTGACTTCGCCTGGGTCGAAGGAACCATAGCAAAGCACACAACGGGTTGAGGATTTGATTTTTTGTTTTTTTAAAAGAAGTTTTTTTGTTTGTTGTTTAAGAAAAAAAGTGTATTTGAGATGACTAATTATAAAAGATGTCATGTAATGTAAAATATTGACATGTATGACTTCGAATATGGATCCTCTGCTTTGTCTTTTGGCTTTTGATTGCATTTTATTTTATTTTATTTATTTATTTATTTTTAATATATTATTTAAATTTAATTTTTTTTAAAAAAATTATTTTTCTTTAAAAAAGAAAAAGAAAAAATAAAGTGTAAAATTTTTTAATTTAATTTTCTATATAATTTTTTTAAATAATTTGTTGAAAAATTAAAATTTAAAAATATATTAAAAATAAAAAATCCAAATTATTTAAAACTAAAATTTGAAAATAAATTTAAAAAATATAAAAAATTTGTTGAAAAATTATTTTTTATTTTAAAATATATTTTAATATATTTTTAAATTTTAACTTTTTTCAACAAATTATTTAAAAAAATTTATTTAAAAATTTAAATAGAAAATAAAATTTAAAAAATTTCAACAAAAAATTATTTTCAAAAAATTACTTTATTTTTATGCTTTTTAATTTTACTTTTTTTTAAAATAATTTTTTAAATACTTTTTTAAAAAAATTAAATTTAAAAAAATATTTAAAACACAATTTTAAAACTGCTTTTTGAGGCAAAGGATCGATATTCGTGTGACTTCATCACATTGGTTAACCAAGAGAGTATAGAGAGTTAGCAATGAAAAAAAAAAATTCAAGGGGAAAAATGTTATGGTAATCAAATAAAATTTTAAATAAAATTAAAAGCATTTTTATTAAAATAATAATTTAACAAAAAATGCCACCACCAGTTACGCAATTTTTGGTTATTTGGCAATTTGTCCCGAGCGTATGAGTTGATTGACCGTCCCATCCTCACTCTGTTCCGTTGGCCTCATGGAATCGAACTCGAGCGAAGTTGCGGGCATCACAACCGAGTGGGGCCGAAAGGCTTGGCGGCTCCTCGCCGAAGTACGATGCCAATCGCCACTCATTCAGTGCATCACAAACTTCGTTTCCATGGATCTAATGGCCAATGCCCTCCTATCCGCTGGTGCCTCACCAGCTATGCTGCACTCCATAGAGGAGATTCCTGACTTCACTCCTCATGCTCACGCTCTATGCATTAACGTTGGCACACTATCCCCCGCTTGGTTACCTGCCATGAAAGCCGCCACTGCGTTGGCCTCTAAGTTGGGTAGGCCCTGGGTTCTTGATCCAGTTGCTGCTGCTGCCTCTGGTTTCCGCTTGAAGGCCTGTCTGGAGCTTGTGGAGATGAAACCGACTGTAATTAGAGGAAATGGGTCTGAAATTATTGCTCTTTCCAAGGCTTCCAGTGAACCTACTAAGGTGACTTTCTAAAAATGGTCCCTTATCAATTCATTTGCGTATATTAAACTCCCAGGGAAGCAGAGCAATAGAATATTCATGGTTTTTTGCATATCAGTATCCTTATTTTTTGAATTTGTTTAGGGTTTGATTGGGAAAATGAGTTGGGGATGGGGTGGCGTGGGTTTAATATCAGTACTATTGTTTGGATGTTGAAATGTAACGGGGTGGGTTGTGTTAGATGGGTTAGAAACCCATTCCAACCCACCCAATTTTCAAATCCTCCAAATCAAGTGAATTGAGTTTATTCTCTTTATTCATTTACTCTTTTATTCCTTTCGCTTTTTTTTTTTAATTGAAAGAAAATATCCCTAAAAGGTAATATTGGAAATTTTACCTTCTCAATCCACTTAATCCCATTAATGAGAACTTCCAAATAACAGGGAATGTGTTATCGTTTCTTTTTTTGTTAAACTTCCCCATTTCCACTCCACTCCATCCGGCTCTCTTCAAAACTCCCAAACAAGTACTTAGACTGTCATTGGAGTTTTACCTAAAGGATATTCTGTCTTTGGTTTAGTTCCGTCTTAAGAAGCATTAGAATGATACGATTTGTGTTTGCACTGCCTCTTTTATTTGCTGGTTTACATGACTATCCATCAAATGGTTGGAAAAGTCATATATGGGATAAGAAGTTATTCTGTATATAGGAAAACTTTGAGGCATTCAGAATCACGTCTTGTTGGAGCTCCGGACTATTTGGTGAATAAGTCAATCAAGCTTATTATATTGTTAATAAAGTCCTGAATATTAGGTTTTAGTTTAGGTTTGAATTATTCCTTAACAAACTCACCACGTATGTAGGTTATGTTAACGTTAACATGGTCATTTTGTTTTTCGTTTCTGTTTTGTATGGCTGATATATAAAGCTAGAGATTCATTCATTCAATAAAATAAGCTTTTTAACGTATGCATGGTGAGTTTCGGTGTTTAAAGCTTAGAGATTTCTACAAAAGTGGTATTAGAGCTCCAACAAAGGGCCTGAGTGAGTGTGGGTATAGTTAGGAACTGCAGTCTCCTAACAAAAGCAAGAGTGAAAAAACAAAAAGTGAGAACGAGTGAGAGGAAGATGTCAACTGAAGGAGGCAGCTTTGTGCAACTTGCTATACTAAGTTCGATGGTCATTATGACCATTGGGCTATGCTCATGGAGAATTTTCTCCGTTTGAAGGAATATTGGTCCTTGGTGGAGACAGGGATCCATACTATGGGAGATGGAGTTGAGGCAATAGAGGCACAAAAGAAAACAATTGAAGATCAACGACTGAAAGACCTCAAGGTAAAGAATTATCTATTTCAGGCCATAGATCGAACTATCATGGAAACAATCCTTGATAAAGAAAGCTCAAAGAGTATATGGGATTCGATGAGGCAAAAATATTAGGGGACCGCGAGAGTAAAGAGGGCTCAAATACAAGCATTGAGAAGGGAATTCAAATTTCTTCAAATGAGAGAAGGAGAGAAAGTAGACAAGTATTTTGCTCGGACACTAACAATTGCAAACAAAATGAAAGCTCATGGAGAGAAGATGGGACATGTTGTGATCATCGAGAAGATCTTGAGATCAATGACCTCAAGATTTGATTACGTTATATGTTTAATAGAGGAGTCCAAACACCTAGATATGTTGACAATTAATGAGTTACAAAGCAGTTTATTAGTTCATGAACAAACAATGAACTACCATGGTGGAGGAAATGAACAAGCCTTGAAGATTTTTTATGAAGAACGATTTGGAGGAAGATGAAGAGGTCGAGGTGCAACTCTAGGTCAAGGACGAGGTAGAGGGAGGCAACCATTCAACAAGACGATGGTAGAATGCTACAAATGTCATAAGTTGGGACACTTCCAACTCCGACTACAGCAACCACTGAGTGGTAATAAGCAATGGTTTCTCAACTTAGCTGAAACATTCTGACAAGTGGTGAAACTAGGCAATAACTCTAAGATGGCGGTGATGGGGAAAGGAAGCATCAGATTACAAGTTAACGGAACAAATCAGGTAATTAGTGAAGAGTTATATATTCCTGAGCTTGAAAATAACTTATTAAGTATTGGCCAGTTACAAGAAACAAACCTGACCATACTTATTCAACATGGAGTGTGCAAAATATATCATTCTGTAAAAGGATTGATCATGGAGACTCAAATGTTTGCTAATAGGATGTTTGTCCTTCTTGCCTCGATGCCAACTCAAAATCAAGCTTTAGCCTTTGCATGTTTTCAAATTGTATCCGAAGATAAAACTCATCTGTGGCACTAGAGATTTGGGCATCTAAACTTCAAAGCATTGAGAACCTTATCTTACCAGAAAATGATGAAGGGCCTACCTCCTCTCCAAGCATCTTCGAGATTGTGCTTTGACTGCATGATAGACAAACAAGATTGAGAATCAATTTCAAAGAAAAGCTTGTGGAGAGCATCTCAATGGCTTCAGCTTGTGCACTCTGACATCTGCAGTCCTATCACACCAGAGTCTAATAGCAAAAAAAGGTACCTAATCACCTTTTTAGATAATTATAGCAGAAAAGTGTGGACTTATTTCTTGAACCCTAAATTAGAAACGTTTGATGTGTTTACAAAATTTAAGAACTTGGTAGAGAAAGAAATTGAGAATTTCATATGTTGTCTACGTACTGATAGAGGTGGGGTGTTCACCTCATTGGAATTTAACAAGTTTTGCAGCACAAATGGCATCAGAAGGCAACTCATAGTAGCCTACACACCACAACAAAATGGGGTTGTAGAGCAAAAAAATTGAACAATCATGGATATGGTATGTTGCATGTTGTCAGCAAAATAAGCTACTAAAGAATTTTGGCTCGAAGCTGTTAACTGGGCAATCTATGTACTCAATCGTTGTCCTACTCTAGTAGTGAAGGATATTACTCTAGAAGAAGCATGGTATGATTTCAAACCCTCTGTTGATCATTTAAGGGTGTTTGAGTGCATTGGTCATGTTCATATTCCTGACAACAAAAGACAAAAACTTGATGACAAGAGCTTCAGGTGCATCTTCTTAGGCTTAAGTGAAGGAACTAAAGCTTATAGATTGTATGACTCTATGTCAAAGAAAATTGTTATAAGCAGGGATGTTGTGTTTGAGGAAGACAAGAAATGAAACTAAGAAAAAATCATTGAAAAAGTTAACAGTGGTGTTCTTGAGTGGGGAGATGAAGATGAACGAGAAGAAAGTGAAGAAGAAAAGCAAATCGAAGAAGAAACCAATAGTTCTTCGTCAGGTGAATTAATTGAAGATGAATCTCCAAGTCTAGTTCGAGGGAGGATAAGAAAAGAACCTTCATGGATTTAAGATTACGTAAGCGGTGAAGGCCTGTCTAAAGAGGAAGGGAACAATTTGGTGTTGACTTCAGCTAGTGATCCTATGTCTTTTGAAGAAGCTGTTAGAAACCAGAAATGGAAAGAAGCAATGGACTTACGCGATGTTTGGTTGGAGGTGAATGGAAGTGAGGGGAGGGAAGGGGAAGGGAAATTTTTAAAACCCCTTATTTGACAAAATTTTTGAAGGGGAGGGGAGGGAATTTTGGAACCCAAAACTGCCCTCATATATTTATTTTAATACTGAAATAACCTTTATCTTTTGCTTTTTTTTTTTTTTTTTTTTTTTTGCCTAAACCATAGGAATCAAATTACAATTTAAATTATAAATTGGATGTCTTATTTTTGAATCGTGAACTGTATCGAATCGTAAGATTCATGAACATATTAAAAAATAGTTTAAAATATATAATATAAAATATAAATAAATAAATAAATAATATAAATAAAATATTTAAAATAATATATTTATTTCAATAATTATAAATATAAATCTTAAAAATTATGAAAAAGAATAGGTAATTAATTATTTAAATAGGTTTGAATAGGTTTAAAACTAAAAAATTAAAAAATTGTCTTTTTAGGTTTGAACAAATTAAAATTATGGAGAGAAAAAAATTATTTAAAAATTATTTTTGTAATTTTTAAAATAAATATTAAAAAAATCTAATTATTAAACAAATGGAACAACGCTGAACCCGTTTTTTAAAGAAAGAAAAAAAATTAAAAAGTGGAAAGGGGCTTAACAGTGGAATGGTTGTTTCTGGCTCTGGTGGAAGACAAAAAACGAAAAAAAAAAGCAGATCAAAATGTTGTTGAGAAGGAGGAGTAGACCATCGCGCAGCATTGCAGAGAACTTGCACAGCTGCGCGATGGTGATGGACAACGCCAGAGTCATATGGGTTTCGGGAAGAAGAAACAGACCGACCATGGTAGAAGCTAGCTAGCGTCGCTGTGCGAAGGCAATGGACGCGGCCAGAATCGCAGAATTGTGCGATTCTGCGATTTGTGCTGGAATTGCACCGATTTGTGCGATTCCGGTAACGATTCCAGCCATATCACGATTTGGTCACCGATTTGTATTGGTGACCAAGTGAATCAAAGCGAACTGCACGATTCACAACGTGAATCGTGTGTGTTCGACTACTATGGCCTGAACAAAATGCCAAGTAACCACTGATACAACGCTCCCGAGAGAAACAATACACGATAGGGTTCCTTCTTCTCTGGCGACGGGTTTCGTTCTTCTCTAGCTCTCGGCAAACCACAGTTGGCTTCGCAGCTCGCTCATGGGAGAAGCAACACGATTGGGTTCCTTCTTCTCTGGCTCTCGGCGGGGTTCGTTCTTCTCTAGCTTTCGGCAAACCATAGTTCGCTTCGGAGGACCGAATAAACCCTAGGGATTGTCTGCATCTAGCTCAGCCTCCTTTCTCAACATCTTCCTGAGGCTAATTGGTGAGTGGGAGACCTAATTTCTCTTAAACCTCCTTTACGCGAAGAGTTTAGCAACCGTGTGGACTACGGTCTTCTCCCTCTGGATTCATTCAAATTTAATCTGTCTTCCATCTGAGGTAATGTCCTTGATCATACAGTGGATGCGTTTTCCTGATTTGCCTTTTCTGATTGCACACCTCTACCATATGCTATTCTTTGTCTTCCATCTGAGGTAAATCCGATCTAACTAAACCCCCTTGCATGTTGCTATTCTCTATATTCTCATTCTCGTTCTGTAAACTGGTCAAGGCTTGATATCAAGAATTTTGTTTTTTACATAACTCTACTTGTATCAATTTTCATCTATTGAAACACATAAGCATTTCTCTGGAGGCTTGCTGTACGTATTGATTTTAGCCCACACCCAGTCATTAAGTATATCCATATCTTTGGGTTGATTGAGGCAAAAGGTGAAGCATTATTTTTGATAGTGATTGGAACCCCCTTCTTGCCATTTCTGGTCCTCACATGATTATGCAATGTCAGAACCCTTTTATCTGTTTTTACGGTGAACTTCTATTATTACTTAATGCTTGTTGGTCTTATAGGATTAATGAAAAATATTTATAAACTACATGAGCTAGATATTAATGCAATATTATGTTTATCAATTAGATGAGAATTGTAGAAAAATGGTTTAATTTGCGCCGAAGAGCTATAGCTCTATTGATATGTTGTATTATCTATTTCTATGTCACTTGGATGTTTCGCAAGAGAAAAATTAGTTACACTTTAAGCTCCAATAGAGAAAGGGTACGTGAAGAAATAATGTGTCGAATTAGTAGTAGTGAAACTAGTAGGAATATTATTAGAATGGGTCTTGAAGTTTTCTTAAAATTGTGTGGTGTGTTAGAAAGAGAGGGTGGCTTAAAACCCACACGATGGTCAAGTGTGGAAGAACAAGTTGCAAAAACTATTTACATATTAACGCATAATGCAAAAAATCATGAAGTAAACTTTTGGTTTCGCCGTTCTGGTGAGACAATTAGTCGTCACCTCCATCAAGTGTCGAGAGCAATACTTGAATTAGAAGGAAAATTGCTTGTACAACCTGATGGCTCAACAGTCTCCTGAAATTCATGGTAGTAGTTGATTCTACCCATATTTTAAGGTAAAAGTTTATCATTAAATTAGTATGTGCTCAAACTTTAGCATGATGACCTTAGACTATATTAATATATATGTATACATAATGTCAGGATTGTGTTGGAGCTATAGATGGAACACATATACGTGTCAAAATATTGCCTATAGATGCTCCCTGATATCGTGGTAGGAAGGAATACCCAACACAAAATGTGTTAGCTGCATGCACATTTGATTTAAAGTTCACTTATGTGCTCCCTAGATGGGAAGGCACTGCTTCTGACTCAAGAATTATTAAAAATGCATTAAGTCGAGAAGATAGTCTTAAAATTCTTGAAGGTAATTGATTTTAGCATTTAAGAAATTTTTTAAAAACAATTGAGGACTTGTATTATAATGAAATAGTTCATTTGTTTATTTTCAAACTATCATATTGATTATTTACCTTGATTATAGGGAAATATTACCTTGTGGATGCTGGCTTCATGTTAACAAGTGGACTTATTATACCTTATAGAGGAGTTCGCTATTATTTGAAAGAATATTCAGCAAGAAATTCACCCCAAAATCATAAAGAATTATTCAATCTTTGTCATGCATCATTACGTAATGCGATTGAGAGAGCTTTTGGTGTGTTAAAAAAGAGATTTGGAATTTTATCTAATTCAACGGAGCCTACGTATGGAGTCAAAGCTCAAAAATTGATTATTATTGTATGTTGCATTCTTCATAATTACCTAATGAGCATAGAGCTTGATGAGGATCTTATAGGTGAAATAGATGTTGAACTTGCAACTCAAAATGTATCTGTTGACAATAATTATTCTCCAACACATGAGAATGAGGATGCAGCTCGGGGTGAGCTTATAAGAGATAGCTTAGCTAATCAAATGTGGCTAGATTATCAAAATGATCATTTGGGGGAATAGTTTGCACACTAGTGTTTATTATCTATTGGTTTATTTTATATATGGTTTTTCTTTTGAGTGTGAATTGGCACTGGTTGTAATATTAGATGTGTGATATACTATTAGTTTAGTGTATTTTTCATTTTATTTAAATGATACATGTTGTAATTCTGTTATGATTTAATTTTTAAATATCATAGTATGCACCAAAAAAGCTAGATGTTAGAAACAATAATAAGGAGAACTTGATCTGGATGATGCTCTTGTTGATGCTTTCATGAAAGAATACAATGAGGGTCACAAAGTTAATGGCACCTTCACTACTATTGCATATGAAAACATAGTTCAAGAGTTAAGTGCAAAGTTTGACAAGAACATTGATAAGGAGAAGGTGAAAAATTGTTGGAAGACATTGAAGAAACACTTTGCTGAAGTTTATGATATTTTAAAAAATGGTATGAGTGGATTTGCTTGGAACTCATCTACTCGTTTATGGGATGCTGAGCCAGAAGTTTGGAGTGCTCTAATTGAGGTTTGATTCTTCAATCTTTTATTTTCTAATATGTCATTACCATTATTGACTATTGGACAAGAAGAAATTTGGATAATTTCCATCTTGCTAAAGTATATTTTCAATCTTTTTCAATCATTTGGATAATTTCAATCTTGTTGAAGTTTATTTTCAATCTTTTTTCAGTCATTTAGATAATTTCAATCTTGCTGGAGTTTATTTTTAATCTTTTTTCAGTCTTTTGGACAAGTAGCCATTATTGTTGATGTTTATTTTCAATCTTTTCTCAGTCAAAACCAAAAGTAGCATTTTGGAGGAATACTCCATTTTCACATTATGAGAAGATGGTCATACTTTATGGAAATGATAGAGCTACTGGACAAGATGCTGAGACTAGTTCTGAGATGAGAAAGAAACATCCTTTTGCCACTGAAGAATATTTTACTGAAAATATTGATAATGTGGATAATTTAGTCTCTCAAAATGAGGTGACTTTGGAGAATACTGATTCTTTTCATGATGTTACTAATGATAATATGAATAATTCCTCAGCTCAAGTCCCTTCACATGGAGCAACTAGTGGCAGCAATAAGAAAAAAAAGAAAGAGAAGGACAATGAAATTAATGAAATTAAAGGGGCAGTAGGTGAGATTGCAGATGTATTAAGGGAAGGAAATGTCATATTAAAAGAGACTCAACAACACAAGCTGCCTCCAATTTCAGGGGAAGAAACATGGAAACTAATCCAAGAATGTGGGTGTGATACAACTTTGTTGCCTAGGATATATATTTTTCTCATGAAGAATATTGACAAGTTGAGGACAATTGTTCAATGTCCAGCTGCAGCAAGGAAATTAGTTATCATGGAATGGATGTTTGGTCCCTCATCAAATTCACCTTCTAATTGATGCATGTAATGATTAAACTTATTTTCAGACTCAGTATTTTGTAATTTTTTGTGTTGTAGTGTGTGCTTGACTTGATTATATGTTATTATCATTAATTTTCCAGCATTACTTGATACATGGCTTGTACAAGTATTTGATTTTTTGTGTCTTATTTTTATCGGATATATTTGTTCCCAAGAAAAACTTTTTTGCAAAATTTATATGTTTAAGTGGAAAGACATAAAAGGTTTGAAGTCTTGTATTTATCAGGCAAAACAGGTGCCAAAACCAAAATTTATATGTTTAACTTTTGGCCCCTGTGATGTTCAGAAAAACAAGTGTCTTTCAATGAGATTGTTAGCAAATGAAAGGGACATCTCAAAAAAATTAATAAAAATTCTAATATCAAAATATTATATTTAATCATCAACCAAAAAAAAATCATGAAAAGAAAATGCACCAAAGAATATCAATAAGTATCAGTAAACCAAAGCACTTAAAAAATAAAAGTGTATTAACATTGTTTCAATAAACTATGAAGGGTATAATGGTAATCTTATTTTATTTTTTCTCTCTTTCCCTTCTAAACCAAACAAAAAAAAATTATTTTCCTTCCCCTCCCTTTTTTTTAAACTAAACCAAACAAAGAAATTTTATTTTCCTTCCCCTCCCCTCCCCTTCCTTTCTCTCCGTTAAAATCCCTCCTTTCCCCTCCCCTCCTCTGAACCAAACATAGCCTTAGAGATTAAAGCCATCGAGAAGAATGGAATTTGGGAGTTAACTACACTACCAAATGGAGCTAAAAAGATAAGGGTGAAGTGGATATTTAAAACCAAGTTGAACGAGAATGGGGAAGTTGACAAATGTAAAGCTTGGCCTGTAGCCAAGAGATACACTCAACAATTTGGAATAGATTACACTGAGATGTTCGCTCCAGTAGCTCGTTGGGATACTATTAGGATGATTCTCGCTCTTGCAGCTTACAAAGGGTGGAGTGTATACCAACTTGATGTGAAGAGTGCATTCCTGCACGGTGAGTTAAATGAAACAGTGTATATTGAGCAGCCTTGGGGTTATGAGAAGAAGGGAGCAGAAGACAAGGTGTATAGATTGAAGAAGGCTCTATACAAACTCAAACAAGCTCCACGAGCTTGGTACAACAAGATTGAGGCTTATTTTGTCAAGGAGAGGTTTGAAAGATGTCCTTGTGAGCACACGTTGTTTATAAAAATAGAAGAAGGAGGAGGACTTCTTGTGGTCAATTTGTACGTGGATAATCTCATCTTCACGGGGAACAACGAAGCAATGTTTGAGAGATTCAAGGTCTCCATGAAGCAGGAGTTTGACATGTCTGATTTTGGAAAAATGAAATACTTTCTGGGTGAGGAAGTAATGCAAAGCACCGAGAGAATTTTCATCGGTTAGAAAAAATATGCTAATGAAATATTAGAGAGATTTGGCATGGAGCATTGCAATCCTGTGATGAATCCAATTGTGCCAGGGTTCAAACTTGTGAAAGATGAAGGAGGTACCAATATTAATGCTACTACTTACAAGCAAATGGTGGGTAGTCTTATGTATTTGACTGTCACCAGACCAGACTTGGCATATGTGGTGAGCTTAATTAGCCGATACATGGAGAGGCCAACTACATTGTTTCAATGAGTAGTGAAAAGAATTCTTCGATATTTAAAGGGCACTATGGGATTAGGGATTCTTTACAAAAGAGGAGAAGAAAATTTGTTGGCTTATTCAGATACTGACTACGCAGGCTGAAGATCGAAAAAGTACGTCGAGGTATGTGTTCTTACCAAGTTCGGGCACTGTGGCTTGGTCCTCAAAGAAACAGCCAGTAGTCACACTCTCCACCACATAGAGTTTATAGCTGCTGCCTCCTATGCGTGTCAAGGAGTATGGATGCGTAGGGTTCTTGGAAAACTTCATCATGAACAAAGTAAGTGCACGGTGGTTTTTTGTGACAACAGTTCAGCTATTAAACTTTCGAAGAATCTTGTTTTGCTTGGTAGAAGTAAACACATTGATATCATATTTCACTTTTTTCGTGATTTAACAAAAGATGGGATTATTGAGTTAGTTCATTGTGGCTCAAAAGATCAAATCGCTCATATTATGACTAAGTCCTTGAAGTTGGAGGACTTCTTGAGATTAAGGAATCAGCTTGGAATTTGTGTGGCACCAGTGGTAAACTGACTGCAGTTTGCATGTCAATTTAAGGGAGGATGTTAGAGCTTCGGACTATTTGGTGACTAAGTCAATTAGGCTTATCATATTGTTAATAAAGTGCTGAATATTAAGTTTTAGTTTAGGTTTGAATTATTCCTTAACAAACTCACCACGTATGTAGGTCATGTTAATGTTAACGTGGTCATTTTGTTTTTCGTTTCTGTTTTGTAAGGCTGATATATAAAGCCACAGATTCATTCATTCAATAAAATAAGCTTTTTAACGTCTACATGGTGAGTTTTTGGTGTTTAAAGCTTAGAGATTTCAACACTTCTTGGCCTTTATTAGTATCATTAGGTTATTTGGGATTTCATGATAAATATAAGGTTTAAGTTCTCTATGGCAACGTTAGTGTCTGTTTTCAAAAGGGATGAAAGAAACATTAAATGCTTAATGATATGCATGTATTAGCAACGCGTTGTATAGCTCGAGTACAGTGTCAAAAGAGCAAGGGTCGCTGCATCGGCGCCTGAATGCAGTGAAAAATAAGCAAGGGTTCCCACATTTTAATGAACGGGTGTAGGCAAAGAAGTTAGTTTATGAGGGTATGATCCGTTTTGGAACTTGGAATGTAGGCACACTCACAAGAAAATCAATGGAAATAGTTGATACCATGATTAGGAGAAGAATCAATATCATGTGTTTACAAGAAACTAAGTGGGTAGGAGAAAAGGCAAAGGAATTAGATTCTTCAGGTTTTAAGCTTTGGTACACTAGCAAAACAAGAACTAGCAATGGTGTAGGTATAATAGTTGATAAGGAGTGGAGAAACAATGTAGTTGATGTGAAAAGATTAGGAGATAGGATTATAGCTTTAAAGCTTGTAGTTGAGCGGGACACTTTTAATGTGTTTAGTGTATATGCACCCCAAGTTGGATTAGAGGAGCGTCACAAGAGAACTTTTTGGGAGAATCTAGAAAGTTTGATTCAAGAAATACCTCTGAGAGAAAAGATTTTCCTAAGAGGGGATTTGAATGGTCATGTAGGGAGGGAATCTAAAGGATACGAGAGTATACATGGAGGTTTTGGATTAGGAGATGCAAATGAAGAGGGTAAAACTATCTTGAATTTTTCCTTAGCCTATAATTTTACCATAGTAAATACTTGCTTTAGACAGCGGTTAGAACATCTTATCACATACAAGAGTAGAGGAGCAACCTCTCAAATAGATTTTTTCTTGGTAAGAAAATCAGATAGAAAGTTTTGCACAAATTGTAAAGTCATACCTGGAGAGAGTTTGACTACCCAACACAGAGTTTTAGTTTTGGACGTACGAGTTAAGAGAAGAGTAGAAAGAAAGAGTAAGAAAACAATTCCTAGAATTAGGTGGTGGTTTTTGAAAAATGAACAACAAAAAAATTTTCAAAGAAGAGTAGAGAAAGAGAGGTTTTGGGAGGTCCAAGGTAATGTTAATGATATGTGGGACGAGATAACCAAAGGGATTAGGAATATAACAAGAGAGATTTTTGTAGAATCAAGAGGCGTTGGACCTAAGGGTAAAGAATCTTGGTGGTGGGATACGGAGGTGCAAGATAAGATTAAGGTTAAAAGAGAGTGTTATAAGGAGTTGCACTTATGTAAAAATAATGAAAATTGGGATAAATATAAAGTGGCTAAGAAATACGCTAAGAAGGCCGTGAATGAAGCAAGATCTAGAGCTTTTGAAGGGTTATACCAATCTTTAGGAACTAAGGATAGAGAAAGAAAAATTTACAAGTTTGCAAAGGGTAGGGAAAGAAAGACAAGGGACCTAGATCAAGTGAAATGTATTAAAGATGAAGAGGGTAATGTTTTGGTAAGGGAGCAAGATATTCAAGCACGATGGAGGAGTTACTTTCAAGGACTTTTTAACGAAGGACATGAGTTGACCGGTGATTCTGACAGACTTAATATTGCAGAAGAGGACCGTAATTATACCTTTTATCGTAGAATTCAAGAGTTTGAAGTAGAGAAGGCTTTGAAGAGAATGGATAATGGAAAAGCAGTAGGACCTGATAATATATCTATCGAGGTGTGGAAAAGTTTAGGAAAGAAAGGTATAAGTTGGCTCACTAAGTTGTTTAATGTGATAATGAAATTTAAGAAAATGCTAGATGAATGGAGGAGAAGCAATTTAATCCCTATCTATAAAAATAAAGGAGATATACATAATTGTTCCAACTATCGGGAGATTAAACTCATGAGTCACACTATGAAGTTATGGGAGAAGATCATTGAGCAAAGATTAAGACAAGAGACTCAAGTTACTGAGAACTAATTTGGATTTATGCCAGGAAAGTCAACTATGGAAGCAATTTATTTATTACGGAGATTGATGGAAAAGTATCAAAGTAGACAGAAAGATTTGCATATGGTTTTTATTGATCTGAAAAAGGCATATGACAGAGTGTTAAGAGAGATTCTATGGAAGGCTTTAGAAAAGAAAGGAGTACGTATTGCGTATATTCGAGCAATCAAAGACATGTACGACAAGATAACGACTTGCGTGAGAACACAAAATGGAGACACAGAGGATTTTTCCACAACTATTGGACTACATCAAGGGTTTTCTCTGAGTCCGTATCTTTTTAATTTGATTTTGGACGTAATTACTAAACATATACAAGAGTTGGAGCCTCAATGTATGATTTTTGCAGATGATATAATCATAGTTGGTGATTCGAAAGAGGAAATAAATATGAAGTTAGAGTCATGGAGACAAGCTTTAGAAAAACATGGTTTTCGTATAAGTAGAAATAAAACAGAATATATAGAATGTATTTTTAGTAAGAGACGAACAAATACGATTGTAGACGTGAGATTTGGAGATTATATTTTAAAACAAGTTACAAGTTTTAAATATCTTGAGTCCATTATACAAAATGACGGCGAAGTAAAGGAGGACGTAAACCATAGGATTCAAGCTGGATAGATGAAATGGAGGAAAGTTTCGAGTGTCATTTGTGATAAAAAAGTGCCGCTCAAAGTTAAAGGAAAATTCTACCGTACGGTTATACGACCTGTTATATTATATGATACTGAATGTTGGGCGGTCAAAAGGCAACATGAGGATAAACTCAACGTTGCAGAGATGAGAATATTGTGCTGGATGTGTGGACACACCAAAAGAGATATGATTAGAAATGAGAGCATTAGAGAGAAGGTTGGGGTAGAATCTATTGTGGAAAAGATGGTTGAATCTCGCTTAAGATGGTTTGGTCATGTGTGGAGAAGATCTGCAGAATCTCTAGTGAGAAGAGTAGATCAGATGGAGAATAGTCTAATTATTAGAGGTAGAGGGAGGTCAAAGAAAACAATAAGTGAAACTATTAAGTATGATTTAATAGTTAATAACTTATTTATTGATTTCATTCAAGATCGGTCACTGTGGCGCCGTTTAATCCATGTAGCCGACCCCACTTAGTGGGAAAAGACTTAGTTGTTGTTGTTGTAAAGGGCTTCCTATTCACTTGCACAAAGCGAGCAAGACAATGATAGGGTACTTAATAATCAGAATATAAGAACACACAAAATATTACTGATTCCACCACAAAAATACAACAAATACAACACTAGTAGAGAAGCTCCCTCAACCATCCCTAGCTGAAGCTACCTTCTGAGAACAAAAAAAATTCCCAAACCCACTACTAACTAGAAACACAATAGTACACCCCCACTCCACACTAACTGACACATAATTTTTCCACATTTACTAGAATAACTGCCTATTTACTAATACTAGTCAGGCCACCCATTTTGCTTCTTGTTCCTCTTAGAATACACAAGCCATGGTTTGGGCTTGGTTCCCCTATGATCCAGCTCATGATCCACAACTGGACCCCTTTTTGGAGATTGGGTTCTATCGTTACCATCCTCTGCATCTCGAGCCTCGTTCTCAAGGCTGAAATGAGGAAATTGAGTTCTAAAGGTAAAGTCATTTTCCCGAGTTGTGTCAAGCATGTCCTTGCCCTTCCATTTAACCAACCATTGCCGAATCCATGCCTCATCTTGAACAGTATCTCTACTAGTAATCACATATTCTAGTTCCACTTCATGTTCCAATGTTACTTCCATGCCACTAGGTAGATCCGTGTGCACTTGATAATCTCCAAGCTTTTTTTTAGTAAGGAGACATGAAAAATGGGATGTATTCGTAAATGAGGTGGAAGTTGGAGTTTATATGCAACTTCCCCATATTTGGCAATAATTTGGAAACGTCCAGAATACTATGCTACTAGTTTTTGGTTTATTCTCTTAGAAATAGTGTTTTGCCTGTGAGGCCTTAATTTGAGAAACACCCCGTCTCCTACTATGAATTGCAATGGTTTTTGCTCGGCATCAACATATTTCTTCATTTGCTCTTGGGTCTGAGACAAATTATATTTAAGTTGAAGGAGAGCTTCATTGCTATCAATTAGCTCCTGTGCCTCAGCCTCCACTTTAGTTTCGTTCCTTAAGAAGTGAGTGAGAGTGGGAGGCTTCCTTCCATAAAATACTTCAAAAGAGGTTTGGCCAATGGAGACAAAAAAAGAAGTATTATATTAAAATTCTGCCCATAGAATTCAGTGAGCCCAATTTTGGGGTTGTTTAGAAGCAAAGTGCCCCATGGCACTGAAGGACCTTGAGGCAAAGGAAAAGACACCAAACTATTGACTCAAAGTTAAAATGGGTCAACTAGAATGCCCTTAAGAAGGTTTGTAGGGGTTGAGTAGCCCGAGAGTTAGCAGGGTGCCCATAGCAATAAAGACCTTGGGTAGAGACAATATACTTTAGTACTAGTTGGAAGGCTCTTAAGGGCAGAGTTACTTGAGGGTTCTCCTTAGGCACTCTTATGAGCTAGAAATACTTCTAATAAGCATATTTAGCAACCTTAAGTATTGAACTGGGGGCCTAGAGGGCACACTTGTTCTTACAGATTAGAGAATGGGTAGAGCAAACACCCATCAAGAGTACAAATTCCTCTTAGTTTATCCCATAAATAGTTGAGTGCTTAGTAGTTCAAGTGCTATAATTCACCTCATAGAAATCTGAGGCTAGAAAGGAGTTATTAGGGACTAATTAAGCTCTCTTTCCAAGTCTTAAAGGGGACTAAGTAAGTTACTCCATTAGAAGCGTTTTAGTATTTACATGCATCAATATTATTTATATTGTTTGTGTAATAGCTCTTTACATAGATTTGCTATTAGTTATTAATGTTTATTGCAAGGCACTATGGTATAGAGAAAGCCAAGAGAGTCTCCAGGTAAGTCTTTATTTGCCTTAGCTGTTTTATGGAAAATGATTAGTTAAAGTGGCTTGTTTGGCTTAGAATAAAGGATCTTCCTGCCATGATCTTGACACAATCATTAAACCAAGATATCATGAGCGTTTAGCTATGCTTACCAAAGTTGCTTGCATGAACTGTGTAGTTAGTATCCCCCTAGTGTTTGCTTCATACAAACCCAAATAAGTTCCCACCACATTAGGCCTATGTGTCAGCACATCATTTATCACCAGTTTTCCAGCTCATGCTTTGCTATGGTCATGATGAGTATTTCTGCTCATTCAATACATTATCGTACCTAGTATCCTTAAGAACATTTATGGCACTTGTCACCGTCAAAGGGTAAAAGGTATTTCAGGTAGAATAAATTGAGTGCCCCAAGCCATTCTTTCTCTATAAATACCCATGCTTTTAGCCTTATTCAACGTTTACCACCTACACCCTGCTGAAATTTATCCAGAGATATAATCCACTATTAAAGCTTCCTTTCAAGCTTTTAGTTCATTTAATGCTCAGATATTCTTACTACAAGGTTCATGCAAGCAACCACGTAGCCTTTGAGTCCTAAGGTTCTTTCACAGAGGAAGATCAATAGTTCCAGTTGTTTGATAAAAATTATCTAAGCTGGGATTTAGGTAAACAATCTCATCTTGTCTTGCTAAGCTTGGTTTAGTGTTATTCTTCTTAACCAAGCTCTTAACCTAGTCATTATTAATACTTTTCTCTGGACCTCTGGCTAGAACGCTAGGTACCTCCTAAACAAAGATAAGCGGTTTTTTATTTGGGTGAACCTCTCTTTCTTTTGCTTCCCTCTATTGTGCTTTATACAAAGTTAGCAAAAGCAATATCAATTGGTTTCCCCCTACTTTATATCTTTGCTTTGTCACCCATGGCTTTGCCTCAAGGTTGCATTCAGTGAAATAATTGTTTTAAGTATATCTTAACATGAGTGTAGAGCTTATGCCTAGTACGTGTATCTAGTGTGAGTGTTAATTTGTTAAAACTTATCCGGAATTAGCCCAAGTATGTCTAGAGGATTTTCCATCAAACAATGAAAGTATTTATAGACAAAACGTGCCACGATTATTGGAGTTAATAAAGCATAGCAACTCTTGACAAGTTATATTATCTAATCATTGGGCTGTTAAACTGTGCAGTCCAGTCCATTGACTAAAAGAAGAAAAAACAATGAATGAAGAGGCAAGGCTGAATGGGTACAATAAAATCCATTAAAGACGTATGAAGGCTATGGGTAGGCTTGTGGGATGAAACTTGCTTTGGTGGATAATCCTCCAAGTTGCTTGAAATCCAGAGAAAGGAACAAGATTTGTAAATCCTGCATTTCATATATTTGGCGTACAATGGTTGCTAGTTGCTAATGTTGTAAATGCACACTTGGCTAAAAACCTCTATAAATAGAGGTTTGAATTCTCTCATTCAGCGACACTTTGGGAGGCAGAGAAGCCAATAGCAAGGCAAGAGAAATGGAGAGCTTCTGAATGTGAGAGAGATTGTGTTTAAAACCCAATAGGGCGTGGGATTTTTCACCATGTTGCCTCAAGACCCTCAGAGGATGCCAACCAGCTGGTCTCTGAACGTCAACATCATTTCAATGATGCACAAGCCTACTACATTTGACGGAAACTTTTTTGTTTTGATTAAAAAAAGGGCTGATAGCCAAAAAAAAAATGAAAACTACAAAGTAATTCTTTCGAGGTACAAACACCCTTGTCTCATCAGCAAAGAAAACATCCCACAGGGGATCAGGAGGCTCCTCACACAAATGGAGCCCTAGGTCCATCTTCAAGCTAAAGTCTGCAAATTTGTTTGCCGCAAAATTTGCTTCTCTAGAGGTATGATGGATTACTACCTCCCAGTCTCTTTAGCAGCTTCTGAAGGTGCAACACTTGAGTAGAATTATAATGACCAGTCCTGTCCCCCTTCAAAAGTGGTGAGACTTTCTGAATCACTCTCCAGAATTATACGCTGAAACCCATACTCCAAGCCAACTTGAGACCTTCATAGGCACCCCAGGCCTCAGCTTGGAAAATATTGGCACATCCTAGGTTCCTCATAAAACTACCTAGCCAACTACCAGCTTCATTCCTGATAACACCTCCACATACAACCAATGTCGAGCTCCCCTTAGAATGTCCATCTGTATTAACCTTCACCCATGTACGAAGGGGATGTTGCCATTTGATCCAATGAATAATCTTAATGTAAGTGATAGCTGCAAAGGTGTTCTTAGTGCAAACTTCCTCAAAAATCTTTTGCCCTTTACATCAACAAGAGGCTTGCTCGTAGGGGCTAAGTGAAATTTGGATCAAAGAGGATCTTGTTCCTCCAATTCCAGAGCAACCAGCATGTGTTGTCCCAAAGGTCAAACATTATGCACCTCTGTCTTAGTATTCATGTTCTCATGCATCCAGTCATGAAATGTCCCAGAGAATATCCAAAAGTGAGATGCTGGATGGACCAGATTCCACTAGATATGGCTAGCCCTTGGGCAATCCCTCAAGACATGCAGAGCGGTTTCTATTCTTGTATGACACTAGTTGTACCATTAACTTTCGTCATTGCTCCTATACTTAGTAAGGAGAATTCTACCTTGGACCATTAACCATAGGAAACACCTTATTTGTTCAAGGCTATGCCACTTCCAAACAAGATACCAAATACCATTTTTAGATCCTAGATTCTCGCTTGAGAGAAAACCATAAGCACTGTGTGCCTTAAAGCTAGCATCACTTTCAAACTTCCAAACCCTAGTTTTAGGTGGTGGGAGAATGAGTAGCATGAAACTTTAAATAAATATCTTGTGGAAGAATATGAGAAAGTAACCTCTAGTTCCAATTCCTATTATTATCAATCAATCCCAAAACCGCAGTCTCACATTGGTTTCATCAAGATTAACTAACGCATGAGTTTGGAGGATGGTGTCTTTTTCAAGCCAGCAATCTGTCCAGAACCTAACCATCATCCCATCACCAACCTCCCATTTGTGGAGCAGGCCTAGCTTGTCTCCATAGATTCCCTGGTTTATGTTACATATAACAATTCTGTGTTCTTAGTTATAATGTTATCACAATCCGACAGAAACTTTGTAGTGCCCCATGCACCAATGCATGAAAGCACATGGTTACTCTGAATAGTCCATACCAAGTCAACTAAACCCCTCATCCTTGCCTGGCCACTCACTTGCCCTAGTTTTCTCTTTTCATGATGTTTCTGGTTCTGTCCTAGTCTTTTTGGTGTATTTTTTCAGCATTTTCAGTGATTGCCCATCTTTTTGGATACTGTGCACTCTATCCCTGCTGCTGGTTGTCCCTATTCAACCTTCTGGTGGTTTCGAATTTCTTGTCTGTTCACGCCTTTCCAAGTTGTGCATCTTACTAGTGGAGCTTTATTTGTCCTGTGTAGTTCTCCAGATTAGCACATGAAGAACCATGATAAGCCAAATGACTTTTTGTGCATTCCAGCCTTTTCAGACCTGTGTTCTTTATTTCAGGTTGTTTTGGCACTTCCTAGGGCTACCTTTTATTCAAAAAGTCAATAGGTCAAGGTGGCCACTCATGGGAAGCTTGTTGAAGAATTTTGGAAGCTTTTTGTCTGTTGAGAATGTCGTCAAAGGTGCTGTTTTAAGTTCTTGAGTTGATTATTGAGTTCTTTTTATTTGAGTTGGTTATTGATCTTTGTTTTTCTCTTTCGAGTTTTACTTGTCATAGGCTGTAAGCTTTGTTAGCTTTAATTTGAGGGGAAGTGTTGAAGTATTTGAAGTTTAGGAAAGTCTTATAAATTAGCAAAATGGTAATCCGTAGTGCACTTAAGGTAAAGGGTATAAGTGTTTTTTTGCAGTTATATTATTAGCATAAATAGAGATTTAAAGTCAGTTTTATAAACACAGTAATGGAGCATTTTGTTTGTTCTCTTCTTTTTCCCCCCTAACTTTAGCTTTCCCAATTTCTCAACATTGTAGTGTATGGGGGAATTCTCTTATCTAATGATTCTAATCTAATTCTTACAATTATGCTCTTGCTGTTAGCCTCAAATTCCTTCTGAATTACTTGCTTTAATATTCTTGAGGACTGATCTCAAACATGATGCAAAATGTTTATCTCTTCGCTCCCTTAAATCTGAGAAACCTTGTCATTGCACTTTATAATTTAGCTCTATTTTCTAGGGTGTGGACAGCATACACGAGTCCATAGATGCAGTTGAAGCAGCAAAGTTGTTGGCTCAAGCAAGTGGTGCCATAGTTGCTGTGTCGGGTGCTGTTGACATAGTAACTGATGGGAGGCAAGTTGTTGGTGCTCATAATGGGGTGGCAATGATGCAAAAAGTAACAGCTACTGGGTGTTCAGTTACTGCCTTGATTGCTGCGTTTGTTGCAGTTGACAAATACCATGCTTTAGATGCGACAGTATCAGCATTATCCATATTTGGTGTTGCTGGTGAACTAGGAATGGAGATGGCTAAAGGCCCTGCTTCATTGCGAATGCACTTGATAGATTCTCTCTATGGGCTTGATGAAGCTGCTGTGCTATCCTATGTTAACATCACAAGTTTCTCTTAAATGTGAAGATCTGTATGTAACTATCAACTGCCATCAGTAATTATCATCAGATTTAGATGTTTTGTCTATAGTGACCCTATGTTGAACTGGAGATGAATAATTAATGGGTTGGAATGTATAGAAGGTTCCTTCATGATTTATTCTGCCAATAATAATCACCGGTAGTTTCTCTTGCAATAAGTACGAGGGTGTGGCTTTGTTTTGTCCCATTGCATGCCTCTAGCAATGACGGAATGTTAATATAGTTCAAATTTTGTTTTGGTTAATGACTTAGTTGAAAAGAAGAAAAAGAAGGTTTCTATTCCTGGAATGTGTTAACAACGCCTGATATGTTAATCATATTGAGAATGTAGGTTAAGATCAACAATATGCTGATGAATAAGTAAACATTTTATTGAATTTCATATGCAGAAAAATCGTCTCTTTCCAAGTTGATGTTGTTCTCTTTCTTTCAAGGTTGTCACCATAAATAATAATTTGGATCTTCATGATAGCATTTGACAAAGAATGTTTAGAATTAAGATTTTGACTTATAACCTATCATAATCTGAGGCCCTTGGAACTTCAACTAGAATTTAAAATCACTCTTAACGACTATTTCAGTCTCAGTTTGAATTAGTGGGTATTGGACCACCGAGACCTTCAGTTCCATGAGTTACCAAATTTCAGAAGAAAACTCACGTTTGTGTTTTGAGATTACGTTAAGATTTCCAAATTGGCAAGCCAATTGAAAAGATACCTGACCAATATCATATTCATATTTAATTAAATAGTACCCACTTTCATTTCGCGAGATAGTTTCAATAGTTTGGATAGTGATTCTCAAGGATGTCCCTACTCCATCTTCTTTTCACGTGATAGTTTCAATAGTTTGGATAGTGATTCTCAAGAATGTCTCTGCTCCATCAGTGGCAATCTACCTAGGTGGGATAAGAGCACTCACTTCTGCAAGCCGTCTTGCATTCTTGAACTTTCCAATCTTGTCACAGACAATTGCGACATGGTGCTTCCTATGTTCTATTGGCCAGAGAAGTTCAAGCTATCATCATATTCCCCTTCCTCAAACGGGGCGGTGAATGCCATCATCTATCCAGTCCCATCGGCTGAACTTGCCACATATAATGCGTGGGCTCTCCCAAGTGTTTGAGTCTAACTCAGGTTGAGGTTAGAACATCATCAATTACAGTGATTGTACCAAACCCTAGTATTTTCAAACATTTATTATTGTTATTTTTTTAAAAAAAACCACAATCAAATATGAATTTTAAAATGTACAATTTCATAAATAAATTTGTCATAATAGTTAAGGAACTAATTTATAAAATTAAGACTGTAGCGAAATTGTTAGAAGGCATATTTAACTTAATAAATAAAGTAAATACATATATTTATCCTCCTTGCCATTTTTATTTGAGTAATGAAATTCATGAACATGAGTTCACCATGAATCTTAGTTATTACATTGTAACTGCTAAGTATAGAATAATATTTTATTTATGTTCTTATAATATAAATATTATAGAATGATAACAATGATCTAAATTCTTACAAATATAAAGCTGTTTAATTTTTCTTTAGAGAAATTAAAATTTTGCAACTTTTTATTTTTTATTAAACAAAAATTTTGAATAAGTATTATTTTCTCAAAAAAAATAATTAGCTATAGTTAATTTGCATAAGAATAATTCAGTCATTAAATTTTTTATTTACTTTACACATCTCTATTGTGTTTAATCATTTTTTAATTAAAATATTAATTTAATAACTAATTTATTAAAATTTTAATGAACAACTTATTTAAAGATTTAATTAATATACCATAAAATAAAATTTACTAAACAGTATATTATTTATTCAATAAATATTTTAATCAATTACATATGAATTATTTATTAGGATAAATAAGATATTATTTTGTATTTAATAATTATTATCTTAATGAGATCATTACTTTCTTTTATTTTACTAAAATATATATCCATCCAAACATATACCAAATGGCAATCCATTGATACAATGAAGTTGACAAAAGCTAAAATAAGTGTCATGTTATTTTTACATTATTTTTTGGGTGGCGCTTCAAAGAGCTCAATCATTAGATGCAAAGGTTTATATGAAGATCTGTGCATTCTTTGCACAATGATATTTTGTTTAGTATCCGTAATATAGTATTAAAAGTTAAAATTTTTAGTTAAAATAATTTATATTAAATAATCAAAGCTCAAAACTGATGAAACGAAAATAAAAAATTTTATTTTATCAATTAATTATATTTAATTGATAAAAATACATTTATATGAAATGTACGTTTTCTTCTATATAAAAAAATAGTTTACTTTCAAAAGGTAATAAAAATTGAAAGAAATAAATGGAATGAAGATAAAAAAAATTAAAATATTTTATTTATTGTTGATAAATAAAATAAAATAAAATAAATAATTTTTAAACTATTTGTTAATATTATTAATAAAATTTAATTCAAAATTTTATATTATTAATTAATTATTTTATTATTTTATTTATTTTTAAAAATAATTTTTATATAAAAATAATATTATTTTAATAATTTTAATTTTTAAAGATATTTTATTTTATTTTTCAGTTTTTTATTTTATTTTTATATTATTTAAGATATATCAAACATAAAATAAAAAAAATACATTCTATTTTATATTATATCAACCAAAATTTTAATAACAATATTTTATTATATTCTTAATTTTAATTCTACAAAGCATGCGCATATCTCTCCAGGTGCACTTTGCATCAAAGACTTAGAGCTCGAGTGATAATTTGCACCGCATTTATTTCTTTGGCATGTTCACACTTTCTCATATGTATTTTTTTTTTAATATTATTAATTAACGGTCTTTATCATCAATCGTAGATGGCAGGAAAGAGAAGTGTAGGATAGGAGGGAATAAGTAGCGTGGGATATATATATACACTCTCTTTGTTGAAAGAAATGCTACTCAACTAAAATTTTAGGTGTCCTTTGCCTCAAAAAAAAAAAAAAAAAATCAAAGATTTCTGTCATAACAGACTCCCATGTTTGGTTTATTATTTATATTCTTTGAAATATTTTGTTCCATTTTTTAAGAATTTTTTATAATTTTCAAAATTATCTCTACAATTTTTACATATTTATAATTATATTTATTATTATTTTTAATATTGCATATTAGTATATTTCAATATTATACTTACCTTGTTTATTATTTTATATCTTAAATATTACATTCTATCTATATTTAATTGTTATTAATTTATATTTTATGTATTATATTTTATTATTTATTATAATATAATTTATTTTTAAATTTTGTTTATTTATATTTTATTTTAATTACTTATTATTTTTTCAAAAGTGTACTTAAATAAGAACAGACAAAATTGTCTTTTAGTTTAAATGCACTTTAAGTCCTTTATTTTTGTTATTTGCTCGATAACGTGCCGAGCGCTCTCCACGTAGCCATCGCTAAACCATATGTAGATGTCATCTTGATACATCACATCTAATCCCCCAAACAATCTATGATGACAAATAAAATATAATAAAATATAAAAAAATACACCCCAACTGGCAGGATTTTTTTTATTTAAAAAAAACCCTATTGATCATTCCCTTTATGAAATTTTGCCCAAATCACGAAATTAAGGCAAAGTTTAGAACCAAAAACATCACAAAGAGGAAAAAAATATCATGAAGACGGAAAAGAAACCAATTACCCTCCCCTACTGTAATATTTTCATATTTTAATTATCTTAAATAAACATAAAAAATAGTATAGAAAAATACATATAAGAATATTAAAAATAATAGAATTATTTGATCATAGAGCAAGTGTATATTTTGGAAAATAAGATAAGGTGTATTAATCTCATTTTTGTTTAAAGAAATAATTAATATACAATAGTATAGAAAATTGAATTAATGAAATATAATATTTGGAAAAAAAATTAAGACATGAGAGATTGTCTTAATTATATATGAAAATTTCATTTATCTTATAAATAAAAGAAGTAAATAAATAATGACAATTAAATGGAGATAACAATCATAAAACAAAAATTTGAAAAAACATATCACCAAAAGCATTCATTTCACGTAGGTTTAGGTTTGGCACTTCAGTTAGATAGTAATTAAACTCTAGAATGGTAGCTCATAGAGGAATTAATGGGCAGCATGTATTTTTTTTTTCTTTCATCTTTAGCTGGATAAAGTCTTAGGGAAGCAGATGCATAGGTAGTAGAAGACGAAAGAGAAGAAGAAGAAAAAGAGAGAGATGAGGTGGATCCAAGGTCACAAAACTGAGTGGCATAAGAAAGGCAGAGAAGAATCTGAACCAAGCTTAAAGAGAGAAGCATTTGAGAGGAGTTGAGGTAAGTTTTATATTATAGTGTTTAAATTTTTTTTAAAAAATCTCCCATGATGCAAGAGGGAAAATCTTTTGATATTTCCATAAACTTTACATCTTGTTTCTTTTATAGAAGGTTTGATGTTAAGATAGCCATATGTGTGTATTTATATTTAATGTATGTGTATATTATGTACTTTATGGCTATAAACCCTGTTGGTATGGTTTGGGTTATGACTGGAAAGGTTTGGCTATTGTCTTGTTGGTTAAGGATGCAAATGTTTGATTACATATGTATATATATACCTTATGATGATTGTTGGCTTAGAAATAATTTGCTAAATTAATCTTAGAATGTTTAAAGAGTAAATTTTAGGAGTTTTGAGGGCTTTAGAATCAAGAAAAGAGGTTGGAAGATAGCATTTTTTGAGAAAAAAGAGGAAAACAAGGGCTGTTGGGCACAAAACACACCGCAGTGCCCTAGGACTTAGCCAAGTAGTGTTTTGTGCGGCTTCAGAATGTGCCTACCTAGAACAGAAACATCTAGGCCATGTTTTGTGTTTTCTCAAGAATTTTGGGGAACATTTGTATGGATTCAAGTACGACTATGTCTTGGAATACGCCAAAGTCGTGCTTGAGACTGTAATTTGAGTCTAAGGCAACATAATAAGAGAAAAATCGTGCACAAAGTAGGCTTGGTTATTGAACGAGTAATAATAGTAAGAAATGAAACTAGTAATTAGGAGTGAGTATTGTAAATATAGCCTTATAACACAAGATAATGGGATGTCTTAGAATCCCTAATACTATAGAAGAGTAATTCTAAAAAGGGAATTATAAAATTGAACTAATCAATAAGGATTAATAGGTTTTCTTATTGGCTAAGATATTGATTTATAGAAATTTACAAGGATAAGGTAAGATTTGGTGATGGTATAAAAGATATAAAAAAGTATTCTCTTCTAATGGTAAATTAAAAACTAAATAAAATGAGAAACATTATCATGTATATTAAAAATGAAGACTTTACAAAATAAACAAGGCCAGCATATGAACCATTTTTATCCATGGCTTGAATAATATGTGATACTATGGATACAATTTACACATATTACTTAATATTTTGGAAGAATAATCCGTAGTAGTTGCTTGAATGCATGGATATATGTATATGTATGGTTTACGATAATGATAAGCCATTCATTATGTCAGAAGTAAATATGTGGGTGTATTATCATGATACATTAGTGGATTAAAGAATTTCATATCTTAACTTGGCTAATTTCACAAAAAAAAAGATATGAAAAAAATGAAATGACCTTTGTCGTAGCGAGGTGATTTGAGAAAAGTCTCATCACCTTTGTATTGGTACCAAAATAAAGGATATCATATTCACGGATTGAGAAAACATATGTTATATGCCATGCCCGGATGGTGTGTTGTAGCCACATCCAGGGGGTGAGTTGATTGCTCATTTGATTTGTGACTGAGTTAGAGCTCACGTATTTTACAAAATTAGTAAATCATCCAAGAAAGAGATAATTTTTTTATACTGAAATGGTAATGATCTATGAACATGCATTGTGATCTTGGTATATGTATATGATACAACTTAGAATACTTATAAGTGTCATATTTACATTATATCATATGCATCAGCACAATATAATGTTTATGGCTATATACACTCTGTAATATATACAACTGAACATGATATGATATTGAAAATATGTATGCATCATGATCGCTATAAAATCTACTAAAAATTTCTATTTTCATTATTGTTTCATACTATGTTCAGATTAGTAGATCATCATGCCAATTTACATGATGACCCTAATGTTTGTAGTTTACTAGGTTGAACTGCTCCACCTTGGGCATATCCCCATAGTACATGAGTTATTTGTACTCTAGTTATCTGAGTTCTCAGCACATGTGCCACCATCACCATCGGTAACCCCAGGAGGGTTGGGTGACTAACATAGTAGTATATATTTTGTATTATGACCCAGGAGATATATACTTTTTCAAATAGTGACTGGGTATCCTTATACTTTTTGTAGTACAAATAATACCCTAGTTACTATGGTTTGTATATAAACATCTCCCTATGTAGTTGAATTGGTGTAATGGCTTTAGGCCTCTTTTAATATAATATTATGTATGAAATTATGATACGTTATTTTATTATATTGCTTAGGTAATTAAATATTTAATTAGTAATTGAGAAAAGTGAACAATGTAATCCAAATAAAAGAAGAGAGATAATGATAAATTTTTTTTTGAGGTCATTACAAAGTTTATATAAGAGCAGATCGATTTTAGATGGTCAGTGGTGGGTGGTTATTTATATTGGTCTTATTAAATCTTGAGTATGCTAGTAGTTATGCTATGTAAGGGTTATGGATGTTTATGTATAGGTAAGAAATTACTAGTGTTTTCTATCTATATACTTGGGTGGCGTAATGATTACTGTTAGATATTTCTTAATTAGCTATCGAGTTTGATTACCTTAATAGTAACTTATTTTATTTTGGTACAGTAACACATATGATATAAACCCATCTAACTCCACCTCAAAAGTTAGCTCGTAAGGGCAGGATTGCGAACTCATATATATAACAACCAAGACCTCCCTCGCTAACTAATAAGAGACTTTGCCGATATTCACTCGATAATCACCCTTACCATTGCCTGGTTCACATTATTTGCTCACTCTTTGGTTTGCATGTCCTCATGCAAGGTGTACGCAGGTTATACTATGAGTTACCACCACGGCGTAATTTTTGATGACCTGCCTCAGTTGGTGATCTGGCCAACCCACCCGACCAGTCGAGGGTAGGTTCTGATATCATATGATATAAACCCTCCTAACTCCACCTCAAAGTTATCTTCTACGGGGAGGATTGCAAACCCATATATATAACACCCAAGACCTTCCTCGCTAACCGATTTGGGACTTTGCTGATATTCACTCAATAATTATCCTCACCCGCTTCAAGTCCTAGTTGGACCTATCACAAGAGCTCGTGCAAAAATATTCAAAGAAACACTTAATGGTTTAATTCTAGAGGTCCATCAATGAGAAAACTATATTACTACTAAAGAAGAGTCAAAACCGATCCATGTCACTAAAATCTAATTAAATATGGGCCAAGATCAACCAATATGAACATGTACATAAAGTACAAGAAGATTAAAGGTTGAAGAATAAATATATGCTCAAAATAAAAGATTTATTTGATGGTCCAATTTAGGCTACATTTTTTAATGATTTATTTGATTTTAATTTTTTGTTTATTTGACTAAAAAAGTTTCCTATTTGATAGTTTCTAGAAGAGTTTCCTATTTTTACTTTTTCTTTGCTCTATAGGAGTTTCCTATTTAGTTTTCTTTATTTGTTTAGGTAATTAGTTTATAAATAGGCATGTATGCTCTTGAACAATGACAAATTATCATTAATAATATTGAGAGTATTTTCTCTTTAGTTCTTCAAAGAATTTTTTTTGAACTTACCAAGATTTTCTTGTGGCATTCAAGTAAGACTTATCACTCAGAATCTTCTTCTCTTTTCTTGAGTATGGTGTCTACATTATTTTCTTATACCTTTGGTTCTTATCTCTTTATAGATAACAGGTCAATGTCATTTTCTTTAATTTTTTTTTTTTATAAATCTGAATTAGAACATGATCATTCCAATTAGATCCCATATTGATTCTGCATCTCACTACTCTTGGTGAGGTTCATATCAAGGGTTCACATCATTTAGTATTAGAGCCTAATTTATAAGTCAGGTTCGATCTATCCTATTCATTTATTTTCTTGGTATTATTCCATCTTACTATCTTGTGTTTTTTTTTTCTTGTGTCCTTCATTCTTCTTATCTTCTCTTAATTTCTTATATTATTAGTGCAAGAACATATATGAAAAAAGCAAAAGAAAATTCAAAAAAAATTTTGGAATAACAAGAAAAAAGAGAGTGCAGAATTCTGAAAAAAAGGAAATTAAAAAAAAGAAGAAGTTAGAATTCATTATTGTTGAAATTCAAGTTTTTCACTTAAATTTTTTCGGTCTTTAAAAAAAAGGTGATCCAATAATTTTAATTGTATAAATTATTTTTTTCTTGCTTTGATCTTTCATTGCATTTGCTTTTCTTATTTTGATTATTTTTCTATCTCAATTGTTTTCTTTCCTCTAGTCATTGATTTCTTTCTATTATAATTGCTTCTTATTGTGATTTCTTATTCAATTGCTTATCTTGTCTTTACCCCTTAAAGTTCTATTGCTTTGTTCCCTTTGCTTCTTAAATTTTTTTTCTTTCTTTACCCTTTTCATTCTATTAGTTGAGTTTGAATTGTTGCAAGAAGATTTTTTATTTGAGCTCGTTTGAATTCAATAAAGAACTGAAAGAGGGGACTAAGAGAGGAAAAAAACAAAAAAGTGTGAGCTTAAAAGAGGGTAAAAGCCAAATTTGAGTAAGCACGAATTTGAGTGTCATTAATTTTGAGAGAAACATGTGAGCTAGTGTTGTGAGATTTTTTTTAGTCTAACATTGTTTTTGTAGGAAAATCATGTCACACAACAAAGACAAAAATATTTCTGAAGGTGTGTCGAGAATGTTGGATCCAAAGTTGATAATGGAAACTTTAGTATGTGAGATGAGAAGAGTTTTGAGAGTGGAGATGGAGCAGGTTCATGAAAGAATAGATCAGGTAAAGAATGCATATGTGAAAGAGTCAAAAAACACTCCTAATATACGTAGAAGGGGGAGAGTTCAATCAAGAGAGAGTGTTGAAGATGAAGAGTATTATAGAGATGGTTTTGATAAAGTTGACAGAGATTTGAGTGTTAACAATAAGAGATATGGTGGGAGGTTTAGAGAAGTTAGGAATTAGGTTAATAATAATTTAAAAAGTATTAAAATGAAAATTCCACCCTTCTAAAGTAAAAATGATCCATAAGTTTATTTAGAATGAGAGAAAAAAATAGAGTTAGTATTTGATTGTCACAACTATTCTGAGTTGAAAAAGGTAAAATTGGTTGCCATTGAATTTTTTGACTATATTATTATTTGGTGGGATCAATTGATTTTAAACAGAGACAAAATGGAGAAAGGCCCATTAAGACATGAGAAGAGATGAAAGCAGTTATGAGAAGGTGATTCATTCTAAGCCACTACTATAGGGACTTGTTTAAGAAACTACAAAGTCTTACTCAAGGGTCTAAAATTGTTAAAGACTACCATAAGGAGATAGAGATAGCCATGATTTGAGCCAATGTGGAGGAGGATCGAGAAGCTACAATGGCGAGATTCTTAGTTGGCTTCAATTGTGATATAGAAAATGTGGTAGAGTTGCAACATTATGTGGAGTTGGATAACATGGTACACATAACCATAAAGGTGGAGCAACAACTAAAAAGGAAGGGATCTTCAAGATTGAGAAAAAATTTAAGTTCTTCTTCAACATGGAAGTTGAATTGGAGTAGGAGGGATGACAAACCCAAAGCCGAACCTTCCAAAGAAAATAAAAATGGAGGCACACCAAACCAAGGTAAAACCTTCTAGAAATAAAGATGTTAAATGCTTTAAGTGTTTGGGAATGGGTCATATTGCTAGTCAATGTCCAAATAAAAGAGTAATGATATTGAAAAATAATGGTGACATTGAGACTGAAGGTGAGTCCAATAATGAGTCTATGCCCCCTTTGGAGGATGCAAGTGATGTCGAGTATCTGATTGATGGAGAATTTTTAGTTACAAGAGCCCTTAGTCTACAAATCAAACAAGATAAAGAGGTACAATGAGAAAATATTTTTCATACTAGATTTCATGTTAATAATAAAGTATGTAGCATGATTATTGATAGGGGAAGCTGCATTAATGTAGCTAGCACTAGTTTAGTTGAAAAATTGAATTTGGTCACTTTAAAGCATCCAAACCATATAAGCTACAATGGTTGAGTGATTGTGGAGAAATTAAGGTGACTAGGCAAGTGTTGGTGTCAATCTCCATTGGAAAGTACAAAGATGAAAATTTGTGTGATGTAGTGCCAATGCAGGTGAGACATATTCTCTTGGGAAGACCATGACAATTTGATAGACATGTAATTCATGATTGTTATACCAATAGATACTCATTTGTACATGATAAAAGAAAAATCACTCTTGTGCCCTTAACTCCAAAGCAAGTGTTTGAAGATTATGTGAAGTTAAAAAAAGAGAGTGACATAAAAAATGTGAGTGATGTTTCAAAAGAAAGAGAGGTTGAATTAAGAGAAAGAGAGGGAAATGTTGAAGAAGAAAAAGAAATGTTAGCTAATGAAAAAATAAAAGAGAGAAAACAAATAGATTTTTATGCAAGAGAGAGAAAACCAAAAAGAGCATTGTGTTTAAATAAGCATTTAATTGTACTCTTGTACAAAGATATTTGTTTAAGTATTAATGAACTTAACTCTTCTTTGCCTAGTGTTATAGTTTCTCTTTTGTAGGACTATGAAGATGTATTCCCCAAAGAAATACTAAATGGCTTACCACCAATTAGGGGAATTAAGCATCAAATGGATTTTATACTCGAAGCATTAATTTCAAATAGGCCAGTCTATAGAAACAATCTTGAGGAGACAAAAGAACTTCAAAGACATGTTGGAGAGCTCATGGAGATAGGGTATGTGTGAGAAAGCAAGAGTCCTTGTGCAATTCTAGTGTTACTTTAGCCTAAGAAGGATGAGACATGGAAAATGTGTGTTGACTGTCGTGCTATTAATAATGTCACTGTAAAGTATAGACATCCCATTTCTAGATTAGATGATATGCTTGATGAATTGCATGGTTCTTGTGTTTTTACAAAAATTGATCTTAAAAGTGAATATTATCAAATTAAGATGAGAGAAGGTAATGAATGGAAAACTGCTTTTAAAAAAATACGGTTTATATGAATGGTTAGTTTTGCCATTTGGATTAACTAATGCACTGAGTACTTTCATGATATTGATGAATCATGTTTTGCGTGTTTTTATTGGAAAATTTTTGGTTGTATACTTTGATGATATTATGATTTATAGCAAAACTTGAATGAGCATGTTAAGCATTTAAAACTTGTTTTAGATGTTTTGAGAAAAGAAAAATTATTTGCTAACATCAAGAAATGTACCTTTTGCACAGACTTGTATTCCTTGGATTTTTTATTAGTGCTAAAAGAATTGAGGTGGATGAAAAAAAGGTAAAGGCAATTCAAGATTGGCCAAGTCTTACAAGTGTAGGTAATGTTAGAAGTTTCCATGGGTTGGCTAACTTTTATAAAAGGTTTGTAAAAGATTTTAGTAGCCTAGCTGCACCATTGACTGAAGTTATAAAAAAGAATATGGGTTTTAAGTGGAGTGATGAACAAGAAAAGTCATTTAATTTGATTAAAGAAAAATTGACTAATGCACCCTTACTTGCTTTACCTAACTTCACAAAAACTTTTGAAGTTGAGTGTGATGCCTCAGGAACAGGTATTGGAGCTGTTCTAATGCAAGAAGGGCTCTCATTGCCTATTTTAGTGAGAAACAAAGTGGAGCAGCCCTAAACTATCTGATATATGACAAAGAGATGTATACATTGGTTAGGGCATTCAAAACTTAACAACATTATCTTTGACCAAAAGAGTTTCTGATTCACACTTATCATGAATCTTTGAAGCATTTGAAGGGTCAACACAAGCTAAACAAGTGACATGCCAAATGGGTAGAGTTTATTGAAACATTTCCTTATGTGATTAAGTACAAGAAAGGTAAGGAAAACATTGTGGCTGATGCATTGTCTTGAAAGGAATGTTTTACTTTCTACTTTAGATGCAAAATTGCTTGATTTTCAATATATAAAGACTTATATGTTGATGATTTCAATTTTAGTAATGTATTCAATGCGTGTGAGAAAGTGGTGTTTGATAAGTTCTTTAGGCATAATGATTTTTTTTAGAGAAAATAAATTGTGTGTGACTAAATGTTCATTACGTGACTTGCTTGTTAGAGAAGCTCATGGAGGTGCTTTGATGGGGTATTTTGACATATCCAAGACTTTGAGTGTTTTGCATGAACATTTATTTTGGCCTCATATGAACTGTGATATACAACAGATATGTGAAAAGTGTGTCATTTGTAGACAAGTTAAGTCTACAATTAAACCTCATAGGTTATATACTCCTTTGCCTATACCTAGTGAACCTTGGATGGACATATCTATGGATTTTGTGTTAGGTTTACCTAGGTCAAAAGGGGTAGGGATTCTATATATGTGGTTTTTGATAGGTTTTCTAAAATGGAATATTTCATACCATGTCATAAAACTTATGATGCATCACATATTGATGATTTGTTTTTCAAAGAAATTGTGAGATTGCATGGCATGATTAGGAGTATTGTGTCTGACAGAAATGCAAAATTCTTAAGCTATTTTTGGAAGACTTTATGGGATAAGTTAGGGACAAAACTTTTATTTTCTACTACTTATCACCCATAAACTGACGGTTAAACTGAAGTAGTTAATATGAATTTATCTACTTTGTTATGTGCCATAATACAAAAGAATTTGAAATCATGGGAGGAATGTTTGCCACTTGTTGTGTTTGCATATATTAAAAGCATACATTCTGCAACTAATTTTTCACCTTTTGAAATTGTGTATGTGTTTAATCCATTAACTCCTTTGTATTTAACTCATTTACCTATGGCTGAATGTATTAACTTAGATGGAAAGAGGAAAGATAACTTTGTTAGGCAGATTCATGAAAATGCTCGATAAAACATTGAAAGAAAAACTTAGCAATATGTCAAACAAGCTAATAAGGGGCACAAGAAAGTTTTATTTGAACCTGGTGATTGGGTTTGGTTGCATATAAGGAAGGAAAGGTTTCTAGCTTAAAGGCATTCTAAATTACTTCCAAGAAGGGATGGTATATTTCAAGTGATTGAAAGGATAAATGATAATGTCTACAAATTAGTTCTTTCAGGTGAGTATAATGTTAGTGCAACTTTTAATGTTTATGATTTGTCTCCTTTTGATGTAGATGATGATTTGAGGACAAATCATTTTCAATAGGAGGAGAATGATGAGATCATGGCTAGGATTAACAAACAAAAATGGAATGTGAACTCGCTTCAAGTGTCAGTTGGACCTATCACAAGAGCTCAAGTTAAAATATTCAAAAAAGCACTTAATGGTTTAATTCTAGAGGCCCATCAAGGAGAAAACTACATTACTACTAAAGAAGAGCCAAGACTGGTCCATGTATTTAAAATTCACTTAAAGATGGGCTAAGACCAACCAATCTGAATATGTACATAAAGTACAAGAAGATTAATGGCTGAAGACTAAATATAGGCCCAAAATAAAAGATTTATTTAATGACCCAATTTATGCTACATTTTTTATGATTTATTTACTTTTAATTTTTTGTTTATTTGACTAGGAAAGTTTCCTATTTAATAGTTTCTAGAAGAGTTTTCTATTTTTAATTTTTTTCTTACTCTATAGGAGTTTCCTATTTAGTTTTCTTTATTTGTTTAGGTAATTAGCCTATAAATAGGCATGTATGCTCTTGAACAATGATAGATTATCATCAATAATATTAAGAGTGTTCTCTCTTTAGTTCTTTAAAGAATTTTTTCTGAACTTATCAAGATTTCTTGTGACGTTTAAGCAAAACTTTTCACTCACAATCTTTTTTCCTTTTGTTGAGTGTAACGTCTATAATATTTTCTTATAACTTTGGTTCTTATATCTTTATAGACAACGAGTCAATGTCATTTTTTTTTAATTTTTTTTTGTTATAAATCTGAATTAGAACACGATCATTCCAATTGGATCTCATATTGATTCCACGTCTCACTACTCTTGGTAAGGTTCATATCAGGGGTTCACATCAACATGGCATCACCTAGGAGAAATTCGAAGAGCAACACGGATGAAACCCTACACGAGTTGGCTACGACTATTCAAGAGAAAGTTGTGACCACTAATAGAATCCTACATCAACTCTAGAATAATAATAATAGAAGGAAATAAGGAGATAATAGGTCTGTGGGGAATGAAAACGGATGGCTTAAATTTATAAAAGTGATACCTTTTTTTCAAGGAAGTTATGATCCAGTGGCAGTTGATATGATTGTGAGAGTTAGAGAAATTTTTTTATGTATTGGCTTGTATTGATGAACAGAAGGTGATATTTGTAGTATATATGCTGAAAGATGAAGCAGAGCATTGGTGGAGAGGGGCCAGGGAATTGCTAATTCATCAAGATAAGCAGATTATCTAATAGGTGTTCCAAATAACTTTTCTAAATAAGTATTTTTCACATAATGTACAGACAGAAAATGAGATTTAATTTTTGTAGTTTAGATATGGTAATATGATGATTGATCAGTATATTGCTCAATTTGAAGAATTATAAAAAATTTCTACTTATTTGACCCAAAACCCAAATGAGTTGTGGAAGGCGCTGTAGTTTGAAGCGGGGTTGAAACCAAAACTCATAAATACAGTAGTGGCGATAGAGATCAGGGAGTTTATACACTGATTAATAAGTGCCAACTAATTGAAAAGAGTTTAAAAGTAGTAGAGGATGATAAATGGAGGCAATCTTCATAGAAGAGAAAGCATGGGATGTTTAATACAAACAAAATGTTATAGGAAGAGGTGACAAAAGGGGTAAATGGCCTGGAGTAGTGAGTTCTTGAATACTCTATATGGAATCTTCCCTATCTAAGTGTAATAAATGTGGTCGTACCCATGGGAATAGACCATGTTTGATGGATTAGATTACTTGCTTTAATTGTGGACAAAAAAGACATTTTGCAAGATACTGTTCTTAGAACAAAGGACAACAAATGGAGCAAAGGCCATAAACTAGAGGCTAAGTCATTACCTTTATTGGCAAGGAGATAGCACAATCGGTAGATATGATATAAGGTACATGTTATATTTATGGTTTTCCTCTACTTGTACTGTTTGAGTTGGGTGCTATTCGATTGTTCATATATGATGAATGTGTGAAGAAATTACAATATTCTTTTTCTAATCTTCCCTATGATTTATCTATGATAACCCTTATAGGAAAGAGAGTTATAATTTTTTTGTATTATGAATTGTCCAATCACTATACATGAGAAGTCCTTTCAAGTAAATCTAATTTATTTGCCTCTGAATGAAATTGATATTATCTTGGGTTTAGATTGGTTATCTGAGAATCGAGTTTTGTTGAATTGTTACAACAAAACTATTGACTTTCTACCTTCTTATCCTTTTGAAAATTAGAAATGAAATTCTTAAATGCCAAAAAGTTTGATAGGGAGATGAAAGATGAAGAATTGGGCTATGTTCTTTTGTATTATACAAATCTAGAAGTTACATAGGGATTCAGTCAGATTCTAGTAGTCTGTAAATTCTCGAAAGTGTTTTTATTAGAAATTTATGAGTTGCCACATGAGAGAGAAATTAATTTTTCCATTGATCTAGTACTTAGGATTGGACCTATTTCTATGGTATACTACAAGATATCTTCAATTGAGTTGAAAGAGCTTAAGAAGCAATTAGAGGAATTGTTGGAAAAATAGTTCATCAGACCAATGTGTCACCCTGTGGAGTGCTAGTATTGTTTGTAAAGAAGAAATATGGGAGTTTGAGATTGTGTATAGACTATCGACATTTGAACAAAGTAACCATTAAGAACATGTATTCTCTCTCTAGAATATATGACTTATTGGATCAACTAAAGGGAGTTACTACCTTCTCAAAAATATATCTACGATAAGGATACCATCATATTCGAGTTAAGAGATAAGATATATCTAAAATTTCTTTTAGAACCAGATACAAACATTATGAGTTTTTATTGATGCCTTTTAGACTGACTAATGCACCTGTGATTTTCATGGACTACATGAACTATACTTTTGGACCTTATTTGGATTATTTTGTGGTGGTTTTCATAGATGACATTTTGGTGTACTCCAGAAATAAGGAAAAGCATAAACAACATATCAAGATGGTGTCATAGGTGCTGAAAGAAAAGAAATTGTTTGCAAAATTGGTGAAATTTAATTTTTGGTTAAAAGAGGTAAAATTTCTAGGACATGTTATTTTCAGTGAATAAGTGACAATAGATCTAAGTAAAAATGAAGATGTTAACTGGAAAAGACCAAAAACCGTGATCAAAGTTAGAAGTTTCCTTGAGTTAGCTGGGTACTATAGGCAATTCATTCAAGGATTCTCCCAAATGGCTTTATGTTTAACTCGACTTACTAGGAAGGGAGGTCCATTCAAAATGACCCAAACTTGTGAAAATAACTTCTAGAAATTGAAAACCAAACTAACAACTCCTCATGTGTAAATAGTCCTTGATCCTTTGGGACAATTAGAAGTATTTTACGATGCTTCTAAGAAGGAACTGTGATGTGTTTTGATACAAGATAAAATGGTAGTTGCCTATGCTTTTAGACAACTTAGACCCCATGAGAAGAACTATCCCACTCATGATCTAAAATTGGATGCAATAGTTTTTGCTTTGAAGATTTTGTGACATTATTTGTACGGAGAAATCTTTGAGATCTACAGTGATTATAAGAGTTTGAAGTATATTTTTGATAAAAAGAACTCAATATGAGACAATGAAGAAGGATGAAGTTTCTCAATGATTATAAATTCGAATTAAAATACCATCTTAGTAAGGCAAATATTGTAACTGATGCTTTAAACAGAAAATCATTACATCTAAGTTGATTGATGATAGATGAAATGAAATTGATAGAGAATTTTAGAGACACGAGGCTCACAGTTGCATTAGCTAAAAATAAGGTGATGGTGTATGGGTTACATGTAGAATACAATATGATAACTCATATTAAAAAATCCCAAACACAAGATAAATTTTCACAAGATCACAAGCACCAAGAAAACTTTTCTACTTTAGAAGATGGAATTATCGTGTATCAAGGCCAAATGTGTATGCCTCAGGATTCAGAGTTGAGAAATAAGATTTTGGAGGAAGCTCATCAGAGTAACTACATTATTTATCCCATAATCACCAAAATGTATCACGACCTAAATTGGTGGACAGAAATGAAGAAATATATTGCTGAGTTTGTAACAAAGTGTCTAATTTGTCAAAATGTGAAGATAGAGTATTAAGGCCATTAGGATTACTTCAACCTCTTGAGATTTCGAAATAGAATTAGGATAGCATCTTAATGGATTTTGTTGTTGGTTTATCAAAAACCGCAATAGGATTTGATGCTATATAGGTGCTAATGGACAGATTTACCAAGTCTGCACACTTCTTACCATAAAAATAGTTATTCATTGGATAAGCTAGCCCAGCTTTATATAGAAGAAATTAGCTAATTATATGGAATTATTTCCAACATTATGTCAAACAGAGATCTCAGATTTACCTCTTGATTTTGGAGATCTTTATAAGATACTTTTGGCACTAAGTTACACAAAAGCACGATGTACCATCCTTAGACAGATGGTCAAACAGATAGAAAAATTCAAAACTTGGAGGATATGTTAAGGGCATGTGTAATGGAGCAAGGGAAAGAATGGAATAAATATCTACCCTTAGTAGAATTTTCCTATAATAATAATTATCATTCAAGCATTGGTATGCACCATACGAAGCACTATATGGTAGAAAATACATATCTCCTGATGAGTGAGTTTTATACTTATAAATTAAATATTTTCATTTTATCTTTTTGTAATAATTAAGCATAAATCTCCTTTACTTGTCTTTAGTTTGTGTATTTCTTACAGATGGAGAGAAGAGTAGAAAATGGACTTAATTGGAGGAATCAGAGCTAAATTGTGGTTCTTTGGGAATGATGCCTATAAATCAAGCAGATAAAACAAATTCATTAAGGATGGCTGAGTAAGGAGCATTATCGTATTGACTCTTAAGACGCATCCTAATGGAGATATGCACAAATTTATTCTTGATTTATGATCACATTTCCAAAAGAACTAAAACATAAAGATTCACGGCAAAGTACCCAATGTTGAGAATATGTTTGTTGTTTGCAGTCCAGCCCAACCTTGCTGCAGTACTTGAGCCATATCTCCGAAAATACATATCCAATATGTATGCCATCTAGTAGGTGTGTAGCTGACACAATTAGGTACAATTTTCATGTTCAAGTGGTCAGAAAATTCAAACATTAAAAGGGCCAAAAGTGGGCTAGAACAAAATCTATCCCCTACTGCAGTCCTGCCCGACTTTGCACTAGTATTTTGACCATAAGTCACAAATTACGTATCCAATTTGTTCAAAATGTTTCTTGAAGGAAAGATAATGAAACTTTCTACAACTTTTGTGTTGATGGAGTCAGCAAATTCGGCGGATTTCAAGACGATATTCAAGGTTCAAGTTCGGTGCATATGATGGAATCCAAATTGTCAACTTTGTACAACTTCATACCTAACAATTTTGACAATTATCACACTTACCACACCTAATTGTTTCTATAAATAGAGGGCTCGAGGGGTGAGTTAGAGAGTTTTTAGAGAGAGCTTTTGGAGAGAGTTTGGGAAAGCTTTGTTGGAATTCTACGTACTAGTAATGTTATTCTCTCTTTAGACATTTTGTATTTTTCATTTTCTTTCGTAATATTATCATGTTCCTTCATCTATCATTTTACTTTCTCGCTTTAATTATGGAGAACTAATCTCCTAATGCTAAGGTGAAAGGGTGAAACTCTTGGTATGAGAATAATAATTTATCTAACTCTTAATCTTAATGTTTATCTTTGATATTGTATTTACCTTCTTATTTCTTTTCTCATGATTATTTTTTAATGGCTGGTTTTATCAGACCTCCGATTTCTTGTTATTTTATTGGCTAGTTTTATCAGACCGCCTATCTTTTATTATTTTTATGGTTGGCTTCGCACCTATCTCTTGTTATGTTTCTTCTTCGTACCTCTTTTCATTCTAATATTGTAAACTTTGAATCTTGATACATTGTAGACAATCTTTGGCACAATAAATGCTTGAATCAATCTTGATTTATTGTAGACAATATAATGATTGACACAATGTACGCTTGAATTTAGTTACAAGTTATCTTTTGCATCCTTGTATTTTTAATCTTGCGAAGTGCGAATCTTGATATATTGTAGACAACATAACAATTGGAACAATATATACTTGAATCCATTTTACAAGAATGTTTTAAATATTAGTAAGAAGGTAAATATAATTCATGTATAAACAAAGGTGAGTTTAAATTAACATATCTTCCGATTGAAAACTTATTCATGTAAGGATTCTAATTGAGTAATAAAAGAGTTACATTTATCTTTATTCGATATACCAAGAGTGGATCCCCTAACCTTAGCATGCTTCCTTACTTTGAATACATCTTCATTTAAATTCAGTATATTAGTTCTTTGCATATTTTGTTCAATATTTCTCTCACAAAACAAGACATCGGGAACTAGGTTAGAAGTATTTATTTCGGATCTATATTAGAATTTTCTCTCAATTGGCAATCTCTGTGGGATCGACCTTGCATACCACTAAATCTATACTCCAATAGATTCGTGCACTTGCGAGTTTTAATTAAAACAACAACAAGTTTTTGGCGCCGTTGCCGGGGATTGCGACGAAAAAGCTATTTGGATCCAGGTAAGTACTTTTCTTCCACTAGTTATAATTAGAACATTTGTTTATTTTGTGTATAGAAATTTTTCTTTAGAATTGTTTCTTAAAAATTGGTGGATTCTGTCAACAAGGCTAAAAGTGCCTAAGGAGTATGGGTTTTAAGTGAAACCATTGGGATTCCTCCATATTTTCCTGGGAAGTCTACCAATTAAATACTACCAATTATTACTAACACTTTGAGAAAAAAAAGAGTTTGTATAATTTTGTGATTTTTGTGTGTGTGTATTTGCATGTTGTAGCCGTTGTGTAGTTAGATTCTTTTTCATAATTAGGAAGCAATTTTTTTTAGTTTATGTGTGCTTGGAAACGTGATAAAGATAAGCGGTTGGTTAGGAAAAGTTTAGGGTCAACCATTGAGTGTACAATAGAGACATTAGATTCTGCTAGATCACCATTAAAAATGGAAGAACAAGTTGTGCACAATAAAACTCTTGTAGAGTACTTCTCACTTGTCGTAGCCAATACTCCATCTTGCATAGTTTTTTCACAAACTAATGCAACTCATTTTGAAATCAAACCATCCATACTCCAACTTTTACCATCATTTTATGGTTTGGAAAGAGAAGATCCATACATGCACATTAAAGAGTTTCTTGAAATCTGTTCGACATTTCGCTTCCAAAATTTCAATGATGAGTCAATCAGGCTTAGAATGTTTCCATTTTCATTGAAAGATAAAGTTAAATCCTAGTTGAACTGCCTTCCTACAGGAAGTATTACTAGTTGGAATCAATTGGTAAATAAGTTTCTGGCAAAATTTTTTCCTATGTCTAAAACTGATGCCTTTAGGAGAGAAATTTCTGATTTTTGTCAAAAAGAGGGTGAACAATTTTTTGAATGCTGGGAAAGATTTAATGATCTTCTTCTGAAATGTCCTTATCATAGTTTTGAAACTTGGAGATTGGTGAAATATTTCTATAATGGTTTAACTTCATCAAACCGTCAAATGATCCAAAGCATGGTAGGAGATTTTTACAATTGAATGAGGGGGAAGCTTGGGAATTCTTAGGATCTTTATCCGAAAATTCTCAACATTGCAACTGCATAGATCCTAGGGATAAGAAGTCTCAAATACAAAAAAGGGAGGAATTTATGAAGTGAGTGATGACACAGATGTGAGAATTGCCTTAGCTAGCCTGACTAGAAAGGTAGAAGCTTTAACTTTAAGCCACACTCTGAACCCTTCCACCAATATTAGGATAGAGACATGTGCCTTATGTTCTAGTACATCTCACATTACACAATTTTGTCCATCCATACCAGCTTACCAAGAAGCATTTTTTGAGCAAGATAATTCTCTTCAGTCTTATAGAAAATCATTAGATAGTCCATTTGCACCAACATATAATCCAAATTGGAGGAATCATCCAAATTTTTCATGGAGACAAAATCAACCTTCAATGAGTCAAGGTGGCCAACAATTTGCCCCTTCCAATTCATACCCTCAAGTTCCTCAACATGCTCCTCCTTTCGGGGTACCTCAACAAAGAAAACCTTCTTTGGAGGATACCTTGCAACAGTTCATGCAATCGACCCAACAAGTCTTGCAATCTGACACTCAAGCTATTTCAAAGCTTGAAACACAATTGGGTCAATTAGCCAATGCTGTAGAAGAGAGAGAAAAACGAAAATTCCCCAGTCAACCTATTCCTAATCCTAAGGGTCAATTTGAAGTAGGATCATCAACAAATCCTAAGGAAGAAGTAAAGGCTGTAACAACCCTTAGATCTGGAAAGGTTATTGATAATTATGTTCATATGCCAGAAAATGAGGAACAGAGTCAACATGAATCCCAAACCAATGACTCAAGTGAAAAGAAAAGTGAACAGATTTCTTATGCCCCCAAAGCTCCTTTCCCTCAAAGACTTGCATCAAATAAGAAAGGTACTCAATATAGTGACATTTTAGAGGTGTTTAATCAAGTAAGCATTAACATCCCTTTTCTTGACGCTATCAAACAAGTACCTGCTTACTCAAAATTCCTGAAAGATCTTTGCACGGTGAAAAGAAAAACTAATGTTCCAAAAAAGGCATTCTTGACTGAACAAGTAAGCTCTATAATTCAACAAAAAACTCCTATCAAGTACAAAGATCCTGGTTGTCCTACAATTTCTTTTGTGATAGGTGACCATGTGATTAACCGAGCCTTACTTGATTTAGGAGCAAGTGTGAATCTGCTGTCGTACTCTGTGTATGAGAAACTTGGGTTAGGAAAACTGAAACCTACACCAGTGACCCTTCAGTTAGCTGATAGGTCTACAAAAATTCCTAGAGGTGTCATAGAGGATGTGTTCATTAAGGTTGATAAATTCTACTTTCCAGTAGATTTCATTGTTCTTGACACTGAACCTGTTGAGAATACAGAGACACAAATTCCAGTCATTTTGGGTAGACCATTTCTAGCAACATCCAATGCAATCATTAATTGTCGAAATGGAATTTTGAATTTATCTTTTGGAAATATGATTGTGGAATTAAATTTTTTTAATGTCTCTCATCAACCTATGGACATGGATGATTTATGTGAGGTCAACCTGATTGAAAGTGCCATTTATGATTCATTTTTAGACTCCTTTAGCAATGATCATCTAGAAAAATATTTGACTCACTTCAATAAGGATAAAGATGAGGATTACCTTATTAGTGAAGTGGACTCTTTATTAAAGACAACTTCACTAACGGATACTGATAAATGGAAAGCCAAAAAAGAAATAGTTTTGCCTTATGAGTTAATTTCATCGCCATTTGTTGTTCATGCTGTTTACCCACATGGTGCTTTAAAGATTGAAAACCCCAAGAATGGTGAGGTGTTTAAAGTTAATGGTCAAAGATTAAAAGCATCTTTGGAATTATACAGCTCGGAGATAGAGGAGACACTTTTGCGTGATCCTGTCTACCAGAATTGATTTGCTTCTGTTGTTAAAGGTTGTCGTGCACGCTATCTAGGCAAGATTTTTCTTTATTTAACTTGCATTAATGTGTTCCTTCAGTGTTATCTTTTTTTTTAGATTCTATTGTTTTCTTACCTTTGTTGCTTTTGTCCTTTCATAAAAAAAAATTGAGTCGAGAATGGAGGACATTCTCACAAAACTGAAAAAACATTTTCCTTCTCTTCCACCCAATGCATTAACAAAAATTTACAGAGCAAGGATTGTAAGGTTAAGGTCGTTGATGAACATAAGGATGCCTGCTGATATTCATTGGCTAATTGAAGCTAAGGTACGATTATCAGGTGTAACAACTCCATTTAAGTATCAATTTTTTTTAAATACCATGAATTTATTACCTCGTTACAACTTAACTCAATATAACATTTATTTAATTTATACAATACAGAGTTCACATACATGTCATTAATCAAAACATACGTACAACATATGAAACACATAAAAATCTACATCCTATTTATTCTGGTTGACCAATTCCGGAGATACAGGTGCGGGTGGTTGCACCTTCACCGGGATCTAAGCCAACTCGACCACAAACATTTTATTTGCTTTTGGGATCTGCCCAACATAAAGTACTCGATCCAACGTGCACTAAAAGCCAGAGTTATAGAAAAATTTGCATAACTAATTTTTTGAACATGATATGGAAATATAGTGAGAATTAAATCCCAGTAAGTTTAACAATAAATCATCATCAATATAGCTCATCACGTCATGTTCAGCTGTATAAACTACAGAAAATATCTTTGGTCACATGAATGCATTATATCTATGCACATAAGAATCATACAGTAATGATATGTATGACAGGATTAACTATTTTTAGAATATCATATGATGGCCATCAACTTATTCTCATTTCAAGCTACCCCGGTCAGGGTGAGTATCTTCTACTCTCCAGTACGAGCTTTTCTCGCTCCGTCCGACATGTCACACTTTCTCTTTCTTTTCTCATAATCATAATCATAACCATTGGTAGGGAGTCCCCTACTGGTGCACCACACGGATTGCCATGTGACCGTGCTCATTTCTTTTCTTTTCATAATGATAGCCAAAAATATGCTTTCAATAACAAGTATGTTCATCAAAATATAACTATTACCATAAATCATTGGTAATCATGCTATGAAAATAATCATTTCAAATATCACTTTATAAAATATTTCCATGTCAGAATTTTACACTTAAGATGGTAAGAAGTTCATACAATGGCAATGGCTATGGCATATACTAGTCATTTATAAGATTCATATTTTTTTTTAAATATTAATTTTATTTCTTTATTTTCTTGATGCAGGTTTTCATCAAATCTAACCTTCTCTTACTAATCAGAGCATAACTCCCTCAATTGAACTCCGATGTAGGTGATCTTGGTGTCAATTGCAAGACAAAACAATTATCGAAAACTATTATGTTGAACATTGTAGCGAAATATTAAGAAATCAAGGTGATATTACTCCCTAAATGTACAGGTTATTTCTTCTCAGATAGGTTCTGACCTCTACCTACTAATCGAACCATATTTACCTCATATGGACTCCAACATGAGTAATTCTAGTGGCTAAAAATCCATGACGCAAATATATATAATTCTTATGTTAACCATTTATTTTAATTCCATATAGATAATTCCCAGAAACTAAAATACAGAAGCTATACTAACATATTCTTCCCTGATGAACTATTTTCTGACCTTTGACTACTAATCATTTCATATCTTCCTCATATGGACTCTAAATTGAATGATTCCAGTGGCTAAAAATTCGTGACACACATAGATATAATTCTTATGTTAACCATTTATTTTAATTCCATATAGATAATTCCCAGAAATTAAAATACAGAAGCTATCCTAACATATTCTTCCCTGATGAATCATTTTCTGAACTTTGACTACTAATCAGACCATAGCCACCTCATATGGACTCCAAATTGAATGATTCTAGTGGCTAAAAATCCGTGACACATATATCTTTAATTCTTATGTTAACCATTTATTTTAATTCCCTACAGATAATTCTCAGAAATTAAAATACAGAAGCTATCCTAACATATTCTTCCCTGATGAACCATTTTCTGACCTTTCACTACTAATCGGACCATATCTACCTCATATGGACTCCCAATTGAATGATTCCAGTGGCTAAAAATCCGTGACACATATATCTTTAATTCTTATGTTAACCATTTATTTTAATTCCCTATAGATAATTCTGAGAAATTAAAACACAGAAGCTAAAAATTTTGCCACCCATAGCCATACCTATGCAAAACTTTCTATACCAGTCTTAGTATTCAAACATACATCACATGCAAGATCAATATGTAACATGATATAGAAACATCATGACCAATCATCAAAGTTCTAAGATCAAAATCTCATATAAATTTTATAAGTTTCAAAAGTTTTCTTCAAAAAGAAATATTGTTAAACTTACTTGGAGCACTTAGTCTCTTAGACTTCTCCTTCCTCTTTCTTCCTTTCTTCCTCTCCTTTCCTCACTCTACCTTGCTTCTATTTTTCCTCTCCCTCACTTGGACGAAATTATAATGTTGTAAGGGTGGGTTTTCTTATATAGACCACCAAATAATTCACCTTTCATGATCATGGGTCTACCTTATCACAATTAGATTACACTTGGTTTAATTTTTGGAAAACAAACAACTTATGTTCTTGTCTTCCTCTTCCTTAGTCAAGATATGCATAGGAAAAGGAGATTTGTATTTTGAAAATTATGATAATATGTTCTGAAGATATGTGACAAGGTCCCTTTGATTTAGGGATTCATTTCCATTTTCTTTTGTCTTAAACAAGTATGATAGGTTTCTCTTTTTAGGTGGCAAATTTCTAGCACTTGAATCTCCATTATTTGGTTGATATTATTTGTGTGGGATAGGAATGTTTTGTCCTAATGCTATGTATTATCATACCACTTGCTAAAATTATGAGTGTAGGATATAGATGTTTTTGTCCTAAAGCCTTGTATTATCATGCCACTTGCCAAAATGATGAATGTAGAATCACACCACTTGCTAAACTTTTGTCTGAATGCCATGTAACTTAATCTTTATTATTATTACATTATTATATCATCACCTAATTTATTTTATTTTATTTTTTCTCTTGGATTTGGGCTTATTCCTACCCATTTTGGGCTTATTCCTACCCATTTTCTTTGCTTTGGATAAAATTCTACCTTTCTTGGAGGGCTTGGTCACATTTTCATAATTTTGGGGCTATTGGTCCAATTACTATATCTTAGTCCAAATCTATGTTTTATTTCTTGCTTAGGTTATCCAATGGGCTTGCTAGAAACTTATGTCAAGACTCTATATGAAGTGTCCATAGGTAAAAGCCCAATGTATGGGTAAAGATTTTAAACTTAGTAACTCTAGTTATTGAATGAGAAAAAATTACCCTAATCCAATGTTCTTAAAATTTTATGACCTTTACTTGTTTCTAAAAATTTATCTTCCTTATCCAAGAATTTTGCATCTCTTTAGTATGTTATTTATAATTTTTTTTCCTATTAGGTTTTCCCTTTTTATTTGTTCTCTTAATGTTAGAAACATTTTCTATGCATATACATAAGGTGAAGAATTTCTAAGGATTATATTTCCTTATATATCTAAAATATTGTCTAATAAATTTTATTTCCTTACTTAAATATTTATGTACTTTTATCAATAAAAGAAATGAAATTAGGGATGTTACATTTCTCTCCCCCTAAAAGAAATTTTGTCCTCAAAATTTCAGAAATTACCTAATAAGAACAATTGCGGATATTTCTTCCTCATGACTTCTTCCAGCTCCCAAGTTGCTTCTTCTGGAGTCAAACCTTCGCATAACACCTTAACAAGGGGAATGGTTTTTGTTTTTCAGTTACTTCACGTCAGTGTCCAATATGGATGCAGGTACTAGTTGGTATGTCATGTTCTCCTTTATTTGGATTGGTTCATCCTGTATTACATGTGATGAATCTGGAAGATACTTCCACAGTTGTGATATGTGGAAAACATTATGCAGGTTGGAAAAATTAGGTGGGAGAGCAACTTGATATGCTAATGTCCCTACTTTCTTCAGAATTTGGTAGAGTCCCAAAAATCAAGGACTTAGCTTTCTTGTTTTGAGAGACCTACCAACTCCAGTAGTCGGAAAAAGTTTCAGAAATACATGGTCTCCTTCCTCAAACTCTAGAGGTTTATGTCTCTTATCGTAGTAACTCTTTTGCCGACTCTGAGCTGTAATTATTTTGTCTCATATCATCTTGATTTGTTTAGTGGTTTGTTGAACTAGATCAGGACCCAACAAGTTCTTTTCTCCTACCTCAAACCAACATAGTGGAGATCGGCACTTTCTACCGTATAAAGCTTCATAGGGGGCCATCTTAATACTAGAGTGATAACTATTATTATAAGAAAACTGTACTAAAGGTAGGTACTTATCCCATTCTTTACCTTGCTCTATCACACAGGCCCTTAACATGTCTTCTAGAGTTTGAATGGTCTGTTCTGTCTGCCTATCAGTTTGAGGATGGTAGGCAGTACTGAACCGCAACTGAGTACCAAAAGCTTTCTGCAACGCTTTCCAAAACCTCGACGTGCACCTCGGATCTCTATCAGAAACAATAGTTAAAGGAATCCCATGCAGTCTAACTATTTCCTAGACGTACAGTTGGGCCAATTTATCCAGTGAAAAATTAATTTTTATTGGCAGAAAGTGAGCAGATTTGGTTAATCTATCAACTATTACCCAGATAGAGTCATGTCCCACTGAAGTCTTAGGTAAACCCACAACAAAGTCTATCGAGATACTGTCCCATTTCCATTTAGGGATCTCAAGAGGTTGTAGAAATCCTGCTGGCTTTTGATGCTCCACCTTCACCTTTTGACAAATGAGACATTTCGCCACAAACTCGGCAATGTCCTTTTTCATCCCTGGCCACCAATACATCCTTTTTAAATCCTGGTACATTTTAGTGCATCCAGGATGGACTGTGTATTTACTCTGATGCACTTCCTGCAGGATCTTAGTCCTTAACTCTCGTTCTTGAGGGACACAAATCCTTCCCTGATACATGATTGCTCCATCTTCCATGACAGAAAAATTACCTTGGTCTTTATGATCTTGTAAGTATTGGTCGTGAGCTTGAGCCTCTTTGATCTGGGCTCTAAGGTCACACCCTATACTTAAACCATTAATGACTAGATTCTTTGGAGTAAGAGTAGTGGCTAGCTTCAAATTTCGAAACTCCTCTAGCATCTGCATCTCATACACCATCATCTGACCCATGTGTAGAGATTTTCGACTCAAGGCATCTGCTACAACATTCGCCTTTCTGGGATGATACTTTATTTCAAACTTGTAGTCATTGAGGAATTCTACCCATCTTCGTTGCCTCATATTTAACTCCTTTTGATCAAAGAGGTATTTAAGACTCTTGTGATCGCAATATACTTCAAAGGTTGCTCCGTATAAGTAATGTCGCCAAATCTTTAAAGCAAACACCACTGCTGCCAATTCAAGATCATGGGTTAGATAGTTTCCTTCGTGGGGTCTTAGTTGTCTAGAGGCATAAGCAACTACTCTCTTGTCTTGCATTAACACACACCTTAGTCCTTTCTTTGAAGCATCACTATATACTTCAAAATGTCCTGTGGGGTCTGGAATAATTAAAACAGGAGGAGTGGTCATTCTTGTCTTCAGCTCTTGAAATTAGCTTCACATTGATCAGTCCATTTGAAAGGACTTCCCTTCCTGGTCAATTTAGTTAATGGCAAGGCTATACGAGAGAAGTTTTGTATAAACCTCCTGTAGTATCCTGCCAAACCCAGAAAACTTCTGACTTCTGTAACCGTCTTTGGTCTCTCCCACTGAATCACTGCTTCTGTCTTGCTAGGATCTACGGCTACCCCTCTATTAGAGATGACATGTCCGAGAAACTTCACCTCTGATAGCCAAAATTCACACTTCTCCAATTTGGCATATAACTTTTTCTCTTTTAGCACTTGCAGCACGATTCAGAGATGTTGTTCATGTTCTTTCTTACTCTTAGAGTATATCAAGATGTCATCAATGAACACTACAACAAATTGATCTAGGTAGGGTCAAAAAATGTGATTCATGTAATCCATGAAAATTGTAGGTTCATTTGTCAACCCGAAGGGCATTACGAGAAACTCATAGTGCCCATACCTAGTCTTGAAGGCAGTTTTTGGTAAGTCCTCCTCCTTAATCCTAATCTGATGATATCCTGACCTTAAGTCAATTTTAGAAAAGATGGAGGCTCCCTTCAGTTGATCCAATAAGTCATCTATCCTAGGGAGAGGGTACTTATTTTTTATAGTCACCTTATTCAGCTGTCTGTAATCTATGCATAGTCTCAAGCTCCTGTCTTTCTTCTTAACAAACAATACAGGAACTCCCCAAGGTGATACACTCGGTCTAATGAATTGCTTGTCTAATAGTTCCTCTAACTATTTCTTGAGTTCCTGTAGTTCCTTCGAGGCCATTCGATATGGTGCAATAGAGATAGGCATGTTCCAAGTAGGAGATCAATAGAGAACTCTATCTCTCTCTTAGGAGGTAAGCCTAGAATATCTGATGGAAATACTTCAAGAAACTCGTTGGCTATTGGGATTTCATCAAGCTTCGATTCAACTTCTAGGTTTGATAAATACAAGAGAATGTATCCAAGTACTCCATTCTTCAACTCCCTATTAACTTGATTGGCATTTAGCATCAATAACTGGATCTCCTCTTTCGGAGTAAGAGGTAGAAATTCAACAGTCTTGTTACAACAATTCAGCAAGACTCGATTTCTAAACATCCAGTCTAACCCTAGAATGACCTCAATACCTCTTAAAGGTAAACAGACGAGGTCTACATAAAAAGTTTTCTCTTGGATGGTGACTTGACAGTCCTTACATACAGAGGAAGTTAATACCCGTTCCCCTGTAGGGGTTATTACGGATAGCTCATAGGGAGTTTCAGAAATAGGAAACTGAAACTTCCTAATACATTCTTTCGATATAAATGAATGACTAGCACCAGAGTCAAATAACACCATAAGAGCAAATCCATAGATATAGCATGTACCTTGAATCATTTCAGAAGATTGAGCTGCCTCTTGGCCGCTCAGGGTGAAAACGCTTCCTTTCACCTGAGGCCTCTGTTGTGGCTGCTTCCCCACATTCTGTGGGCAATTTCTCGCAAAATGTCCTTTCTGTCCGCAATTGAAGCAGACATCTTGTCCCATGTAGCATGGCTGGTTACCATGCATGTGTCCGCACTTAGTGCACTTGATTGGGGGGAGGTCTTGTTGAAAAGGTCTAAGACCCACAGTCAATGGCCTCTTACCAGCTCCATATCCACTTCTTCTCACGTTCTTTCCAGGGTTGGGAAAATTTTTCTTCCTCTTCCATAGTTTTCGCCTTTGCTTCTCATCCTCCACTGCCCTTAAACTTTTTTCCAAGAGTCTGCATTTATTTATCAGAGGTACAAACTCCCTGATCTCCATAGCTATAACAACATTCTTTATCTCCAGGATTAGTGCCGCTTCAAACTTAACCGCCTTCCATGCTTCATCTGAGTTATATAGCAGATAAGATGAGAACTTAGACAGCTCCTTGAACCTTGTGATACACTGGTCCACGGTCATGCTGCCTTGCTTGAGTTGGAGGAATTTGATCTCTTTCTCTGCTCGTACAGTACTTGGAAAGTACATTTAAAAAAAATGTCCTTGAACACTTACCAGGTGATCTGTCTTCCCTGATGAGCTAAAAGTTCTCTAACTCCACGCCACCAGTATTCTGCTTCATCCTTTAACATATATGCAGCAAAAATAACTTGCTGCTCTTCAGTACAGTCCATCACTTCAAAGATTTTCTCTAATTCCCTTATCCACCTTTTGGCTACCATTGGGTCATAGCCACCTTGGAAACAAGGTGGTCTAGTCCTCAAGAACTCGGATATGCCATTATCTTTTCCAGCCATCCGGTTGTTAGCACCATTCTCACCATTTGGGTTATTAGCATTTTGGAGATGTTGTAAAATTTGGTTGGTGGTCATGTCTTGGTCTCGAATTGCCGTGGTCAGGTTGTGCAGGGTTGCCTCTGCATTGTTTGCTGGATTCCTCCTTGGTGGTGCCATTTCCTACTGTAGCAAAACAAAGTTATGCTGCTCTTGAGGTGATCAAGCCCAATAGTTAGTTCAAAAATATTTAATAGCAGTCATAACACCACCTCGACATATAGATAGGAAACATTAGTAATTTCTTACCTATATGAATCATTGATCCCCTACACAACACAACCACAACATACTCAAGACACTATAAGATCGATTCAGATAACCATCCACCCACTGGCCATCTAGGATCGACCTGCTCTGATACCAATTATGTAACAACTCCATTTAAGTATCAATTTTTTTTTAAATACTATGAAGTTATTACCTCGTTACAACTTAACTCAATATAACATTTATTTAATTTATACAATACAGAGTTCACATACATGTCATTAATCAAAACATACGTACAACATATCAAACACATAAAAATCTACATCCTATTTATTCTGGTTGACCAATTCTGGAGATACAGGTGCGAGTGGTTGCACCTTCACCGGGATCTAAGCCAACTCGACCACAAACATTTTATTTACTTTTGGGATCTGCCCAATATAAAGTACTCGATCCAACGTGCACTAAAAGCCAGAGTTATAGAAAAATCTGCATAACTAATTTTCTAAACATGATATGGAAATATAGTGAGAATTAAATCCCAGTAAGTTCAACAATAAATCATCATCAATATAGCTCATCACATCATGTTCAGCTGTATAAACTACAGAAAATATCTTTGGTCACATGAATGCATTATATCTATGCACATAAGAATCATACAGTAATGATATGTATGACATGATTAACTATTTTTAGAATATCATATGATGGCCATCAACTTATTCTCATTTCAAGCTACCCCGGTCAGGGTGAGTATCCTTTACTCTCCGGTACGGGCTTTTCTCGCTTCGTCCGACATGGCACACTTTCTCTTTCTTTTCTCATAATCATAATCATAACCGTTGGTAGGGCGTCCCCTACTGGTGCACCACACTGATTGCCATGTGACCGTGCTCATTTCTTTTCTTTTCATAATGATAGCCAAAAATATGCTTTCAATAACAAGTATGTTCATCAAAATATAACTATTACCATAAATCATTGGTAATCATGCTATGAAAATAACCATTTCAAATACCACTTTATAAAATATTTCCATGTCATAATTTTACACTTAAGATGGTAAAAAGTTCATACAATGGCAATGGCTTTTCCATATACTAGTCATTTATAAGATTCGTCTTTTTTTTAAATATTAATTTTATTTCTTTATTTTCTTGATGCAGGTTTTTATCATATCTAACATTCTCTTACTAATCAAAGCATAACTCCCTCAATTGAACTCCGATGTAGGTGATCTTGGTGTTAATTTCAAGATAAAACAATTATCTAAAACTATTATGTTGAACATTGTAGCGAAATATTAAGAAATCAAGGTGATATTACTCCCTAAATGTACAAGTTATTTCTTCTCGGATAGGTTCAGACCTCTACCTACTAATCGGACCATATCTATCTCATATGGACTCCAACTTGAGTGCTTCCAGTGGCTAAAAATCCATGACGCATATATCTATAATTCTTATGTTAACCATTTATTTTAATTCCCTACCGATAATTCCCAAAAATTAACATACAGAAGCTATCCTAACATATTCTTCCCTGATGAACCATTTTTTGACCTTTGACTACTAATCAACTCATATCTTCCTTATATGGACTATAAATTGAATGATTCCAGTGGCTAAAAATCTGTTACACACATAGATATAATTCTTATGTTAACCATTTATTTTAATTCCATACAGATAATTCCCAAAAATTAAAATACAGAAGCTATCCTAACATATTTTTCCCTGATGAACCATTTTCTGAGCTTTGACTACTAATCAGACCATAGCTACCTCATATGGACTCCAAATTGAATGATTCTAGTGGCTAAAAATCTGTGACACATATATCTTTAATTCTTATGTTGACCATTTATTTGAATTCCCTACAGATAATTCCCAGATATTAAAATATAGAAGCCATCCTAACATATTCTTCCCTAATGAACCATTTTCTGACCTTTGACTACTAATAGGACCATAGCTACCTCATATGGACTCCAAATTGAAGGATTCCAGTATATAAAAATTAGTGACACATATATCTTTAATTATTATGTTAACCATATATTTTAATTCCCTATAAATAATTCCCAAAAATTAAAATACAGAAGCTATCCTAACATATTCTTCCCTGATGAACCATTTTCTAAGCTTTGACTACTAATCAGACCATAGCTACCTCATATGGACTCCAAATTGAATGATTCCAGTGGTTAAAAATCCGTTACACATATAGCTTTAATTCTTATGTTAACCATTTATTTTAATTCCCTACAGATAATTCCCAAAAATTAAAATACAGAAGCTATCCTAACATATTCTTCCCTGATGAACCATTTTCTGACCTTTCACTACTAATTGAACCATATCTACCTCATATGGACTCCAAATTGAATGATTCCAGTGGCTAAAAATCCGTGACACATATATCTTTAATTCTTATGGTAACCATTTATTTTAATTCCCTATAGATAATTTCGAAAAAGTAAAACACAGAAGCTAGAAATTTTGCCACCCATAGCCATACGTATGCAGAACTTTCTATACCAGTCTTAGTATTCAAACATACATCACATGCAAGATCAATATGTAACATGATATAGCAACATCATGACCAATCATCAAAGTTCTAAGATCAAAATCTCACATAAATTTTATAAGTTTCAAAAGTTTTCTTCAAAAAGAAATATTGTTAAACTTACCTGGAACACTTAGTCCCTTAGACTTCTCCTTCCTCTTTCTTCCTTTCTTCCTCTCCTTTCCTCACTCTACCTTGCTTCTATTTTTTCTCTCCCTCACTTGGACGAAATTATAATGTTGTAAGGGTGGGTTTTCTTATATAGACCACCAAATAGTTCACCTTTCATGATCATGGGTCTACCTTATCACAATTAGATTACACTTGGTTGAATTTTTGGAAAACAAACAACTTATGTTCTTGTCTTCCTCTTCCTTAGTTAAGATATGCATAGGAAAAGGAGATTTGTATTTTGAAAATTATGATAATATGTTCTTAAGATATGTGACAAGGTCCCTTTGATTTAGGGATTCATTTCCATTTTCTTTTGTCTTAAACAAGTATGATAGGTTTTCCTTTTTAAGTGGCAAATTTCTAGCCCTTGAATCTCCATTATTTGGTTGATATTATTTGTGTGGGATATGAATGTTTTGTCCTAATGCCATGTATTATCATACCACTTGCTAAAATTATGAGTGTAGGATATAGATGTTTTTGTCCTAAAGCCTTGTATTATCATGCCACTTGCCAAAATGATGAATGTAGAATCACACCACTTGCTAAACTTTTGTCTTAATGCCATGTAACTTAATCTTTATTATTATTACATTATTATATCATCACCAAATTTATTTTATTTTATTTTTCCTCTTGGATTTGGGCTTATTCCTACCCATTTTGGGCTTATTCCTACCCATTTTCTTTGCTTTGGATAAAATTCTACCTTTCTTGGAGGGCTTGGTCACATTTTCATAATTTTGGGGCTATTGGTCCAATTACTATATCCTAGTCCAAATCTATGTTTTATTTCTTGCTTAGGTTATCCAATGGGCTTGCTAGAAACTTATGTCAAGACTCTATATGAAGTGTCCATAGGTAAAAGCCCAATGTATGGGTAAAGATTTTAAACTTAGTAACTCTAGTTCTTGAATGAGGAAAAATTACCCTAATCCAATGTTCTTGAAATTTTATGACCTTTACTTGTTTCTAAAAATTTATCTTCCTTATCCAAGAATTTTGCATCTCTTTAGTATATTATTTATAATTGTTTTTCCTATTAGGTTTTCCCTCTTTATTTGTTCTCTTAATGTTAGAAACATTTTCTATGCATATACATAAGGTGAAGAATTTCTAAGGATTATATTTCCTTAGATATCTAAAATATTGTCTAATAAATTTTATTTCCTTAATTAAATATTTATGTACTTTTATCAATAAAAGAAATGAAATTAGGGATGTTACATCAGGTGAGTCTGCAAATGATTTCATCTCTTACATGCCTGGTTTAGGAAAAAACAGTTTTGCTAAAAAGCGCAGAGCTAAATGAATGGGTGTTTGTTACAAATGTGGACGTGAAACTTGTAACAAACGTTGTCGTTCTTTGGGTTGGGTTTCTGTAAATCGGGAAGACAAAATTAAGTTCATTAAGGATGGCTTGAGTAAGGAGTCATTGGATGATGACTTTCATCCAACGTCTCTTGGGACACATCCTAGTGGATCTGTGCATATCGGTATTGTCAGTTTATGACCCCATTTCAAAAAAGAACATAAATGGTACAATCTTGGGAATCTGACGTTAAAAGACCCTGTTTGCCAATTTATAAGAAAATTGGATGGGAAGCATATCCTTGACCCATAGAGGGCGTTTAAGCCGTTACTGGATGTAAAACCAGAGGAAGATGTGAGCCACAATCACAATTACTATACATATGCATGCGTGCCGTCATTTTTGAATTTTTCACCTTTAATTTAGCTGACATTCACTGGCCAACTCATATAGCTATTGAAATTATGCCACCGGCCTATTCACATAGCTATTACAAGTATGCCCTTATCTGAGTCTTATAAATTCACACCTCATTATCTTCATCTTCATACTCAAAGTTAAGGTGAGTGTAGATATGGAAGGAACCGCAATTCGTCACTTTTGAAATATTTGTGTCTTTTGTGGTTGTAGTCCTGGGAAAAGTGGAGAGTATGTAAAAGCAGTACAAACTTTAGGTATGGTACTAGTCAGGAGAAAGATTCATTTAGTTTATGGTGGATGTTGTCGATTGTTAATGGGGAGTGTGTCTGGATCTGCATATCTAGGAGGATGCCAAGTTCTAGGTATTATTCCTACAGCTCTAGCTGCATCAAACATATTAGGAAAAACAATTAGGGAAAAATATAGGGTATCCTCTATGCATGAACGAATTACTAAAATGATGTGCAACGTTGACGCCTTTATTGCCTTACCTGGTGGTTTTGGTACTCTAGAGGAAGTTTTCCATGTCGTCTCTTGGGCACAACTGAACATGCACTATAAACCCCATAGGTTTGTTGAATGTTAACAATTTCTTTGATGGTTTGTTGTCTTTTCTTGATCATGCTGTAGAACAAAAGTTTATCTCGCACTCAGCACGTCAGATTCTCATCTCGGCCTCAAATGCTGACGAGCTGATTGATGCGTTACAAGCATTTGTTCATATACCTGATCCAGTTATAGCTCAAATAGATTGGACAACAGAACACCGCAGAAAGTGTAAACTGGACTTGGATCTTCATTTGTAACACCTTTTATTTGCTTGAATAAATTTTTATTTTCTGTTTAGTTTGTTGCAGGTTCATCTTTTCTTGCATCTCCTTCTAGGTAATATCTCTTTTAATCTTTATTGTTTATTTTGTGTTTCTTCATCTTGCAAAAAAAAATTGAGTGATGTTTTGGGATTAGGCAAAGCTAGCACCAATGATGAAAATGGTTTAAAATGCTTGTAACCTTTAAAAAATTGATGAGTTCTGAGTGTTATGTGTGAACTTGAACTCTAATGTAACTTATGTTTTATTTGAGAATCCTAATATCTGGTGCACTTAACCTTTTACATTTGACTGATTGTTTATTCAGAAAAGATTTATGTGATTCAGATATGTTAATTGATCTCATAAGACTTTAGAACTTATTCAATTGTCACTTGAGGCAAAATCCTAGACTACTCTCCATTTAAGAAATGAATTAGGCATAGTTGGAATCGTTTGAGCCTTTCAAACCAACCTATACATGATGTTATCCCTAGCAACCTATTTTTGAGCCTATATTCATCCTTTCTTGAACACCTATATTATTATCTAGTTTTTAAATAAAAATATTTCTAACTCTTACCTTTCACTTACAGGAATGATCATTTGACAAGCTATGGTTTAGGGGTGGATGGTAGAAGTTTTTTTTAAAAAAAAAAGAAAAAAAAGAAAAAAAAAAGGAAAAAAGAAAAAAAGAAAGTTAATACTCCCTAAATAAATAAGTTTGGGGGTGTTTATCTTTAAAAAAAATAGTATGAGCAAATAAATGTAAGGATGATGAAAAGGTTGGAGATAGAATTCACAGTATAATATCAAAAGTATTTGGGAGGCTTTAAATGATCATGCATGTTGAAGAGTGAATTGAGTTTTCATTCATATCATTTTATCCACCTTTAACCTATGCCACACATTACAAGCCTAATGAAAGTCCTAATGATCTTAAATGTTATGATTAGTCTACATTAGTGGAGAGTGACATGAAAAATAAGCTTATGGAGTCTCAAATGCATATATCTAGAGATCGGTTTTAAACATTTGATTACATAAATTTATTTGAATGCAAAAAGTCTAATGTCATAAGACTACTACACACACACACTTGGGATTCACGAGTAAACCATATGTTGCATTTGAATAAAAGTTCTACATAACCTTAAAATTCTGATATTTTCCTTGGTTGCACATTTTAAATCCTTGAGGAATGCTTAGTAAGCCAAAAACAAGTCATCACTCACTCATCTTTTAAATTTTGAAGTTTGTGTGTTTTGCTTGAGGACAAGCAAAAGATTAAGTTTGGGGGTATTTGATGAGTGAGTTTTATACTCATAAATTAAATATTTTCATCTTATCTTTTTGCCATAATTAAGCATAAATCTCCCTTACTTGTCTTTAGTTTGTGTATTTCTTACAGATGGAGAGAAGAGTAGAAAATTGACTTAATTAGAGTAATCAGAGCTAAATTGTGATTCTTTGGGAATGATGTTTATAAATCAAGTAGATAAAACAAATTCAATAAGGATGGCTGAGTAAAGAGCATTATCATATTGACTCTTGAGATGCATCCTAATGGAGATATGCACAAATTTATTCTTGATTTATGATCACATTTCCAAAAGAACTAAAACATAAAGATTCACGGCAAAGCACCCAATGTTGAGAATATGTTTGCTGTTTGCAGTCCAGCCCCACCTTGCTGTAGTACTTGGGCCATATCTCCGAAAATACATATCCAATATGTATGCAATCTGGTAGGTGTGTAGCTGACACAATTGGGTACAACTTTCATGTTCCAGTGATCAGAAAATTCGGACATTAAAAGGGCCAAAAGTGGGCTAGAACAGAATCTATCCCCTGCTGCAGTTCTGCCCGACTTTGCGCTAGTATTTTGACCATAAGTCACAAATTACGTATCCAATTTGTCCACAATTTGTCTTGAAGGAAAGATAATGAAATTTTCTACAACTTTCATGTTGAATGCGGCAGATTTCAAGACGATATTCAAGGTTCAAGTTCGGTGCACATGATAGAATCCAAATTGTCCACTTTGTACAACTTCCTACCTAACAATTTTGACAATTATCACACTTACCACACCTAATTGTTTCTATAAATAGAGGGCTTGAGGGGCGAGTTAGAGAGTTTTTAGAGAGAGCTTTTGGAGAGAGCTTGGGAAAGCTTTGTTGGAATTCTACGTACTTGTAATGTTATTCTCTCTTTAGACATTTTGTATTTTTCATTTTCTTTCGTAATATTATCATGTTCCTTCATCTATCATTTTACTTTCTCGCTTTAATTATGGAGAACTAATCTCCTAATGCTAAGGTGAAAGGGTGAAACTCTTGGTATGAGAATAATAATTTATCTAACTCTTAATCTTAATGTTTATTTTTGATATTGTATTTACCTTCTTATTTCTTTTCTCATGATTATTTCTTAATGGCTGGTTTTATCAGACCGCCGATTTCTTGTTATTTTATTGGCTGGTTTTATCAAACCGCCTATCTCTTATTATTTTTATGGTTGGCTACGCCACCTATCTCTTGTTATGTTTCTTCTTCGTACCTCTTTTCATTCTAATATTGTAAACTTTGAATCTTGATACATTGTAGACAATCTTTGGCACAATAAATGCTTGAATCAATTTTGATTTATTGTAGACAATATAATGATTGGCACAATGTACGCTTGAATTTAGTTACAAGTTATCTTTTGCATCCTTGTATTTTTAATCTTGCGAAGTGCGAATCTTGATATATTGTAGACAACATAACAATTGGCACAATATATACTTGAATCCATTTTACAAGAATGTTTTAAATATTAGTAAGAAGGTAAATATAATTCATGTATAAACAAAGGTGAGTTTAAATTAACATATCTTCCGATTGAAAACTTATTCATGTAAGGATTCTAATTGAGTAATAAAAGAGTTACATTTATATTTATTCGATATACCAAGAGTGGATCCCCTAACCTTAGCATGCTTCCTTACTTTGAATACATCTTCATTTAAATTCAGTATATTAGTTCTTTGCATATTTTGTTCAATATTTCTCTCACAAAACAAGACATCGGGAACTAGGTTAGAAGTATTTATTTCGGATCTATATTAGAATTTTCTCTCAATTGGCAATCTCTGTGGGATCGACCTTGCATACCACTAAATCTATACTCCAATAGATTCGTGCACTTGCGAGTTTTAATTAGAACAACAACATCTCCCTTGTGTTGGTTTGAGGTAGGGGAAAGAAAGCTATTAGGTTATGATTTGGTACAACAAATTATTGAGAAAATCTATATAATCCAAGATAAAATGCTTACAGGCAGAAGAGTTATTATAATCAAAGAAGGAAACTTTTGGAATTTGAAGAAGTAGATCATGTATTCTTGAAGATTTCTCTTACTACTAGTGTTGGTAGAACTTTCAAAGCAAAGAAATTAAGCCCTCGATTCTTAGGCCCTTACCAGATTCTTAAGAAAATAATATCATCAACTTATTAGATTGCATTTCCACCTGACTTATCCAATCTCCACAATGTTTTTCATGTATCCTAAATACAAAAATACCTTTCAGACTCCTCACACATCGTAACAGAAGAACCAATCCAAGTGAAAAAGAACCCAAATTATCAACTAGAATCGATAGCTATTGTCGATACAAATGTAAAGCAACTTAGAAACAAGACACTCCCATTAGTTAAAGTACTTCGGTAAAGACTAAATCCAAAAGAAGCCAGATAGGAAATGGAAGATGCCACAAAGTAGAAATATTCGTTCTTGTTTGAATGAGGTAAATTCAAATTTTGAGGACAAAATTTATTTTTTAGAAGGAGAGAATTGTAATATCCTCGTATTTTAATTATCTTAAATAAACACCAAAAATATTATAGGAAAACATAGATGAGAATATTAAAGAGAATCTAATTATTTGATGAGGGAGTAAGTGTATATTTTGAAAAATAAGATAAGGTATATTAATCCCATTTTTGTTTAAGGAAATAATTAATATACTATAGTATGGAAAAATGAATAATGAAATGAAATATTTGGAATAGGAAATTAAGACATGAGAGATTGTCTTGATTATATATGAAAATTTAATTCGTATTATAAATAAAATAAGAAGTAAATAAATAATGACAATTAAATAAAGATAACAATCAGAAGAAAAAAAAACTTTTTTTTGAAGCAAAATATCACCAGAAGCACCCATTTCACGTAAGCTTATGCTTAGGCTTGGCACTTCAGTTGGATGGCAATTAAACTATAGATTGTTAGTTCATAAAGGAATTAATGGGTAGCAGGGGTTTTTCTTCCTTCTTCAGTTGGGTAAAGTATTAGGGAACCAAAGGCATAGGCATCAGAAGATGCAAGAGAAGAACAAGAAGTAGAGAAAAAATATGGATCCAAGGAAAACAGAACTGAGTGGCGTAGGTCAGGGAAAGAAGAAAGGCAGAGAAGCATTTGAACCAAGCTTAAAGAAAGAATCATATGAGAGGAGTTGAGGTAGGTTTCATAATGTTTAAAATTTTTAAAAAATCTTATTATGCAAGAGAGAAATCTTTTGATATTTCCATAAACTTTTACATCTTGTTTCTTTTACAAAAGGTTTGATGTTAAGATAGCCATATGTGTGTATTTATATTTGATTTATGTTTATATAATGTACTTTATGGCTATAAACCTTGTTGGTATGGTTTGGGTTATAGCTGGAAGGGTTTGGCTGTTATCTTATTGGTTGAGGATGCAAAGGTTTGATTACATATGTATATATATACCTTATGATGATTGTTGACTTGAAAATAATTTGCTAAGTTAATCCTAAAATGACTGAAGAGTAAAACTCAGGAGTTTTGAGGGATTTAAAATTAAGAAAAGAGGTTGGAAGATACCATTTTTTGAGAAAAAAGAGAAAAACAAGGTCTGTTGGGCACGAAACACAGCCGTGTTCTATGCTATCTTTGGAATTTAGGGGCATGTTTGCATGGATTCAAGCATTGTCGTGTCTTAAAACACGCCGAAGCCGTGCTTGAGGTTGTAATTTGAGTTTAAGGCAAGATAATAAGAGAAAAATTGTGCATAAGTTACAAAGTAAGGTAAGGGAAGGTATACTAAAGTAAATTGACTAAATATACACTCATAATTATATACATATATACATACAAATATATATATATATATATATATATATATATATATATATATATATATATATATATATATATATATATATATATATATATATATATATATATATATATATATATAATTTCACAAAGTAGGCTTGGTTAATGAACGAGTAATAATAGTAAGGAATGAAACTAATAATTGGGTGTGAGTATTGTAAATATAGCCTTATAACATAAGGTAATGTTAGCTCTAATTTAGTTGAGTTATTGTATGTTTCTCTCATACTTATTACTCTGGATTTTGGCTGGTTTAGTATTAAATCCCCTTGATTTGATATTGTGATTGCATTTCCTGAATATGAGAACACCCATCGCACCTGATTGAAAAATTCAATGTGCGTTGCAGGACAAGGGATGCTACAGCAATCCTGCGTGCATCTTAGGACAAAGGGACTGCAAACCAAATTATGTTGGGCGTGTCGTTAGCCTGATGATATTGGGTTCATGCTTGGGGAGCTAATACTGTGTGGTATGATGCAGGTGGGATAAGCACTTTGCTGCTGCAGCAGGTACTACTCCCACTACCCTGTGTGGAAGAAAGAAGCACTCGGTTGACACTGAACAGAAGTTGTCTCCACTACTGAAGGTAGAGGAAAAGGCGCTGACAGAAGTGCAGGTCAAAAAGGAAAAAAAAAGCCACACTACTGGGACCACAATCCTAACCTATAAAAGGCTAGAAGGAGAACAGAATAGGGGGGATGCATAGAGATACACACACGGGATACAGAGAGAAAGGAGAAACACCCAAGCAGCCCCTGATTTCTAACGGGAACGTACAAAGGAAAGGGATACTATTCCATTGGGAATCCATCGGGCAAGGGTGGTAGACGTTGTGGCTTGGCTAGACAAAGGAGCTGTTGGACGTGGGAGAGAAAGGATTCTGCCATAGAACTCTTCATTCCTTTCTTGCTTCTGTTATTTTTGCTGCCTCTATTTCTACTGCATTTTCCTCTCTGCACTATGGTTGTTCTAATGTTTATAGTTGTAATTAACTTGGATATAATGCTAGGCTAAACTTTTAGCTAGGTTTACAAATGGAATGATGTGAACTTTCAGCATATTTTTAGTAAATGAATGACTCTGTTTTAGCATTACTTTTGGCATTCTAACTACTCTTTGCATTTCTTAATTTCTGCTGTTGAATGACCCTCAATAGTGGAATACTTATACTGACATTTCACCTAGAAGGGTAAATGGAAGTTAGACTGAGTTAAATGTTATGGGTTGGTAAAAAACCAATGCACAACTAATATAGGAATATATGGTTGTCCCGTATGACCTAATAGTTTCAGAATATCAAGTGTAGTTCTCCGAGTTAGATTTATATAGGAATGTATGAATCTAACCTCAAGGCTAGCAAGAAGTGGTAGTTCTGGAAAGAACCCATTCAAAATATAAAACTGGTCACTGAAGCATTTGCTGCAGTAAAGTCAGAGCAAAACGAGTGCAGAAATTCATGTCAACCCTGAAACAACCCTAGTTGTCATTATTATCTAAATTTCTTCTGTTCACTTCCCATATCACAAATATCATTTCAGAGTTCCTTATTTTGTTCTATCTTATTTTGTGCTTGAATCCCATTTTTTTTCTCTACTATCAACATTTTTGCTACAGCATTCGTGGGTCAATCTTCTATAAGTAATTCTGGTTACTATTCCTCATGGGGCGATACTTACTCATCACTCTATTACTTGATTGCGATACGTGCACTTGCGTGTTACATTGTTGATATTGTACATATATATTCCAAAGCAACAAGTTTTTGGTGCCGTTACTAGGGAACTTGAAAATTAGAAGTTATTTATAGATTTTGACTGTTTGGAGAATTTTAAATCTTAAGACATCCTGGTGTTTTGGGCAAGTGAAATCAGTGCATGAATAAGACGGACAGGGAACTATTGCCATTAGATCCTGAGATAAAGAGGACTTTTCTAAGAAGAAAGAGAGAATTGTTAGGTCTACATCAAGTAGCAGAAATGGCCAATCCGAGAGGAGCTAATAATATGGATGACCGTGATAGAGTCCTGAATGACTATGTTTAGCCAAATCTGAATGGGTTGAATCCAAGCATAGTGAGGCTAGAAATTGAAGCTCTTCATTTTGAGCTTAAATCGGTGATGTTCCAGATGCTACGAACTGCTGGGAAATTTAGTGGAATGCCTACAGATGATCCACACCTTCACTTGAGAGTGGTTATAGAAGTCATTGATGCATTCAAGATGAATGGGGTGACAGATGAAGTTTTAAAGCTCAAACTATTCATATATTCCTTAAGAGATTGAGCAAGTGCAAGGCTAAATTCTCTGCCACATGATTCCATTGCCAATTGGAATGATTTAGCTGAGAAGTTCTTGATGAAATATTTTCCACCTACCAAGAATGCAAGGTTGAGGAATGACATTACATTCTTCCAATAACTAGTTGGAGAATCATTATATGAAACTTGGAAGAGGTACAAAGAGTTGCTATGGAGATGCCCTCACTACGGGATTCCATTCTGCATCCAGATGGAGACATTTTACAATGGTCACAATGCTCAAACTAGAACCATAGTGGATGCGGCAGCTAATGGAGCACTTTTGTCCAAGACATACAATGAAGCTTATGAGTTGCTTGAAAGAATGGCTAGTAACAACTACCAATGGTCTATGGATAGAGTCTCAATTGGAAAGAAAGTTGTTAGTATGCATGAAGTGAATGAAGTCGCTTCTCTCACAGCTCAAATAGTTTTGTTAGTCAACATCTTAAAAAACCAGCAGCTGAATCGCACTCAAAGAGCTAATACAGCCCAAGAAACTGGAGTATCCTGTGTCTTGTGCAGTGGGCCTCATGTCTTTGATAGTTTTCCTTCAAATCCAGATTCAGTGTGCTATATGGGGAACATGAATCGCAATAACAACCTTTATTCAAATAAATATAACCCGGGTTGGAGATAGTATCCTAATTTTTCTTGGAGTAACCACAATGTTAATCAGGGAAGCAATTCTGCTCCTTAGAGGCCGCAATTTCCTCCCAGATTTTAGCAGCAAAAGCTTTAGCCTAATAAGATTCCAAATTCCTTGGAGTCGTTGCTTAAAGAATATATGGCAAGAAATGATGCTGTGATCCAGAGTCAAGTTGCTTCACTAAGGAATCTGGAGACTCAAGTTGGGTAGCTGGCTAATGAGCTAAAAAATAGGCCTACAGGGACACTTTTAAGCAATATAGAAGTTCCTAAGAGGGATGGGAAGGAGCACTACAAGGCTATAGCACTTAGGACTAGAAAGGCCGTGGAAGTAACTCAAGCTAAGAATTAAAGTAAAAAAAATCCTATTTATGAAAGGGAGAACAAACAGAGGAAGGCTGAGGAGGCAGGCAGAGGGACATAAACCTCTTGAGAAAATGCTGCAGTTTTTCCATAGCAAAATGCTGTAGCTTTACCATAACAAAATATTTAGCAGACCAGACCACCTCTAGCATTCCCTCAAAGGTTTCAAAAGCAGCAACAAGACCAACAATTTAAAAGGTTTCTGGATATCCTCAAATAGCTACACATCAACATTTCCTTGGTGGAAGCATTGGAACAAATGCCAAATTATGTCAAGTTTATGAAGGATATTTTAACAAAGAAAAGAAGATTTGGAGAATTTGAAACTGTTGCTCTGACCAGGGAATGCAATGCCATGCTGCATAATAAGTTGCCACCTAAACTCAAGGATCCAGGCAGTTTCATCATTCTATGTTCTATTGGGAACCAGTATTTTGGCAATGATCTATGTGATTTGGGTGCAAGCATCAACCTTAAGCCTATATCTATATTTAAGAAATTAGGGATTGGAGAAGCTAGGCCCACTACTGTTTCATTATAACTGGCAGATAGATCTATAGCATATCCGAAAGGGAAGATAAAAGATGTCTTGGTTAACGTGGATAAATTCATTTTTCTAGTGGATTTCATAATGCTGGATTGTGAAGCAGATGCAGAAGTACCAATCATTTTGGGAAGGCCTTTCTTAGCCACCGGCCAAACATTAATCGATGTACAAAAGGGAGAACTAACAATGAGAGTGCAAGATGAATAGATCACATTCAATGTCTTCAAATCTATGAAATTTCCAGGCACGGTGGAGGAGTGTTCAATCATTTCAGTGATTGACTCTTTACTATCAAAGCAATTTGAGAAGTGCTATAAGGACCCACTACAAGCAGTTTTCCATGACAGCTCAGACTTGAAAGGTGAAGAAGAAGAAGAATAGGCTTGGATAGAGGCAACACCGGGCGCTGGAAATCAGAGATTGATGATTGAGCCATTAGAGATGTCTTCCCAGGAATTGAAGCTACCAAAGGCATCGGTAGATGAACCACCAGCCTTGGAGTTGAAACAATTACCTTTACACTTGAAATACGTATACTTCAGTGATGTAGCCACTCTACCAGTGATTATTTCAGCACAACTGACAAAGGAGCAAGAAAGCTAATTGGTCATAGTATTGAAGAAATTTAAAATAGCTATTGGATGGACACTTGTAGATATTAAAGGCATCATTCCTTCATTTTGTATGCATAAGATTCTACTAGAGGACAATGAAAAATGGTCTATCGAATCTCAACAAAGGCTCAATCTGATAATGAAGGATGTTGTGAAGAAGGAGATCATTAAGTGGTTGGATGCTAGAATTATCTACCTAATATCATACAACTTCTGGGTTAGTTCAATTCAATGTGTTCCAAAAAAAGGGGGCATGACGGTGGTAGAGAATGAAAATAATGAATTAATCCTAACCAAAGTCGTGACTGGTTGGAGAATCTACATAGACTGCAAAAAGTTGAACAAGAGCACCAGAAAGGACCATTTTCCCTTGCAATTCATAGACCAAATGTTAGATAGGCTCGTTAGAAGGGAGTACTACTGCTTCTTGGATGGGTATTCAAGGTACAACCAGATTGCTATAGTACCCAAGGATCAACACAAGACCACGTTCACATGCCCATATGGCACTTTTGCATTTCAGAGAATGCCATTTGGGTTGTGCAATGCTCCAGCCACCTTTCAAAGATGCATGACGACAATTTTCACCGAAATGGTAGAATAGTTTGTAGAGATTTTCATGGATGACTTTTCTATTTTTGGAAACTCTTTTGACTTGTGCTTGGAAAATTTGGCTAAATTTCTCCAAAGGTATGAGGAGACAAATCTTGTATTGAATTAGGAGAAGTGTCAATTCATGGTGAAAGAAAAAATTGTGTTGGGACACAAAGTTTCTCAAAATGGGCTAGAAGTTGATAAGGCCAAGGTGGAGATCATTGAGAAGCTGCCTCCTCCCACTACGGTGAAAGGTATTAGAAGCTTTCTTCGGCATGCAAGATTTTACAAACGATTTATTATGAATTTTTCTAAGATTGCTAAGCCCCTATGCAATCTACTCGAGAAAGACAGAGCATTTTACTTCGATAAAGATTATATGAAAGCATTCCGTGAACTTAAGTAAAAGTTGAGTACAGTGCCTGTTATTGTGGCACTGGACTAGGAATCACTATTTAGGCTTATATGTGACGCAAGTTATGTAGCTCTGGGAGCATTTTTCAGCCAACGTAGGAACAAAGTGTTTCACTCCATATACTATGCTAGCAAGACACTACAAGGAGCTCAACTCAATTACACCGTGATAAAGAAGGAGTTGCTAGTAGTTGTGTTTACTTTTGAAAAATTTAGATCTTACTTATTGGGTACCAAGGTGATTGTGTATACTGACCACTCTACCATCAAACACTTAGTAAAGAAGAAGGATTCAAAACCAAGACTCATCTGATGGGTGCTCATTTTGCAAGAATTCAATTTGGAAATCAAGGAATGGGAACTAAAAATCAAGTAGCTGACCACCTTTCTCGACTTAAACAGAACAAAAAAAATGCAGAGGAAATCAATGAGAAGTTCCCAGATGAGTAGATTTTCCTGATGTCTTAAGCTCATACGCCATGGTATGCTGATTATGTGAATTACTTGGTGAGTGGACTGCTTCCACCATATTTGACTTCACAGCAGAAAAAGAAATTTTTGCATGATGTCAATTCATATCACTGGGATGAACCATATCTCTTTAAGCAGTGTGCTGACCAGATGATTAGGAGATGCATTCTAAAGGAAGAAATGGAGCTTATACTACAGCAATGCCATGCCTCACCCTATGGAGGCCACTTTGGAGGAATTCGGACTGCAAACAAGGTGCTGCAAGCAGGGTTCTACTGGTTTTCATTATTTAAGAATTCCCACTCTTTTGTGATGCAATGTGATAGGTGCCAAAGAGTAGGGAATATATCCAGAAGACATGAAATGTCTCTAAACAACATTTTGGAAGTTGAATTGTACTTTGATGTATGGGGGATAGATTTCATGGGGCCATTCTCTTCGAGTTTCGAAAATCAATATATCCTGGTTGCTGTTGACTTCGTCTCAAAGTGGGTGGAAGCAGGCGCTTCCCAACCAATGATGCAAAAGTGGTGACAAAGTTCCTTAAAAAGAACATCTTCACCAGATTTAGGACTCCACAAGCAATCATCAGTGATGGAGGATCCCACTTTTGTAATAGACAGTTTGAAGCACTATTGGCCAAGTATGGGGTCAAACACAAGGTGGCAACACCGTACCACTCCCAAACTAGTGGGCAAGTTGAAATCTCAAATAGAGAAATCAAGAGAATCCTAGAAAAAACTATTGGCCCAACTAGAAAAGACTAGTCTTCAAGGTTGGATGACGCGTTGTGGGCTTATCGAATAGCTTACAAAACACCTTTGGGGATGTCTCCATATAAGTTAGTGCTTGGCAAGGCTAGTTATTTGCCAGTTGAGCTAGAGCATCAGGCATACTGGGCAATCAAGAACTTTAACTTAAATTTAGAGGCTGCTGGAGAAAAAAAGATGTTGTAGCTAAATGAATTGGATGAATTCTACAAGCAGTCCTAAGAGAATGCTAAGCTCTACAAAGAATGGACAAAGCAATGGCATAACAAGAAAATACAGCCATGGGAGTTTGAAGTGGGGCAATAAGTCTTGTTATTCAATTCCAAGTTAACCTTGTTCTATGGAAAACTCAAGTCTCGTTGGTCTGGTCCTTTCCGCATTAACCAAGTTTTCCCATTCAAAGCTGTTGAATTAAAAGAAGAGAAATCGGGAAGAACATTCAAGGTAAACGGGCCAAGGATCAAACACTATTTTGGATGTGAAGTAGAATGCCAGAACACCTCAATCCAATTGTAAGAAGGATGAAAAGGGAAGTAGTCGGGCTATTGATTATAAAACAAGCATCTATGGGAGGCAACCCATGTGTTTTTTTTGCAATTTTACATTTTATTTGATAGTCGTTTAGTAGCTTGAATTTTTATTTTACTTTTATCAGTGTTAAAATTTTTAGGCAAGAAAGAGCATCAGACCAGAAGAGGTAGTTGCAAGAAATTTCCATAAAATTTCTACAGTAAAGACAGCTCTGTAATAACCAATAAAGAAAAAGAATTGCCATGGAATTGCTGCAGTAGCTTTCTATGAAGTAAGGAGTACTTCTTTGGCAAGAGGATGAGTGAAACTGGGCCACCAGGATAACTCAAGGGTGGAACGGAATAGAAGAAGCAAACCCGCAAATGAGTTGAGAAAAAAAGGGGAGCAAAGAAGAAAAGGGAAGCCTAATAATTTAAGCTCAGTTTGAAAAAAAAGGGAAGTGGGAAAACTAAAAGGCACCTAAACGTCATTTTCCCCCTGCCAAATTCAGACTACTCATTCACCTCCTCTATTCTGTGCAACTGTAACCAGCTCTCCATCAGACTTGCCCCTTCATTTTATCTTTCTCTCTCGCTCTCTCTGAAAGGTCCATTCTTTAACTCAGAACAACCTTCATCTGTATACCATGTCGAGAGTGAAGACCGTTTCCAAGAAGGCCAACAAGACAAAGAAATTTGTCTCTGAAGAGACTTAGAAACAATATGACAAGGAGATAGTTCAATCGACATTTTATGGAGAAAAGGCTTCACCTTTACATATGCTGAAGATTTGGGGGTGCCAATGTACATTGCTATAGTGGTGAAGCAGAGGAGTTGGAGAGACTTTGCCAAACACCCAAAGTATGCCGTGATACCACTGGTGAGGGAATTCTATGTGAATTTCCTAAAGGATGCTACGGGCTGGGTAAGGGTCTGGGAAACCTGAGTGCCATTTGACCCCCAAGCTATCAACACCGCTTATCAATTAGACAATGAAAAGATGACTACGACAAACACTTGGACTCTTTAGAAGAAAAAGATTGGGACGAAATGCTACAGAGGGTGTGTATCCCAGGCACCTCGTGGGACACGTCTTCCCAAGGATCCATAACTGTGAATAGAGCATCCCTGCTACCGGTGGCTAAGGTGTAGTATCACTTCCTAAATACCCGCCTTTTATGTAACATCCCTAATTTCGTTTCTTTTATTGATAAAAGTACATAAATATTTAATTAAGGAAATAAAATTTATTAGACAATATTTTAGATATCTAAGGAAATATAATCCTTAGAAATTCTTCACCTTATGTATATGCATAGAAAATGTTTCTAACATTAAGAGAACAAATAAAGAGGGAAAACCTAATAGGAAAAACAATTAGAAATAACATACTAAAGAGATGCAAAATTCTTGGATAAGGAAGATAAATTTTTAGAAATAAGTAAAGGTCATAAAATTTCAAGAACATTGGATTAGGGTAATTTTTCCTAATTCAAGAACTATAGTTACTAAGTTTAAAATATTTACCCATACATTGGCTTTTACCTATGGACACTTCATATAGAGTTTTTCCACTTCACGTAAGTTTCTAGCAATCCCATTGGATAACCTAAGCAAGAAATAAAACATAGACTTAGACTAGGATATAGTAATTGGACCAATAGCCCAAACATTATGAAAATGTGACCAAGCTCTCCAAGAAAGGTAGAATTTTATCCAAAGCAAAGAAAATGGGTAGGAATAAGCCCAAATACAAGAGAAAAAATAAAATAAAATAAATTAGGTGATGATATAATAATGTAATAATAATAAAGATTTGGTTACATGGCATTAAGACAAAAATTTAGCAAGTGGTGTGATTCTACATTCATAATTTTGGCAAGTGGCATGATAATACAAGGCTTTAGGATAAAAACATCTATATCCTACACTCATAATTCTAGCAAGTGGTATGATAATACATGGCATTAGGACAAAACATTCCTATCCCATACAAATAATATCAACCAAATAATGGAGATTCAAGGGCTAGAAATTTGCCACTTAAAAAGGAAAACCTATCATACTTGTTTAAGACAAAAGAAAATGGAAATGAATCCCTAAATCAAAGGGACCTTGTCCCTTATATTAAGAACATATCATCATAATTTTCAAAATACAAATCTCATTTTCCTATGCATATCTTGACTAAGGAAGAGGAAGACAAGAACATAAGTTGTTTGTTTTCCAAAAATTCAACAAAGTGTATCCTAATTGTGATAGGGTAGACCCATGATCATGAAAGGTGAATTATTTGGTGGTTTATATAAGAAAACCCACCCTTACAACATTATAATTTCGTCCAAGTAAGGGAGAGGAAAAATAGAAGCAAGGTAGAGTGAGGAAATGAGAGGAAGAAAGGAAAAAAGAGGAAGGAGAAATCTAGGGGACTAAGTGCTCCAGGTAAGTTTAACAATATTTCTTTTTGAAAAAAAATTTTGAAACTTATAATATTTATATGAGATTTTGATCTTAGAACTTTGATGATTGGTCATGGATGTTGCTATATCATTTTACATATTGATCTTGCATGTGATATATGTTTGAATACTTAGACTGGTCTAGAAAGTTCTGCATAGGTATGGCTATGGGTGGCAAAATTTTAAGCTTTTGTATTTTAATTTCTAGGAATTATCTGTATGGAGTTAAAATAAATGGTTAACACAAGAATTATAGCTATGTGTGTCACGGATTTTAAGCCACTGGAATCATTTAATTTGGAGTCCATATGAGGGAGATATGAGCCAATTAGTAGTCAAAGGTCAGAAAATGGTTCGTCAGGGAAGAATATGTTAGGATAGCTTCTGTATTTTAATTTCTGAGAATTATCTGTATAGAATTATAATAAATGGTTAACATAATAATTATAGATATATGTGTCACAGATTTTTAGCCATTGGAATCACTCAAGTTGGAGTTCATATGAGGTAGATATGTTCCGATTAGTAAACAAAGGTCAGAAAATGGTTAATCAGGGAAGAATATGTTAGGATAGCTTCGATGTTTTAATTTCTAGGAACATTATATAAGGAATTAAAATAAATGGTTAACATATGAATTATAGATATATGCGTCACGGATATTAAGCCCCTAGAATCACTTAATTTGGAATTCGTATGAGGGAGATATGGACATATTAGTAGGTAGAGGTCAGAACCTATCCGAAAAGAAATAACCTATACTTTGAGGGAGTAATATAACCATAATATCTTAATATTTCGTTTAACTGTTCAACATAATAGTTTTAGATAATTGTTTTATCTTTAAATTGACACCAAGATCACCTACATCGGAGTTAAATTAAGGGAGTTATGCTCTGATTAGTAAGAGAAGATTAGATATGATGAAAACCTACATCAAAAAAATAAAGAAATAAAATTAATATTTAAAAAAGAAGACGAATCTTATAAATGACTAGTATATGCCATAGCCATTGCCATTGTATGAACTTCTTACCATCTTAAGTGTGAAATTCTGACATGGAAATATTTTATAAAGTGATATTTGAAATGGTTATGTTCATGGCATGATTACCAATAATTTGGGGTAATAGTTATATTTTGATGAACATACTTGTTATTGAAAGCATATTTTTGGCTATTATTGTGAAAAGAAAAAAAATGAGCACGGTCACATGGAAATCCGTGTGGTGCACCAGTAGGGGACACCCTACAAACGGTTATGATCATGTTAATGAGAAAAGAAAGAGAAAGTGGGCCATGTCGGACGGAGCGAGAAAATCCCGTACCGGAGAGTAGAAAATACTCACCCTAACCGGGGTAGCTTGATATGAGAATAAATTGATAGTCATCATATGATATTCTAAAAATAGTTAATCTTGTCATACATATCATTACTCTATGATTCTTATGTGCATAGATATAATGCATTCATGTGACCAAAGATATTTTCTATAGTTTATACAGCTGAACATGACGTGATGAGCTATATTGATGATGATTTATTATTGAACTTACTGAGATTTAATTCTCACTATATTTCCATATCATGTTCAGAAAATTAGTTATGCAGATTTTTCTATAGCTCTGGCTTTTAGTGCACGTTGGATCGAGTACTTTATGTTGGGCAGATTCCAGAAGCAAATAAAATGTTTGTGGTCGAGTTGGCTTAGATCCCGGTGAAGGTGCAACCACCCGCACCTGTATCTCCGGAATTGGTCAACCAGAATAAATAAGATGTAGATTTTTATGTGTTTGATATGTTGTACGTATGTTTTGATTAATGACGTGTATGTGAACTCTGTATTGTATAAATTAAATAAATGTTATATTGAGTTAAGTTGTAATGAGGTAATAACTTCATGGTATTTTTTTAAAAAAAAAATGATACTTACATGGAGTTGTTACATTTTACCCTTTACTCATGGGTAAATTGTAAGCTAAGACCGGGTAGCTATAGTGGATGCCATCATATCTGGAAGATCCATTAATGTGGGAAGGGTCATCTATGAACAAATTAGGCTGTGTGCTAACCAAAAAAAGGTAGTCTACTTTTCGCTTCCTTAATTACAATGATGTGTTTGGCTAGTAAAGTTCCAATCTCTGTTGATGAGGACATATACAGGCTGGGAGGTGCAATCAACTCTATAGCCATAGCACGAATTATGCAAGAGAAAGGTGATCCAGACCCACCTACACACACCCAAGAGCCCCTACACCTTGGAAGACAAGCACCCTCAACTGCAACCCACCACCTGCAAGTAGAGAAGTTAAAGCAACTTAAGAAGTAGCAAGCCAGCTTCATCCAGCACAAGTAGAAGTTTAGGCTCTATCAACACCAGAGAGACATTGCCCTTCAACAAACTCTAAAGCAAAATTTCAAGTAGTTCTTTTCATTCCCTCAGTTCCCAATGGAGATATTGAGCACTCCATTTGGGAAAGAAAGAAGGGAACCTGAGTGACAGAGTAAAGAGACATGAGAATCCCCCCAAGGTAGAGAGCAAGGGAAGGGCCCACAGAGGGCTAAAGAGGAAGAGAAGTCCTCATAGTATGAGGAGCCAATTGCAAAGAGAAGGGCAACCATACAGAAAGGGAAAAGTAAGCTCTCATGCCTACAAAAGTCATTCTAATGGAGAAGTGGGCTTCAGAGTACATCAAACTCTTGATGGGGTCAATATCACAGGGATGCTACAGCAATCCTGCGTGCATCTCAGGGAAGTCCCCTTCACTTTTGTTTTCCTTTCTGTTCCTTTACTGTTCAATTTACATATTGCATGCTGCCTTGTCTGCCTTAATTGTACATCATTTCTGTCTCTTCTAATGTTTATGCAATTTAGTAGCAGTAAGGACACTACTAATCATTAAGTTTGGGGGTATTAAATGCATTATGGCTGATCTGATTCTGTTGGTTCTATTTGTTTTAGTTATGTTGGTTTTGCCTGTTTTGATTTCGCTCACTCTGTTGGTTCTGTGTTCAGTATGATCCTGCATAGGCATAGTGACCTAGGTTTAAAAATTCAGTAAAAATAAGGAAATCTAATATAATTTTTCTTATTCTTAAAAAGAAAAAAAAGAGGTGATAAAGGGAAAAATTGAATGTTTAATGGTTATATTTTATCCTCTAATTAATAGTAAACTTGTGATTATTTCCCTACTTTTGGTTATGCTTTTCTTTAGATACTACTTTGGTTTGTTTTATGTTTGTAGGTGTGCAAAAGAGACCAAGAAGCAAGGAAAAACACTCATGTGAGGAGTCATATGGTCTTCGAAAATGCTGAGGAGGAAGCAAGAAGGAAACCCAGAAGAAATTGGCAAGAAACGAGCTTGGTAGCCCCAAACACGCCAGGCCGTGCTCTGTGCAAAAATTGTGGTTTTTCCCAAATTTCCAGCACGAAACACGGCCAGGCCGTGTCATGAAGCACGACCATGCTTCGTGTGCATACAATTCATATTTTTTAGGGTTTTCAGCAGCCAAAGTGATATATATTCAAGGGGAAACGTAGCCAAAGGCATCCAGACTTATACAGACTTACTTTTACTTAGTTTTAAGCTTAAGAAACACCATTAGATTAGGTTTAGAGTAGGATTAGTGATTACTTTATGCATCTATAGTAGAATTTACATTGATTGAAGTTTGTATTCAGTACATTCTACAACCAGGTTTTATCTTTCCATCTTGACTTCTACTTCTACCTCTGCTTCTATTCTTTCTCTTTGATTGTATTAAACACTTATGAATTATTCAAGGAATTGGATTATGATTTATATTTCCATTATGCGTGAGTAGATATTGATATAGGGTTACAGTAAACCCACTTATGATATGATGATATTGTGTTAATTGAATTGTGGAACCCTAATTGTGATTATTTGTGGATTAATTAGGATTAACTATTATGTGCATGTTTAAGAATTAATAGAATGCCTAATCACCAATCTGTCACATCTTAGGTTATTAACCGATGAATTGAAAGGTGAAAATTAATACCAGAACTTAATAGTTAATTAGGGATATCTTAATCAGAAAAGTAGTTTAAGGTTATTTAGAAATTGAATCAATTAGTGGGCACGAGAAAACTGATTAATTGCATTCCATAGTTGGCATAGAATTTAATGGACTTAGGTTGAACTAAGAACCATGAAAGTAGGCAATTGGATTAACCTAAGTACGATTAGTAACGCTTGAAAGAACTTACTAGTTAGTTAAGGCTATTCCATCCTCAATTACCTAGATAATTGCAATTAGAGGTACATATTGATTGTTGAATATCATAAGTGCAGTAAACCCTAACCATAGGCTTTTGTTAATTGAATTACTTATTTACTTAATTGTCACATGCTTTCTCATCAAATTGCATTGATTTAGATAGCATATTTTGTAGATGTCTAGTAATTGACCATTATTCTCTGTGGGATACAACCCATACTCGTCAAATTAGTTACAACTACGGCGTGCGCTTGCGGTTATTTATAAAACACACACAAGTTTTTGGCGTCATTGCTAGGTAATAATAGTCAATATTAAATATTTTGCAAAATAGCTAGACTAAATCCTTTTTCTTTTATTTTTCTGCATATTTTACCTTGCTGATTTTTGTCTCCTTTCTTCCTCTATAGGAGTACTGCTATTTTATGTGAAGAGACCGTGAATTCTTTGCTGAATTTGACCCAAAAATTGAACGAACCTTATGAAGGAGAAGAAGAAAACAGCAGCAAGATCCTGCACCTCCTACCATGGCAGATAGAGATAACCGCTTTATTAAAGATTTCACTGTAACATCCCGTAATTTTTAAATATTTTTCTTATAAATTCTTCACCTTACATATATGCATAGAAATGTTCTAATATTAATGGAATAGGTAAAAAAAGAAAACCTAAGAGGAAATATTAGAAATAAACATGCTAAAGAAAGGTGAAATTCTTAGGTAAGGAAGATAAATTTTTGTGAATTAAAGGTCTTAAAATTTCAAGAAGATTGGATTAAGGTAATTTTTCCTAATTTAAGAGTAAAAGTTACTAAGTTTAGTATCTCCACCCATAAATTGAGCTTTTACCTATGGACACTTCATATAGAGTTTTTCCACTTCAAATAAGTTTCTAGCAAGCCCATTGGATAACCTAAGCAAGAAATAAAACATAGACTTGGACTAGGATATAGTAATTGGACCAATAGTCCAAAAATTATGAAAATGTGACTAAGCCCTCCAAGAAAGGTAAAATTTTATCCAAAGCAAAGAAAATGGGTAAGAATAAGCCCATAATGGGTAGGAATAAGCCCAAATCAAAGAAGAAAAATAAAATAAAATAAATTAGGTGATGATATAATAATGTAATAATAATAAAGATTAGGTTATGTCACGACCCAAATTTTAGGGCACGTGAAATTCATATACCATACACATATATTTTCCATAAATGTACATAATGCCATTCTTAATTATATAAATCAATACATATAAGTTCTCATACACATATACAATATACAGTTTACGCCTATAAACACCAGAGTAACAGTAGAAGCAAGGATCCTGCCTGTGACGTTCAAAGCAACTCTAGAATACAAATATTTTACAAATATAAAACATTGAGAGCCTAGAAACAATGTAGGCTCACCACTGAAGTACGACCTCTAGTCGGTCACGTGGCTGTTGGACCAAACTCTATGTCTTTATCTGAAAAAAATAGATCCACATCGTGTAGTGAGTTTTACAACTCAGTGAGCAGATAATACCTCCTATGACCTCTTAGGTCAACATATGGATGTACTCATATAATAAAATTTATGTTATCAAAAATTACATTTCAGAAGTACATCCACATGCATTTTCAAATTTTCTCTGTTCAAAACAATCATAATCATGTCTTTCAAACCATATGCGGTACTGTATACACAATGCTCATGTCAAGTTCAAAATCATATTCAATACTATAAAATCATTAATCAAATTATGCTATGCATCAAAACATTTCTCATAAAATATTCGGAGGATCCCATATCAGAACCACCATACCAGAGTTTGACCCCTTCCGTACTTTGGTGGTATAGGATTTGCCTAAACTCAGCATCCCGCTGAGGTTTGCCCTACTACCATTCAAGAGGACACGCGAAGGGACTCTGTATGGGTCTTTCCCAAGCACACAGCAAGGGATGGCAAATAACATCTCATATAACCGGCATCTCACCCATATATAGGAGGCGTTTCGCTCTCCTTCACATATAATCTCCCGTGTGTTGGCCCTCACACGAGGCTAGCACCACCTCCCCTGCTAGCTGAGGCAATCAAGGTGCGCACCAAGGCTAACATCACCTGCTGTTAGCAGACAGTGTTTCCAATAGGATTCCTCCACAGAAAATACCATATGCACATATGCCATATAATACAGTATAAATTCTCAATATAATACAGACTTTCAGTCTCAAAATACTCATATGTCAAAACTTCCCATTCAGGGGAAACATGTATACATATCACTATAAAATCAATGTCATATGTATAACATACTTTCTTTGACATGCAATGCGAAATGCATGTAAAAATCACATGTTCAATGTATTTAAAAATTCTTCTGTTATAAATTACCCATTCAGGGTCTATCACATATATATGCCATTTCTCTAGGCAATCATATATCTCTATAAATGAATGTCACGTGTATAATATTCACTTTATCATTTAATGAGAAATACATGTAAAACCATATACACCATGTGTTAATAAATCCATTTTCAAAACTATACTCTTCTTGAACTGTATTTCAAAATGTAAGCATATCAGATCGTTTTAATGCATTTCAAAAATATATCACAGTGTATATATCTCATAAACATAATCATATACATATTCAAGTATCAAGAAGAGTATAGGCAAGTCATAGGAAGAGTCATCTACTCACAGGTAAGGGCTCCAGATTGGACAGCCCTAAAATCATCGTTTCTGGTCTGAATTTGACCAAATAAGCTTCAAAAACGTGTCCGGAGGGTCCAAAAACCTTAAATGAGCTCGGGTACTGTTCACAGCCGGAAACACTATTCATCGTCATTATTCATTGCCGGAATTACTATTCATCCGCCACTATTCACGCCGGAAATTACTATTCACCGCCACATAAAAAGTTACCAAATGACCGAAAAAATTACATATTCTAATGTTTATCAAGCTTCTGAACCCATCTACGGTGTCAGATTTCTAATTTGAGGTCTCTAAGTAAGGTTTTTCAGAACTTACCTTTTACCGAGATTTTCTACTTCAGATCTACGGCGATTCAACGGTTGATTTGAAAAACTGATCGGTCAAAACTGAAGTACTCTTCGTCGTGAATCCAATAACCTTTTCAGTTTTGAGATTGGAAGTTCTTAAACACTCCAAATCGAAAAATAAAATTTGAGATTACTATTCACTCACTATGCATGCACTATTCCTTTCTTCTTCTTTTTTCCTTTCTTTTTCTTATGAAATCGTCCGCCCCCCGGTTTTCGTTTTATGATTTTGCTGATTTCGTTTTTTTTTTTTTAAATATAATAATATTTATTAAATAATTAATAATAGGATTTTTTTTTTATAAAAATTCATATAAATTCCATTTTTCATCATAAAATATCCCAAAAATTTCTAAAAATTTCCTTTCTCCTAAACCTTTAGTTAAACTCTTAAATCATGATTTTTCTTAATAAAAATCATATTAAAACAAATTTTAAAACAAATATCTTTATTCATATTAAAAGAAAGAATATTTCTAAAAATACCATAAAAATTCAATAGAGACCGATATAATTATTTTAAGTAACACAATACTTCTTTTACTTAAAAGTTCACTTACTTTTAACAAATCATAATTATTTCTACATAAATAATAATATTTTTGCTAATAGCGCGCCAAAATATAAATTTTCATATTTCTTTTGTAATTCTTTAATCCTTGTAATAAATATACATATTTTCACTGGTTCTTATCTCTATTGTCAAAATTCTTTTTTTTTATTCTACATTCCCTTTTATTGAAATTTTTCGTTAAATTTTACGGTTATTACATTCTTTCCCCCCTTAAAGAAATTCGGTCCCCGAATTTCACCACCACAGTTGCAGATAAACATTAACTTCATTGTTCAAATAAATGCGGATATTTGGCCCGTATATCCTCCTCTCTTTCCCAAGTAGCTTTCTGAAAAGAGTGATTTTTTTTTTTCATAGCACCTTTACTATAGGTATTTCTTTTAACCATAACTTTTTTACTTGTCAGTCCACTTTTGCTACTGGTTGTTCCTCTTAGGTTAAATCTTTCTGTAACTGAATCTATGGACACTGTATAACATGTGTAGAATCCGATAAATATTTTCGTAGTATAGACACATGAAAAACTGGATAAACATTATCCAATGCAAGTGGTAGACCGATCCTATCAAGAATTTCAAATGGTTCTATATACCGAGGGTGTAACTTTCATTTCTTTCCAAATCTCATTACCTCTTTCATTGGTGAGTCCTTCAAGAATATGTGATCACCAATTGATAATTCCTAGTGCTCAACATTCATAGTCCTTATAAACTTTTGACTTGTATTGAGTTTTCAGTATTCTTTTTCTAATCAATTTCACTTTATCAATGACATCTTATAATAAATCTAACTCCACTGAGTCATTTAACTGAACATTTGTAACACCTCTTACATAAGGCTTAAATATTCTAATATCATTTTATTATAGACAAATTCTGCTAAGAAATCTTCTACCAATCTCAAAAACATATGTTTGAAGCATGTTCTTCAAACTAGCATCATCAATTTAGATAATTCATATTCTATTTATTGCATGTTATTCAAAATTATATTTTCAAAGTTTAACTGTTCTCAATGCACTCACATATTAAGAAACCTATGATGTTCATGTAAAACTTCAAATGATGTCATTGTATATTGGCATGATAATTACTGCTATGAGCAAGTTCAACTAAGGACAATTAATTTCTCCCAACTTCTACCACAATAATATAAAGATACTTAAAGCATAACTTCTAATGTATAAACATATCATTTAATTTTAGTATTAGTCATACTATAATCTAATAAAGATCTTTAAATTTCCTAAATAACTCTCTTGAGATAATATATTCACTTCGTACTTGTCAACATACCTGCCAATGAAAAATTTCACTTGTATCTTCTTTTTACCATTATACTAGTACCATTTTTTTATATCTCAGTATATCTTTATTACCTCGGGTTATCCATATTTACAATCTATGACTTCTTCTGAAATCTCTTTTCTCAACAATTATTCATACGTGAATTTTCAATCTCAACATGAGTCTCAATTTAGTAAGGTATAAATCCTTAACACAAATATCTTAATGACTTATATTATTCTCGAAGATGATTCTCAAAATATTCTCCATGTTTCCAAATAAAAAAAAAATCGAGATTAACTTAAATCTTACTTTTCATACTTTACTCCTCAAAAACTTCAACACCGTTAATTTCTTTGATTATATTCGTCAAAGCACCATTAGACTATCATCCATCTATTCTTTTCAAAATCTCTATTACTTTAATCTACTAATCAGTTGAACACCATAATAACTAAGTTCCAAAGATTAGAGATTAACCCTCCTTATAATAAGGAAAAAGAATCTTGCATTTAATGCCAAATATAATGTAAGACAAAGCAGCAGAAAATGCGAAACACGTAATAGAGCATGGTGCCAAAATAGGAAGTCGAAGTTTGGACAAAACATTGCCAGGAAATTAAAATCGGTGGCCGTAATTCTTGAAAATCTGTAAATAAAATCTAGCTGCTATTTTGGCGAAAATCGGTGGCCGAAATCGGTGGCCGCAAATTTTGAATATATGTGCCAAAATTTAATTCAAAGATATTGTTATTTGGCGGAAGCATATCATATGCAAAAGAAATATTTCTGAGCCTATAAAGACTGTGAATAACAAGAGCACATAGTTAACTAGTAGGATGCAGTTGGTTATTTCAAAATATATATAATCAATCAACTGTAAATAACCAGTCCAAATTAAAATTTCTCAAAATAGCTAGTCGACTTATAAACCAATAGTCGACTGGTAAAAACATTGAGAAAACAAAATAACCCATTTGATTGTTCCTCTTCAACAACTAACTGGTTTGCATTTTTCAATCTTTTTTTTCTTTATGTGTTTAATATGGGTCACAGTCATAACTGCTGTATATATACATGCTTGCCGTCATTTTTGAAAATTTCATCTTCAATTTAGCTGATATCTATAAATCACTCACATAGTTGTTATATTTATGTCCGGCCTATTCACATAGCTATTATAAATATGCCCTTCTCTGAGTTCTATAAATGCTTACATTAGTATCTTTATTTACATACTCAGAGTTAAGGTGATAGAAATTATGGAGGGAACCGCATTCCGTCAGTTTCGAAATATTTGTGTCTTTTGTGGTTCCAGTCCTGGAAAGGATGGAGAATATGTGAAAGCAGCACAAAACCTAGGTATGGTGCTGACCAGGAGAAAAATTCATCTAGTCTATGGTGGAGGTAACCGTGGGTTAATGGGATGTGTGTCTATAGCTGTACATGTAGGAGGATGCCAAGTTCTAGGTATTATTCCTACAGCTCTAGCTGCATCTAACATCGTAGGAAAGACAATTGGGGAAGAGTTTAAGGTTGCATCCATGCATGAGCGCATGGCTAGAATGATGAGCAATGCTGATGCCTTCATTGCCTTACCAGGGGGTTTTGGTACTTTAGAAGAAATTTTCCAAATAGTCTCTTGGGCACAACTAAATATGCATCACAAACCAATAGGTTTGTTAAATGTTAGTCAATTCTTTGATGGTTTGTTATCTTTCCTTGATCATGCTGTGGAACAAAGGTTTATCCCACACTCAGCACGACGAATTCTCATCTTAGCTTCAGATGCTGAGGAGTTGATTGATGCTTTACAAGCATATGTTCATGTACCTGATCCAATCACAGCTCAAATAGAATGGACAACAGACCATAGCAGAAAGCGCAAATTGGACTTGGATCTTCATCTGTAACTGTAGTAAGATGTGGACATTGCTGTACCACTTTTACTTTCTTAGGGTTATCTTATATACCATCTTGCTCGCCACATACCTTAAGAAAGTACTATTACTAAGTCAAAATTCATATATTTTGAGAACTTAGCATATAGCTGATACTCCCTTGGAGTTTGTAATACTATCTTTAAATATTGCTTATGATCATCTGCACTCTTGAAATATTCTAGTATATTATCAATAATTATAATAACAAATTAATTCAGAGATGGCTTCAATACTCTTTTTTTTTATCAAGTCCTTGAATGCAACTAGGCATTTGTCAGACTAAATGACATCACCAAGAACTCATAATACCATAACGAGTCCTAAAAGAAATTTTTTTTTTTCGAATATCCTCTTCCCTTATCCTTATTTGATGAGATCCAAATATTAAATCAATTCAATTTTTTTTTAAATGTTGAGTACGTTGTAGCTGGTCAAACATATCATCTATATGAGGTAATGAGTATTTATTTCACATTGTCACTTTATTCAATTGTCTATAATCTATGCATAGTCATAGTGATCCATCTTTCTTTTTCACAGATAGAACTGAAGCACTCCAAGTAATAGTATTAGGGTATATAAATCCCTAGTCTAACAAGTGTCTCAACTGATCCTTCAATTCCTTGAGTTCAGTCGGTGCCATTATGTATAGAGGTATAGACACTTGTTGGTTTCAGGAAGTAAATCAATACCAAATTATATTTTACATTTCCAGGTAATCCTGACAATTCCTCAAGAATTATATCAGAAAATTCTTTAACCACTGAAACGTATACTTTATATCTACATCTCTTACCACTGTTAAATATCCTTGGCACCTTTTTGTAGTCACTTATGGACTACTAAAGCAGAAATTAGATTACTGAGTATCTCATTACGATCCCTTTGTATCAAGAAAGAAAATTCCCTAAGAATATTGAATTTAATCACCTTATAGTGACATTTCGAATTGACATGACATAATGCCAACAAATTCATTCTCAATATCACATCATAATCTACCATATCTAGACAACCGGTACAACGGATGTCACATTCAGAAACCATTATATTTGGTATCTATCTCATTTCTTTAAATTCTTTAAGACGCATATCGCTTTTACTTTCAAGCTGTAATTGATCCATAGATACCTCTTAAGATGTCACCATATACTATAAACTTTAACACCTTGGAATAGAAAAGAAATTTGAAACCCTATAGAATCCCTTAGCAGCACCTGAAGTATAAATATGTCCGGCTCATATCGATACTAAAGGTCCTACTAAAGAATCCTTTGCTCTAATTGTCACAGGGAAACCTAATGCTCTGATACCAACTTGTCACGACCCAAATTTTAGGGCACGTGAAATTCATATACCATACACATATATTTTCCATAAATGTACATAATGCCATTCTTAATTATATAAATCAATACATATAAGTTCTCATACACATATACAATATACAGTTTACGCCTATAAACACCAGAGTAACAGTAGAAGCAAGGATCCTGCCTGTGACGTTCAAAGCAACTCTAGAATACAAATATTTTACAAATATAAAACATTGAGAGCCTAGAAACAATGTAGGCTCACCACTGAAGTACGACCTCTAGTCGGTCACGTGGCTGTTGGACCAAACTCTATGTCTTTATCTGAAAAAAATAGATCCACATCGTGTAGTGAGTTTTACAACTCAGTGAGCAGATAATACCTCCTATGACCTCTTAGGTCAACATATGGATGTACTCATATAATAAAATTTATGTTATCAAAAATTACATTTCAGAAGTACATCCACATGCATTTTCAAATTTTCTCTGTTCAAAACAATCATAATCATGTCTTTCAAACCGTATGCGGTACTGTATACACAATGCTCATGTCAAGTTCAAAATCATATTCAATACTATAAAATCATTAATCAAATTATGCTATGCATCAAAACATTTCTCATAAAATATTCGGAGGATCCCATATCAGAACCACCATACCAGAGTTTGACCCCTTCCGTACTTTGGTGGTATAGGATTTGCCTAAACTCAGCATCCCGCTGAGGTTTGCCCTACTACCATTCAAGAGGACACGCGAAGGGACTCTGTATGGGTCTTTCCCAAGCACACAGCAAGGGATGGCAAATAACATCTCATATAACCGGCATCTCACCCATATATAGGAGGCGTTTCGCTCTCCTTCACATATAATCTCCCGTGTGTTGGCCCTCACACGAGGCTAGCACCACCTCCCCTGCTAGCTGAGGCAATCAAGGTGCGCACCAAGGCTAACATCACCTGCTGTTAGCAGACAGTGTTTCCAATAGGATTCCTCCACAGAAAATACCATATGCACATATGCCATATAATACAGTATAAATTCTCAATATAATACAGACTTTCAGTCTCAAAATACTCATATGTCAAAACTTCCCATTCAGGGGAAACATGTATACATATCACTATAAAATCAATGTCATATGTATAACATACTTTCTTTGACATGCAATGCGAAATGCATGTAAAAATCACATGTTCAATGTATTTAAAAATTCTTCTGTTATAAATTACCCATTCAGGGTCTATCACATATATATGCCATTTCTCTAGGCAATCATATATCTCTATAAATGAATGTCACGTGTATAATATTCACTTTATCATTTAATGAGAAATACATGTAAAACCATATACACCATGTGTTAATAAATCCATTTTCAAAACTATACTCTTCTTGAACTGTATTTCAAAATGTAAGCATATCAGATCGTTTTAATGCATTTCAAAAATATATCACAGTGTATATATCTCATAAACATAATCATATACATATTCAAGTATCAAGAAGAGTATAGGCAAGTCATAGGAAGAGTCATCTACTCACAGGTAAGGGCTCCAGATTGGACAGCCCTAAAATCATCGTTTCTGGTCTGAATTTGACCAAATAAGCTTCAAAAACGTGTCCGGAGGGTCCAAAAACCTTAAATGAGCTCGGGTACTGTTCACAGCCGGAAACACTATTCATCGTCATTATTCATTGCCGGAATTACTATTCATCCGCCACTATTCACGCCGGAAATTACTATTCACCGCCACATAAAAAGTTACCAAATGACCGAAAAAATTACATATTCTAATGTTTATCAAGCTTCTGAACCCATCTACGGTGTCAGATTTCTAATTTGAGGTCTCTAAGTAAGGTTTTTCAGAACTTACCTTTTACCGAGATTTTCTACTTCAGATCTACGGCGATTCAACGGTTGATTTGAAAAACTGATCGGTCAAAACTGAAGTACTCTTCGTCGTGAATCCAATAACCTTTTCAGTTTTGAGATTGGAAGTTCTTAAACACTCCAAATCGAAAAATAAAATTTGAGATTACTATTCACTCACTATGCATGCACTATTCCTTTCTTCTTCTTTTTTCCTTTCTTTTTCTTATGAAATCGTCCGCCCCCCGGTTTTCGTTTTATGATTTTGCTGATTTCGTTTTTTTTTTTTAAATATAATAATATTTATTAAATAATTAATAATAGGATTTTTTTTTTATAAAAATTCATATAAATTCCATTTTTCATCATAAAATATCCCAAAAATTTCTAAAAATTTCCTTTCTCCTAAACCTTTAGTTAAACTCTTAAATCATGATTTTTCTTAATAAAAATCATATTAAAACAAATTTTAAAACAAATATCTTTATTCATATTAAAAGAAAGAATATTTCTAAAAATACCATAAAAATTCAATAGAGACCGATATAATTATTTTAAGTAACACAATACTTCTTTTACTTAAAAGTTCACTTACTTTTAACAAATCATAATTATTTCTACATAAATAATAATATTTTTGCTAATAGCGCGCCAAAATATAAATTTTCATATTTCTTTTGTAATTCTTTAATCCTTGTAATAAATATACATATTTTCACTGGTTCTTATCTCTATTGTCAAAATTCTTTTTTTTTATTCTACATTCCCTTTTATTGAAATTTTTCGTTAAATTTTACGGTTATTACAGGTTACATGGCATTAAGATAAAAATTTAGCAAGTGGTGTGATTCTACATTCATAATTTTGGCAAGTGGCATGATAATACAAGGCTTTAGGACAAAAACATCTATATCCTACACTCATAATTCTAGCAAGTGGTATGATAATACATGGCATTAGGACAAAACATTCCTATCCCACACAAATAATATCAACCAAATAATGGAGATTCAAGGGCTAGAAATTTGCCACCTAAAAAGGCAAACCTATCATACTTGTTTAAGACAAAAGAAAATGGAAATAAATCCCTAAATCAAAGGGATCTTGTCCCTTATCTTAAGAACATATCATCATAATTTTCAAAATACAAATCTCATTTTCCTATGCATATCTTGACTAAGGAAGAGGAAGACAAGAACATAAGTTGTTTGTTTTCCAAAAATTCAACAAAGTGTATCCTAATTGTGATAGGGTAGACCCATGATCATGAAAGGTGAATTATTTGGTGGTTTATATAAGAAAACCCACCCTTACAACATTATAATTTCGTCCAAGTGAGGGAGAGGAAAAATAGAAGCAAGATAGAGTGAGGAAAGGAGAGGAAGAAAGGAAGAAAGAGGAAGAAGAAGTCTAGGAGACTAAGTGCTCCAGGTAAGTTTAACAATATTTCTTTTTGAAGAAAACTTTTGAAACTTATAATATTTATATGAGATTTTGATCTTAGAACTTTGATGATTGGTCATGGATGTTGCTATATCATGTTACATATTGATCTTGCATGTGATGTATGTTTGAATACTTAGGTTGGTGTAGATAGTTCTACATGGGTATGGCTATGGGTGACAGAATTTTAAGCTTCGGTGTTTTAATTTCTAGGAACAATCTATAAGGAATTAAAATAAAGTGTTAACATAAGAATTAAAGATATATGTGTCACGGATTTTTATCCATTGGAATCATTCAATTTGGAGTCCATATGAGGTAGATATGGTCCGATTAGTAATTAAAGGTCAGAAAATGGTTCATCAGGGAAGAATATGTTAGGATAGCTTCTGTGTTTTAATTTCTGGGAATTATCTGTAGGGAATTAAAATAAATGGTTAACATAAGAATTAAAGATATATGTGTCACAGAATTTTAGCCTTTGGAATCATTCAATTTGGAGTTCATATGAGGTAAATATGTTCCGATTAGCAAACAAAGGTCAGAAAATGGTTAATCAGGGAAGAATATGTTATGATAGCTTCGGTGTTTTAATTTCTGGAAAAATTCTATAAGGAATTAAAATAAATGGTTAACATATGAATTATATAGTTATGTGTCAAGGATGTTTAGCCACTGGAATCACTTAATTTGGAATTCTTATGTGAGAGATATAGTCATATTAGTTAGTAAAGGTTAGAACCTACCCGAGAAAAAATAGTATTGAATTTAAGGGAGTAATAACACCAAGATTTATTACTATTTGGCTGATATGATTAACATAATAGTTTTAGATAATTGTCTTAACTTGCCATAGACACCAAGATCACCTCAATCAGAGTTAAAATGGGGGAGTTATTCTCTAATTAGTGAGAAAAGGTCACAGAACACGACCAGGCCGTGTTCTGGGTGCTTCAAGCACGGGTTAGCCGTGTTTGGGGCTGTTTTTGAGTACATTTGAAGTATTTTTAAAGCATGGCCATGTCTTGGAACATGGCTAGACCGTGTTGGATGCTGGTGAAGCCTATTTTCAACATTTTTTTTACCCTAGATGAACCTCTTTAACTATAGGGTAATAGTAGAAATCAAATTGGAGAAAAATGCTCTATAAATTTGTAAGAACATGTATTAGAAATTATATAAATAAGAAGAAATTGATTAAAGGCCAAGCATAAAGAAAATGAAGAGATGAAATTAATATTTAAAAAAGAAGACGAATCTTATAAATGAAAATAATAAATGACTAGTATATGCCATTGCCATTGTATGAACTTCTTACCATCTTAAGTGTGAAATTCTGACATAGAAATATTTTATAAAGTGATATTTGAAATGGTTATGTTCATGGCATGATTACCAATTATTTATGGTAATAGTTATATTTTGATGAACATACTTGTTATTGAAAGCATATTTTTGGCTATCATTGCGAAAAGAAAAGAAATGAGCACGGTCACATGACAATCCGTGTGGTGCACCAGTAGGGAACGTCCTACCAACGGTTATGATCATGTTAATGAGAAAAGAAAGAGAAAGTGGGCCATGTCGGACGGAGCGAGAAAAGCCCGTACCGGAGAATAGAAAATACTCACCCTGACCGGGGTAGCTTGATATGAAAATAAATTGATAGTCATCATATGATATTCTAAAAATAGTTAATCTTGTCATACATATCATTACTGTATGATTCTTATGTGCATAGATATAATGCATTCATGTGACCAAAGATATTTTCTGTAGTTTATACAGCTGAACATGACGTGATGAGCTATATTGATGATGATTTATTGTTGAACTTACTGGGATTTAATTCTCACTATATTTCCATATCATGTTCAGAAAATTAATTATGCAGCTTTTTCTATGGCTCTGGCTTTTAGTGCACATTGGATCGAGTTACTTTATGTTGGGCAGATCTCAGAATCAAATAAGATGTTTGTGGTTGAGTTGGCTCAGATCCTGGTGAAGGTGCAACCACCCGCACCTGTATCTCCGGAATTGGTCAACCAAAATAAACAAGATATAAATATCTATGTGTTTGATATATTGCATGTACGTTTTGATTAATGACGTGTATGTGAACTCAATATTGTATAATAATAAAGAGAAAAAAAAAGGTTGTTACATTCATCGCCTCGGATACTCATGGCCTGAAGCCAAGTATTGTCAAACTAATTGTTGAGGCCCACAACTTTAAGCTAAAGCCTTCTCTTCTATAGATGGTTCAGCAAAATCAATTTGGAGGGTTACCTACTAAAGACCCCAATCTTCATCTATCAGTCTTTTTGGAGTACTGTGACACATTAAAGCTGAATAAAGTATCATCTAATGCCATTAGACTGAAATTGTTCCCATTCTCACTAAAGGACAAGGCCCGTGCATGGTTGTACTCTCTTCCATCAGGGTCTATCACTACTTAGCAGCAACTTTCTCAAGCTTTCTTGGCCAAGTATTTCCCACCAAGTAAGACAACCCATCTTAGAAATCAAATAACTACTTTTGCTTAAAAAGATGGTGAGTCTTTGTATAAAGCTTCAAAGTGATTTAAAGAACTCCTCAGAATATGCACACACCATGGGTTAGAAAAATGGCTCATAGTTTATACGCTCTACAATAGACTGATCTACAGCACCCAAATGTCTGTAGATGCTACTACAAGAGGAGCCCTAATGAACAAAACGGTTGATGAAGCATATGAGCTTATTGAAAATATTGCTCAGAATCACTACTCATGGTCTAGTGAGAGGCAACCAAGAAAACTAGTAGGTATGTATGAAGTAGATGCGTTTAATCATCCCACTTCTAAAGTTGATGCATTATTTCATAAGCTAGATAAATTGAGCATCAATACTGTTGGTTCTCCTCCATCTCTTACATGTGAGATATATAGATGTGTTGGCCATATAGCCAATGAATGCCAGCTTGGAAATTTTGCACCTCAGGATCGTGAACAGGTAAATTTTGTGAATAACAACAACTAGAGAAACAATCCCTATAGTAACACTTACAATCCAGGCTAGAGAAATCACATAAATCTCTCATACAAACCTAATGTGAATCAACCGCAAAATACTTTTAGGCAACCTCCTGGGTTTTAGAATCAGAGGCCATTCAACCCTCCTGCACAGCCAAAGTCAAATTTGGAGGCTTTAATGGAGAATTTTATTGCTACTTAGAGTAAACAAAATGATGAATTTAGAGCCCAAAACCACTCAATGAACGAGGCCATAAAAGATTTAGCCTCTAAGGTTGACTCGCTTACTACTCATAATAAAATACTAGAAACACAGATAGCACAGCAAGCCAACTCTTCAAACAGAAATTTTGGTAAATTCCCTGGCCAACCTGAGAATCCAAGAGAACATTGCAAGGCTATCACTTTGAGAAGTGGTAAGTAGTTGGGTGAGTCAGTGGAAAAAGAGGAAGATAAGGAGGAAGAAGTGAAAGATTTTCCTGAACAAGCAAGTGTAGAAGAAAAGAAAATTAGTGAAAGGAAATAGGAAAAAGAGCCTAAATATGTGGCTCTTGAACTATACAAGCCACCAATTCCTTTCTCCCAGAGACTTGCTAAAGCCAAATTAGAAAAGCATTATGAAAAATTCCTTGATGTGATGAAAAATTTTCACATTAATATTCCATTCTTGGAAGCTGTCTCTCAAATACCTATTATGATAAAATTTTGAAGGAAATCCTCTCAAACAAGAAGAAGATTAAGGAGTATGCCACATTAGCATTAATTGAAGAGTGCAATGCATTAATCCAGAATAAATTGCCTCCTAAACTCAAGGACCCTGGAAGCTTCTCTATACCTTGTTCTATTGGAGATGTGCATATTACTAGAGCTTTATGTGATCTTGGAGCAAGTGTAAGTCTCATGCCATTATCTATATGCAAGAAGCTCCAGATGGGTGATTTGAAGCCTACCATTCTTTTCGTCCAATTGGCCGACTGATCCGTTACGCATCCGGTAGGTATATTAAAGGATGTTCCTCTAAAGGTAGGTAAATTTTTCATACCTATTGATTTTGTTATTTTAGAGATAGAGGAAGATAATCAAATTTTCATCATTCTTTGAAGGCCTTTTCTAGCCACTACAGGTGCAATTATCAATATAAAAGATGGAAAGCTTTCCTTGAATGTAGGGGATGAAAAGATTGAATTCAATTCAAATGAAGCAATGAAATGTTCATTTTTAGGTGATTCTTGTTGCATGATTGATGTAATTGAGTAGAATATGGTTGATAATGCAGTGAGTTTTTGTTCTACTGACCCACTTGAGCTTTGCCATGTGGAAAGTCCTATTTCTTATGCTGAACAGGTAGAAGCTGGTGCATATGCTCAATTGCTCGATGAGAGTCCCATGCTCACTTCAAAAGCAAAAGCTGAAAAGCTAGAATTGGATCTCAATCAAAAATCAGCAACTGTAAAGGAAAATAAGGCACCTAAGGTAGAACTCAAACCACTTCCATTCAATTTAAATTATGAATTTTTGGACCCTAACTCTTCATATCTAGTAATTGTGAATGCTGAGTTGAATGCTGAAGAAACTGGTAAGTTATTAGATATACTCAGAAAGTTTAAGAAAGTGATTGGGTATAGCATTGATGACATAAAAGGGATTAGTCCATCTATTTGCATGCATTGCATTATACTTGATAATGATCATAAACCTTCTAGAGAGTACCAAAGGAGACTAAATCCAAATATGAAAGAAGTAGTCAAGAAGAAGGGGCTTAAATTACTTGATGCAGTATTATCTATCTTATTTTAGATAGTGAGTGGGTAAGTCCTGTTCATGTAGTTCCTAAGAAGGAAGGTATGACTGTTATTAAGAATGACAATGATGAATTAATTTTTACTAGAGCTGTTACAGTTTAACGTATATGCATTGATTATAGAAAACTGAATAAGGCCACCCGTAAGGATCACTTCCCTTTGCCCTTTATTGATCAACTGTTGGAAAAGCTGGCTAAACATTCACATTTTTGTTATCTGGATAGATATTCAGGATTCTTCTAAATCCCTGTCCATCCAGATGACCAAGAAAAGACTATGATCATATGTCCCTATGGCACCTTTGCATATAGAAGGATGCTATTCGGATTATGCAACGCACCAGCCACTTTCCAAAGGTGTATGATGGCTATTTTCTCAAATTTTATTGAAGATATAATGGAAGTATTTATGGATAATTTTTTTGTTTATGGTACCTCATTTAATAATTGCTTAAATAATTTAACACAGGTACTCAAAAGATGTGAGGAAGTCAACCTAGTATTAAACTGGGAAAAATGCCACTTTATGGTAAGGAAAGGAATAGTACTTGGACACTTGGTGTCTGAGAGAGGGATTGAGGTGGAAAAAGCAAAAATTGAGGCAATCTAGACAATGCCACCACCATCTAATGTTAAGGAAGTGAGGAGTTTTCTTGGGTATACAGGCTTCTACAGAAGATTTATTCAAGACTTCTCCAAAATTTCTAAACCCTTAACTAATTTGCTTATTAAGGACACTCCCCTCTTATTTGATAATAACTGTTTACGTTATTTTTATAGGTTAAAGGAGGCACTAATATCTACATCCATCATCCAAACTCCTTATTAGAGCCTTCCCTTTGAAATCATGTGTGATGCAAGTGACTATATTGTTGGAGCTATACTTAGACAAAGAAGAGATAAAAAGCCCTATGTTATTTACTGTGCCAACAAAACCCTGGATGAAGCTCAAGTCAATTATTCTACCACAGAAAAAGAGCGTCTGGCAGTAGTATTTGCAATTGACAAATTCTGCCAATATTTGTTGGGATCCGAAGTCATAATATATATAGACTATGCTGCCATCAAATATTTGTTGAGTAAGAAAGATGCCAAGCCAAGATTGATTAGATGGATTCTTTTATTGTAGGAATTTGATCTTGTAATTTAGGATAAGAAAGGATCAAAGAATGTGGTAGAAGATTATCTTTCAAGGTTGAGACAAGATTCAATGAGAGATGATAAAGATGAGTTGCCTATAAACGATTATTTTCCTAATGACCAACTCCTTGTAGTCACTCATACTAATGCTCCTTGGTATATAGATTTTGTAAATTATCTTGCATGCAGGATTTTACCTAAAGAGTTGAGCTACTATCAAAGAAAAAAAAATTTCTCTGATATCAAATCATAATACTATGTTATTTATTATGCCAACAAAACCCTGGATGAAGCTCAAGTCAATTATTCTACCACAGAAAAGAGCTCCTGGCAGTAGTATTTGCAATTGACAAATTCCGCCAATATTTGTTGGGATTCGAAGTCATAATATATACAGACCATGCTGCCATCAAATATTTGCTGAGTAAGAAGGATGCCAAGCCAAGATTGATTAGATGTATCTTTTTATTGCAGGAATTTGATCTTGTAATTTGGGATAAGAAAGGAACAAAGAATGTGGTAGAGGATCATCTTTCAAGGTTAAGACAAGATTCAATTAGAGATGATAAAGATGAGTTGCCTATAGATGATTATTTTCCTGATGACCAACTCCTTGTAGTCACTCATACCGATGCTCCTTGGTATATAGATTTTGTAAATTATCTGGCATGCAGGATTTTACCTAAAGAGTTGAGCTACTATTAGAGAAAGAAATTTTTCTTTGATATCAAATCATAATACTGGGATGATCCATGCCTTTACAAATGTTGTGTAGATGGCATCTTCCGTAGGTGTATTCCAGAGGAAGAGGTACATAGTATAATATACCATTGCCATAATTCACCTTGTGGAAGCCATATTAGCACCTCAAAGACTGCAGCCAAAATTCTTCAAGCTAGTTTCTATTGGCCTTTGTTTTTCAAAGATGTGCATGCCTTTGTAAAAGCTTGTGATCAATGTCAAAGAATTGGCAATATATCAAGGAGAAATAAGATACCCCTAAACAATATTTTAGAAGTAGAGATATTTGATGTTTGAGGTATTGATTTCATAGGCCCCTTTCCATCTTTATGTGGGAATAAATATATCCTAGTAACTATGGATTACTTGTCTAAGTGGGTAGAAGCAGTGGTATCTCTCACTAATGATGCTAGAGTGGTTGCCAAACTCTTCAAAAGAGTGATTTTTCCAAGGTTTGGAGTACCCCGAGCTGTAATAAGTGATGGTGGTTCCCACTTCACTGAGCAACAATTTCAGAACCTCTTGAAGAAATATAGAGTCACTCATAAAATGGCTCTAGCATATAATCTCCAAACAAGTGGACAAGTTGAGATATCTAACAGGAAAATCAAGGCTATATTGAAGAAGACTATATCAAAAGTAAGAAAAGATTGGTCTCTTAAGCTTGATGATGTACTATGGGCCTATAGAATAACATATAAAACTCTAATAAGCACCACACCCTTTCGGTTGATATATGGAAAGTGTTGCCACTGGCCAGTAGAGCTCGAACATAAGGCATATTGGGCAATAAAGACGATTAACTTTGACTTAAACGTTGCTGGAAAGAGGAGATGTTTGCAATTGAATGAGCTAGATGAGTTGAGACTTGATGCGTATGAAAATGCAAGGATGTATAAAGAGAGAACAAAGAAATGGCATGATAAACACATCTAGAGATATAAATTTCAAGTAGGAGATTAGGTCCTACTATTTAATTCAAGGCTAAAGCTTTTTCTCAGAAATCTTCATTCTCAATGGTCTGGTCCATTCCAAGTGAATCAAGTTTTCCTATATGGAGCAATGGAAATATGGAGTGAAGCAACCAGATCATTCAAAATTAATGGACAACGCCTCAAGCAATTTGTCACAGGACAACCAGTTGAAAAGAGAGCCACCCAAGCTCTCTTAGAGCCCTATCAATCTCATAAGTGCAAAGGAGTCGAGATAATGACTTTAAACAAGTGCTTTGTGGGAGGCAACCCACATTTTAATTTTTAAGTTTATTTTTGCTTAGTTTCATTGCTTTTAGTTTTGTTTTTATCTTTAATTTTAGTTAATTTCTTAGGTTAGGAGTTTAATGAGTGTTTCCATATGATTTTCAGGTCAATTCTAATGTGTCCAAGGATGTATAAAAGGATAGAAATCAAGAGAAATTAAAGAGGATCAAGAACTATGGAAAATTTCGAAGAAAACTGGAATCCAGCACTAAACACAGGTACCCCGTGTCACAGAGCACGCCCGTGCTTCAGGTACGAGCTAAAAAAATTACAAATTTGGTGACTCCAGCACTAAGCACGAGCAGGCCTGTCACCTGACATGGTCGTGCCCTACATCTAGCCCGAAGTATGGGTGTACCATGTTGCAAAGCACAGCCGTGCTTCAGACCCAAGTAAGTTTTTATTTCCTTTTCATCTTGTGTTCAGTCTCCTTCATTCCCGTGCTTCTTCCTCCCTCTTACCTGTGCCTTACCCAGCCATTCCTATGTCAATCTCCTCTATTCTTCCATCTCCCTCAACCCAATTTCCCTTTCTCGTGCTCTTCATTCCCTTTCATCTCTGCTACCCATGCCCTAACCAAGATCTTCCTCTCCCTCCCCTACACCCAGCACTTTTCTTCTCCCATTCCTTCTATAACTCATGCCCTACCAACTATAGTAAGTCCAGCTCCCATCTTTATATCTATACCCTTTCCCGTGTCCTAGCCAAGAGAAATCCACACCTCACCTTACCATTTCCCTTCGTCCTCAGCCTATTCCCATGAAACCTTCAACCCAGCAAATTTTTTTCCGTGCCTAAATTCCAACTTTCCCAAACCCAAAAAATCTCCCCTACACACCAGCTTTCCCATGCTAGCCCAAACACACCTAGCAACTTCTCCATTAACCCGAATTCCCATGCACCAACACATTCCCAGCCAACCCAAGTCCACTCATCCACTACACATACCCTCTCATATTCCCAAAAATCCCTTTCCCATGCACTGGACTCCAAAAATTGCTGCTGCATCTCCACCGTGCTTTAAACCCAGGTAATTCTAATTATCTGAACTTGTGGTTTATTATTTGGATTAGAATTTCCTATTTGTTGGCACTGTTGGACTGCTTTACTTTTCTGAATTGGAATTCCCTACCCATTGTTAGACTTGCTAGATGGTTTATCTGCATGAGTTTGGTAAGACTAGTTTTAGCAAAATTCTATAGCATTTGGAATGCTTAGCTACTGAATTTTTTGGTTCTTGGAAATCCTACACTTTGGGTTCATATTTTTTGTGTTTTCTGAGTTGGTTTGGTCTACTGGTTATTGCTAGTTTTCACTCTTTCTGGTTGATTGCTTAAGTTCATAATTTTACTGGTTTGCCTAGGAATTATTGGCTGAATTTGGAATTAAGTATGTTAAAGTTTAATGCCTAATTTGTATGTGCTCCATTTTCTAATAAGCTACATTTTTTGATTCATCTTACATTGTATATAAACCTCAACCTTTTTGCTTTGCACTAGGCTTGTTCTTGCTGAATTTGGAATTTCATTTTGGACTTGAAATTTCTAGATTATTCCTCTTGGTTGCTGCTATTTGTTCATCTACATTTGGTTTGGATTGGCTACACACATTGAATTATTTTCTGATTTGCACTTAATTATTTTCTGGTGTCCTAGTTTAGTTAGTATTATTCCATTATTGGTTTTGGTGTCTAAATATCCCTCTCCCTATTAAATTTTATCTGATATCATTATAAATGGGTCCTAAAAGAGCCAAAACTGGCCAATCTTCCTCCCGATCCCAGCAACAAGGTAGATGATGGATTCAAAGACTGTCCCAACCTCCTCATCAAATAAATGAGTATGGTATCATATTTGTTGATAATAATCAACGGACACGATACGATAGTTTAGTTAAACAGGGAATGCTGAATACTCGATACATGGATGAGGAGTGTTTGGATGGGTTAGGACTTTTAACCGACGTCTGCTACCTCCTCGATCGGATTGGGTGGAATACATTCATTGGATTACGTTACCCAGCTTATGCCAGAACTACCCTAGAGTTTTTCAGTTCAATTAATGTGGTCCAATTTCGAGGCCCCGAAGTCGAGCAAGGCTGTATTAACTTTAGATTATTTGACCATACATTTCATTTATCATTGACTCAATTTAATGCTTTATTCATATTGCCTCTCAGGGGAGATAAATCAGTCCCCTCAAGTTTTCTTACTCAATATTTTTGGAACTCTATTTTTGTTGGGGGGTAATATGATGCATCAAGTTCAAAAGTCTCTTTTATTTGTAATCCCACTTTTAGATATTTACAGCGCCTGATAGCTCATACCGTTTTTGGTATAGCAGAAAGTGATGAGGTTGCAAATAAAAGAGAGCTTTATTTTCTTTGGGCCATGTTACACGGTCATAAGGTAGATACTGGTGCCCTCATGGCCCAATAGATGGCTCGGTTGGGTAATGTCATGAATGGCAATGTGATCATAGGGGGTTTAGTAACTTCAATAGTTAGAGGATTAGGATTTGAGGTAAATCTTCAGGATTTGCAACCAATAGTTGGCAACAGTAGGATAGATTTAGAATCTTGTTTGCATATGAAATTAATTGTTAAAAGGAATGTCGACTATTGGCTGCATCTCCGTAGCTATAATATGTTTCAACTCCCTAACCCTACTAGGATAGCAGTTACTAATAAAGATAATTGAATATACCCCCCAGAAGAGGGTAGAGAGGGTGATGATGATCTTGAAGGGGATGACATCCCCCTTGAGCCATTTTTGGCTCTACCACCCCTACCCTCTACCTACTTCACCGACATTATAGGTCTTTCCCATGTGTCGCAAGAGGATCAACATTCTATCTCCTCACGGCTTCGCCGAATTGAGGAGGAACAAATAGCACAAAGGGCCACCCTGCATGCAATCCAAGATTCAATTCAAATCATGCAGGGAATGATGAACGGATGGTACAACTGGAACCTGAGTCAGAATCCTCCACCTCCTCCTCTAGACGACCAGTGAGCCACTAAGTTACTTCTTCATTTGCCTACACTTTCATTGTTACTAACATTGAGGACAATATCATATTTAAGCATAAGGGAGTGGACTTTAGGTTTTTTGTTTCACTAGTTGAATTTCTGGTTTTCACTAGCTGAATTTCTATTCATTGGCTGAATTTTTTATTTTCACTAGCTAATTTAGTTGTCTCTTGCATGTATATATTGTATATATTGCATCTCTCTTGTTTCATTGCAAAATCACATAGTTTGTTGTTCTAGAGATAGATTGATGTAATAAAGGGTAATTTTAACTCATGAACATGTGATGCACAAAAGGATATGAAGTAGGTAGTTATCATTTTAGTCTCTCTCTTCTAATATTGAACCTCTAATTTTTTGAAAAATATATCTCTTATTGTGCTGTGAATTGTATGCTATTATTGATTTTAACACTGAGAGTGTGAAGGTAGGGAGAAGTGAAAAATGAGAGAATGCGAACCCCAAAAAGTTTTCACTCTAAGTACCCCTTCAAGGCACCAAAAAGGCTTTAGTATAAGTACCTAGCTACCTTTACCCTAGTGTGATGGAGCATAAAATGCACTCACTGTATATTTCTATAAAAGAATGAATGAAATAAATAAAAAAATGATGAGAAGTAAAAGAATTTGAGTGAGAAAAATCGAAATAAGGGTAAGGCAATATAATGAGATCTAAAGGATGAGGTGACCTACTTGAGTGTTTAAAACTTAATTTGATGTATACAACCAATGGTAACAATGAAAGTACGTATATAATAAGAGAATTTGGGTTTAATTTTAGAAGAATAGAGACTAATTGATAAATGTCTATTCATATATCTGTTGTGTTCATATTGATTAAGTGAAGAATTACATGTATTGCATTTTTTCTGTCATCTGAAATCTGAATGCATATTTCTCTTTCCTGCTGATATGTCATGTTATTTGCTTGAGGACAAAAAAAGGTTCAAGCATGGGAGAGTTGATAAAGAGAAAAAATGAGTGTTTAATGGTTATATTTTATCCCCTAATTAATAGTAAACTTGTGATTATTTCTCTACTTTTGATTATGCTTTTCTTTAGATATTGCTTTGATTTGTTTTATGTTTATAGGTGAGCAAAAGAGGCCAAGAAGTAAGGGAAAACACTCATGTGAAGAGCCATATGGACTTAGAACATGCTGAGAAGGAAGCAAGGAAGCAACCCATAAGAAATTGATAAGAAACGAGATTAGTAGCCCCAAACACGGCTAGGCCGTGCTTGGTGTTACATGAAGCACGGTCATGTTTCGTGTCCATACAGTCCTCATTTTTTAGGGTTTTCAGCAACTAAAGTTAAATATATTCAGGGGGAAACACAACCAAAGGCATCCAGACTCATACAGACTTACTTTACTCAGTTTTAAGCTTAAAAAACACCATTAGATTAAGTTTAGAGTAGGACAAGTGATTACTTTATGCATCTAGAGTCGAATTTACATTTATTGAAGTTTGTATTCAGTACATTCTACAACCAGATTTTATCTTTCCATCTTTACTTCTACTCCACCACTACTTTTATTCTTTCTCTTTGATTGTATTGAACACTTATGAATTATTCAATGAATTGGATTATGATTTATATTTCCATTATGCGTGAGTAGATATTGATCTAGGGTTACGATAAACCCACTTATGATATGATGATATTGTGCTAATTGAATTGTGGAACCCTAATTGTGATTATTTATGGATTAATTAGGATTAACTATTATATGTATGTTTAAGAGTTGATAGAATGCCTGATCACCAATCTGTCACGTCTTAGGTTATTAACCGATGAACTGAAAGGTGAAAGTTAATACCATAACTTAATAGTTAATTAGGAATATCTTAATCACAAAAGTAGTTTAAGGTTCTTTAGGAATTGAATCAATTAGTGGACACGAGAAAACTGATTAATTGCATTCCATGGTTGGCATAGAATTTAATGGACTTAGGTTGAATTAAGAACCACAAAAGTAGGCAATTGGATTAACCTAGGTACGATTAGTAACACTTGAAAAAGGTTATTAGTTAGTTAAGGTTAAACCATCCCCAATTACCTAGATAATTGCAATTAGAGGTACATATTGATTGTTGAACATCATAAGTGTGGTAAATCCTAACCCTAGGCTTTTGTTAATTGAATTACTTATTTACTTAATTGTGACACACTCTCATCGAATTACATTGATTTAAACAACATATTTTGTATAGGTATAGTAATTGACCATTGTTCTCTATTGGATACGACCCATGCTCGTCGAACTAGCTACGCCATGCGCTTGCGATTATTTATAAAACACACACAATAATTTTTTGGAATCAGAGTATGTCATGGATTTTCTTGTGTCCTACTGTTGGTTCAAGGAAACTTAATAAGGAAAGGCTAGAAATGACTGGTGGAATGTAAGAATTTTGCATGCTGACTTCTTACAATTGAAACCTTCCTTTATGAGCACTAGGCTATGGTCAGGTTTTATTGAGAAAAACTTGATAATTTTTCATAAAATGTGGACCCAAGATTTTAAAGCTAATGTTGAGAGTCTCTTGAAACAAATTGCTGGATGATAGCAAGAAGCATAAGCTTAATTTGCATAAAGGCTTAAGTTTGGGGGAGGGGATGATATATATATGAAACAAAAAGAGAGAAGAAGAATAGAAAAGAGTTTTCACTCCAATGCCTCTTCGATCACTTAGTAACCAGGGGTATGCATGAGCCCCATGTGTACTTTTGTGTAAAATAGTGACACAGCGGTATGAGGAAGAAGTTTCAAAAGGTGATAGTATTGAGTAACCGGGTGCCTTTATCCCAAATGTTGGTATTTACCTCAAAAGACACCAATGACCTGAAAGAAAAGGGGGGCAAAACAAGACAAAAACAAAGAAGAAATAAGTGATCTACCTCCCCCCTAAATGCCCCGATTTTACTGCCTCTGATTTGCTGGTATATTTGCATTATTAAAGAGGGACTTAATATATTAGTTCATAAAATCATAGGACCTTGGCTAATTTTGACTCAAGTAGTTCTTGTAGGACTAGCCGTAATGCACACACACATTTGCAAGGGAAGTTTCGGTTGAGGAATAAGAATGTAAAAAGTTGATATGCAGAAGTTTCTCTTAGAAACAATTCTGAGAGATGAGAGCCAATAGCAGTGCTGCATGAAACTAATCTTTTCTAAGGGTAGCATAGGAAGAGGTTCTTAGTGGGCAGAGGAATTAGCTTGGGGACAAGCAAGACTCTAAGTTTGGGGGGATTTGTTAGCTCTAATTTAGTTGAACTATTGTATATTTTTCTCATGCTTATTACTCTACATTTTGGCTAGCTTAGTATTAATTCCCCTTGATTTGATATTGTGATTGCATCTCCTAAATATGAGAACACCCATCGCGCCTGATTGAAAAATTCAGTGTGCATTGCTGGACAAGGGATGCTACAGCAATCCTGCGTGCATCTCAGGACAAAGGGGCTGCAAACTAAATTATGTTAGGCGTGTCTTCAGTCGAATGATACTGGGTGCATGCTTGAGGAGCTAATGCTGTGTGGTACGATGCAAGTGGGATAAGCACTTTACTACTGCAGCAGGTGCTGCTCCCACTACCCTGCATGGAAGAAAGGAGTACTCGACTGACACAAAACATAAGTTGTCTCCACTACTAAAGGTGGAGGAAAAGGTGCTGGCAGAAGTGTAGGCCAAACAGGAAAAAAAGCCAAAAAAGAGCCACACTATCGAGACCACAATCCAAACCTATAAAAGGCTAGAAGGAGAACAGAATAATGGGGACGCATAGAGATACACACACGAGATACAGAGAGAAAGGAGAAACACCCAGAGCAGCCTCTACTCTCTGACAGGAACGTACAGAGGAAGGGGATGCTATTCCATTGGGAACCCATTGGGTAAGAGTGGTAGACGTTGTGGCTGGGCTAGACAAAGGAGCTGCTGGACGTGGGAGAGAAATGATTCTGCCATAAAACTCTTCTTTCCTTTCGTGCTTATGTTATTTTTGCTGCCTCTGTTTCTACTGCATTTTCCTCTCTGCACTATGATTGTTCTAATGTTTACAGTTTTAATTAACTTGGATATGATGCTGGGGTAAACTTCCAGCTAGGTTTGCAGATAGGTTGATGTGAACTTTCAGCATATTTTTAGTAAATGAATGACTCTGTTTTAGCATTGTTTTTGGAATTCTAATTGCTCTTTGCATTTCTTAATTTCTATCGTTGAATGACCCTCAATAGTGGAATACCGATACTGACATTTCACCTGGAAGGGTAAACGGAAGTTAGACTGAGTTGAATATTATGGGTTGGTAAAAATTCAATGCACAACTAATATAGGAATATATGGTTGTCCTGTATGACCCAATAGTTTCAAAATATCAAGTGTAGTTCTCTGGGTTGGATTTATATTAGAATTCATGAATCTAACCTCAAGGCTAGCAGAAAGTGGTAGTTATGGAAAAAAAAACCCATTCAAAATATAAAACTGGTCACTGGAGCATTTGCTGCAGCAAAGTCAGAGCAAACGAGTGCATGAATTCATGTCAACCCTGAAACAACCCTAGTTGTCATTATTATCTAAATTTCTTCTGTTCACTTCACGTATCACAAATATCATTTCAGAGTTTCTTATTTTGTGCTTGAATCTAGTTTTTTTCTCTACTACCAACATTTTTGCTACAACATTCATGGGTGAATCTTCTATAAGTAATTCTGGTTACAATTTCTTGTGGGATGATACTCACTCATCACTGTATTACTTGATTGTGATACGTGCACTTGCGTGTTACATTGTTTATATTGTGCATATGTATTCCAAAGCAACAGGTAATGTATGTCTTAAAATCTCTAACACTAAATAAGAGTAATCCTAAAAGGAAAATTATAAAATTAAACTAATCAATAAGGATTAATAGGTTTTCTTATTGGCTAAGATATTGATTTATAGAAATTAACAGGGATAAGGTAAGCTTTGGTGATGGTATAAAAGATATAAGAAAATACTCTTTTCTAATGGTAAATGGAAAACTAAATAAAATGAGAAACATTATCATGTATATTAAAAATGTAGACTTTGCGAAAATAAACAAGGCTAAACCACCTTCGAAACCTATGAACCATTTCCATTTGTGGCTTGAATAATATGTGATACTATGGATACAAATTACATATATTACTTAATATTTTGGAAGAATAATCCATGGTAGTTGCTTGAATGCATGTATATATGTATATGTACATTTAGGATAATGATAAGCCATGCATTATGTCAGAAGTAAATATGTGGCTGTATTATGATGATACATTAGTGGATTACAGAATTTAATATCTTAACTTAGCTGATTTCACACAAAAAAAAAGACACAAAAAAATGGGATGACCCTTGTCGTAGCGAGGTGATCTGAGAAAAGTCTCACGGCCTCTGTATTGGTACCAAAATAGGAGATTCCCTATTCACAGATTGAGAAAATATATGTTATATGCCATGCTTGGATGGTGTGTTGTAGCCACATATAGGGGTGAGCCGGTTGCTCATTGGACTTGTGACCAAAAGTGGGAGCTCACGTATTTTACAAAATCAGTAAATCATCCAAGCAAGAGAGATAACTTTCGATACTGAAAATGTGATGATCTATGAACATGCATTGTGATTTTGATATATGTATATGATACAACTTAGAATACTTATGAGTGTCATGTTTATATTATACCATATGCATCAAAACAGTATAATGCTTATCGCTATATACACTTTGTAATATATATAACTAAACATGATATGATATTGAAAATATATATGTATCATGATCACTATAAAACCTACTGAGAATTTCTATTCTCACTATTGTTTCATATCATGTTCAGCTTAGTAGATCATCATGCCAATTTATATAATGACCCTAATGTTTATAGTTCACTAGGTTAAGCTGCCCTATCTTAGGCATATCCTAATAGTACAAGAGTTATTTGTAGTTTAGTTATCTGAGTTTTTGGTGCATGTGCCATCACCACCATTGGTAGCTCCCAAAAGGTTGGATGATTAACACAGTAGTATATATTTTATACTAACTTGACCTAGGAGATATATTCTTTTTTGAAATAGTGACTGGGTACCCTTATGCTTTTTGTACTACATTTAGTACCTTGATTACTGTGGTTTGTATATAAACATCTCACTGGGTAATTGAATTGGTGTAATGGCTTCATGCTTATATTAATCTAATGTTATGTATGAAATTATGATGCACTATTTTATTATATTGCTTAGTTAATTAAATATTTAATTAGTAATTGAGATAAGTGAACTATGTAAGTCCAGGTAAAAGAAGAGAAGTAATGATAAAAAAATCTCTAAGGTCATTGCACCTATTTTGTGAAATTGATAAGAATTTATTAACAGAACATGATGTTAATGACAAAGGGCTTCGACAATATTCCTTTTAGTGACAACTACGTTTTCAGGTATTCATAAAAAATCCCTAACCTTTCAATTAATTTGCTAAGCTTCTGGTTTGTGGCCCCTAATTGAATACCCCCAAATATTACTCCCTTGGTAGTTGTTTGCTTGATATTGGAGTCCTATTGTTGTTTGCATTTCTTCCTATATAGTATTTTATTGATACCTATTGTGGGGGACAATGATCACTACATGGTATATGAAAAGATTCCATATTAATTTAATATTTTTTTTATTTGTTGGGTAGACCCATTAAAGAAATAAATAGTTTCACATTCTTGATCTACCTTGGTGACTGTTTCATATTTAAGCATAGTCTAATATATGTGGAATGTAAAGTTCATGAATTCAATGGGATTGAACTTAACTGACTATTAGCTATAGACCTTGGTGACATAATTAAGAGTTTTGGGTATAGCAATTACTTACATACATGATTTAGGGTTTCCAAGTTGTGTTTAGGTATTTAAAGGCAAATAAGTGGATTTTGAATTCAATTAATGAATGTGTAAAGAGGTATAGCAAAGTGGTCATTTATGTAGAGCATGACATTGACAAGGCAATTTATTTTGAGTTGTGTCAATTTCTTATTAGGTTTTGTGAGATTAGGGCTAACCATAGAGCTAAGGATAAGAAGGTTACAGCTTAGCATAGAGTTAGGGATGATGATTTAGGGTTGATTTGGAAGTTAGGTTTGTAAATGTTAGGGGTGAGCAAGAAATAGGGGATGGGGATGAATTTGTAAACCTTGGTGATGATTTTAGTAGTTTTGAGGATTTGGTAGTTAATCAGGATAATGTTAAGAGTGAAAATGATAGTCAAGGTGAGTGATGTGGAGATTAAAGGTGACAGTGAAAGAGATGTTGAATGTGGAAGTGAAGATGATAGTGAGAATAATGGTGACTTTGGGGCTAGAGTGAATTTGGATATGACAATGATTATGATTACTGTTGACCTTATTAAGACTATGATTAGGAAAAAAAACACTACCAAGATTCCATGTAAGAAGAGAAGAATTTATTGAATATTCAAATTTAGATTTCCTTATAAAACCACCTAGCAGCGACAAGGACAGAGATTAGTACTATAAGAGGAGGAGGCTTTTCATATTCAAGAGGCCAAATGATCCTTCCAATTTCACATTCAAGCTAGTTATGAAATTTTAGAATTTACTATGAAATTCATAGTATGTTTTTATGTTTAAAATCCTAATATTTTATAGTATGCAATTTTACTAATTAATTCCTTGTATTTAAATTCCTAGTAATTATATTCATTGTATTAAATTCTTAGTAATTTTTAGTTCTCATCTAATTTTAAAGTTTTGTATGCTTTTGATATAAGTCTACACTTTCTATTGTTAAGTAAGACAAAAGAAGCAGTGAAGGAATATGCAAATGGGCAAGATAGAGATTTGAAGTTCATAAAGAATGATGCAAGGAGGGTTGTGGTTAGACGCAAAGAGGATTGTCCGTTTTAACTTTGCATTAATAAGTCAAATAACAAGTTCTTGGTGACAATCCAAGTGGATGAGGACACTTGTCGACATCCATTCGAGAGTACAAACCAAAAACAAGATTTCTTGCAAGGAAGTATGTAGATAAGTTGAGGGATAACTTAAACCATAGTACAAAGTCAATAATTGGAGATGCCTTAAGAAACTATAATTTGAAGCTATTACAGACATAATCTTATAGGGCAAAGGGTAAAAAAAAGGAATTAGTTGAAGAATCACTAGGTGAGTAATAAAAAAATCTTAGAAGTTATGAACTTAAGAGAACTAATAAGGGTTCCTCAAGTATTTATTAAGGTTGTTAAGATAGATGGTAGGCCCCAAACATTTAAGAGGATGTATGTTTGTTTTGAGGCATGTAGGGTAGGGTTTATTATAGGGCCCATGCCACTGATTATCCTTGATGGTTGCTTTTTGAAGGGAGCTCATGGTGGTCAATTATTGAAAGCAATGGGGAAGGATAAGAACAACAATATGTTTTTGATGAAATTTGTTGTTGTTAAGGCCAAAACACGAAAAACATGACATAGTTTCTTCAAGGATTGCTAAAAGACTTAGACTAGGAAGGGGATAAGAGGTGGTAATTCCTCTTAGGTCAATAGAAGGTAATAAATTTGATTTTTTTTTACTTCCATTCAATTAAAATACTATCCTTAAAACTAAATTTATTGCTCACTTGAATTTGAATTTAAACTAAATTTGGTTTACTTCTAAATTGTAGATTGAATTTGAAATTAGGCATATGTATGTTATGGTTAATTATAATTTGTTGTTTTGTATTAGGCTGGTTGTTGTTCTTGTTAACCACAGAGATTAATTTGTGGAATTCTCACATAGCAATGGGAAAATATTCTATGATTGACTTTAATATTTCCTAAACTATTGTGATAAAATATTTTATCTTTTGTTTTTCTAGATTTTGCTTTTGATTCTTTTATTTCCTAAGTTTATGTATCCCTGGACTTTTTTACTTTGTTTGTATTGGTTAAATTTTCTTTTATTGTTATAATGTAGCATTTATTTATTTATTTTTCTCAAATTAAAGTCACTTAAATGATTGAGAGTACCAAAAATACTTGGGGATGGTTATCTTAGCTAGTTAGGTATTTGAACTAGTACCTTGTTTGGGTCTCACAACATTAAAACAATTGCACCATCAATTTCATGCCAAGTCTATGCTTGCTACTATCCTATAATATGGATTTTGTCTATGTTTTTGTACCAATTAGTTATGTTTTGTACTTTACACCATATTAGAGCTTACGTAGGGCCTAACACATACTATGGAGAGGATGAACAAGAAATTGGAACATAGATTTTATGTTCAACGCATCTATGCTTCCTTAGGAATCCTTGTAAGGGCATTTTATGGAAAGCAACTAAGGCCACAACTCAACTAAAATTTGAAACACATATAAAAGAGTTGAAAGTATTTGTTGTCAAGGCTTGGGAACATTTGATGGCAATCCCTGCTAAACTATGGTCAACGTCTGCTTACTTAACTCGTACCATGTGTTGCCTCTAAATGAACAACATGTGTAAGGCCTTTAATAAGGCTACTATATAGTATAAGGACAAGAGGTTGTATCTAATTTATAGGTTCATTAGGTTGAAAGATAAAAGTGTCAAGGGCTCTCAGTCCAATTTGTTATAGAAGTCAAAAAATTCTCGATCTGGAAAAAAGGAAGAGTTTCAAGTGGACACCCTTATGGGTAAAGGATAATGGGAAAAATTATTTATGGTTAATTAGTAGGAAACCTGATTGATATGCCATAAACTTGGATGATAAGACATGCACATGTAAGAAGTAGGATCTTACTAGTATATCCCTTATTGTCATTTCGTGGCAATAATGGCTTGGAGGAATTTGGTGCACAAAGACTTTGTTCATTGATGGTACATGCCTAGTTCATTGTTTAGTTTGAAATTGCATCTGACTAACATAGATTTTTCATACTTGTGACTTTTACAAGAAGGAAAATTATATGACAATGTATTAAACCATGGTACAGACCATTAATAATTCAAAGAAAAATTATAACCCTATATCCTTACTTACATGGCAAAGGGCTTCTAATAGGTTAAAGAAGCTGAGGAAAAAAAATAAAGATAAGCCTAAACACTCCTACAAGCTTCAAAGGAAAATATCATCTGTTAGGTATGACAATTATGATAAAGCTGGACACAATATCACAACATGCAAGAGGAAGGAAGGGTAGATAGGGTTACTCAAAAAGGTGCCAACAAGGTTGATTTTCCTAACCATTTACTAGCTATTTATATTCCTTAAAGTGTAATCTTTGACCTTAACATGTCTTTACTCTCTGTGGTGTAATGGGCTAGAAAGGACACATCTAGGAGTGACACAAGGTTGTCCAAGGTAAAATTTCCTAAAAAATTACTTATTGTATTGTGATCACTATAGTATAACTCTTAATTTGTCTTTACTTTTTGTGGTGTAGCAAGCTAGAAATAGCACATCTACTAGTGAAGCACATAACCTACCTCACATAAAGCACATTCTAGTGTCATGAGAAAAATAGTGCAAGGTGCAAGTAAAGGTGTGAGGAAATGATACATATATTTAATTTCATTAAGTGTAAGTATACTCATTGTCAAGTAATAAAAATAAAATCTCTATATGAGTATCGAGTGTCGATCAAGAATTGAAATTATTAATTATTGCACTTATATCAATTTTAATTCTAATTGAATAATTCAAAAATTGACTAGATAAGAATATGAAAATAAAGAAAAAATAATAAGATAGCAGGGAGAAAATTTCAAAAGATATTAAATAATCAAAATTTAAGGAATTTCAATTCCACCATAATTAATTTCCCTTGAATTACCAATCTTTTAAACCTATAAATTAGATCAAATTGATAATTGAGATACTCTTATTTATCCACCAGCCTTTCTAATATTTAACAAAAACATCTCTAGATACTAATTCACTATATCCCTATATGAATTAAAATACTCAAAGATTCATGGAGTTCAATTAAGATTACACAAACCATGCAAACATATTCCTACTTCATGTGTAATCCATGGTTATCTATATAATGAATTTGACACACAAATCACATCCTGATATCATTATAAATAACAGATTATCTAATTAGTAGCTAATTAACTAGAAGCATTAATAACAGTGTAGCAACTCAATTAGAAAAATAATTCTTTAATTAAATTGATTGAAAATTTTAAAAGTTCATAATTAGAATATTATGTAGTTCTAGAAAATAAATCTAGTTCATAACTAGGAAAGAAAACATTTCAAAATATAAAGAAACTGTAGGTTCAATAGAAAGAAGATGAAGAGAAATTAGGGATACAATTGGAGCTTTGATCCATGAATTGGGTTGCCAAATATTTCTTCTCAAAGCCAAGGATCTTTCTCACTTCATTTTGCCTTTCTAAATTGTGAATTTCGTAGCCTAAAGGTCTTTCAATTCAATTCAAACTCTATTTTTTGTTTTTATTTTTAAAAAAAAATTGCACCATCATTTGGCATCGCAATGTCAAGATTTAGCTTTGATGTTTTTCTTATCATTTCATAGCATCTTAAATCATCTTAATCGACACTTAAATGAGAGAGTTATGATTAGATTAGTGAAGTAACATCGAAGTTGTCAAACATCTACAATTTTTGCTTCTTTGCTCCAAGCTTCTCCAATATTCCACTCAATTTACCATTTTATTTTTACTTATAAAAGCAACACACAATTACACATAAATCTAACAAAATTATTCAAAAATTCATAAAATTTTAAGTTAAAAATAATTAATTTATGAGTATAAAATACACTCATCAAAAAAAAGTTAAGAAAGAATATCTCAACATGCACAAGTCAATTACCAGGAACATAGGCAATGGTGGCAATGCATAATGATTGTAGTTAAGGGAGGGAGTGGTATTATTTGTAAGGCCTAACATTGGCCGGTTATAGATATTATAGACTTGTAAGGCTTGTGCATAGATTATTTTTTGATTAGCCTTGTTAGCCTAATTTTATGAAACATTGTAATTGATATTGATGAAACAATATGATATCTATTGAAACACTATGGTTGTATATTGTTGGTGCACTATGAATTATGGTGAATGTTGAAACACATGCCTTCTTATTGAAGCCATTTGGTCTGTGTGATTTCTATTATTGAACACATGATTTGTTTTAGGTTTTGATGTTTATTTTAGCGAGTATGCATTGTGACGAAATTATGAAATTTGTGGCAGCATGGCCTAAAGCCATTTTTGAAACTATGTTATGAAGCGATTATTGAAATGATAGATTTTATCATTTTAGTAGGTATTAATTTTGCAACCATTTAGGCCTTGTTATTGAAGCAACTATGCAACCACTCAGTTCATGCTACCAAAACAATGTTTTAAAGTCAATTATGCAAGATTTTGGGCCATGCCACTGAAGCAATTATGCAACCACAATATTAGGCCAAATTTACATAATTGATTTGTAAATGACAAGCCAAATTGACATAACTCTGCCATTTAGGTCATTGTGTAGTGATTTGTAAATGACAAGTCAAATTGACATAACTCATTAGAGAAAATTAAACTAGTAAAAAGCCTAATTTCCATTAAGTCATTAGAAAATTAGAACAATAGATCAAATCCCTTTAACACCATAGCTACCATTACAAAGTTAAATCACAATATACATCCAAATACCCTATCTAGCATATAAATATACCTAATACTTCAAACTACACCAATTGTGTCAAATTAGGTGAGTTAGCTTTCCCAACACCTAACAAAAAATGACCCGCCACCCAACATTATCCAACCATTTAGGCCAAACAGAATTGTGTACTATTTTCAATATCAGGCTTACAATTCACAAGAAGAACTAGTAGGATCACAAAATTGATACCCAATGCAGTAAATGTATCTTCTCTTCTTTCTTGTACTTCTCAACCTAGCAAACCAACCCCTTAAATATCTTCTTTTCAAGATCAACCATGGATGAATCACACCATTAGAAGAAATTGCATTCATCAACACTTGGGTACCTTGTACAACCGAAGAAACACTGATTTGGACTATCCACCGTCCTAAGGCTCGTTTGGAGAACACGATATGATAGGATATGATAGGATAGCAGGATAGGATAGGATAGGATAGGATAACAGCAGGATAGCTTTTATCATATCTTGTGTTTGATGTGCAGCAGGATATGATAAGAACTATACTATCCTGTATTTGGAATAAATCAGATAATGATATGATAGGATAAAAATGAAATAAAATGACAAAACTACCCTTATACATTGATATAAATATAAATAAATATATATATATATATATATATATATATAATTAACAAAATAATATTTATAATATTAGTGAAAATTTATTTTTTTTATTTTTTATTTATTTCTTTATCTATTTATCAAAAAAATTTCTTTTCTTTTCTTTCTTTTTTTTTTAAAAGAGTTTAAAATATTACGTAAAAATTAGAACTTGTAAAAACACAAAGTCGCAATGGCTCTGAATTTGGTGTAGTATTGTATTAAATGAAATAAGAGAATGATATCCATAAAAGAGGTGAAACTTATTTTCATTTCTATCATAAAGTATTATTGAGTATATCAATTTACAAGCATATTATATTTTAATTGTCAATCATAAACTGGTTAAGATTGCTTCAATTTAAGCCAACCACTTAATTTATTGAACACTATGTTAAATTCATTTATAAGATAATAAAAATTGACTCAATTGAAAATAAAATAAAGAACACTAAGCTCAATTTTTATTAATAACTCACGAAAAAACTACACCTAAATCCACTTGCAAGTGGTGAGAAAATCAGCAAATATACAAGCACATCCATGGATTCATTCACCCAAAACTCTGCTACATAAACTTGATGAACTCATCTTGATCAATGAGTTCGTCTCCATTCAAATCAACCGCCCATTGACAGTTCACATTGGTCCTCTGCCTTTCCAAGTGTCTTGCAAACTTCATATCTGCAGTTTGATAATGTCTGTTTTTCACAAGGGAGAAAACTAGTTTACTTCAACAAATTGACAATCAGAATATGGAATGAAGAGCAGTTAAGTTATAAAATTGGACTAGCAACCAACAAAAAAGATAATCAATAAGTTAATCGAACTTCAAGAAAATAATATAAAGATATGAATTGAAATATAATTCTGAAAAGGAAAAGCTCAAAAAATAATAAGCAGATAGCAGATCATTTTCAGTAAGTCTCCAAAAGCTTCAGAATCCCATAATAGAATTTATCACCTGAAATTTCTCTGGAGTTGATCTATAGTCTGGCATCCCTATTGTCATCAAGCCAGAAAATTCTAGGTTTGGGCAACACATCTTGATATGTTTTGCAAGTTCAACACAATTGGAAGGATAAACACCAGATTTGGCTGCAATAGCATCAACAAAATCCATAAATGAATTTATATATGGAATATGTAATACCTAAGAGGTTAACAAACAATTCAAGACAAAATAATTGAAACAAAAGCCAACACATTATAGAAGAGTAAGCTACATTGGGTCTAAATAATAAATGGTTGAACAGCTAGATTCTTCAATCTAACTATTGTTGGACTGAAGTAGGAATGACTGGCTTTTTCATTACTGATGGGGTAAAAGTACATGAATGAATAGTTTGCTTACCTCACACCCAGTTTTAGTTTAACTAATTTGAAAAACACCAATAAGTAAGGGCAAGTTCTCTCAAATACCAATGGCTTTTTCATTTACATTTACGGACATTCATGTCATTCACAAGGGAGAGGATAATACCATTAAACAAAAGTCTATTAACATCTTTTCATTTGGGTCTTCATGTTCATAATCATTCTTCATTTTCCTCCCCTACAAAACCATTTCATGATTGAAATTGCCAAATTTTCTATCCTCTTGAAATGGGATATGCTTAGCCTAGTACCTACCACCTACAAAACGATCCAACAGCTTAATTACAAAAACAAAATCACAAATACCAAGCAGAGGATGGAGGTAAACTGTTAAGGCTTCTTTCAATAAGGAAAAACCCTCAGAAGCATATGTTATAAACCAGATACAAAAATGTCTCCAAGACACCTTTTCCACTTATGCAAGTGAACATACACCTAACTATGAGGAAAACCCCATATAAAGTAGTTACCTTGCTCTCTGGGTTTTCATAAAGTTTGGACCTTGCTTAAGAAACTCAGTTATTTCTCCAAAGACTGGCCAACCCATTGTGCCTGGAGGCAAACCTTTCTTCCTGTACCTCACTTCGTTCCACCTCAAGAGGGCAGAGCAAAAACAGAGCGCCAAGACCACACCTATAATTGCCATGAAGACAGCCATTGGTGCTCTCCCACTCCAAAACCAACTCACGCAGAGTTCAAAATAAGGCAAAGCTCATCATTAAAGAATATATTTATCCTATCCCTCATAGGAGGATAGAGGAAAAAAAAAGTGTTAATGATTTAAAGAAAAGGCACATGCATAGCACCCCATTGGACCTTTCCTTCATCCAAATATACTCTAAACAATCTAACCCAATGTCTCTTTCAATTTCTCAAGCTTAGAAACACCAGCGTACAAAAATTTCCACTTAAGATATAGCAACAAGCTCATCATCACGAAAACAACCTCATCAGTGAATGATTTGTTCCCAAAAACAACCTTCCTTTGTCTTTGTCCTTTAGATTTGAACCTCTTTTGAGCTATGATTAATATCTCAACAATGCATAATTTTTTATGGTGCAGAATAACCAAATACAACAAGCAGAACAAATGGAGCAAAAGGATATATTGCAACCATAAAATCAGCAAGCTCATACACGGACAAAAGGAACATTCCACCAGCCAAGAAAAACAGAGCAAATCAGAATGCAAAAATCAGAAAGATTCACATGTAAATACGAGTTTTCCAGAGAGGGAAACTAATGCAAACCTCGGCTGATGAAGATCGACGGGGGAGGAGGCTAAGAGATCTCGATCTGCGATGGCGTCGAAGGCGAAGGAGGAGCTTCACAGATCCGGTACTCAAGCTCGAGGTCGAGGGTGAGGGAGGAGCTTGGGGTGAGGGAGCTTGAATGTGGGTGAGGCGCAAGGATCTCGGGAGTGAGGGTGAGGGAGCTCGAAGGAGGGCGAGGCAGAGATCTCAGGGTGAGGCTACAGAGCAAGCTCAGGGTGAGTCTCGGGTGAGGCTACAGAGCAAGCTCGAAGAAGACGAAGGCTGGGTGGGCGAGAGAGAAAAGCTCGGGGTGCTCGGGAGGCTGGATCTCGAGTGGGTGAGGGGCAATTTTGACGAAGGGGTTGATTATGAGGTATCCGGTCTCTAACCCAGCTATAGAGGCCGAATACAAAAACAACAGGCCCGGCAGATAGGATAGAGCAAGGATATTTGTTATCCTATCTAACTTGTATACCAAACAGAAGATAGCAATAGGATAGGATACACTATCCTATCCTATTGGTCTTATCTGATGCCCCAAACGGGCCCTAAAAGTCCTCAGAGAAGCATTTTTTCCACAACGACATTTTTTGAGACCCTTGATGGCCTTGAAATAGAAGCCTCTATTGCAAAACTCTCGGCTTCCATTTCCTAGGATTTCCCTTTGTGAAATTAGCAGCTTGTTACTATTTCAGTGACAAATTCTTCTTCCTTTTCTCGATGTGAGAAGCTTGTCCTTCCTTTTTTCATTTTGTGAAATCTTATCCCAATTTCATTTGATTTGGGCATAATTTCACAAAATGAGTGGATTTATTGGGTGTTTTTCTTATTTTAATTTTCTGGGCAGCATGGGGGTGGTTTTTTTATTTATTTATTTCACTTACCAGCATGAATTATTTGAGTGATTTTGTTGATATGTCAAAATGGCATCTACGTGTGATTTTGTGACGGTTACATAAAGAACGTGTAGCAAGTTATAGACACGTAAACAAAAATAAATGGCTAAATTGTAGGGAGGAAGTTAACGATCTCATCTTCTGTTAAACCCTAGCCCCAGCAACTCAGCCACTCGCTTCGCCCCCCTTCCCTTCTCTTTTTTCTTCTATTATTTTGGTCTAAATACGAGTTCGTCAAATAACTTTCTTATTTTATAAAAAATTATTTCTTCTTTTAGGAAAACTTTCTCTTTCTTTTAATTTTTTTTCTTTTTTTGTTAAAAGAAATCAAATGCTAATCAAAATTTTAGAAGATCTACAACATTTTAAGTTTTTTTAAAAAATTGAGTATAAAAATTTTAATCATCATAAAAAATTGAGGTTTGTTGTCTATTTTTGGACTTCTTATTCTTATGGGAGGTCTAGTAGATTATAGTTTAATTAACATTGTTGTACTTTTTTAATAATATTTAGTTAATAATAATTAGAAAGTTTGTTATTTTTTATATAAAATTTTTATCTAATATTTAAAAATGCAGATTTGATCTTTTTATGTTTTATTAAAACTTATGTAAAGTTTAGACTCTAGTACTTGTTTATTGAATGAAATAAATTTTTATTTGTTTAAAAGAAAATTAACAATTTTAACATATTTGATAAAATTTAAAAGATCAAATTCATATTTAAAATTACATAAAACTAAATTGATACAATTCACAAAATAAAAAAACTAAAAGTGCATTTAAACCTAATCTTAATATATTTGAGCATTTTCAAGAATGTAAGAACTTGTTTGAAAACTGTTTTTAAAATATATTTTTTTTGTTCTACAAAAACAAAAACAAAATCTATTTATCGTGTTACTTTTATAAATTAATTTTAAAAATTATTTTGTAAAAATATAATTCAAAAATCAGTTTTTAAGAAACACCATTTTATTATTTTTCTTGTTTTTGTGCAAAATTATTTTCAATTTTTTTCAAAAATAAAAAAAATTCTATAAAATTATAAATAATTTATTAAAATTAATCCCTAACTATCATGCAAATCACACCATTGTGTTTTTAAACATTATTTTTAAAATTTATATCCAAACAAATTTTTTATTTTTTTGTTCTAAAAAAACTATTTTTAACATTATTTTTAAAAAATAATAAAATAAAAATACTTGAAAACACTCTTGAACAAACCCTAACATTTCCATCCATCCCATAAAGAGTGAAAATGGATGATTTTGTGGGAATGTTGCATTTATAAAAATGCAACATTCCTGAAAATATTTTTTCAAGATTTGCACCAAAAGTAAATTTAACATTTTCATGTGACATTCTCAAAAATCTAAAAGGGTTTCTACTTCAAGTTATCTTGGGGAAATCATGACTTTTAAAATATATATAAGAAAATATGTTTTCGGTTATAAGGATGAACTGTGTCAAATAAAGCCCAAGGCACTTAAGTTTGAAAATTCATTAAATGCTTAAATGTCATTCACATAATGAATATTTCTGTCACCCCAAAGCGAAGAAATTACATATTCATCTGCAGAAATAGGTAATTTTTAAATGAAGGGAAACTATTGACAAATCAAAAATAGATTTTGCTGCAGTTATAAAATATTTTATCAAAAACTTTTTCCCTGCAGCAATTCACGATTAACCGGGTTAAAGATCAAAATGTTTCAAGAAATATATTAAAAGCTATTATAAGGGGAAGATTGCTTCTTTTTCCATTGTCAATAATCATGCTATAACTGAGTCAGTTGTCTGCTGCACAGATGCTTCGTTATCCATCACTTTGTTCTGTCTCACAACAGGGGAAATCAACATCCATACTGCATGAAGGAAATAAAAAAGATAATTATGATTATTGCTGACAAGTTCTGTAAATGTATCAGTCCCCTAATAGTAGTTGACAGTGATCTCATTTCTTCAATTTTTTTTCCTTTTTCTTTTTGCGTATTATGGTTTGGGCTTTCCTCACGTTTTTTTATATATTATAGTATACTTTATATTTGACTTTTATTAAACTAAATTTAAATTGATAAAGAAAGATGTAACTTTTATTTTCCTAATCCCTTTATATTTTTTCTTACATTTTTTACGATCACCACAATCATAATTTGAAATTATATTTCATATTTATGAAGAACAAACGCACACGGACAAGGAGACGGTGACAAGTCAAAATTTCATGTAAAGCAATAATATTTACTTACAGTAAAAAGTGACTGCAAACCACTCGTTGATAATCTTCACCCATGTACTTGCCCAGCCAACATCAATGCTCCACCTGGTTTTTTGAATTTGAAGTGTGTATCATTAGGACAATAAAACCACGTAAGGCCACAAAAGTTGTCATATTGATATATAAAGCGTTGAATCACTATGATGAATTGGGCTCCTTACTTCCCGGCTGAGTTATTCAGATCCCAACTGATGAATAGCATTGCGAAATACATGGCCCCCAAGGAGAATACCATGTGAAAAAATCCATACTTGTACGGAATATCATCTTCCTGTTCAACTTCATCTTTGCGGAACTATAAAGGAAAAAGAAGCATTAATTTTTAAATAAGTAAAGAAAATTGAATTTATGAATAATCTTATTTAGTCTTCTTTATATATATATATATGGTAGGAAAATATTGAATAAAAATATTTAGTGCATTATTCACCAACAAGCCAAAGCTAGCTCATTGGTCATGTGGCATTTCTCAACGGATGCCTCTATGTTTTCTTCTGGTACTATTTTAGTTGTTTTTCCTGTGTTGTAAATATTTTTATATATATATTTTTAAATTATTGTTTTAGATGTGCATTGTCTCTAGTTTCTTTAGTTATCTCTAATACTTTAAATTACTTTTTTCCCAAAGAGCATACTAAGTTTATGGTTTCTTTTATTGTATTTCTACTTTTTCCTTTTAATGATGTTGGCCTATGTGCCTATTGTAATATGTTTTAATATATTTACATATATGAAGCTCCAAAAACAAAAATAGAGTTGATTTGAACAAGTTCATTGATTAAAATTATAGAATTTATCTTTGTGTTTTATCTCATTTATAATAAGTCATTGTGATTTATGTAATCAATTCTATATAATAAAAAAATGTTTGATTGTTGTTGTATTTTTTGTTTTATTTTTTTCCTTCCATGAAAATTTTACCTCAATCCTTAGTAAGGTTGAGCTTTTTCTTAAGTTTGTCTCTCAGATCAAAAAACAAGATTAAGGTTGTAACTGAAGAAATACATTTTGTGTTTCAATGGAGAAGAGTAATTTACCTGAAAGCATTTTGAATCAATTCCTGTGGAAAATGTTGCCATCACAATGGCAAATACGGCAATGAGGAAGCCCTGGAAGAATAATTTATAGTATAAAACTGCTCATCAAAAAAGAAAAACAAAGTATAAAATAATGTATATTTTTATTCATAACATAAATGATGTATCCACAGACAGTACAGAGTCAACTAAGTGAATACTGAATTTACTTGAAAAGCTATCAGAATAATTGGTTAAACTTACAAGCCAACTAGGTAGTATATATATTGAGCATCGTCAAGCAATCAGTCAATCACTGTATAAATTATCATTTTAAAATTATCATTTTAGATAGATGATGCTAAAAATAAAAACCGAACTAGTTTGTAACAAATTAGTATGATGCCCATCACTTTGTCATATATTGTAGAAAATTGTTGTTGCGTATGTTAATGTCATTCTTCTCAAACTTGGGCTATCAACTATCTAAAAAAATGCCAACTTCTAGATTTCAAGACATAAGTAGTGTGAAGACTCATCCCAAGCTATTTCAACACTGCAAGAAACAAGATGCAAATCATGTTTGCATTTCACTGTGCATCTAGGAATAGTATATTAATTTAAGATAGATTAGCTTAAAAATTCTTCAACATTTTTATCATTAGCTAACACTTAACAGAAAGTTTACTATTTTAGACGTCAATAATAACCTGTGGGAGACCTGAAGCAGGAGCCGTCAGGAATTTTGAATTGTAGAGAAATTGAAGAAAGAGAATATAGATTGTTCGGAATTAACAGAAAGATAGGTTGCAAGACTTACAAGTATAGCTATCCAATCACCATTTTCTGTCCTTTGGTTTGTACTGCATCTTATAGTGGCAGGTTCGCTGAAGAGATATAAAATCCATTATAATTGAATAAAGGTAAAAGTAATTGTATCCCTTTCATCAAGGAAAAAGTGATAATGATGGGATCAGCTACACCTAAGTCAACTGCATAAAATGTAAGAAAATGAATTTCCTCCTAACTTTAACAAAGAAACTATTAACTAAAATCACTCAAGTAGACAACAATTAGGAGTTCATATCAGAAAAGTTTCCAATTGGTAAGTTCCAAACAATGAAGACTAACAATACCATCTTGACTACTAGAGTACAAGCGGTAATCCATGCATCATCATTATGTCCAAAAAGGGAACTTAGAAAAAAACAAAAATAAGTTATTGGCGGAGCATACACATTGTTATTGTCACTTCAGGACGTCAATCATTAAGGGTATTTTTGGATAGAAGACAATGGAGGGAAAGGGAAGCGGAGGTTACATTAATGAAACCTTGCCATGATTTGGAAGCTTATCACAAGAAGGGGAGGAGAATGGAGGATTTTCTATAACCTTCCAAACTCCTCCATCTCTTAAAATTTTAAGTTCCCTCAATTTAGGGGAGGAGAAACCTATCACTGAGCATTACATTATTCATTACTTCTTAAAGTTATATGTCAATAAATCAAATTATTACAATTAATCATTTTAAAGAAAAAATTGAAAAAACAATTGTAATTAACTCTCTTAAATTTATTACCTTGTTAATTTTAAACATAAAAATAAGTGGAAGAAAAATTATTATTTAACTATCCTTTCTCTTCCCTTTTTTTTCCTCTCATTCTTTTTGGCTTCGTTCCCTTCGCTTTTTCTCCAAACTCCCAAACATACCCCAAGTCAACTTTGAATTATTATTTACATAAGAAGAAACATTCCCTGTTGCCAATTTGAATTTCATTTTACATCTTGGAGTTAATTATCAGTTATTAGCAACATCTTTGCATTTTCCCTAATATATCTACTTTTCAAAAAAATTATTTAATTATAACTTTAACTTAAGCTAACAAATGTATTAAAGCCACCTTATGGAATTCACAAGTAATTTTAAGGAAACCGATCACAAGATTTTTACTTAGGTTCCGTTTGTTTTGGTAGAAACTAATTATCTTCTGACAGAAAAGGTATTATGCATAGAACACTTTATGAAAAATGAGCTGATTTTCTGTTGTTTGGGTAATGTAATGAAAAGTACTTTCTATTATTTGGTGTATAATAAGAAAACATTTTCTATCATTTCATGTGTAGAATATATAGTAATAGTGTTTTCAAATTTAAAGGCTTCAATGGCCCAAAAAGAATTGCATGGGCTTCATGTGGGAATGTTGTAATTCAGGAAAGTTTCACACCACATAGGCAACATGGCTAACAATCGATTTTAGCAAATGATTTTTTTTTAATGATTGTTTCAGTCTAAGCTAATTCAGAGTTGAACGGAAATATGCGTAGTCTCCAAATGGGCACATATTCTACAAGGTCCTTAATATGAACAAGTACAACATTTTAATATTGGAACAATAAATGCCTGGGAAATCCTTGTCCTTGACAATGTAATTACTCCATATTATAAATTCTGAAGTCTTAAACTAGAAATTATATATTACCAAAAAAAAAAAATTAAAAACAGCAAAGAAATTAAAGTCTTAATCCGATGTATGGGATAGAATCCTGACCTTCTGATAGCACACCAGCAGAGGAATACAATGTACGAAGCCATAATTCCTGAGGATAGAAGACCTCTATTGACCTGTAATAAACATTAAATGACAACATAGATGTCAAGGGTTTTGGTGCATTTAAAAAAAACAGTATAAATTCTTGGAAAAAAATCATGACAAAGTTGAATATATATATAGGGCCAAAGATGCTAACCAAGTTTAACTATACTTTTGAACAATCAGTTATTGTGTATATTTTAATTTAGTCCTCTTAATTTAATATGGAGCAATGTCACCCTATCTTTTTTAAAAAGTTTCAATTAAATCATTTATTCACAATTCAGTCAATTATTTGTAACAGAAAATGCTTATGTGAACATTAAACCACCGGTGTAGCTTTTTTTTTCTTCAATGGACTATCTAGATGACACTCTCAACGATTGAAATCACGTTTTGTTCATGTGATACCACTCTCTCAAATCATTTCTCTCCCGATATGTGATTTCAGTTAATTAGATGTCATCTAAATAGTTCACCAAAAAAAAAAAAAATGCCACAGTGGTGGTTTAACATTTATGTCAGCATTTCTAGTTTAAAAAAATTGACATAACTGTGAAAGAATATGATTTAATTGTAACTTTTTAACAAATAGAAAGACAACATTGATCACTTTTAAACTAGAAAGACCAAATTGAAATATGTATAATAAAGAGGAGATCAAAAGTGTACTTGAGTCTACTATTTTTCTGAGCTCCCTTGTGTAATATTAGACTTTATAGGATCAGTTCTCTATGGACAATGTTAGGTCTATCACATTTAATTAATCATATGATTAATAACAGTCATGTCTCTCTAATAAGTGACCATACTGGACATTGGCAAAGTATCATTATTCATTGCTTAGATGTTTCTGAAATTGATTTTACTTTAAGTAACGCTGATAGTCCATACTAAGGCTTGAAGGCAGCTAAACTAGCTCATTCTGATTTCCAAGCGGTATTTACTAAGTAGAAAATCTATCCTATAACATTTCGAAGCTGGTATTTGGCAATCAATATAGGTAAAAAGTGTCTGCTCAATTCATGTTAGAGATAAGTACCTACAATTACAAAGCATGAACTTTATCAATCTGAAAGATTGCATCAACCCAAAGCACTGCTAGAGAGGGGGCAATCTTTTTTGGACACAAATGTTCCTAAACCCATCCCAAATTATAATAATATAAAAAGTTACAGTTCACGGAATCATTAAGAGTCAGATCAGATTGTACCTTTGGATGTAAGGATACAATTATCATTACAGCAAGCAGTAGTGCAGTCCATGTGATGAAAAATATGTTGAGAGAACATGAAGACCTTGAGGCATTTGACGTGTACATCAAGATAACTCCACATATAGAGGCCATATAAAATAGCGTTGAGATAAAAAGTCCAAGGGAGCAGCTGTGACAACTCAAGAATAAGATAATATATATATATATATATATATATATATATATATATATATATATATATATATATATATATATATTGATATTGATATTAAATGATCTTAACGTTCCAAATAATTTCAAACACATACTAATGTGATTTATTTTGGCTTTAAAATTGCGTTCCACCCTCCCATAAATGAAGTTGTGGTAGCGGCATATATTTTATCATTCACAAGATTTACATTACATATCCTTACTTTAGAAGTATATTTTGTAAAGTAGTTTTGCTGAGAAAGGCATACACTTCAACCAAACTAGGTAAAATGAAGTGATCTTGACAAGTCGATTAGGATGAAAACACATCATATGAATTTGTAGTTATACAATTAGGGGGAAAATACTTCTTTTCCTTAACATTTTAATGTTTGCATCAGCAGATCACTTTCCTAGGTGAATTGGTTATAACAGTTTTTTTTTTTTGGTAAAATAATATCCTTTAAACTACAATTTTCCTATTATGCAGTGATTTACCATTGTATAAAATTAATAATTTCCCTTGAAGTCAATTTGTAGATTCAAAACCAAAGAAAATAAGTGTGACTCCTTCTCCCTCTCAACCTTTTGGCCATGGTACTCATGTTTCCTTTTATGATTTGATTTCAAATGGAGAGCAAAATATACCAAGCACCTTTCTGCTAAGGAATGCAAAATTACTTTTTCTGGATATGCCTCAGATCAATGGTACAAATGAAATAAAATGCAACAACAACTTATCTGCAATCTCAAAATCATTTAGTTCTCAAATCCATGATTCCCTGGTCATATAGAATAACTATGACCTGTCTGCTTTCTCTTTGCAAGGTAATTGTCAGTTATTTTCCTTGCTCTTCAGTCAATAGTCATATATTATACTGATAAAAAAAAATATTATGATAGATTATGCAACTCTTGGCAATATCTCAGTGCAATTGTACACAAAAAGGTTAAAAAGAAAAAAGGAATCTGTTTTACTTAATCTAAGATTTAGAAGGTTTATGAGAGTTATTAAATAGGACAATAAACCTTGATATTTGTTGCATGTTCTCATCTTTATATACCCCAACATTTGATAACCCAATAAAAAAGATCAATTTTTGCCTACAACCAAATTTGTCTCTCTTTTGAAACCAATTTTCAAGTTTACCTTACTCTCCCAACTACAGCCATTGTGAAACAATGTCTACACTACATATTTTGAAGTAAATCATATAAATGACAAATTACACCATCCGAGGGCTCATTTCCAGATATTGTCATGACATTTCTTTTCTTCTTCTAATTGATATCCTGCCTCCTTGTACATAATTTACTTGAAAAATATTTCCAATAATTAATTTCTTACTTGGATATTTTCATAACGGACCATTTCATGGTCCATCTAGAAATCACTGCTAAATGCTAATTACGCTTTTAATGACTGCGGTAATACAATTTGTACCTCTGCTTAATTTCCTCATCTGGAGTCCAGTATTTATTCCACGATGTAATGAAGTGAATGACACTCACAAGTTGTAAAAGAAGAAAAATCCTGTGTGAAAATGAAGCACAATCGACTTGTTAGCACTCGTTTGCAGAGAGAAAACATGGCAGATACTGCATAATGAAAGAGTCTCTGAACGCCACCACCAAAGATGGAAGGTACATACCGATTATGAATATTTCTTTCATTGTTTTTTCAGGTCCATTTGGATTTCAGGGGAAAAAGAGAAAGAAAGAAGAAAACAAAACCTATTTTTTAAGTTTTTTTTAATATTTATTTTATCTCATTTCCATAGGAGATCAAATGGAAAACTCTTTGAGATTGGTATTGGTTTTGCTCTTATGGATACTGAGCTATTGAAATATATGACTTTACCTACTGTGAGAAGTCACTCATTGATAAACGGCAGAAATACAGTAAAAATTTAAGGTCTTCACGCATCAAATATGAATCATGCAGATAAACACAATACCAAGCATAAAGGAAATGAATAATGTCTATTTCATGCAAGTGATGTCTGCATAACGCCTGACACGTTATCTTTTACTTTGATGTCTGGACACTATCTTTTCAAGTGGAAACTTGAATAAGCTATGCATGCTGTGATGGGATGCAACAAACTCTCTTGGCTCTATTTATCCAAGTAAAGGGTTCAACATATTGACTCCATATTATATGTAAAGATATTGGCCATTCTCCAGAAAAGTTAAAACTACTCTAAGTGAAGGATTTGAAGCATACCCCGCACCAATACGAGCAATTTCACCTGCAAGATAATTGCAATACCCATGTTCATATTGAATAAGTAAGAATAATAAAAAAAGAAAGATGCAATTTCTATTTTCTCAAAATAATGATAAACAACCAACTATGACTGAGATTCCAGTGCATTGAGCCAAAAGTGATTTATTCCACCAATCTGACTATTCTGTTACTGTAAATTGTCATATCTTCACAGAATTGAAACTTACCATATATTTGAACAAATTCTGAAGGGAAGAAGAATGGAAGTGCCATTGATACAATCAATAAAACAAACTTGAATCCCCACCATCCAGAATGCCATGAATTCCGACTTTCACATAATTTTCTTGTTTTCACTGTAGTAAGAAACATAACTAAGAAAAATATCTGAATCCGTTGTCAAGGATGTTGGTTCTTGGGACAAATAGAGATATTTAAAGATTATATAGGGAATAAGGATCAATTTCTTTGTTGACATCAAATGGAACACCAGAGTTCCATTCTTCTGCAACTTAAAAGTTAAAACTAATAAAGAGGATCAGCTGACAGGGTGTTGCACCAAGTAAGATTTGCAAGAATGAGATCCATATTTAGTTCATAATACCTGTTTTACATTTGAGTATCTAGAACTGGAGGTTACCTAACCTTGTTTGCTGTTCTGCTTCAAGAAGTCATTTAATTTGAAAAGAATCCAATTTGGAAAATCCCAATAATAGAAAAATGTCATGCTGAAATTTTCTGAATTTGGACTCCAGCCATATTCATAAATATTGTATGGAAGGAAGTTGGCATAAGGTACAAGATTCCCAGCACTGCGCCAAGATAATGAATATGAATTACTTTTTTTTTTCTAGCAATGGGATGGCTCATTAAAGCGAATAACGATTCCTCACCAAGCAAAAGCTGTGTTTAACTAAAAGATACATAGCATCCTAAACTCACACGAAGAACTCCCAACGTATGAAAACAATCACGACCTCCAATTCCACAAGCTTTAAGATCTGTAGAAAGAAGAAAAGGATTAACGAATCAATTATGGTGAACACTAGACCTTACGGGAAACTCAATCATCTTCATTTGTATTATTTAGAAGTGGTCAAGATCTCCATGTTACATAGAAAGGTTTAATGAAATTTGACTGTATAAACTTTCACAATAATGGAAATAATATAAGATTTTACAGAGAGACGTAAAAGCAGCATTAACTTCTGGTTACCTTTTAAGTTATAGGTACACTTTTCAGATAAGCAAGGGATAGCTGATGGATTGACTCTAAGATGCTGAGTATATGCAACTTAAAGGATATTATGTGAAATGATTCCTTCCCCCCGATAATATTAAATCATTCCTAGCAATTAAAATTGGTCTACCTTTTTGGAAAAAAGTTTTAGATTATGCTTCCTGTAAATTTCCTTAAAATTTATAGTGCAACATTTTCTATACTATCTTATTCCAATTGCTGAACAAAAAATCTACTGACATGTGAATTTTGCTTAGTTCATGCATGTATTTCTTACATTTCCACAGGTATTTTAAAACTGTTCAATATGTTGAAAATCTGAAGATTTGATTATTGATTTACTGCTTATTTATATTCCATGTTATTCAACTGATTGTACAGTTAATTAGGGAGTTATTATTTCCTAAGATTAATGAGATAATATTTCCTACAATTAGGGAGATTGATCCTAAAATCTTGTATATATACCCTGACTTTTTCACACACTCATTCATCAATCAAATATTGTTACTTTCCCTCACACCCAGTTTCAGTATTGCTCTCATGGTGTCAGAGCTGTGATAGGAACTGAACACCCAAAAATTGAATAATGGCTTAAAAAGCCATGATAAGAGCAGAATGAGACAATATCTCATCATCACCTGGTGCCAATGGAGGTAGGCGACTGTTGTCGGGGTCCATAAATTCTGGCAGCGTGACAACAGCCCCATCTCACTGATTGTTTACAAATTGAACAGGAAGAATTATCTTGAATGGTCAAAATTCTTCAAACTGATCATCAATGGCAAGGGAAACTTAGGTACCTCATTGGCGAAATTCTGAAACCTGAGAAGACTAATCCTACATGGAGAGTGTGGAAATCTGAGCACTCCATAGTGATAGCCTGGCTAGTGAATGCCATGGAAGCTTCAATTGGAAAAACTTATCTCTTTCTTCCAACAACAAGGGATGTGTGTTGAGTGATACACTTCTTTTCTGAACTTCACACGAATGAATTTTCTTTATTGCTAACCGGTCACTATTAAGTGCCGAAGATGAAGATACAATTGCTTTACATAAGATATTCCTCCCTCTTAGTTGTTCAATCCCTTTTATACACTCCCATTTCAGGGCTCCCCCGATACCACTCTAACTACATCTAATAATAGAATAACGTATTTGGTTAAAATTATTTTATTTGGTTCAAAGTGAAACGGTGCATTTCACTCTCAGCCCTATTTCCAAGTGCAACAGAGCCTTCCCCCAAGAAGTTCCTTGTCCTCAAGGAACGTCAGCTCGTAAAGAGTCGAGTAACAAAGGAAATTGCTGCTTGAATGTGTGATAAGGTATCCAAGGAGCTTCTTCCTCATTCGTGTATGCCCATTGTACTAGAAGTTTAGTAATAGCAACGCCCCAACAATTGATCATTCTTCTCTCTTTTCATTATTTTTGTAGTTTTCTCTTTAAAATAAAAATAATGAAGGAAAACAATATCATTAGAACAAAGGGGGAAAATAGAAAGTTAATAAAAATGTTGTGACTTGTAGGAGAAAATAACTTTTTTGTTGAATGTGATATGATGCTACTTTCATCTATTTTAAAATTATCAATTCTTTTATTTTTCAAAGTAGTTTAATACTTTTCCATCGAAACAATTCGAAATAAGAGTATTTCCATCGAAATAACTCGAAACAAGAGTATTTCCACCGAAATTTTCACTGAAACAAAAGTACTTCTACTGAAACATAGAAATTTCAATCAAAATAGCATAATTTCTTAATAAACACTTTGTTTCGTTTCGATAACTCCATTTCGTGTTGGTGATTCAGGTAACGAAAACGTTTCGGTCGTTTCGATGGAAAAGAAAGGAAATTTAGTTCCTTGTTTTTAAGTATGCTTCACTATATTATTCACGCATCCCCCACTAGAAGCTGATGGGAATTTCCCTTCAAAATGTTTGGAGGAAAGAGAAGCTATAGCATAGAACTAAATGCTCTAAACAACTCCAGTCTACATCTAAAACGATATAAGAATAAGGAGCAAGATAGCCTGACAAAATATGCAAAAGAGATTAGAAACAATTTCAAACACCTGATCAGCTGGCTGGGAGGGGGCATTGGAAACTTGCAGAGAGTTCAAGGCATCTCTAACAGCCATATCCCATGCCTATAAATTTCCATCCACGCTTGCACTGAAAGACGAAACGATAGAAGCATAAAGAGAGCTATTAACTACATTCTTCTTCCCATATTTTGGTAAATAATCAATGGTATATTTACTTATTAGGAGTTATTATGCTGAGAGGCACTCTATGAGCATTTATTTCTATCTTGGATTTACTAAGCTCTTGGCGTGAGACTTATTGTTGAAGAATTTGGTGGGTTTTAGGAAAAACCTAAGGAGAGTAAGGTGTTAGCCTTATTGTTCTATGTCATAGGTTTTGATATGTATTGCAAGTATATTATTAAATGTACTTATTTAATTACTATGTGATACATATGATTATAATATTTAATAAGCAATACCTTATACTTAATTATCTTTTATGCTCTAACTATAAAATATGCTTGCTTATAATATATAACCAATATGTTTTGTAAAATGTTATATATCTTACAAATTGGATATATGCTTCTAAGAATTTCATATGCATGGTGAAATTTTTTATATTATAAAATAGTATTAAATCATACATATTGTTCTTTGGACTAATTAACTTTAATTTGCAAGTTAAATATGCTTTTATAGGATGGTCTGGCATTGAAATAAATAAAAAATAGAATATCAACATCATGCTTAACTCAAAGAAAAATGCTCCAATAATTGAAAAAAAATCACATCAACAAAGCATATAAAGATAACTTTTCAAGTCAAGGAATCTTAAAACTTTAAGGTAAATAAATCCTTAAGTATCTTAAAATTACAATCATGTGTGAAAAGATTTAGAAACTTTTGAACTCAAAAATATATCTTGAAACATATTTTAAAGATCATAAAAATTTAAAAATAACAAGATATATACTTTTACTAAAATCTATTTTTGACCTTGTCACTGATTTATACATAACACAAAATATAACTCATTTTGGACAAAAACTTGATATAGTCAAAACGGAGTTAAACAAGAAAGCCATGACCATTTAAACTTGAGTCTATGAAATAGTGGCCCAATAAGCACCTAATGGTAGTAACAAACGCATGTTTAGTTATGAAAAAATCAAAATAGCCTATTCAATGACAATAGGCTCTTGAAGAAACCAACAAGCACCTATTAGCTTCTAAAAAATGAAATATAGCCATTATAAACGATAACATATGCCTGTTAAACCCAATGGGCCCCTATTGACTTTCTGAAAAATTAATTATAGCCATTACAACAGATATTTTTCAAATGAATTAATTCTAAATAAACCCCGATGGCTATGCAACAAACAACACTAATCTTTTTTTCCACTAAGTGAGGTAGTCTACATGGATCAAACGGCACTACAGTGGCCTATCATGAATGAGATCAATATATAGGTTATTAACTATTAAATTATTTTTAATAGTTTCACCTATTGTTTTCTTTGATCTCTCTCTACCTCTAACTATCGGACTATTCTCCATCTGATCTATTTTTCTCACTAGGGCTTCTGCAAGTCTTTTCCACACATGACCAAACCACGTTAAGCAAGATTCCACCATCTTTTTCACAATAGGTGCTACTCCAACTTTCTCTCTAATGCACTCATTTTTAATCATATCTCTTCTGGTGTGTCCACACATCCAGCACAACATTTTCATCTTTGTAACATTGAGTTTATCTTCATGTTGTCTTTTAACAGGCCAACATTCTGTACCCCAATGGCTATATTGGAAAAAAAATCTATAAAAACAAAATACAAGGATTCATTAAGATGCTAAGCAAGACATAACAGCTTCAAATCATTTAAGAATGATTCTTGAGTTCAATTCATCTTAATATCCTCTAGGTTGCTCTTCATATTGTATATCCACCCTTTGAGAGAGTTTGTTCACCTTTTACCATTCTTTTCATGAGTTGATAATTCAAGGGAAGGATTCAATGAGGTTTAAGACTAGGAAAATCCTTGTTAGGGGAGGATAAAACTTGCTATCAAATCTATTGAGTTGAGATTTTGTAGTGGCTCACAAGTATCCATTGTAATATTAAGGTTGTAGCTGAAAAATCTCAAGACCCAGGGACTGAATGTAGGCTTAGTGGTTAAGCAGAACTAAGATAATTGGTTGTCTTAATTTCCCTTTCCTTTTTTATATTTAAGTGCTTGCATTTTATTCTCAAATCTTTTACTTCACTTAAATTTTTTAGTTTGGCTATTTTTTATATGATTTTCATTAGCTATAATATTTTGCAACAAGAACTATGTTTTCCTTGTGCAAATCTTTGTAGATGGTGCACTAAGTGTTCTATGTATTCTATGTTGCATGAAATTGTGGGATTTCCCATTCATCCATCAAAATACTTCTATCTCAAGAGTTTTTTGAATTGGGTTTTGAAAAATATCTAATTTTATTGAAACACCCAATTCATCCCTCTTCTTGGGTGTTGGTTGCCTTGTCTAACATAAGGTTTACTTGTGGTTTGGTTGTAAAAGTCTTAGTGGCTTTTCTATGTGTGTGAACTTGCTAAAGGTAGCTTGGGAAAAGATTAATTTTGTGAGATTGCCTTATTCAAAAGGTGTAAAGGCCATAAGCCTTCCATGATTGTACAATTATTGCCTAATCTTATAATAAAATTATCTTGCTTTGTGCTTGGGGAAAGGATGTAGGACTTAATTTTGGAGCCAAACCTCTATAAATTCTTATGTCTATTGGTTTACATTTTTGTACTTTCAATTGCTTAAACTGGCTATGATAAACTAGTATTTCAATTGGTCATCATTTCTATTTTTCTAAATATTGCATCAATTTGAGCAAGTTTATTTTACAATAACAACATTTTTTTTGTAATTTGCCTATTTAACAAAGTCTTTATAAGAAAGTTTTTATGTTAGGAATGGTTCATACCTAAGAAGGGACGGTGAATTGGGTGTTTCAAAAAAATTTGCACTAATGTATGGAACAGAGAATGAATTTGAAAAACTTTTGTAAACTTTAAAACCTTTTAGAAAAATCTAAAAAATAGAAAGCTTAAAGTAGAAAACAAGTTTTCTTGAACAAAAGATAAAATCAGAAAGCACTATAGATGGAAGGCAAATAAATCAAAAAACATGAGCACAACTAATCAAGCAAAGAGATAAAGATTAAAAGTGCAAATTGCAGCCAAGCTATAAGATGAGATAAAGCTTAAAAAAATTAGAAAGCTAAAAGAAAGGGAGTAGGGAAGGACAATAATATTTATACTTGTTCATTTCAACTATTAAGTTAATGTCTAGTCCCCAAGTCGTAACTTGAGAGTTCCACTAAACCACATGTTTAACCAAGCACTTGTGAGTCTTTTTGCAACAACATAACTCAACCGAGTTGGAAAAACACTGGGTTCTCTTCCCATATAATCAAATACAACAACATTGGGTCCCTACACTCAAATCCGTCAAGGTTACCTCCCTTGACTCAAATATCTGAGAAGAAACAATATAGATGGCTCAAAGACTCTCTTACAAAGTGTATGATATATAATTATAAGCCTATATAAAAAAACAAAACAAAGGCTAAAGGATTAAAACAGCTATTAAGTATGATTTTTCTTGTCTTTCAATGTTCAAGACATCTAGTATTTATAAGAAAATAAAGTTATAGCCGTTAGGGATAATGTAAGGTTGAAATTAATGAAATATGACCATTGTAAAGCTACAAATTCCATTTCAGATTACATGCTAAGTGCCTATTTGTCACAACCCTGATTTTGGAGCACATGGGCAGGATAGTAATAAGAATAACTTTATCTTGTAAGCCTAACCTAACAAAATACTATGCAAGGATCAAAGGTTCATCTTACTAAAAACAATAAAACCTTAAAATATTCATAGAAATTTATTGGTCAATAAAAAGTTTGTTTTCGCAGAAAATATAAATATCATTTGTTGAAAGCTAACTTTTCTCATAACACACTACCGGAGATCAACTTTAAATACATATATAAAACATATCCTTAAGCTAAATATAGAGCTTGAAATATTAACCATTCCATAAAACATACAAGTTATTTAAAACTCACATCCAATTATGGCTAAAAACAGTATCAATGACTTTATACAAAACCATTTACCACAACTCTTCCATAATAGACATAAATAGGAAGTGAAGATCCTGCCTATGGTAATTGGAACATTTTCTAAAGTACAATCTAAACAATAAACTGAATGCATAGGAACAAATTGGGCTTACCAAGATTAACGGATCAACTAAAACTTTGTAGAACACTTACATGACTCTAATCTTATATGAAAAATAGGGTAAACAGGGGGTGAGTTTTCTAATTCAGTGAGTAGGTAACATATTCTATAACATAATAGCACAAGCAATATGTACGATTTTTAAATAAAACATACAATTCAAATCAAAAGGTAATATTACAATCATAAACTTTTCACAAAATGACTTAACAAAATAATTAATTGTGTCAAGTCTGATAGGTAGTGACTTCGAGAGTATATCAATTCTTAACAATTATAATTTTCAGGAGAAAAATAGATCATTTTAAAAAAATACAATCTTGTCAGAAAATTTCCCTACCTTCATACTTCAAAACTCTTTGAGTAAAAACATAGTTCTTATACCAAAAGAATTTTCACAGAACCACTCTCCACTAGAAAACACATTAGTATTAAAACCTTATCCTTAAATTCAAGCACCTTATAAACTTTCCTTTATACAAAATGAGTCAAATATCTAAGCATCACAAAATATATCGTAACCATTTGTATTAACACATAGCATCTGTTAGAAAATTTGTTTAGAAAATCTATCCTTATTTTCATCAATTGTTTAGAAAAGTAAACATACTAAATAATCTTATTTAGTTAAAAGCCTAGTTGATGAAAGAATAACAACTTAAAAGAACCCATAGTCAAAATCAAAAGGGATCCCAAGCAACAACAATTGGTATACTTTCATAGCAAAATTATTCAGAAAACATATTTCCTTTTTCACTTTAAAATTTAGTTCTTACTCCTAATGATAGTCTAGAAACATATGATAAATAATCTCATTTAATTCAAATGCCAATGTAGTAGAAGAATAATAGTTTAGAGATGAAATCATATTTAAAACTATTACATTAGTGAATAATTTAGACAAAATCGTGGTTATTACTGTTTGTAATTTCAAAAGAAGATATCAAAAACAAAAAATTATAAATTAAAAGAAACTAACCCAATAAAGATTACATAACTTATTGGTAGAGTTGTAAGTCAAGAAAAAAAGGTTTTACATTATAAATAAATAGTTACACAATAGTGAAGACAATATACCGTTTGCCAAGAAGGTAATATAAAATTCACAACTAAAATCATATAAAATCTATAATAATGAACAAAAGAAAATGTACGAGGGTTTGGATAAAATCTGTAGTTTAGAATTTAGCCACCTTAAGAAATCTAAGTAGTACAAAAAATAAATCTAAATCAAATCAAATAAAGTAAGATACCGTAAAACAAAATTAATTAGAATATCTTGCTTCAAAACACTTCAATAGAAACTGATAGTACTCTATTAAAAGTTTAAACCAAGACAAGGATGCTAAGAATGGACAACATTTAAGATTATTATTAAAACATTTAACATATAAAATTTACATCATTCTACTATAAAAGGTTTAAGTAAAATCTAGGTTCAAAGTTTATTAAAGTTTATTTCCTCAAACATAATAACAGTGAAGAAATTAGCAACCTCTAAAGATAGTTACCAAATCTACGTTCTCGTATTTATCAAATCATTTAGTCTCTTTGGTTCATAAGAAAAACATCTTATACTAAATCAGATTATTAATCATGCCAGAAAATAAAACAGATTCTTCAAAAAAAAAAAATTCACTAAAATATAGTACTTTATTTCACTAAAATATAGTACTTTCAATGAAAATAACTATATCTAGAATCACAGCCTCTCAGACAAGCACACTATACCATAGACTTCAAATTTGTTCTGTCATACTAGCACAAGTACAAAGTACTTCTGCTTACATCAAATATAGCCCAACATGTAAGAACCGTTTTTTTTTTTTTCGTCTCTTAGACTTAATATAGAAAATATTAATCTAGAGCAACAATAGTACTCAAATGCAAAACTAGCATATATTTCATTATCATCACTTACATGGGCTACATTAGTGATTAGTTTATGTACAAGTGTAACCTCAAGTACTATATGTGACACCAAAAAGACGAAGTACCATACCAAGTTACACCTCAAAAATTGATCAAGTCACCTACTTACATAATTTATATTATCTAAACATTAGTACTACTCAGCAGTTCACCCCTGGGGTGTGAAGGGTGGAGGAGGAGATGCTGGTACTAATATCTCAAATATGTTCACCACTATGATATTAAAGACTATGGTGAATTGGCTCAAATATGGAATCTCTACTAGTTGTATCTTAAGAATCAGGGGTAGAAAAACCACATGCATCTTACTTATCTTTATATGAACATAAAACTCAAAGAAAATAATGAGAACAGAAGTCCCAATAAGTTTAACGTTAACATACACATAATAAAAAGAAAATAATACGGGGTTATGTCTAACTGTATAAGCTACAGAAAATGTCAATTTTTTGTGATAAAGATATAGTTTTGCAAATGCATGATTAACATAATATGCTCATATGATTAACAATCACAAATTCAATACATAGTACATTATGCATAGTCACTGATCGTCTATTATTCATCTATGTTCAACAACAGGGTAATATGAACCATTCTCCCACCTGCTACTCATAAACTACAATCACCTGATTGAAGTGGCCATACTCCCTCTCGGCTTACTCAAGACTAATAGGGTGTCCTCTATTCGATACCATCTCAAACCATACAACTCGTCTAATCACCTTACTTATGAGTGAGTTTTATACTTATAAATTAAATATTTTTATTTATCTTTTTGTCTTAATTAAGCATTTATCTCCTTTATTTTTCTTTTATTTTGTGTATCTTTTATAGATGGAGAGAAGAATAAAAATGGACTCAATTGGAGGAATCAAAACTAAATTATGATTTTTTGGAAATGATATTTATAAATTAAGTAGACAAAATAAATTCATTAAAGATGGCTGAGTAAGGAGCATTATTTTTTTGACTTCTGAGAAGCATCCTAATGGATATATGTATTCAATCTTGATTTATGACCATATTTTTAAAAGAATTGAAACATAAATATTCAAGACAGAACATTCAATGTTAAAAATATGTTTGCTGTTTGCTTTTTAACTTGATCTTGCTGCAGTATTTTAGCTATATCTCAGAAAATACGTATATATTATGTATAAAATTTGGTAGCTAATATAATTTCATACAACTTCCATGTTTATGTAATCAGCAAATTCAAACATTCAAAGAGCCAAAATTGAATTAGAAGAGAACATGTTTAGTAGTACAGTCCAACCTTACTATAGTATTTGGACCATATTTCAAAATATACATATTCAATTGATACAAAGTTTGAAAAGTGAATACAAGATACAATTTTCTACAACTTTCATGTTTAAGTGGTCAGCAAATTCGAACATTAAAAGGGCTAGAATAGAAACTATTTGCTGTTGTAGTTCAGCCTAACCATGCTCCAATGTTTTGGACATAAATTAAAAAAAACGTAGCCAAGTTTTCTACCCCTTATATGGCTGGAAAGATAATGAAAATATTTACAACTTTTATGTTGATAGAATCAGCAGATTCAGTGACTATCAAAGAGATATATCACAATAACTTTTGGGGCACATAATGCAATACAATTTGTTAACTTTAGTGCAATTTGCTACCCACCATCTTTGTCATCTACTCCCCTTGTTTTGTCTATAAATAGAGACATCTTGTGAGCTAGAGCGGGAGGAGAAAGACTGAAGAGTGAGCTTGGAAAATTTTTGTTGAAATTCTAAGTGTTTGTAATATTTTTCTCTCTTTGGACATTTTGTATCTTTACTTTCTTTCATAAATTTTATCATGTTTCTTCATCTTTTATTTTACTTTCTTACCTTGATTATAGAGAAATAATCTCCTAATATTAAGGTGAAAGGGTAAAACTCTTGGTATGAAAATAATAATTTATCTAACTGTTAATTTTAATGTTTATATTTGACGTTGCATTTATCCTCTTATTTATTTTTTTTGTTATTTGTTACCCCTCTGTTATTTATTTTTTCTATTATTATTTTTTTGTTATTTACTTTCTTAAAAGATAGCTTTGTTGCCTCTATGTTATTTATTTTTTACTTTTCTATTATTATTTTTTTGATATTTTCTTTTTTAAAAGATAGTTTTGTCGCCCCTCTGTTATTTGTTTTTTTTGTCCCTCAGTTATTTATTTTCTTTTTATTTTATTTCTTAATGACTGGTTTTACTGCCTACTTTATATTATTATTATTGACTCTGTTGTTATGTTTTTTTTCCTTTTACATCTTTTCATTTTTAATTTTGTAAAGTGTGAATCTTGATAAATTGTAGAGAATCTTTGGCACAATAAATGCTTAAGTCATTCTTGATTTATAATAGACAATATAATGATTGACACGATGTATATTTGAATCTATTTTATAAAAGTTATGTATTATTAGTAATACAATAAAAAAAATATAAATACACTTCATTTGTAAATCAAAGTGCATTTAATGTAACATATCTTCCGAATGGAACCTCATTTATGTGAGGATTCCATTTGAGTAATAAAAGAGTTAGAATTTATTATTTTTTGATGTACCAAGAGTAGATCCCCTAACTTTAGCATATTTCTTTACTTTGAATACATTTCTATTTAATTTTAGTATTTTAGTTCTTTGCATATTCTATTTAGTACTTTTCTCACAAAACAAACATTCTAACAACTAGACTAGAAATATTTATTTTGAATCTGAATTAAATTTTATCTCAATTGGCAATTCTCATGGGATCGACCTTGCATACTACTCAATCTATACTCCAATAAATTCATGTGCTTGTGAGTTTTTATTAAAATAACAAAAAGTTTTTGCCGCCATTGCTGGGAATTGCAACGAAAAAGCTAATTAAATCTAAGTAAGTATAATTCTTCCACTAGTTATTATTTAGAATATTTATTTATTCTTTATATAGAAAATTTTCTTTGTGAAAAAAGTATTGATAAAAAATTTGTGTGGTAATTTGGGTGTGTAAAATTAGTTGATTCTGACAATAAGGATAAAAATTTCTAACGAGTATAGATTTTAAGTGAGACTGTTGTGACTCCTACACACTTTCCTAAGAATCCACTAATTAAATACCACATACTATTACTAACACTCAAAATAAAAAGATAAAAAAAAATTCTTTGTTGATAATTTTGTGATTTTTTTTTGTATTTGCATTTAGTTACTTGTAGTTAACATTGTATATATATGTTATTAAGTTGTAAAATTATCCTCTTTTATAATTGTGTTGTATGCTATTAAAAATATTTATTTATAATTTTTCTTTTAGTTTATACGTGCTTGAAAAAGTGATAAAGATCAACATTTAGTTAGGAAAAGTTTAGGATCACCCATTGATTTTAAAATTGGAACATTAGACTTTGTTGGGACACCATAAAAAATGGAAGAACAAGTTGTGAATAAGAAAACTCTTATGGAGTACTTCTCACCTGTCATAGCCAATACTCCATCTTGTATAGTTTTGCCACAACCTACTGCAACTCACTTTGAATTCAAACCAGCCATACTCCAACTTTCACCATCATTTTATGGTTTGAAAAGAGAAGATCCATACATGCATGTGAAGGAATTTCTTGAAATTTGTTCAACATTTTGCTTTCAAAATTTCAATGATGAGTCAATTAGGTTTAGAATATTTCCATTCTCATTAAAAGATAAAACTAAAGCCTAGTTGAACTTCCTTCCTACAGGAACTATTACTAGTTGGAACCAATTGGTAAATAAATTTCTGGCAATAAATTTTTCCATGTTTAAAACTGATGCCTTTAGGAGAGATATTTTTTATTTTCATCAAAAAGAGCGTGAACAATTTTTTGAATGTTGGGAAAGATTTAATGATCTTCTTTTGAAATGTCCTCATTATGGTTTTGAAACTTGGAGATTGGTGAAATATTTCTACGATGGTTTAATTTCGTCAAACCGTCAAATGATCCAAAGCATGCATGGTGGGAGATTTTTACAACTGAATGAAGGAAAAGTTTAGGAATCCTTAGAATCTTTATCTAAAAATTCTCAACATTGGAACTGCATAAATCCCAGGGATAAAAAGTCTCAAACACTAAAAAGGAGAAATTTATGAAGTGAGTGATGACACAGATGTGAGAATTGCCTTAGTTAGCTTGACTAGAAAGGTCAAAACTTTAACTTTAAGCCACACTCTGAACCCTTCTACCAATACTAGGATAGAGGCATGTGTCTTATATTCTAGTACATCTCACATTACACAATTTTGTCCATCCATACCAACTTACCAAGAAGCATTCTCTGAGTAAGTTAATTCCCTTCAATTTCATAAAAAGTCATCAGACAGCCCATTTGTACCTACATATAATTCAAATTGGAGAAATAATCGAAACTTTTTATGGAGGCAAAATCAGCCTTCAATGAATCAAGGTGGGCAACAATTTGCCTCTCCTAACTCATATCCTCTAATTTCTCAATATGTTCCTTATTTCAGGGTACCACAACAAAAAATACCTTCTTTGGAAGATACTCTGCAACAATTCATGCAATCAACCCAACAAACTTTACAATCTCACACTCACTCTATTTTAAAGCTTGAAACACAATTGGGTCAAATAGCCAATGCTGTAAGAGAAAGAGAAAAAAGAAAATTCTCCAGTCAACCTATTTCTAATTCTAAAGGTCAATTTGAAGTAAGATCATCAACAAATCTTAATGAGGAAATGAAGTTTGTAACAACCTTTAGATCTAAAAAATTAATTGATAATCAAGTTCACATACTTGAAATTGAAAAACAAAGTCAGAATGAACCACAAATTAATGACTCAAGTGAAAATAAAAGTGAACATATTCCTTGTACCTTTAAAGCTCCATTCCCACAAAAACTTGAGACAAATAAAAAATGTATTCAATATAGTGACATTTTAGGGGTGTTTAAGCAAGTAAGCATTAACATCCCTTTTCTTGACGCTATTAAACAAGTACCTACTTATTCAAAAAAATTGAAAGATCTTTGCACGGTGAAAAGGAAAATCAATGTTTCGAAAAAGGCATTTTTGACTGAACAAGTGAGCTTCATAATTCAATAAAAAACTCCTGTCAAGTACAAAGATTCCGGTTGTCCTACAATTTCTTGTGTTATAAGTGACCATGTGATTAACCGAGCCTTACTTGATCTAGGAGCAAGTGTGAATCTGCTGTCGTACTCTATGTATGCAAAAATTAGGTTAGAAAAATTGAAACCTACACCAATAACTTTTCAATTAGCTTATAGGTCAACAAAAATTCTTAGAGGTGTTATAGAGGATGTACTCATTAAGGTTTGATAAATTCTATTTTTCAGTAGATTTTATTGTTCTTGACACTTAACTTATTGAAAATACAGAGATACAAATTCCAATCATTTTGGGTAGACTATTTCTTGCAACATTCAATACGATCATTAATTATCGAAATGAAATTTTGAATATATCTTTTAAAAATATGACTGTGGAACTAAATTTTTTTAATGTCTCTCATCAACCTGTAGACACTAGTAATTTATGTTAGATCAACATAATTGAAAGTATAGCTGATGACTCATTTTTAAGTTCTTTTGATGATAACTCTTTAGAAAAATGTTTGGCTCACTTCAACATGGACATAGATGAAAACTATTTGATCAATGAAATAAATTCCCCGTTAGAGACTACTCCATTGATGGATAACAATGAATGGAAAGTCAAAACAGAGACACTTACATCTTCTAGCTCTGTCATATTACCATTCATAGAGAAACCGCTCCAAGTAGAGTTAAAACCTTTGCTAGATTATCTGAAATATGTGTTTCTAGAACCTTCTGAGACCTTACCTGTTATCATAGCATTTGACCTAAATAGAGAACAGAAAGTTGAACTCATAAAAATTCTCAGTAAGTATAGTTAAGCCATAGGGTGGACAATAACATACAGTAAAGGTATTAGTCCATCAATCTGCATGTATAAGATACATTTGGAGGACAATGTCAAAACTTCAAGAGAGCCACAAAGACGTTTGAATCTAAACATAAAAGAAGTTGTGAGAGCTGAAATGATTAAATTTCTTGATGTGGGTGTCATTTACCTGATTTCTGATAGTGCATGGGTCAATCCTGTCCAAGTAATTCTTAAGAAATCTAACATTACTGTAGTCAACAATAAAGATAATAAATTAATTTCCACTAGAGTACAAACTGGGTGGCATGTTTCTATTGACTATCGCAAGTTGAATGATGTTACAAGGAAATATCATTTTCACTTCCTTTTATAGACAAAATGCTAGAGAGGTTGGCTGGACATGCATATTATTGTTTTCTTGATGAATATTTATGTTACAACCAAATTCCCATTACACCTAACTATCCAGAGAAAACTACATTCACTTGTCCTTTCGAAACCTTTGTCTATCGTCGAATGCCATTTGGATTGTGCAATGCACCTGCTATATTTCAACGTTGCATGATAAGCATATTTTTTGACATGCTAGAGCGATTTTTGGAAGTATTCATGGATGATTTTTTTGTGTATGGGTCTAGTTTTGAGGAATGTCTACACCATTTAAAATTGGTATTAATTAGGTGTAAAGAAAAGAATCTTATTTTGAACTGGGAAAAATGTCATTTCATGATTAAAAAAGAAATTATTTTGGGACATATTATATTAAATCAGGGGATTGAGGTAGATAAAAATAAAATTGAATTCATTTTCAATCTTCCACCTCATCGGACAGTGAAAAAGGTACGTTCTTTTTTAGGCCATGTAGGGTTTTATCGCAGATTCATCAAAGATTTTAGTAAAAGCTTATCAAAGATGCACCTTTTATCTTTGATGAAGAATACTTTCAAGCTTGTGAGAAGTTTAAATCTCTACTCACCACTGCACCCATCATTAGACCATCCAATTGAAATCTTCCATTTGAAATCATGTGTGATGCCTCTAATTATGCAATTGGAACTGTTTTGGGTCAACGTTTAGAAACGTTTCCTTATGTGATATACTATGCTAGTAAAACTTTTAATGATACTCAATTGAATTATTCTACAATAGAAAAAGAGTTACTAGTTGTAGTATTGGCATTAGACAAGTTTAGATCTTATTTATTAGGATCTAAGATTGTCATTTTTTCAAATCATGCTGCACTTAAGTATCTTCTTTCTACGAAAGATGCTAAAGCATATTTGATAAGATGGATACTATTGTTACAAGAATTTGATTTAGAAATTCAAGATAAGAAATGATCTAAAAATGTTGTGGCTAATAACGTATCTAGGCTGATAGTTGAATCAGGTGATAATAACTTGCCTATTGGAGACTCATTTTTAAATGAGTAACTCATGTCTATTTCTCAGTTACCTTAATTTGTTGACATTGTTAATTATCTTGTCATAGGTCAAATGCCTACACATTGGAGTAAGCAAGATCGGGTAAATTTTTAAGCAGAAGTAAAGAAATTTTTTTTAGAAAGATCCATACTTATTTAAGTATTGTCCTGATCAAATCATTTGAAGATGTATTCCTAAGAGTGAGCAATATAGTGTTATTTCTTTGTCATGATCATACTTGTGGAGGTCATTTTAGTGCTAAAAAAACTGCTGCAAAAGTCTTGTAATGTGGGTTTTACTGGCCATCACTGTTCAAATATGCCCATATGTATTATAGTTCTTGTGAGTGTTGTCAAAAACTGGGCAGTATCTCATTGAGGGATATGATGCCTTTAACTCTCATTCTTATTGCTGAGATATTTGATGTTTGGAGAGTTGATTTCATGCATCTTTTTCCTAATTCTTTTTGTAATTTATACATAGATTATGTGTCAAAATGGGTAGAGGCTTTTGTATGTAAAACAAATAATCACAAGATTGTAGTAGAATTCTTGAAAGAAAATATCTTTTCGAGGTTTGGCACACCATAGACTATCATTAGTGATGGGGGAAAATATTTTTGTAATAGGCATTTTGAGTAGTTAACGAGAAAATATAGCATCACAAACAAAGTTGCTACCCCATACCACCCTTAGGCTAATGGTCAAGTTGAGATTTTAAATAGAGAAATTAAAACTATTTTGAAAAAAACAATTAACCCAAGTAGGAAAGATTGGTCTTTGAAACTTTTTGATTCTTTATGGGCTTATCGTACTACTTTTAAAACCCCTATTAAAATGTCTCCTTACCAACTTGTGTATGGTAAGGCCTGTCATTTACCTGTTGAATTAGAACATAAAGCTTACTGGGTGATCAAACAATTTAACTTTACTCTTGACAAAGTAAGTTCCCGCAAGAAGCTTCAACTCAATGAATTGGAAGAAATAAAGAATGATACATATGAAAATGCAAAATTGTACAAGGATCGAATGAAAATTTTTCATGACAAAAATATTTTAAGAAAACCATTTAATGCAGGTCAAAAAACTATTCTATATAACTCTCGTTTGCATTTATTTCCAGGAAAACTACGTTCTCGGTGGTCAAGACCATTCATTATTTGTACTGTTTATCCACATGGTGCAGTAGAGATTGAAAATCCCAAAAATGGTAATGTGTTTAAAGTCAATGGCCAAAGATTGAAATCATTTTTAGAATTGCACAACCCAGAGGTAGAGAAGACACTTCTGTGTGATCTTGTCTACCAAGATTGATTTACTTCCTTTGCCAAAAGTTGCTACACACGCTATTTAGGTAAGATTTTTTTGTATATATTTAGTTTGCATTAATTTTTTTCCCTCACTAATATCTTCTTTTGAATTGCTATTGTTTTCTTGGTTTTGTTGCTTGTGATCTTTCTTCAAAAAACAATTAAATTGAGAATGGAAGACATACTCTCAAACTTGAAAATCATTTTCCTTCTCTTCCACCCAATGCATTGATGAAAATTTATAAAGCACGGACTGAAAGATTGAGGTTAATGATGAACATAAGAATACCTGCTGATGTTCATTGGCTAATTGAAGTTAAGGTACGATTAGTAGGTGAGTCTGCAAATGGTTTCATTTCTTACATGCCAGGTCTAGGAACAAATTGTTTTGTTAAAAAGTGTAGAGTTAAAAGAATGGTGTCTACTATAACTGTGGACGTGAAACTTGCATCACACGTTGCCGTCCTTTAGGATGGGTGCATATAAACCAGGAAGATAAAATAAAATTAATTAAGGATGGTTTGAGTAAGGTGTCATTAGATGATGAGTTTCATCCAACGTCTCTTTATACGCATCCTAGTGGATCTGTGCATATCGGGATTGTTGGTTTATAACCCCATTTTAAAAAAAGAACAGAAACGATACAGTTTTGGGAATATGACGCTAAAAAACCCTATTTGCTAATTTATAAGAAAATTGAATGGAAAGCATATCCTTGACCCATAAAAGGCATTTCAGCCGTTACTGGACGTAAAACCAGAGAAATATGTGAGCCACAATCATAACTACTGTACATATGCATGCGTAACGTCATTTTTGAATTTTTAACCTTTAGTTTAGTTAATATCCACTGGCCCACTCATATAGCTATTATAATTATACTTCCAAACTATTCGCATAGCTACTGTAAGTATGCCCTTATCTGAATTCTATAAATATACACATTATTATTTTTATTTTCATACTCAAAGTTAGGGTGAGTGCAGTTATAAAGGGAGTCACATTTTGTCAATTTTGAAATATTTGTGTTTTTTGTAGTTCTAGTCTTGAAAAAATGGAGACTATGTGGAAGAAGGAAAAAATTTGGGTATGGTATTGGCCAAAAGAAAAATTTATTTAGTCTATGGTGGAAGTAGTTGTGGGTTAATGGGGTATGTGTCTACAACTACACATGTAGGAGGATGCCAAGTTCTTGGTATTATTCCTACAGCTATAACTATATCAAACATCATCGGAAAAATAATTGGAGAAGAATTTAGGGTAGCCTCCATGCATGAGCGCATTGTTAGAATGATGAGCAACGTTGATGCTTTCATTACCTTACCAGGTGGTTTTAGTACTCCTGAGGAAAATTTTCAAATAGTCTCCTGTACACAATTGAATATCCACCATAAACCCATAGGTCTGTTGAATGTTAATAATTTCTTTGATGATTTGTTGTCTTTTCTTGATCAAACTGTAGAACAAAAATTTATCTCACATTTAGCATGACAGATTCTCATCTTGAATTCAAATGCTGATGAGTTGATTGATGAATTACAAGAATATGTACATGTTCCTGATCTAGCTATAACTCAAATAGATTGGACGGCAGACAACTGCAGAAAGCGCAAATTGAATTTGGATCTTCATCTGTAATACCTTTTATTTGATTAAATAAATTTTTATTTTCTGTTTAGTTTACTGCAAGTTCATCTTTTCCTAGATCTCCTTCTAGTTAATATTTCTTTCAATTTTTGTTGTTTGTTTTGTGTTTGTTCTTCATAAAAAAAAGGTCGTGGGTGCCGAGTTTTCTTATACACCTATATTATTATCTAATTTTTAAACAAAAGTATTTCTAACCCTTACTTTTCACTCACAGAAATGATCATTTGAAAACCTATGGTTTAGGGGTGGATGGAAGAAGTTTCAAAAAAAAAATAGAACTTCCCAAATAAATAAGTTTGGAGGTGTTTATGTTTAAAGAAAATATATATAATATGAGCAAATAACGTAAGGATGAGAATAAGGTTGGAGATAGAATTCACGTGATAATATCAAAAGTATTTGGAAAAACTTAAATGATCATTTATTTTGTAGGGTGAATTGAGATTTCATTAATATCTATTTATCCACCTTTAACCTATGTCACACATTACAAGCCTAATGAAAGTTCTAATGATCTTAAATGTTAGGATTAATCTACATTAGTGGAGAGTGACATGAAAAATAAGCTTATAGAGTCTCAAATACAAAAATTTAGAGATATGTTTTAAATATTTGATTACATAAATTTATTTGAATGCAAAAAGTCCAATGTCATAAGATTATTACATACACACTTAAGATTCAATAGCAAACTATACGTTGCATTTGAATTAAAGTTCTACATAACCTTGAAATTTTGATATTTTCCTTGGTTGCACATTTTAAATCCTTGAGAAATGTTTAGTAAATCAAAAACAACTCATCACTCACTTATCTTTTGAATTTTGATTGTGTGTTTAGCTTGAGGACAAGTAAAAGATTAAGTTAAAAGGTATTTGATGAGTTAGTTTTATTCTCATAAATTAAATATTTTTATCTTATCTTTTTGCCTTAATTAAGCATTTATCTCCTTTATTTGTCTTTAGTTTTGTGTATTTTTTATAGATGGAGAGAAGAATAAAAAATGGACTTAATTGGAGGAATCAAAACTAAATTATAATTTTTTAGAAATAATGTCTATAAATCAAGCAGAAAAAATAAATTTATTAAGAACGGCTGAGTGAAGAGCATTATCTTTTTAACTCCTGAAACGTATTCTAATGGATATATACATTCAATCTTGATTTATGACCACATTTTTAAAAGAATTGAAACATAAAGATTCAAGGCAAACTATCCAATGTTAAAAATATGTTTGCTGTTTGTTTTTCAACTTGATTTTACTGCAGTATTTTAGAAGTATCTTAGAAAATACATATATATTATGTACAAAATTTGGTAGATGAATAGCTGATATAATTTCATAAAATTTTTGTTTATGTGATCAGCAAATTTAGATATCCAAATGGTCAAAATTGGGTTAGAAGAGAGCATTTTTACTGTTGTAGTCTAACCCAACATTATTATAGTATTTGGGCCATATTTCAGAAAATACATATTCAATGGATATAAATTTTGGTGGGTGCATATTAGATACAATTTTCTAAAACTTTCATGTTCAAGTGGTTAGCAAATTCTTACATTAAAAAGGCTAAAATTGGACTAGAATAGATCATGTTTGTTGTTACAGTCCAGTTTGGTCTTGCTCTAATATTTTGGCCATAAATCACAAAATACGTGGCCAAAGTTTCTACACTTTATATGGCTGAAAATATAATGAAAATATCTACAACTTTTATGTTGATGTGATCAACAAATTCGGTGGCTATCAAGGAGATATGTCATGATGACTTTCGGGGCACATAATACAACACAACTTGTCAACTTTAATGCAATTTGCTACCCACCATCTTTGTCATCTACTCTCTTTGTTTTGTTTATAAATAGAGACATCTTGTAAGCTAGAGAGAAAGAGTAGAAAGGCTGAAAAGTGAGTTTAGAAAATATTTGTTGGAGTTCTAAGTGTTTGTAATATTTTTCTCTCTCTAGACATTTTATATCTTTACTTTCTTTCATAAATTTTATCATGCTTCTTCATCTTTTATTTTGTTTTCTTACCTTGATTATGGAGAACTAATCTTCTAATGCTAAGATAAAAGAGTGAAACTCTTGGTATGAAAATAATAATTTATCTAACTCTTAATTTCAATGTTTATATTTGATGTTGTATTTATTTTCTTGTTATTTGTTGCCTCTCTGTTATTTATTTTTCTATTATTATTTTTTTGTTATTTATTTTCTTAGAGAATGACTTTGTTTCCTCTCTGTTATTTATTTTTTTGCCCTTCTATTATTTATTTTCTTGTTATTTACTTTATTAGAGGATGACTTTATTACCCCTCTAATATTTATTTTCTGCCATTTTATTATTTATTTTCTTTTCTAAATGATGGTTTTGTTGCCCGTCTGATATTTATTTTTTTTGCCCTTCAATTATTTATTTTCTTGTTATTTTATTTATTAATAGCTAGTATTACCGCCTACTTTATATTATTATTATTGACTTTATTTTTTTTTTCTTCCTTTTACATTTTTTCATTTTAAATTTTGTAAAGTGCGAATATTGACACAATAAATACTTGAGTCATTCTTGATTTATAGTAGACAATATAATAATTGATACGATGTATACTTGAATCCATTTTACAAGAGTTATGTATTATTAGTAATACAATAAAAAGAAGGTAAATACACTTCATCTGTAAATCAAAGCACGTTTAATGTAATATATTTTTCGAATGGAACCTCATTTATGTGAAGATTTCATTTGAGTAATAAAAAAATTAAAATTTATTATTTTTTATGTACCAAGAGTAGATCTCCTAATTTTAGCATGTTTCTTTACTTTGAATACATTCCTATTTAATTTTAGTATTTTAGTTCTTTGCATACTCTATTCAATACTCTTCTCACGAAACAAACTTTTTGACAATTATGTTAGAAATATTTATTTTGAATTTGAATTAGATTTTCTTTCAATTGGCAATCCTCGTAGAATCGACGTTGCATACCACAAAATCTATAATCCAATAGATTCGTGCGCTTGCAAATTTTAATTAAAACAACAACAATTACTATTGTAAGGTTCATTCAAAATTTTATTATTATTTTGTCTCTTTCTCATATTCACTACATTTATGTTATCATCATCATCATCATCAAATTTAACAAGTATGTATTAATACATTTAACACCAATGTAACAATGTATGCATCATATCTTACAAGCATTAGTACCATCACATCATGTACGTATTAAGTAATTCATCAAACTTACTATCATCTTCATCACATCGCAGTCTCAATAGTATGCCTTAAGCTTAGAAAAAGCATTTAAGTAACCTGTAGGAATCTAGAACCGATGAAAGATTCAGAAAGGTTGCTCCTGGGTCAATGGTCTAACAATCAATGTTGGCACAGTTTAAAAAATTACCTTTTGAACAAAGTTATATCACAAAAAAAGTCATACTTAGTACTTACGTCTTAGCCATAACAAATGATATATGATTTAAGTAATAAAATATACTATCTGTAAAAAAATTCTAAATCATATATTTCATATTATATTAAAAACAAAAAGGCTTCAGATTTCCTCTTATTTTTTTGGCTTACCTTATACAGGCCTTCTGTTGGACTTTCTAAGAAACAAAAAATAGCAACTCCCAACAACCCATCTCATTGACTTTAGATCAAATCCTTATAAAGACCTAGTGTTTATGTAAATCCAGTCCCTGAATAAATGATTCTAATGGTTACATCCGCGTTGAGCAGTCCAACCTCCAAATTTTTTGAGCACTAACATAGTCTTAAATCTGTATCTAGTGATGGTATAATATACCCATTTTGATAGGTCAATCTGTTTTTCAAAACATTTCTTTTGGGTTCCAAAACTGATAAACTATTTCCTTAGGAGACTTATGTAAAACTAATAGTAATATCAATGGATTAGGACAACCACATACATTCACAATTAATGAAACATTAGTAGGTCAAAGAACCATTGCTCTTGAATCCAATTAAATTTTTTTTTGGGAGGGGTGGGGGTGGGGGAAGGAAAACAAGGCTTTTATTTCAACTAGGAGAATAAATTAAGTATATAAAACCAATCAAAGAACATTACTATTGTTCCCATCTTCAAATTACAGTATTATACATCATATTCTAAGCAATGTTGATAATTTATCCACATAAACTCTGTAGTGAAGTGCCTAACATGTTCAGATAGGTAACAGATGGATTCTCCACAGAAAGGCAGCTGAACATTTGACATTTTTCCACTCTACATAGATGAATGAATAGGCTGATAAGGCGATGAATTCGATGTTTTTGATAAGTACACAAGTTTTAAAGAAGAGGAATCTCTATGGCTTTACCTAAATATCAAAATAACTTCACTTAAGATAAAGAGGGTGTGAATATTGCTTGATGATACCCTTAAATTAACATAAGTAGAACTTTAAAAGTAATTTTAAGCTTGTGAAGTTGAAGATAACTTATATATACCATAGGGGATGTTTTAGCAAATAAATAAGTAAATAAAATATAAGTCATAGGATATAATTGAAGGCTTGAGTACACATAGTATATGAGTCAATAGTTAAAGCCCATGGTGTTTCTTTTTGCTTTGGGCAGATCTTGAAATCTTGTAACTTCAGCATTTGATAGATAAATTGAAAATTTGTCAAATATTTAAATATATTGGATGCTGACCCCACCTAGTAGGAAAAGACTTAATTGCTGTTTGTTTGTTTGTTTGTTTGTTTGATTTAAATATATTGGATATTTAAGAATATTAGGGATTACTATTTGGTTCAAGTCCATCAATAACATGTTAGCAATAACTTTCAGCATAGAAGATCTCACACTATTGGAGCGGACATTGTCACTATTCACTAATGTACACAACTACAGTAACTCAGACATAATTAAGTGTTAAATCTTCTGCTACATTGCAATGTTTTTACTCTGGAGATAAATGCCATGTAGCCAATAAATTCTTCATTTTATACCCCTTCATGACCCCAAAAATCCACATGCCATCACGGAGATTAGCTAGAAACTAATCAATAGTACCGTAACAAGAACAAGATTTTTGCCACTGTATGATTAATTTCTACATGTCTAACATTCTCAGATCCTTTTTAAAAGAAGAAAAATACTCCGTTATGCTTTAGACTTAAACTTCTCAAAGCTGGGCTATAATCAAACTGCAAAACCTAGATATATGCCACAATGGCAACCAGTATCCCTATCCCTGTCTTAAGTGGTACGGCAGTGAATTTATGTTCAAGGTCTCAGGAACTTTTCAACAAAGAAATTTTCTACCATTATTTGTATGTCACGTACAAGCTAGTCATTAGCAATTCTTTGTGACCGTCTCTCACCCTCCTTTCTTTTTGCTTGATGAGAAAAAGGAGTGTGCAGTGTGCATGTGTGTGGAATATAAAACAAAAATGGGTTGAAGAAGCTGGCACCACAATATGTGATGCCAGGACAATAAGTATGTCGAGTCAGAAATTGACCAGTGAAGCTCTGTATGACATAAATTCACATCATGAATGAAACAGGAAAAAAAGATGATAATGATCAATGAAATGACTTGTTAGCAGCATGACCGGAATGAGTACTTAGGCCTTCTCCCTAATTCTAATAACAATTTAATGGCTTATTTAGAGACAGAGAAAATCAGAATATGCAAATATTTGAGATAAAGAGTTCTCACCACTCTTCTACTGATTAAATATTCCACAATGTCAAGATGTCCATTAGCTGCAGCCATGTGAAGAGCTGAATTCAAACATTAGAGAAGCAATGTCAAAGAAACATGAAAAGTTCAGCTGGTGTGAGCTACTTTGGAAAAGAAAAGAAAATGAAATAGAAAAGATGATTAAGAAACTTGGTTGTTGTCCCTAACGGTTCTCTACTCTCTTCCTGCTAATTGATTTTAGATTCATTAAAACAAAATTCTAAGTGAAAAAAAGGCTCAATTGTTAGATTGTGTATACCCCAGGATTCGCCTCCCCATATTTGGCGACCCTGTCAATATTGACAATCAATACGGCAAAAGTATTATTCTGTCCTTCCTTTTAAGGATGCAAATAACTTTAAAAGGCTCAATTGTTAGATTTCTACCTCATGATAAACACAATATACGTATATAATCAACATTAGTTACACATCTATAAGGTGAAATTTTTTTATCACATCTACACTTATGAAGCAACAAGAAAATAAGTCAGGCAAGAAGATAAATAAAACAAAACTTCATAAAATACTAAAAGTCAATAATATAGTCCACAGCATAGTGCAAGAAACTTGTTCTTTTAAATCTTGGAGTAAATCAGCTCATCAACATTTAAAAAGCCAATTGGATATAGAAGAAAAATGTTCCATAATTGAATGGCACAGACACAAAACAAGAAGATTTTAAGCTTCCCCTGCAACAACACTAATCTCACCTTTTTACAGTAAATCATAAAAGGTCCGAACTTTTCTCTGCTCATTCCAGTGATGCATCTTCCAAACACTACCAGCAGCTAAAACGAGTACAAAACCAATACATAACTCCGCCTGCGTAATCAAGTTTGCATTACAGGATATCTTACAGGCACAATGCATACAAGCCAGAAAGTAAACAAAACATCTACATATGTATTTTTTTTCCCAGAAAATTTTCCCAAAAAACATTTGTATATGCATTTTTTTCCCAGAAAGTAAACAAACCTTAAAGATGAGGGAGGTCGAGACCCTCCTTCATTCTCTCTTAAATCGCTCGCCCAAATTCCCTGAAGGCAAACCTCCCTCTACCACATCTACCGCCGACCTTCCATCGGTCTTGAAGCTTGGAGGTCAGGACCCTCCTTCCATTTCGTATATCGCAGCAGATTGGGGACCGATTGAGGGAGAATAGAGCTTGATTCACGGAGGTTTAGGTTTTAGAAAATGCACGCTAGGAGCGTTGGTGATGATGGCGAGGTTCCTTCCTCCGACGAGCCGTCGCGAATGTAAATCAACAAGACATTGTGGGAGAAGAAAAGTCTAGCACAGATGGAGAGGAGGGGCTTTTATCGTGGATGAAGAAGAGGGATTGGGGTTATTGTATAGTACATCTCGAGGGAGTTCCGGTGTCTTGGGTATTGGTCGATGGCGGGGCCGCAGTTAACATCTTGCCATGGTCCGTTCTGAACCGACTCGGGAAGAACAAAGATGATTTGCTGCCCACAGATTTATGCATCATGAATTTCACAGGAGGAATCTCAAACAATGGGGGTATTCCCCGCAGACATGACAGTTGGCAGCAAAACCGCGCTAACAGCATTCTTCGTGGTAGAGGCCACTGCCAACTAGAAGGTCTTGGTAGGGAGAGACTGGATCACAAATTTATTATAATTATTAAATAAAATTAAAATAATATCATAATTATAAAAAATTAAATTTAAAAATTAAATAATATTTATACTCATTTATCTTAATTAAATTTAAAAATAAACATAAATTTTTTTAATAAAAATTGAAAATATATTTTTAAAACTAAACTCCTTTAAGTATTAAAAAAATTATTTATTTTTAAAAGAAAATTTTAAAAAAAAAATAATTTTTTTTTTTAATTCTTTGCATTACTTTTCAAGACCCGAAACTTAGTTGGAGGGAATGTTTTTTGAGAAAAATGCGTAAGGGAGAGAATTTTTTTTTTTATATCTTTCAGTGGCGACTTTGTTGAGTCGCCACTGAAAATATTCTTTTAGTGGCGACCTATATGCGTCGCTATTAAAAGTGTTGTACAAATTTTAAATATTTTTATTTTTAAGTGGTGACTCAAAAAAAGTCATCACTAAAAAAGATTTTTTAGTCACAACTTTATGTAATTACCATTAAAAGAGACTTTTAAGTGATGACCCAATATAGTCGCCACTAAAAAGTATTTTTAGTGACCATTTTTTCAAGTCGTCATTAAAAGTGTTTTTTCTTATAGTGTTATATCCATCCATCTTAGATAAAAGAGAATTCTCTCAAACCATACCTTATAGTTATCTCTTCTAAGTTTAAAAATATCACATCGGATATAAGAAAAATTAGCATATTGAGAAATTATATAAAATCTAAAAGTTTAAATATAAATTTTGAGGCTTATTATTCTAAATTATATGTATTATTAATGTAAACATGTATAATGAATCTAATGATATAAAAATTGTATGTAGGTTAAATTTTTAATTCAGGTAGATTCATTTGTACTATATGATAGAATTATCAAATTATATACTTACTTTTCATATATTTATGAATACATTATGAAAATAATTTTATTTTTTGTCTAAATATCTTACTTCATGATAAAACTATCATATTATGTATTTTTTGAATGCAATTTCTTTACTTGTCTGTCCACTATCGCTACTGATTGTTCCTCATAAGTTAAATCTTCCCGTAACTGAATCTGTGGACACTGTATAACATGTGTAGAATCTAGTAAATACTTCCGTAGCATAAACACATGAAAAATTGAATGGACATTACCTAATTTAGGGGGTAAAGCCAAATGATAAGCTATTTGGCCAATCCTATCAAGAATTTCAAATGGTTCAATGTACTGTGGACTTAACTTCTATTTCTTTCCAAATCTCACTACTCTTTTCATATGAGATATTTTCAAAAAGACATGTTGACCTATGACAAATTCCAATAGTCGACGTCTATTATCAATATAAGTTTTTTGTCTACTCTGAGCTACTAATAACCTTTTTTTAATTAATTTTACATTGACCAATGCATCATGTACCATATCAAGCCTTAAAATCTTAGCTTCGCTCATCTCAAACCATCCAATCGGAGAACGGCAATGTCTACCATATAATGCCTTAAACGGGGTCATTTATATACTGGCTTGGTAGCTATTGTTATAAATAAATTTAGCTAGGGGAAAAAAATCTTTCCCAACTACCTTGAAAGTCTAACACACATGCCCGTAACATGTCTTTCAATATTTTGATGGTTTGCTCAGACTATCCATCTGTTTGAGAATGGAATGCAATACTGAGATTTAACTTCGTGTCCAAAGCTTCTTGGAAAGCTCTCTAAAAACGAGTTGTGAACCGTGTTCTTTGATCACAAATAATTGATATTAGCACTCCATAAAGTCTCACTATTTCATTCAAATATAAATTTGCATACTGAATTGCATTGTATATTGTTTTTATTGGTAGAAAATGTGCTGATTAAGTCAACATATCAATGATCACCCATATTGATCAAACCCTTTTGGTGTTTGCGGTAACCCTGTAACAAAATCCATAGTTATTCTTTTCTATTTCCATTAAGGTATCTCTATCTGCTAATGTAGTCCTGCAGGCCTTTGATATTCTGCTTTTACCTGCTAGCAAGTTAAGTATCGAGAAACATAATCAACTATATCTTTCTTTATACATTTTCACCAATAAATTTCTTTAAAATCCTTATACATTTTAGTTATTCCAGGATGTATGGTATATATGGATCTATGGACTTCCACTAAAATTTCTTTCTTAAGTTTTTCTTTATCAGGTACATACAACCGCTTGCCCAATTTCAAAATTCCTTTAGGGTCTACAATAAATTCAACTTCACCACTATTTTTCACCTTTTTAATTTTCTTGCATAAATAGGCATCTTCTTTCTATTCATTTTTCACTTGTTCAATCAAAGACGATTGAAACTGTATATGGGCTAATAGTATCCCAAGCTCCTTTACTTCCAATACTACCCCATAACTTTTTAACTTATGCATTTCTTTAACCAACGGCCTCCTTACCACTGTGATATAAGTTAAACTACTCATAGACTTCCTACTTAATGTATCAGCCACTACATTGGCCTTACTTGGATAATATAGTATTGTGCAGTCATAATCTTTAAGTAATTTCATCCATCGTCTTTGTCTCAATTTAAAATTTTTTTGTTGAAAAATATATTTGAGATTTTTATGATCTGTATAAATTTTGCATGTTTCACCATACAAATAATGCCTCCAAATTTTGAGAGCAAAAACTACTACTGCTATTTCTAAGTCATGAGTCGGATAATTTTTCTCATGTGGTTTAAGTTTGTCTAGATGCATATACAATGACTCGACCATGTTGCATCAACACACACCTTAATCTAATTCTCGATACATCACAATATACCGTATATCCTCCGGTACTTAAAGGAATAGACAGTACTGGCACCATAGTCAAACATTCCTTGAGTTTCTGTAAACTTCTTTCACATTCATCTGACCAGTCAAACTTTATTCCCTTTCTTGTCAACCTCGTCAAAGAAGCAGCTATTTTTGAAAAATCTTTAACGAATCTGTGATAATAGTATGCTAAATCAAAAAAACTACGAATCTCTATAATTGTCGTAGGATGTGGCCATTGCTGCATCGCTGCTACTTTTTTAGGATCAACTTAAATACCATCCTTAGTAACCACATGCCCTAAGAAAGTAACACTACTAAATCAAAATTTACATTTTGAAAACTTAGCATACAGCTGGTGTTCTTTTAAAGTTTACAAAGCTATCTTTAAATGTCGCTCATACTCTTCTGAACTCTTTGAATATACCAGGATATCATCTATGAATACAATAACAAATTGATCCAAGAAAGGTTTAAATACTCTATTCATCAAATCTATGAATGCAGTTGGAGCATTTGTTAAATCGAATGGCATTACTAAGAACTCATAGTGCCCATATCGAGTCCTAAAAGCAGTTTTCGGAATATCCTCCTTCTTTATTCTCAATTGATAATATCCATATCTCAAATCAATTTTTGAAAAACATTGGGCATCCTGTAACTGGTTAAATAAATCATTTATACAAGGTAATAGATACTTATTACGTATTGTTATTTTATTCAACTGTCTGTAATCAATACACAATCGTAGCGATCCATCGTTCTTTTTTACAAATAGGATCGGAGCACCCTAAGAAGAAGTACTAGGATGTATAAATCCTTTGTTTAACAAGTTTTGTAACTAATTTTTCAATTCCTTGAGCTCATTCGGTGCTATTCTATACGGGAGTATAGACACTGGTTGAGTTTCATGAAGTAAATCAATACTGAACTCAATTTCTCGTTTTAGGTGTAACCCTGACAACTACTTAGAAAACACATCAGAAAATTTTCTAACCATTGAAACTTGCTCTACCTTGGTGTACTTCATATCAACATCAGAAAATTTCTTATGCTGGTACAGATGTAGGGGGTGAAGCTAATTGTACTAATTCTTGACTAAAATTTCGTAATTGTGGACAATTCCACATCAAATGACCTACTTTTTTATACTTAAAACATGCACCAGTTTCTCTACAACACTATCCAGTATGAGGTCTGCCACAAATGGGACATAATGGAATTGATCTTAAATCATGTTGGCTAATAGGTCTCATATCTCTTTGATTCATTATTTGTTTATTGATATTAACGGATGTCTGATTAGAGTTAACAGATCTTGTTTAAGTTAAACGCTGTAAATTTTAAAATCTTGATCTTCTGACATTAGGATTATAACTAATTTGGACATTACTATCTCGATATCTCTTTCTTCTCCTTAGAGTTTCTATGTCTACTTGTTCTCGTGTTTCTATTATTCTAGTACAATTCACAGATGCTAAATAAGTTGGAAAATGATTTATCTGAGGACCCACAAATTTAAACAATGGACGTATCAATTCTGAAACAAATATCTTAATTCTATATTTTTCAGTAGGAACTAAATATGGTGCATATCTAGATGACCGAGTAAAACGAATGTCATATTTAGAAACTATCATGTTCGGTGTTTCTCTTAATTCTTCAAATTCTCTGGCCCTCTTATCTCTTTCATTCATTGGTAGGAAACGATTCATAAATATTTCTTTAAATTTTTCCCGCTCTATTGGTGATAGAGTAACTGCTCTTCCTTGTGCCAGTGTCTCAAACTAAATTTGGGCCACATCTAATAGTTGAAAGGACACTAGTTCAACAGATCTTCTAGTATAACATCCTAAAGCTCTGAGAATTCGTTCCACAACATCAATGAATATCTGTGGGTCTTCCTGAATATCTGACCCAAAAAAAGTCAGGGGTTTCAACTTAAGGAATTGTGGTAATGTCACCTCAATCCTTGTAAACTTGTTCTCTTGCTTAGCTGTTCTTCCTAATTCTTGAGTTTTAAAAGTATTTTCTGGTGGCTGGTCATCCCTTCTGCTTTGTTCTACTATAAATCCAACCAATGTCTCTAAACTCCTATGTATGCCAGCAATCATATCAGTTGTTCTATCATGTGACTCTTGAAGGGGTTCTACTCTCTCCTCAGGAACTCTATCAGATACATGAGCTTGTTCATCATGTCTCGGGGTTCTCATACCCCGTGCATGCCCTCTGCCTTTGCCTCTTCCTCTAGGTCGGCCTTTACCACGACTTTTTTGTACTTGAATTGTAGATTGTACAGATTCTTTTATAGAAGGTGTACGATCTACAACTTCTCTAGTAATTGCTCTAGTTCATGGCAGCATCATAAACTATACAGAATAAAACATCTTTTTAAGATACCATAATATTCAATCAAACCTTATGCTATGAACTTTGGCAAATTTGGAATAGAAAGGAAGTTAATATCCTATAGAATCCCTCAGTAGCACATGAAGTATAAATATGTCTAACTCATATTCATATTAAAGGTCCTACTAAAATTTTTTTTACTCCGATAGCCACAGAGAAACATAATCCTCTAATACTAACTTGTTAGCCTCAATTTAGTGGAACGCCATTAACACAATTAACATATAACTTTACCCTTATTTATTTGCATACAGCTTCAAAATATCACATATCAGGAAAAATAACATACGTTTACAAGTCTCTAGAATAGCCAATTATACATGTCAAGTCTACACTTATCAATATTACAGCAGAAGTAGGGATCTTGCATGTGGCGTTCAGAGCATACTTTAGATTACAATGACATAATGTTTTAAACATTGTGAGTCTTGGAAGCAACGTAGGCTCGCCTAAAGAATATGACACTTAACTGATCACGTAGCTGCAAGGCCAAACTCTATATCTTTATTTGAAAAAAAATATAAGCATCGTGTAGTGAATTTGACAACTCAGTGAGCAGATAATACCTCCTATGACCTATTACGTCAACATATAAATGTATTCATATGTTAAAATTTATCACATTGAAAATTACAGTTCAAAAGTACATCCATATGGAACCTGCATTTTAAATATTTTCAGTTCAAATCACATTTAGATATCTAAAACCATATATGATACAGTATGATCGTTAATCAAACATTGATATGTATCAAAACATTTCTGATGAAAACATTAGGAGGATCCCATATCAAAACCACCATATCAGAATTCAAACACTTTCATACTTTGGTGGTGTAGAATTTGCCTATACTTAGCATCACAGCTAAGGTTTACCCTACTACCATTCAACAAAACACACGAAATGACTCTAATATGGGCAATTTTCCAAGCACAAAGCAAGGGAGGGCAAATCACATATCATATCTCGTGTGTTGACCATCACACGAGACTAACACCACCCTTGCTAGCTGAGGTATCAAGGTGTACTAGGGCTAATATCACCTATTGTTAACAAATAGTGTTTCTAATATGATTCTTCCATAGAAATTATCATATGCACATATCCCATTTCATTCAAAACAGAACTTTCAGTATAATACAGAATTTCAGTCTCAATACAACTCATCTGTCATAAATTTCTCAATCAGGGTTTATCACATATACATGCCATTTTTCAAGGAAATCATATAGCTTTATAAATCAATGTCACATGCATAAATATTCACTTTCCTATATGATGAGAAATACATTTAGTATCAGATATACATTTAGTTCAAAAATCAATTTTTAAAACCATACTCTTCTTAAACTATATTTCAGATTGTAAATAATTCAGATAATTTAATCTATTTTAGAGACATATAAAAGTATAAATAACTTATAAACATAATCAATTATATATTTAAAGTTCAAAAAGAATATATGGTAAGTCATAAAAAGAATTATCTACTCACAAAGTTAGGATTCCAAGTTGAATAACCCCAAAATCTATGTTTTCGGTCCAAATCTAGCTAAATAGACCCCAAAAACGAATTTAGAGAATTCAAAAACCTTGAAAATGACTTCGAATTCGCGAAATTTGACTTTCGGGAGCTTGGTAAACTCATGTCAACGCAACAGGGCTGTTGGGACACGCGCCACTGCAAGAGAGGATAGACTTAAAATTTGAGACCCTAAAATTTCGGTACCTTCTGAATCCACTTATGGTGTTAGTTTTTGGGTTTGAAAACCATAGTTAATAGTTTCAGAAATTACTTTTTTAGGTGATTTTTCCTCCATTTTTGGCCAATCTTCGGCCAATTTTCAGAAACCAATCGGATGAATTTGTAGAATTCTTCGTTCTGAGTTTGTTGACGGTGGTGGTGTTAAAATTTGAGATCTAGAAGTGATAGAATTATAGAGAGAAGTTTTGAGGTTTCGGGAGAGAAAAAATTGGAAGAAAGAAAATTTCAAATTTTTCAATTCCTTGTGTGTTTGAGGCTCTAAAATATCCTGAGGGACCTTTCTGCAAATATTAAAGTAAAACTCTAAATAAGAATTTCGAAGAATACTTATTAAAGTAAAAAAAAATTATTTAAGGTCAAATATAATTACTTTAAGCCAAACATAATTGTTTTAAAAAAATATAGTCATTTATAGAAAAATGTAGCTGTTTGAAAATTATAAGATATTACACCATTCAAGGCTATTGGCACATGTTCATCGTGAAAATTCTTAATTTTCAACTTTTCAGAATGTCAATAGGCCTCCATTGGTGGCTATAGATGATTGTTTTTCGAAATAAAATTCCAAAATTATATAAGTGTCTAATGGTTGTTGTGGACTACTGTTGGTTTTTCTGACCATTAATTTTAAAAAGTCCAAAATCCTATAGGCGTCCATTGCTATCATTAGGTGCCTGTTAGTTATTGATTTGTAAGTTTTGCTCTTTTTTAAGCCATTAAATACCTGATAAGCTTAATAGGTTTTCGAGGCACTTTAAAAAAATATGTTTTCAAACAAATTTTACAAACTAGATCAATAGGAAAACTTAGAAAAAACAATCAAATATTTTAAAACATTTGAGAACTCAAAATTTCTTAAGTTTTCTAATTTACATAAAACTAAGACTAGAAAACATAGAGACAAACAAGCTTCAAATCTTGGTTCCTTGGCTTTGGTTCCATGCTAACCTTTGATATGTCTTTTGAAATCTTTATGAAAGTTGCTTGATGCAACTTTTTCAAACTTATACATTTTCTGAAAAAAAAAAAACTTTATTTGTTATCATCAAAACCATTGAATAAGTATATCAAGGAGGACAACATTTTCTAAACTAAACAAGCAAGCTTTTCAACTTCTTCCCAAATGGAATTTATAAACTTAACGTTTTATAAGTGTTTCTCAGTCTATGGTCCAAAAGGGCAATTTGTTTTGCAAAAAAATAGTAGCTATACAAGAAGGAAGAAACCTCAATCAAATAACCTATGATGAATTCAGAGGCAATCTAACTGCCTATGAGAATAACTTCCTGAAGGAGGAAATAGAAAGTTTAAAAAAAGGGAAATTTCTTAAATCTTCCTATAAACCATCTAACGATAACGATGATGATTTTCTTAGAAATCCTTCTAACCCTACTGATATGGTACATCTTTCTAGAAGAATCTGCAGGTTTTATGAGAAAACAGTTAGGAAACATCAAGACTACCTAAAAAAGGAGACAATTCAAAAAGAGAAACCAACTGTAATTCAATCACATGGTTGGAATGCAAAAGGCCTAGAAATGCCAAAGCAAACTGGCCTTTGCTCAAACGAAAGTATTGACGAGAAAAAGGTAAAGGTTTCAACCTAAAGGGATGAAGATATCTCAATTCCAACTCAATGTCGCCAGGAAGAAAAGGAGGAAATTATCAATTTCTACTTGATGGCAAACGAGCAAGTTGAAACAAACAATTGAATAGAAGAATCATTACATGAGGTAGGAGATTTTGACCCTTCTTTTACATATGATGAATTGCAACATGCATTTGACATAGTATTGAAAGATTCCAAAAAGATTATTTTCAAATACTCTACCTTCGAAAAGATTCTTTCTCTCAATGCTTTAATTGCTAAAAATAAGTATTTGAACTGAGAATTAAGGAGTTGACAAAAGATCTCCCTAAAATTTTCAAACGTGAAGAAAATTTAGAAATACTCTTAGGAACACAAAGGTGCTCATTTTCCAAATTTGGATTGCAATATGATCGACCGAAAACAAAAAAGTATTACGAAAACTTTTTTGCTAAATCTATTACTATGTCAAGTCCATACAGGACTTATTATTTTTGTTGTAAAAAATGTCATATATATTACATATGTACTTCTAAAAGATAGACATATGCTATGAATGGAAAGGTACGGGTTCCTAAAGGTATTTTTGTACTTGAAGGAGCAAACACTAACAAGCAAGGACCTAAAATGATTGTTTTGACAGGTATATATACTCGAAATAAAAACTCTAAAAAGATAAATGATTCTTAGACCGTGGATGCTCTCGCCACATAACTAGGGATGCATCAAAGTTTATCTTTCTCAAACCAAAAGAGATGGATTTTGTAACTTTTGGAGACAATAATAAAGGAAGAATAATTAGTATAGTTAAAATTGGTATAAATTCTTTCCTTTCCATAGATGATGTTCATTTGGTAGATGGTTTACAACATAATCTCTTACATAGAGGATCAAAACAGGGATTTTTTCTCTTTCAATATAATCTTTTAATTTTTTTTATATAAAATTTCATTTTATAAATTTCTCAATATAGTTATTGACTTTTTAAATTTAAACTAACCATAAGTTTCAAATTAGTTGGAAAATTCAAACTTAAATTATCTCAATTGAATAAATATGTATTGTAATTAGCGAAAAAGACTTGGGTAAAGATTACTAAAACTCATTAAACTTGAGGTTACGCACATGTTCTTTTTGGTTATGTAACTTGAAGAACCAAGCATGATATGTATATGATTAAGGAGTAGGAAAAGAGAGAATTTATTATTTTTCATTTCTAATTATCTTCTAAATAATTACCTTTGGTAACAACATAATCATACTTTAAATTAGAGTAGAATATTCTCCCCTCATTTTGATTGATATCCTTATTATATGATCCTTTTCTATATTATAAAAATATACACAGATATTTTTTTAAAATAAAAATTATGCTACAATTTGACTCAAATACCTAAAATACTTTTTATGAAAGATAAATAAAAAATAAAAAATATAAAAGAATACTCCCTCAAATTTTCTTTCATCTTCTCCATTGTCCTTTAGTATCAATTATTCCTTCTTAACTATTTTATCTTATTCTTCTCTTCATCATAAATATTGTGAATTATATAATGATAATATATAAAGGATTGTCAATTCATTTACTCAGCTTGCTCGAAATTCATGCAATCAAACCAAATATGATATTATATGTAGCAAATCCATTTTTTGTATTTTCTAAAATAAAGGTGAGATAGATAACTAACTTGATGTGAGCTAGCTAGTTAAAGAGAGAGATTAAGGGAAGACATAAAAAAAAAAAATTCATAGTTGTATAAAGGACAAGATGCGTAAGATTAGAAAGAAAGATAAAAATGGTAGACAAATGTGTGTTTGAGCTTTCAAATGCAAATTTCAATGGCCCAAAAATTGATTGAAAACTTTCTCTTTGATAGAATTTTACTAATATAAGAACATATTTGTAAACACAAAAATAGGAAATTAATATCCCAAGATAGATGATGGGGGAGAAAAATAAAATATTTGAGAAGAAATAATTGATATTAGAACGATGAAAAGATTAAAAGAATTTCAGAATGTGCTCTTCTTTTATTATTTATTTATTTATTTATTTTTCATAAAAGGAATTTTAGGCACTTAGCTGAAATTATAACATTTTTTATTCTCAAGAAAAGGTTGTATATATTTTTATAATAAATATATGTAATGAGGGTGTTAATCAAAGAAATTAAAGATAGAGTATTTTACTATTAAAAATATTATTAAAACTTTACAAAGTGATTATTTTATTAAAAACTGATGTATAACATAACCAACTTAAAACTAAGATTTTAACTAATCAGCCATTTTGAAATTCACAAATATATTAAAAATAAATTTATGATAAAATAATTACTTTTCGAATGTAATAACTATATGTGAATATGTAATATTACGCTTGCAAAAGTATAATTTGTTTTTGCCTATATAAAAGTAAAGTTATTGAAGGCGCAAACTTGGTAAAAAATGAAGTAGCCCACAAATAATCCTCCAGTAGACCATATAATAGTTTCTCCAATAAAAATTAATTACACATATCAACGAGCTTACAAAAATAGTTTTTCAACGTTGCACTTTGCTTTCGTAAAAAAAAAAGTGAAATAAAAGTAAAATAATAGTACTAATGCATAATATAATTTAAGTACATTGTCATTTCTCTTTCACCAAATGCTTTTAAAAAATGGCACTGATTTAATATATGATTAAGTTCATTTAGAAACTAGCACTCTCAATAAATATTTTTTATAAATTTAAACGTCTGATATTATAAAAATACCGGAAGACAACACTCACTTTCTTTTATAGACTGATAATTTGGACGAAAACCAGCATATTTATCTGATCAGAACAAATTTTTAAACTTAGTATTTATACAAGCTCTTAATAAATCAACTTTTACATTCATTTATTTTAAAAATGAATCCAATCCTAAAAATTCTTTTACAAGGTAAATAAATTTTAACAATTTATTAAAAGACTATTAATTTTCCTATAGTACAAAACTAATAATTTATTAAAGTGTTTATCAGGTCTTATTCATTTGATGATTTCCATTTATTTTTTAACTTTACATTCAATAACATACTTTTTTCAAGGAAATTTTTAGTATGCTCACTTTTAAAAAAATATATTACAGATCAAAATAATCATTAATAAACATAAATATATTAAAGTAAATGGCTTAAAATTTATCAATATTCTTACATAATTGATCTATGATTAATTTGATCAACTATTTTTTTTTTTCTAGACCAAGTTTACTTTTAAGAATTTCTCACTTCTTTTAGTGTTGGAAGGGGACAGTGGGGCTTCCACTGCTGAACACTCAGTAGAAACAACTGAAACACTATAAAACAAAATAGCATAAAATGAAATTCATCACTAACATGAATCGAACAGATTTCAACCCACAAAATTGATATTATGTAAAGAATGAAGATAACTGATTTACAATCTGCAGTAAGACACCCTTGGTAAGCTCCGCATAGCCTAAAGCCCATCCCTTCATCAATACTCGTGGACTATACTCTCAAAAAAATAAAATTAAACTTTTATTTTAAAAAAAAGTTTTTGAAAAATTGATACTACAACCTCACCAAAAATTACCAATACAACCATTGGCGACCCCACACAGCCCGTATATGTAACAGGCGAGAAATGTGACAACCCCTACGCATGAAACCCTGGCTGCACTCATCCAAGAACAGATAAGGGTTAAAAATATATAGGCACAGAAGATGAAACTGTCAACCCAAATAAATGGGACTTGAAAAGGAAGACCCACGAAGGTAAGGAAAACAAGACAACACAGGCATGCAAGAATGGGGATTTTCATCAAAGAATAAGCTGAACCAAGACCTGGAGAAAGTGCTAACCCCAGAGTCCCTAAATCCAACATACCAATGCCCAAAGCTCTGAGCACTCCAAAACTGCAGACTTATCAAGGCTCAAACAAAACAACCGCCAATTATGTACATCCAAAACCTTAAGAAGCTGTGGCAGCAGATGACTTCTCTAATTTTTCCTTTTCAATCTCCACCCTCCTCTGTTCGGCATGCTGGGCAACACCATTAGCAAGAGCTTGATATTGGAACTCAAGTGTTTGGGTGAGATTCTGGAACCTCAACGGATCTGATGATTGCATCACTACAGGAAGATTTATATTGAAGATGCATTTCAGACAAATAACCAACAACGATGAACTTCACATTTTTAAGGGGCAGGCTCAGGTTACCTTTAATTGTGTCCACAAAGAAAATGAAAGGATCCACCTCATCAATTGGGGACTGCAACTCTTCATCATCACTATAGTCATCATCTGAGTCATCGTCATCCTCGTCATTAGGCTGGAATGCCCTTGCCTACAGGACCATGAATCAAAAGGATAACAAGACTAATATTCAAGAGTAAATGATGGAAGTATACTATTCCAGATGAAAGTACCTGAGGGGGAAAAACCTCTCATTCATCACAGATCTAAATTAAACAATCAGACACAAATAGCTCAATGAAAGTTTGTTGACTCAATTGTTAAGGTCTCTCAGTATCAAATAAAACAACTTCAGGAGGAGGACAATGAGCTATGCAATTTATGAACCATATAAAGATGCACATGCAAAGTTTTTAAAGGCATCATCTCCAAATACCTGTTCAGCCAACTTTCTAAGTTTATCACTGTCAGCTTCATCCCCATCCTCAGCATCAACTCCCATTTCCTTGTCAGAACCATTACCATCCTCATCTTCATCATCGGTTTGAAAACCATCCATATCATCATCATCTTCAGCTTCTTCCTTTGCAGCTTCTGCACCGTAAATATGATAGACTAGGAATTAGGCAGCGACAGACCAGATTAAACTAAGATAATGATGACAGACCAAGACAAATTGTACAAGGTCAATCTACTCTAAATAAGAAATATGCTTGAGAAATCTCAATAAAGAGAAAGGCAGGAATAGAAACCTGCAACTTGATCCTTGTATGCAACCAGAAGATCAAGTGCGGCCCGGAACACCCGACCTAAAGCCTCTCCTGGCAATTGATCAGCTGGAAGAGCCAGTAACGATGTTAAACCAAGGCAGCAAACTTTCTTGTCATGTTCCCTGCAAAAATATTGTTGTATGGCATAAGAAGACCTTCAATACTCTTAATTGGAAGCACAGTATGATGATACAAAGGAAGGCAAGGAAGTGGGGCAGTGAAAGAGGGAAGAACAAGAATGCACCTCTTAAAATTAGCACGTGTACCACTCTTCTTGACTTGTTGCAACATTTGGAACCAATGATTGAAGATTTCCGATGCAACACCCAACCGTTGCAATATACCGAGCGTCAATGCCGTATTGTAGTAAAGTGCATCTGCAATCTACAAAAAATTTCTTCTTAAAAGGAAGATACTTTTTTATGGCTTTCCTATCTGACAATTGTTCTTGGTAAGCATGGAAAACGTAAAAAAGAAGCTATACTCAATTGTAGTCATCAATCAGAAAAGGCATCAAATTGGACGAATAATTATTGTCATTTATTTTCTTTCCAAAAAGTAATATTTATTTATGATAGACAGAAGGAAGTACACCTGTATCAACTAAAGAAACTAGGACTATACAAAGAAAATCATAAAAATTATGCCTGTCCCCCGGTTTATAAGCCATCCAAGTGAATAACATCAGATTTGACAGACAAAAAAATTAGTAAAATCAAAGTTCAGAAGTTCATTAAAACAACTTGCAAATTGCATGTCCAAACCAGCGTAAATCTGTGAACCATTAAGTTAACAAGATCCAGAACACAACAGCCCTAAAGTGAATAGTAGTATATATGGACTCACAAAAATCTAGCTAAATGATTTGTCTAAACATAATAATAACCAAGGAAGCAACAAAGACCAATTTTCTAACAATCTCATCCACACATGTAACCACTGATTGATTCTAATAACCCATTACCACTTGCATTAGAAGACATTTTAAATATGACTTTTCAGTTCGCCGGAACCGTTCAACTGTTATTCTGAGATATGGCTCAACCCAGTGATCCACCTGCCCCCTACAATTCTGGAAGACAACTTCAATAAGTTTTGGAGCTGGCTCAATATCATTGTCTTCCATATTTTTATCTGCCATAATCTGCAATGTAAAATAGATAGCACAGAGACATCACTAAAAAGATGGAAACATTAACAATGGTTTTTAATCACCAAGCTCAAACCTAATAAATGGTTGCTTTAAAGAAATTTAAATACTGAAGTAACTCACAGATGAAATCATATTCCACAGACTTTGTTGATAATCAGGTTCTTTGCATGTAAGGAAGTGGGCAGTTCCCCTTGAAATATAGTTGTCCAAAGGAACGAGAATATCTGCATAAGTTAAAAAATTACCATCTAAAATATACGTGTGTGTGTGTGTGTCAGAATGCAACACTATATTGAAGGATTAAAACTCTTTAGTTAAGTCAACAACTCAATTAATTAAAGTTTTTGGGATGTTATGTCACCACTATATTGAAGGATTAAAACTCTAGTTAAGTCAACAACTCGATTAATTAAAGATTTTGGGATGTTATGTCTGGAAAACAAGGCCCCCACCTAATGGGAAAAGGTTTAGTTATTGTTGTTGTTGTCGTCGTTGTATGTCTGGACAACAAGGCCATGGACAGCATTGAAGTTGAAGATCTTCCATGTATAATGTCTTTAAAGATTTAGGATACCAGCTCATCGTAACAGAACCCTGACCCTTTTATTAAAGCAGGCAGAGAAGGACTATAAGAAAATAACGAAGACAATGTTCATACATACATTGCTTAACCCAAAAAAAGTAGAGAACATTTATGGAGAATTACTAGGGATTAGGGAATAAACTATTAGTTATGCACAACATAGTGCACTGCAGTGACACAATGGTTGCATTTTCTTGATAATATTTACAAAACAAGAATAAGCACAAGGAATGTTTGTGTTATATTATAAGGGCTTAAAGAAATAGAAAAGACAACACTGTAAAGTTAACGGATCTGTAACTGTCCATACTTCAATGTATTGGTTAGAAATTACAGGATAGAACTTATCTTGTTTCACCAGGAAATTGCCCATGTTCCTTTTCTCATTTTGGATTGTTCTTTTTTAAATATATTTCTATTTTTAGCATAGCTAAGTTTATCATAGATTAACTAGAAGACAAAACTCATCTCTAGCTTTAATGTAAATATCAAAGAGACCAAACCAGATATGTTCTAAACTAGATTCTTACAGATGAGTAGTAAATATCTGTCCCAAAAAAAAACGGTTGAGTAGTAAATAAAGAAATTGATATGAACTGTAACAAAAACATAGTTGAGCATCTTACTTGGAAAAAAATCAATTGCCCAATCTGCCAGTGCTTCCATCATCAATGGCCAAAGGCTCCACATGTCCAACGATATTGTTGGAGAGAAAAAAGTCATGTATGATACAATTTCCAAAACTTCTTCAAAAACCTCTGTAGGTATGAACAAAAGATAAGAGAAATAAATGAAAAGAATGGCAGTCCAAGTGAAAATAAAATTTGAGAACCATAGTCTTCATGCCACAGGCAAGCAACTCATAAAGTACAAAAAGACCCTACCTAAAATTAAAGAGTTGAGCATGCAACGCAAACAAGCACAGTTTCTAGCATCACATGTTGTGACATAGTTAAGCATAGTATTACTGTTGACAAATGTACCAGATCGGCCAGTCCGATTGGAAAACTGGTGAACAGATCCTTCAACCAGTTTGGTTTAACCATAAAAGCCATTTAGTAAAAGACCGGTCCAAAACAGGAAAACAGTCAAAACTGGGGAACCAACACAGTTCAAATTGCTTACTTTTTTAAACTATTGAAATGACATCATTTTAATTATTATTTTTTCAATTGGTTGGCTTAAAACAATGTCATTTCAGCTCATTTCTTAATATTAATGACAATTATACATATATTTTTAATTTTTTTATAATTTGTCGTGATTAAAAATGTTATTGTAATTTATGATTGATAATTGAATATTATATCAATTAAGAGTGTGGATTATGATGTCTCAAATATATTAGTATGCACTATTTGATTATTTCTATCTTTTATATATATATATATATATTATAATATAAAAAATAAAAATATACATGATATATTTTACTAACTGTTCGCTCCAGTCCAACCAAATAATGAATAGTGAACCGCCCCCTCAACTCGTTCAGTATCTGATCCTGTTTTTAAAGCATTGCATAGTATTGATATATTAAAGCCACAAGGAGTTACTGTCCTTTAAATTCTATTTCCAATTAAAAACATCAGGCACCCATCCCAAAAAGAAAGAGAAACAAATTTGGAAAAGAGAAGATGAGGAAAAGGAATCCCATTCCCATTTTCCATAGCAACATAAACTGAAAACTTAAACAAAGTAGGCATAATTATTAGACATGAATAGTTGACAGAATATTGGTTGTTTCAGTCATTTGTCTACTTCCAACATGGAAGTATCAAAAGTTCGGTCATTGGTCAGTCTCTTCCATACTCTTCATAGCTAGTTGTTTAAATCTTAAACATGCAATCAGATTATTTTTTAATGTAAATCATATTTCCACTTTTATGCAACTGGCTAATTGGGTGACCCAATTAACAAACTTTAAGTACCCTCATTTTTGGTGCAATAAACTACATTAGAATAGAGATTAATAAACAAAAATTAACACTGGAAAGAGGCTGACAAAATAGACTGAAATATAATATAAGAAAACATGATTCACAGGGGTAAGTACCTTGACCATCAGTTGTCAACATTCTACGCATTATAGGAAGCAAAATTGGCTCAACTTGAACAAAAAGGTGAGGAAGCCTGCTCACTGATTCAAGTATTGTGCTAATAGCACGCAAACAACCAACTGCAGCCAGAGCACCTGGATCATCAGCTTCATCATCAGCTTCAGCAGTGTTCATACACCTCCAAAATGCAGCTGCCTGTTGTTAAAAGGAAAACTGCAATGTTATTACACAGAAAAGAAAATCTCTCCAAATAGAACACAATTGTTTTGGCAGACAGAAATTGAAGAAAACATTACCAGGTTTTGACACAGCCCAAGTGCATAAGGCGCCATTTCTTCCCCAAATTTGTCCACAATAGTCTCCAAAGTAAATACAAGGTCCTCATTCTCAACCTCATTCATAAGTTTGAAGAACTCTGTATAGATTTTTTATTAGTTAAACTAGTTCAACAAGCCAAATAGTAAATGGGAAGTATTAAATAACAAAATTTTCACACCCATATACCATCAAGGAGTTGTGGGAGAATAGGACGGATTTCATTCAAATCTGCATCAACACAGCCATAAGAAAAGAAAAGGTATAATCAACATTAACCATTAAAAAGAATTATTTAATAAGAGCAAACACACAAGGGCGACAAAACGTAGTTATAAATCACCTCTGCAAGCTTCAACAAACGAACGCAAAGCAAAAACAGAATCAACGCGCACAGGAAGTTCTGGATCTCGCATTCCAGATACAACACACTGCAATGCCTTCCGGAAATTGTTTTGATCTGAAAAGTTGATATGGGCATATTGTCCTGCAACCCAGGCGGCCTATTGTTGACAAGCAAATATTAAGAGCAAAACTTTTAGAAGACAAATGAAACTTCCATGATAAATATATAACTTATATCCAAATTAATTTACATCCAGTCACATCATAAGATCAAATTGCTGCAACCCAGGCGGCCTATTGTTGACAAGCAAATATTAAGAGCAAAAATTTTAGAAGACAAATGAAACTTCCATGATAAATGTATAACTTGCATCCAAATTAATTTACATCCAGTCACATCATAGTATCAAATTGCAAAAGTAATGGGTTGATTGGTTAGAGGCATGTACGTGCAAGAGAAAGGTAATTTAAGAAGGATCACACCATTTGATTGTTCGGTCACAAATTATAGAAGGGAAAGGAAAAGATTTGGATTGATTTTACTTCCATCGTGCCCAACTTTTGCAATCCTCCCACTTATAAACAGATTGCATGGGAAATCAATGGAGGACATTTTGGTGGGATTCACTAGCAAGTTGCAACCAATAAAATTTCATATCTACATTATATTTATCTCAAATACTGACCATTTTAAACTATAAAATTATAAAATTAAATATGTACATATTAATCTATTCTTTTGTCTATACTAAACCAAATAATGGAGACAGTCATTTCAACTCAATAGTTGAAACCTCCTCTACCATTCCTTTATTTCATATGAAATCAATAAGAGAGGACATGCACCACAATAACAAGAAAAAACCATCAAGCCAAGTAAAAACTTCTCAAGAGAATATTTTAGAAAAAAGTAAATATAAAGGAATTCCGAAACAAACCTAGCACTATGTAAAGAAATGAAAATAAAACAGGAACATTTTAATTTCAGAAGCCCACTATGTATATATAAGTGAAAATAGAAGCAAATTCGAAATGGTTCATGTGTAACAAAAGTAAAAAAATTTGACAGTGAGGAGATTAAAAAAATGTATTTTCAATATCAAATCTGCTCTGTCAATTGATCAACCCAGAAAAGGAATGTTTAATTTTATATGCCCACTACTTAAAAAATACAAAGAGTAAAAGCAAATTAAAATGGTCCGAGTGCGACTAATAGTTAATCATTTTGAAAGAGTGGAAACAAGAAAGAAATCAGATAATTTCAAAATCAAATCTGCTTCACTCAAACAGTCAACCCAAAAATGTGAAGTCTACAGAGAGCCACAGTCCATTGGAGCCCTTCTCAGAATTTCAAACTAGCCTATCATATCTTATCTCTCCAATTTCACAGATCTTTATGCTTATTGAACATTTGATCAGATATTACATTAACAGGGGATGTGCTTTTGGTATGGTTATCATCCACAAAGTCTAAACCTGTCTTTGCATTTAAAGCATTCTTCTTATTACTCCCAAAAGAAGGAAAGAAAATTAGCAAAGAGTGACGCTGGCCAACATGGGGTCAGATGCAGATACATACCTTGGCCCTAAGGTGGCCAACAGGACTGCTGAACTCAGGGAAGACATGTTGCACTAACATACGCTCGAGTTCAGATTTGTATGGCTCGGTTTGCTTCAATTTATCACAAAGCGCCCCAATAGCAAGAAGAGCACCATCTTTCTGTCTGTAGGGCTTGTATTCTGCAGGAGCTTCATCATACCTAGCACAACAAAAAACCAAACATGGTACCCAATTCACCAATTATCTATCTCAGAAGTGGGCAAACAAACAAAATTACCTTTTGAAGATTTCAACTATGAACTGAATAAACTTATGAAGATTTTCTTTCCCACGTTTTCGAACCAACTCACTCACAAAATCCATGGAAGCAGTCCTAGGACTATACAAGTCTTCAATAATATCTGTAACAAAGAATAAGAGGATATAAGCATACATGCCAATGGAATTTTTTCATTCAATATCTACATATCAATAAAACTTACCATAGCCTTTCCTTACATATTCATGCGGATCTTCATCCCAAAGCTTTTGATCATTATCATTAAAGCACATAAGGGGAAAAACTATCTCAAAAAGAAGAACATCAAGGCGAGGTTGCAGCAGAGTATACATGCTATTCTTTGAAATACTGCATATGTATCAAAAATGAAAGTTCAGAGAACATGGAAGCCATTTCAGAATCAACTTATATGCTGACAACCCAGCAACAGCAAATAAAAAGCAACTCATTCTAATAAATGCTCAAACTCTGCATAGCTGTTGAAAAAATAGGAAGAGTAAAAGAGAAAAGATAGGGATGAAACAACATATTTATTATTTTTTATATAAAAAAGTATTTACTATTGAAAGATGCAATTACTGTGTGCATGTAACACTGACAATTTATATTAATATTATTCTATAACTATACAAAGATGTTTATATCCCTTACTTTAGGTACACTACAAGTAACTTTTTCCATAAGCTACAGGCTATGAAGCAAGGATATGGCAAAAGCCAACCCTTACCAGTACTGAGTCCGTATGGCAAGAATGTGATTTAGGTACAGTGAAATACATGCCCCATACATATAGGTTTCTTCTCCATCTGAGATCATTAATTTTTTTCTCCTCCAACTCACTGTCAATCTCCATCTCCTTTATGTTCCATTATCGCATTATCTCCTCGCATATTCTCTCTCTGAAGTTCTGCCTCTGCTTTTCTTGGATGACCACCACTTTGTTCTCCGCTTCTCCAGCAAGTCACCAGCTCACCAACAAGCCAACCATTGAAGGTTGGCAGTGCCTTTCTAAATCTCTCACTCAAAAGTGAATGACAAATTACTTGATGGCACTTTCTTGGTGAGATAGTTTATTGGCATGTTGTAGACTTTAACAGTGATGAGGGTATTGTGTTAGCAGTGCTGATCCCTTAGCACGTTAAAGAGCTCAACCTTATTTTATATAATATTTAGGGTTGCTGACTGCCTCTTATGCTCGTGATAATCACTAGTTGATTTAATCATATATATTAATATTTTTTTTATTTTTTATAAAATAGTAAATGGCATAATATTTTAAGGTTTCCTATTAATTCAACTCAACTATTTGTTTTAGTATTTAAGTTTTTATACTACGGGAAATTAGATGAACATAAAAATTTACTTTATTAATTTTATATTATTATGTTGGTTGTTTATGCATACAAAATGTTTAATACTTCCTTTTATTCTTGGTAAAAGTATTATATATTATATATTTTTATTACTCATATAATATATTTTTCGTACCCACATCTTATATCTTAAAGAATTGCCGAATCCCATACCCATACCAAACAAGCACCAAGGCCTACAAGATTTTCCTTAATTATTAATACCTTTTAACATAGTTGTATAAGCACGATTTGAATCACAAATGGACATATTTTGGAATCATAAATTGTATCAAATCATAAGATTAGTAAAAGTTTGTAAAGTAGATTGAAATATATAATATAAAATATGTATAAACAAATAGCATAAATAAAATACTCAAAATTGCAAAAGGTGAAGGAATATATTTTATCAATTTTATAGATTGCAGAAGGTGAAGGTTAAGGGATAAAAAAACCTTTGCAAGCTGAGAGAAATTTGAGCATCCAGCAAGAGCAGTTACAAGAGGGGAGCGAGAGAGAAACTTTTAACCAGTAATGGAGAAGTCAAATGACCTTTTTACATAGAGACTAAAATGCACCTTTTCAAAGCCTCAAAAATAAATAATGAAAGAGGAAAACCTTATTTTTCTCCCTGATAGATAAGTGAAGTTTTGATTTAGTCCCTTACAGATTAATTTTTTCAATTTATTCTCTCACAAATGAAAGTGGTGCAATGTCAGCCCTTACGTAAGTCTGCTTTATTTATCTGATTAGGCATATAAATTGACAATTATGTGACACTCATAGGCAGAATTCCTAATCTGCCCACTTGGGATTTTAGTTTTTAATTTGGGAAAATAGGGTAAATAGGGTTAATTTGATTGGAAAGTTAGGAATTCTACCTGAGTGCCACATGAATGCCAAGTTAGGGTTAAGTGAGTGCCAATTCATATACCAAGTCATATAAATATGGCATACCATTAAAAAGTAACAAGTTAGCATTAAATTTTGGATGGTAGCTTAAATAAGGATAACATTATAAGCATTTTCATTTGTGCGGAGCTAATTTGAAAACCTTACTGAGGGTCTGAATTGAAAATTCACCTCTCTGTCGACGGACAAAAATAGAGTTTTCCTCAGTAAAGAAATAACAAATAAAAGGTTATCTTGTAGCTAGGTCGCGTCAGGTCATGATGGACCTTACAAAAGAGACCTGCTGCAAATCACCATGGTTTCACGAAATGGGAATTGCAGAATTGTTTGTGTGATTTGTGCAATTCTGGTAACAATTCAATCACTAGAAAAATTTGTGCGATTTTGCAATTCCGGTCAGAATAGCACTATCTAGTACAATTCTGACAATGATTTTGTCACTAAAATGATTTGGCCACTGATATGTATTGGTGACCATATTAATCACTTGTTTCATTCAATTCAGATTGTGTACTGAACAATAACAACTGATATGTATTGGCAACCATATTAACACTGATATGTATTGGCAACCACATTAACATGCTCCCTTAAGCTAAAGCTTACAAAGCTGGCAGCTTATTACAGATGAAACCTAACTCAAGAAAAATAAAGAATAACTAACTCAAATTCAACTATCGATTCAAAAACTTCAGCAACCAGTGCACCCCTTGACAGCTGCACAACCCATAGAATGCTTCGACCTGTTTCCATGCATAGACCCCTCAACATTCTCTCAACTACTCTCCTTGACCACATTGTCTAACATAATGACAACTCCAACAAGTCTTCTACCTAGCTCCCATAAGTGCCCCCTCAACTAGTCCCCAATACTTGGGTTGCCCACTAGAGCACCCAACAACACCAACTCCCTTAGTATTCAATATGCAACTAAGAGTCTCACTCCTTATTCTTCCCCAAGCCACATTACGAGCTTCCAACACCAAAACACTTATCCATGATGCCAAACTACCACAATCTCGACATCAACTCCATAACTAAAGTCAATACAATACCTTCACATATTGAAATCCTAGAAAAGAATGATTAATCTCCGCAAAATATATGACCACCTAAAAGAAAAACTCCAGTTGCAAGATTTTTTTGTGTATTTTCTTTTCTTTTCCTTCTTTTTTTTTGTGGAAGCTAGGGATACAATTCAAGGTGGGTGATACCTAAGCTCTAAAACCAAGTTAAAAATATAGGGAGAACAAAAGTTAGAAAGAAAAGAAAGGGACACAACAAAGTATTTACTATTGAAAGACCCAATTACTATGTGTATAACATTGACTCTCAACCTCTATTATACTAATCCTATAACCACACAAAAACGCTTAGCCATTTACTTTGGGTGCCCTGCAAGTAACTATTTTCTACAAGGACTCAACTTTCCTAAATCATAAATACCTCTCAACACAGTAATTCTTTTCTTAACCAAAAAGACCTTCCCAAATTATTAATACCACTTAACAATTACAAAAGTTTCTCCAGGATATGATTGGTAAAGAACTAACCACAGACACGATAAAATCTTCAGCAAATATTTACTGACATCAAACATGAGGTTATCCTAGGACTGGATATAAATACATAGCATCTAGATCACATGACCAAAGATGTTCTTCTATGGCATTATATATCAAGCAGCTAGCAACCCTATTCAAAACCCTTAGTTGCTCAGTGAGTTGAGAACTAAGAAAGGGGATAAACATACTAAAGGTCGAAGGTCACCTATATCCCCCATCCTCTCCCCTCCACTTTTTCTGAACAGGCTACCTTGCATTATATACCCTCAACACTATGCCTTCAGCAGATCTTCAAAAAAAAAAATGCTCTAAAAGTTTCACTTTTCAAAACACATATTAAATGATGAGAGTCATGTCATACTAACATACAACATATTCGTCTGCAAAAGTGCCCTCTAATCTTACTAATTACAAATATACAATAACAAGTGTAACATAATTTACTGCAAAGGCCATCTGTTTGAGTTACATTCAAATTAATATTTGGGAAGGGCAGAGAAGGGTGTAGAAATCTTAGAAAAACATTCATGAGCTTTAGTTTTCTCAAAATCTTTCCATCTAGGCCCTACTCTATCTCATCTTCCATGTAAGAAGCTGACATTAAAGATTACATTATAGTGCAAGTTCCAACAACAACAACAACAACAAAGCCTTTTCCCACTAGGTGGGGTCGGCTACATGGATCAAACAACGCCACAGTGGCCTATCATGAATGAGATCAAAAGATAGGTTATTAACTATTAAATCATTCTTAATAGTTTCACCTATTGTTTTCTTTGGTCTCCCTCTACCTCTAACTATCGGACTATTCTCTGTCTGATCTACTCTTCTCATTAGAGCTTCTACAGGTCTTCTCCACACATGACCAAACCACCTTAAGCGAGATTCTACCATCTTTTCCACAATAGGTGCTACCCCAACCTTCTCTCTAATGCATTCATTTCTAATCATATCTCTTCTGGTGTCCACACATCCAACGCAACATTCTCATCTCTGCAACATTGAATTTATCTTCATGTTGTCTTTTTACCGCCCTACATTTAGTACCATACAAAATAACAAGTCTTATCACTGTACGGTAGAATTTTCCTTTAACTTTGAGTGGCACTTTTTCATCACAAATGAAACTCGAAACCTTTCTCCATTTCATCCATCCTGCTTGAATCCTATGGTTTACGTCCTCCTTTACTTCTCCATCATTTTGTATAACGGACCCCAAATATTTAAAACTTGTAACTTGTTTTAATATATGGTCCCCAAGTTTTACATCTGAATTTGAATTTGTTCGTCTTTTATTAAAACTATATTGCATATATTCTGTTTTACTTCTACTTATATGAAAATCATGTGTTTCTAGAGCTTGTCTCCATGCCTCTAACTTCGTATTTATTTCTTCTCTCGATTCACCAACTAAAACTATATCATCTGCAAAAATCATACATTGAGGCTCCACATTTTATATATGCTCAGTAACTGCGTCCAAAATTAAGTTAAAAAGATAGGGACTCAACGAAGACCCTTGGTGTAGTCCAATAGTTGTGGTAAAATCCTTTGTGTCCCCACTTTGTGTTCTCACGCAAGTCGTGATCCTATCGTACATGTCTTTGATTGTACGAATATATGCAATACGTACTCCTTTCTTCTCTAAAACCTTCCATAAAACATCTCTTAACAGTCTGTCATATGCCTTTTCCAGATCAATAAAAACCATATGCAAATCTTTCTGTCTTTTTTGATACCTTTCCATCAATCTCCTCAATAAATAAATTGCTTCCATAGTTGACCTTCCTGGCATAAAACTAAATTGATTCTCTGTGACTTGAGTCTCTTGTCTTAATCTTTGTTCAATGATCATCTCCCATAACTTCATAGTGTGGCTCATAAGCTTAATTCCCCTATAGTTAGAGTAATTCTGTATGTCCCCCTTATTTTTGTAGATAGGGATTAAAGTACTCCTCCTCCATTCATCTGACATTTTCTTCGATTTCATTATTACATTAAACAATTTAGTGAGCCAACTTATACCTTTCCTTCCTAAACTTTTCCACACCTCAATAGATATATTATCAGGTCCTAGTACTTTACCATTTTCCATTCTCTTCAAAGCCTTCTTTACTTCATGCTCTTGAATTCTACGATAAAAGATATAATTACGGTCCTCTTCTGCAATATTTAGTCTGTCAGAGTCACAGGTCAACTCATGTCCTTCGTTAAAAAGCCCTCGAAAGTAACTCCTCCATCACGCTTAGATATATTTCTCTCTTACCAAGACATTACCCTCTTTATCTTTAATACACTTCACTTTATCTAGGTCTCTTATCTTTTTTTTCCCTACCCTTCGCAAACTTGTAAATTTTTCTTTCTCCATTCTTAGTTTCTAAAGATTGATATAGCCCCTCAAAAGCTCTAGATCTCACTTCACTCACAGCCTTAGTATCTTTCTTAACTACTTTATATTTATCCCAATTTTCATTATCTTTACATAAGTGCCGCTCCTTATAGCACTTTCTTTTAACTTTAATCTTATCTTGCACCTCTGCATCCCACCACCAAGATTCTTTATCCTTTGGTCCAACGCCTCTTGATTCTCCAAGTATCTCTCTTGTTATATTCCTGATCCCTTTAGCCATCTCGTCCCACATATCATTAGCATTTCCCTGGACCTCCCAAAGCCCCTCTTCCTCTACTTTTCTTTGAAAACTCCTTTGATGTTCATTCTTTAGAGACCACCACCTAATTTTGGGAACTGTTTTCTTATTCTTTCTTTCTACTCTTCTCTTAACTCATACGTCTAAAATTAAAACTCTGTGTTGGGTAGCCAAGCTCTCTTCAGGTATGACTTTGCAATTTGTGCAAAACTTTCTATCTGATTTCCTTATCAAGAAGAAATCTATTTGAGAATTTGCTCCTCCACTCTTGTATGTGATAAGGTATTATAGTGCAAGTTCAGCCCGTAAAAACCAGATAACAAAAAGAAGCCAATAACTTTGTCTTCCATTTCTACATGCTCCATAGTACGTCTCAGATATCCTATTTATATTGACACCAAACCAATTATTTTATCACACTCTCCAAGTAATCCTGTAACATAAGGGGGGAAGAATGCATACAATGGGCAGTTCCTGTATCTTAGTTCCATTTCAACACCCATGGAATCCCAACATCAACAATTTAAGAAAGTTTAGCATCTACATTAGCAGCTACACATATTAAAATGAACAACAGAATTCCACCATTTGCATAATGTAATGTTATTCACAAACTCCTCACAGCCAGCATGCACAACAGCCACATAATACGTGAAGGCAGTAACTTAGGGTAGGATTAAGTAATGTCACCAGATGGAAGCACAAGTGCACAACCAAATATAGGTTTCTTTTCAGTGCTTCCATGGCTTTCAAATGATATATTGGCAAGTAGAGTCCTGTGCATCTGATGGGGCCACTAACAAAAGGAAATCAAGGAAAATAGAACAGACAAGTATATCCTAGAAAATCATAGAACAAAAACACCATGTAGCTGCTACCACAAACTAAAGAACTACGTTGTGCCTAAAGATTAAACCATTCATAAACCAACCCTGTAAGCTTAATGCACAGACAGTTAGCTTACCCTTACCAACAGGTGCATAATTTTTCATAAGTCTGAATTAGTGTATAGAATATATAGGAATCATATGATGGGACTGTGAGATATGGAAAAACAATAGAAAAATAATGAGCGAAAAATGATAAAACCACCTGTTGCTTAAATATTGCAGAATCAAGTTGATGACCCTGTCAGGTAAATAGCCACCAATTCGTATGACATTTAACAGATTTAAATGGCACTCCAAAATTTTCCCTGCATAGTGCTTCTGAAACATTTGAGCAAAGGCTCTGTTTTCTGGGTTTTGCAGCTTCAAGTCCCCAAAACTGTAAGATGATAGTTTATACACCCATAGGAAATTAAATTCAATAACTCAGGCAGCAAAGCTATATGTTTCAATTAAGTGATTCAGACCTCAAACATACCGAGTGTACAGCCGATTTAGAATGTGAACTGTCCATTTCTTCACCTTCCACCAACCCCATGAGTTTTTAAGCTCAGGATCAACAGGCTGACCTTCCAAGGGGACAGGCCTCTCCAATACATTTAAAAATAGCACCATCCAAGTATTGAAGATATTTTGATCAAACAACTGCTTTGGAATCTCCAACTGAAATTAAAAATAATAAATTCACAAATGCACACATAAATTCTGCAAGCTTAAGTGAAAAGAGCATAAACATAAGGAGGCATTTGGTGGTGGTATTTTGGATACCACAGTATTTTGGATACCTATACTTGGTATGACAATTGAAAATTGTCATGGAAAGGATAGTCAGCCTCTTCCAAATAGTTGTCAAAATTTATCATTAAGATTTAATACATAGTGCAGCATAATAAAGACCTAATATGTGTCAGACTCATAAAAATGAAAAAACAAAGGGAAAACATCAAAGGTAATACATAACTGTCAATAAAAGCAATGTACATCCTAAACAAGGTTTAATTTACTGCAATGAACATATCATAAATTCTTCCTGTAAGAGACACAGATAGGGAGGGAAAGGAACATACATATATAGAGGACCAGAATATTTTACAGATAAGCTTGATCAAATCTGCTACTTCAAGAGATGGGTTGATAATCTGGACAAGCCTGTTAAATATATTAAGAAGGTGGTGAAATGTCTCCTCTACAATACGATGAACCGGTGTCCTTTCCTCATCTGACTTGAACCTGAGAAATGGAGAAAAATAATCACATAGCTTTCAGCATCATATATGGGAAGGATCAATCTGGTTCTGGACAATTATTCATCCAATCCGTCAACAATCATAAAATATACCAGCTCCCACCAAGCAAGGCATCAATATATTTGAAAAAAAAAATGGAAACTATTCACCAATTAGCATCTCACTGACGTAGAAAGTAGTCACCAATTAGCATCTCCTTTATTATTTTGTTTTTTATTTCACAACTTCTTCCTTTATTATTTTATTTTTTATTTCACAACTTCTAAAGAACTCTTAATTTATTTGGTTGCATTACAACAACAAAAATGGTTCATTCAGCTTCTTTAACAGCTTGAGAGACATTGGATATTATTAATGAAATGTTATCATATGTTATTTATATTCCCAATATATGTTTATATCCAAAAGGATACTATAAGAGCAGAAATGAGTGTGTAAGGTTTTGACTCATGTAGTCCAGTTAAGAAGTCAAATAAACATTAATGTAAAATGAGGTACAAGCAAGAACAACAGCCCAATTCTTTCAATTAAATAAGATTTTGACTTCAGTATGACAAATACAAACTTACTCATATTTTCTAGAAAGAATCCGCAGAACAAATAAGGCACCATAGACTTGTTGATCCTGTAAGTTATGCTTCACCCAATCAAGAAGATGTGGCCATTGCTCAGGATAATCAGAATGTATAATTGTTTTCAGGCACTCACCAAGTTGCACCCTATACAAACATGAGATCAAGTTACATAAATCAATAGAATGAAACTAAACAGGCAATAGGAGAAAGAAACAAAAAAGGGTCACCAAGTTTGGATCACTGTGATTTCACATCAAAAAAAGAGTCATATAGTTGTCATAGTTTATAGTCATACATTAGATTGCAGGGGCAACGTGTCTATACCAAAAAGTACCTAAATGCAAGGCATCCGCAGTTCAACAATTGTACCTTAACAAAGGAGGAACTTGAGTTACAAAGACAAGAATGTGATCCCTCACCACGTCTTTATCACTCTGTAAGATCTTCTGCTGGGAATCTACATCAGGCCAGAAAAGTATGATGAGCAAACAAGAGATTCATTTTTCAACTCCCATCCATTACAAGGACATACCAGAATCATGAGGAGACCAATTTTTGGCAATGAAGTTCTTGAAATGAATGCTAGCAACTTGCCGCACACCCATGTCACAGTTGTTGTCTACAATGATTTGCAACAGCCTCACTAGATGTTGAGGTGCATACTGAAACTGCATATAAATAAAACCATGTATAACTTCGAAAACAAATCAAACCAAGCTGAAGTTACATTCAAATCATTCCCATGACACCAGAATTCTCAAGTTACATTAAAAGCACCACTATTGTAGAAGTGAATAAATAAAAACAAATAGTATTCAGAGTAGAGGTATGCAGCAGCACAAAAACAAGAAACAAACAAATAATCGAGTTTAAATATGCAGAAACCAAGCAGAATACTGATCAGAAAGTGAAATTTTAAGTGCTGCTAAAGCAAGGCAGAGGAATTCCATTAGAAAAGAGATGCACCTGATCCAGGCTTTGCTCAGCTGCCTTGCGTTCATCGGGATTCGGGCTAAGAGCAGCTTGGAGTATAACAGCCAGACTTGGAAGATCCATAATCTCAACTATCAAAATCCCAATTCGATTGTCTATAGTGAAACAATAATTGAGAAAAAGATCAGCAATCTAAACCCTAGCTCCTAGTTGAGGGTGAGAAATATTGCGTCCTCTAGGGTTTAGACCAGTGAATACAACGAAGAATGAAACAGAGTGTGGAGTCTGCGGAGAGAGACCACAAAGAGATAGAGAGAGAGAAGGAGGCTATTTAAAGCACTAGGGTTTACGGGTTTTAACCTTTTGGACAGATAGGGACCAACAGAAGAAATAACTGAAACATCGACTCGACCGTTTGGATACAGGAATAAGTCTAAAATCATGGAATAGGCTATCCTTCATTTGCTTTGCATTACAATTTGTATTGTTGTTGACCAAATTTAGAGCTATGTAACATTAAATAGAATAATTAAATGCTAAATTATTATTTTTGTCATTTAATTTTATTTAAAATTTTATTTTGCTAAAACCTTTTAATTTTTCTAACAATGTCAAATTTCTGTTCATGAATACTCCATTAGTTTTCTCCGATTATCTCTCACATGGCATTACATGGCTGATGTGGCATAATCTTGTGACTTAGTGGCATCCTCTTATTTCTTCTCTTCTCTCTCTTTTCGGTTTGTTTCTCTCTCTTCTGTTCTTTGATCGCTCTAGTTCTTTCTCTGTCTTACTCTTTGCATCTTTTTTTTTTTTGGACTGGCCTCTTTGCATCTTAGTTATTGTTCTCTTCTTATCCCTCGCTCTGCGCTCCCTCCTCAAAATTTTCCTCATCAAACAGGATACCCATTTTGTTCGGTGGACGAGTCATGGGAAATCTCTTTTCTTTTCTCCCTGGAATATCCTTTACCATAAACCATGTAAAGTTCTCATTTACTTACTTTCATCTACTTGGGTTTTTCCAAAGCGTCAATTTTTGCTCTTTTATTTTATTTTTCCTAGCAAAAAATTTAGCAAACGAATAAATTATGCAATTTCTGTGAAAGAAAACAAGGTGATTCGAATATCCTAAATCGTCACCAATCTTCATCAAAAAGGCAAGTCCAAGAAATGGGTTCACCTGGAAATCTTTGATCCGCTACCCGTGATGTTACTTATATTCCAAGCATTGCCATTGTCATCTTCTGTCTCTCAATTGCTACTATTATCAAAGGTCAAAAATGACTCTTCTCTACAAATACACGGCTAATGGACCCCGGAGAAGCCATATGTATGGAACCATGTTGTATAGGTATGGATACGCATAGTATGGCAAATTTTGAAAAATATAAGGTACGAGTATGGTAATATAGGTTTATATAAAATAATAAATATATCCAATGTATAATATTTCTAATTAATAATAAAATTGAAACTGCTAATGGATATTGTCTTCTCTTCAGGTTGAAAGATAGCCTTGAATCAAACAGAAAATAATCATTTGAGGTCCAATGGAACTTCCAAATATCACTTTCGCTTCCAAAATATGATTTTCTAAGTGAGTAATAATCAATCTAGTTTCATTGCACAAACCTAGAGATTTATTAATGTTCCTCAACAACATAATTGGTGTGCTAACTTTTAGTCACAATTTATGATTAGGAAGTCCAGAACCTTTAATGTTCTTTAAAAAGTCAGTTTGTGTATGTATCTATCATGCCCCTAAGATCAAGTGGTTATGTTTAATTTTATCATATGATTTATTAAGAGAATTAAAGCATGAGAAGTGTGATTGATTTTGTTTAGAGTGTAACGTAAATTTTGAGAAGTTTGGAGGCCATATTGCAATATTTTCCGGAGGAGTTAGCATTGTGACGCTAAATGTTCATTGTCACCACGCTATATTTTCCAAGGTGCATCCCTCAAAATCCAGAATAGTGATACCAGATTTTCATAGTCGCGATGCTAGAACCAAGAATTGCAAATAAAGAATCCTAAGAGCTTAGCATCATGATGCTAGATTTGTAGAGTCGTGATGCCAGCATTTGAGAAATGCAAACCCAAAACCAAAGAGCTTAACATCACAATGCAAAATCTCCAGCACCGTGATGCCAGCCCATAAAAGTGGTAAAAATAATCAAAATTACAAAATTACCCTTTTTCATTATAAAGCTTCTTCCTACGAAATTTTTTCAAAATTCTCTATTGTTCACTTTTTTTTAAGTTACTTTTCAACTTCTCTCTCTACACCTTTTCTCTAGTAATTAAAGTATTTTTCGAGCCTATGTTTATAGAGAATACTTTGACTTTGATTGAATAATTTCTCTACTAACAACTAAAAAACCACTAAAATTTTTTAGAAGTATTATAGTTAAGTAAATTTTAAGAATTTTATTTGAAAAGCTCTAAAGGTTCAAAATTGTATGGTCAAACGACACCTCCAGCCACCACTATAAATAGTATTTTTGCCATAAAAAATAGTACATTTACTATCATGAACAATAAACAACCTTTCGAATTATTTTATAAGCTTTTGGACCTTCTAATCTTGATTTTGGAATCCGTCAATTTTTGAATTGATTTTAAAAGTGGCATCATAATTGATCATATTTGGATTCTCTTATTATAAATAGATAATATTCACTATAACTTATTTTATTACTTTCTTCAATCTTATATTGCATTTAGTAAATGTCCTATTATTCATATTGTTTAAAAAGCCTTTGAAATGGGGTTATTAATAAATTTGTTTTATTCTTCTAGAAGTAATAGGAACTTTAAATGAATAACAATGCTTTTTTTGACATTTTTCAATTTAGAGCCCCTAGGTATACAGGACAAGTTTCACATGGTGGAACTTAGTCAAACTTACGAAGAATAGAATTATGTTAAAAATAAAAAACTTTGAATGTGTTGTGTAAGTGTTATATTACTATGGATAGCTAAAAAAAATAGTGTTTGATATATTATAATTATGAATCAATTGGCATAAATTGGATATATTCAAGAATGAGAAATTCTTTGGAAGATGTGATCTTACTGAAAAGTGAATTACGATGCCTATTGACAAAAAATGATTCTGAATCATTGAAATTGATTCCCGGTATTATTTATTGAAAATAGTCAAAAAATTATGTTGTGCATATGATGTAAATTTGTTTAATGGAGGAAATAATTTAAATAAATTCTAAATTTTAATTTAAAACCTATTTTCATATAATGATTTCTATGGGAGGAATCTTGTTCAAAAATACTATTAGCTAGCAGCAGAAGATACTAACCCTAGTGCACCTTGAAACTCTAATTAGCAAAGGTGTTGTTAGTCCTGTGTGATGGCCAATATACATAGATTTGTTTTGTTATAAGGTGGAATTCCTTTTGACTAGTGATTTTCTTTGATATTAGGTGGAAAGTCTTTTGTTATGTAGGTAGAATGCCTTTTGATTAGTGATTGTCCTCCTAGGCAATGTGCTTGAGATTAAAGTATGGTTTTAAATAGAATCCTCCTAAGCACTTTAATTTAAAATAAGTTATTTATTTATGCTAGTAATTATAAGCCTTTAGTTATCTTATTTATCAAATTTCATGATAATCTTAATTCATCTAAACTCTTTAAAAAATGTTATTATAATTTTCCACTATTTAATGTGATTCACTTTCTTCGACTTATATGATTTTTTTTAATGAAAAACTCATGCTCCTACTTGTATGTTATGTTATAGTGTGTATTATCTGTTCACTAAATTGTAAAATTCACCTTTCAATATTTCTCTATTTTTTAGCAAAATACACTTTACCACCCTAATGTATTGGTGCAATTGCAACTTCCACATTTTTCTTTCAATTGATGCAATGTCTCCATTGTTGTTTATTTTCATTACAATTTTCCCCTACTGTCTATTTTCATTGTCAAATGTAACTATTGAAAGTGTGAAATGACAAAAAAACCAACTCTATTTTTGTTTTGACACCATGAGTTCCATTTTCTTTTAAAAAGCCAATTTCATATTTTTTTAACATAAAAAAACAAAGAACATCATATATGCAATTCTTCCCCCATGAAGTTCCCCAATCTTCCCCCCAAAACAACTTTAATAACATGGTAACTGAAATCAACATCATGAGCTCCAATGCTTATATATTACAAAAATCAAAGGCTAAGATATCCTCACAGTAGAAATTAGAAAAAGACACAATCCTGGGTAAACAAGACAAATTCAACATTGAAACCTCACCACCACAAAAAGGCCGAAAGACCACTTTATCATATGGAAGAGGAAAAAGTGAAAACTTATCTTTGAAAACTCTACATTCCTTTACAACAATATACACCACTGTGAATCACCAAAGAACCTTTGTCTCTTTACCCATCCCAAAATTTTGATTTGAATGAGAAGAAAAGTGCTAGTGGCTTGCTTAAGATAAATAGATAAACTTTGGGTGTTTGTGCTTAATTTCTCAGTAATGGAGTAGCTCTGAACCCAAGAATAATGATTTCTTTTTGTTATCAGTTTTGAAATCATCCAGAAGGTCCCATCTAATTTTCTCAAAAGGAAGATTGGGGGAAATGTGTTTTTGTCAAAGTTTATTGTGGTTGGGGTCAAGGCACGATATGGCACGACATGGTGCTCATGCTGTAACAACTCTAGTTTTTTTTTACATATATGCTTATATGTATATTTCTAAAATTCCATGAAGTCATTACCTTCTTCTTCAAACTATTTAACTCATAATAACATTTAATTAATTAATCAAACATAAATAATGTTTAAGAAATACCATTAACACTTATACAATTCTAGATTCACGTACACATCATTAATCAAAACATATGTACAAAAATCAAACACATATCAAACTACATTTTATTCATCCTTATTGACCAATTCTGGAGATACGGGTGCGAGTGGTTGCACCTTCATCGGGATTTTAACCAACTCGACCCAACGTATGCTAAAAGCCAGTCATAGAGAATATCTGTATAACTTAATTTTCTGAATATGATATGAAAATATAGTGAGAAACAAATTTCAGTAGGTTCAACAATAAATCATTATAAAAAATAATTGTCACGTCATGTTCATCTGTATAGGTTACAGCAATTATCTTTAGGTCACATGAATGCACTTTATCTATGCACATAAAAATTGTACAGTTATAATATGTATGGTATGAATAACTATTTTTAGAACATCATATGATGGCTATCAACTAATTTTCATGTCAAGCTACCCCGGTTATGGTGAGTACTTTCTACTCTCCGGTACGGACTTTTATCGCTCCGTTTGACATGGCACAATTTCTTTTTCATTAACATAATTATAGTCGTTGGTAGGGCGTCCCTTACTGGTGCACCACACGGATTGCCATATAACCATGCTCATTTCTTTTCTTTTCTTTTCATATTAATAGCCAAAAATATGATTTCAATAACAAGTATGTTCATTATACTCACATGCCATAATTTTTATCAAAATATAATCATTACCAAAAATTATTGGTAATCATACCATAATCATAATCATTTCAAATATCACTTTATAAAATATTTCTATGTCAAAATTACACACTTAAGATGGTAAGGAGTTCATGCAATGGCAATGTGTAACATCCCTAATTTTGTTTCATGTATTCAAAGTAACATCCCTAATTTTATTTTTTTATTGATAAAGGTACATAAATATTTAATTAAGGAAATAAAATTTATTAGACAATTTTTAGATATCTAAGGAAATATAATCCTTAGAAATTTTTCACCTTACATGTATACATAGAAATGTTCTAACATTAATGAAATAGGTAAAGAGAGAAAACCCAATAGAAAAAATTAGAAATAAATATACTAAAGAAATGTGAAATTTGTAACATCCCGTAATTTTTGTTTATCAATAATAATATTTTTTTATAAATAAATATATTTTTATTTGTTTAAAAAGGTTTATGTTCTGCTAAAAACAAGTATATTTTAATTAAAATAATTATATTGGCCTTTAATAAATTTTTGTTGTATTTTTAGAAATATTCTTTCTTTTATTATGTATAAAGATATTTATTTTGTGATTTGTTTTATTAAGATTTTTATCAAGAAAAATCATGATTTAAGAGTTTAACTAAAGGTTTATGAGAATGTAAGGGTTTGTTTGATTATGTTTTTGTTTTTTCGTTTTTAGAAACTGTTTTTGAAAACTATGTTTAAAAGTTGTTCTGTAGAACAAAAGTGAAAAAAATCCGTTTGATAAACTTTTTTGAAAACACGTTGTTTTTTGCTTTTTTTTTTCTTCTGAAAATAAAAACTGGAAATAAAAACAACTTTTCATTGTTTTTGTTTTTCTGTTTTAAAAACAACTTGTTTCCAAAATTTGTTTCCGAAACAACAACAGAAAACAGTTACCAAACGAGTTTTTTTGTTCTGAAAACAACTGAGAACAGAAAACAGTTTTTAAAACTGAAAGACAAACAGACCCTAAATTTTTAGAAATTTTTGGGATGTTTTAGGGTGAAAAACGGTATTTATATGAATATATATAAAATAAAATCCTATTATTCAATTATTAAATAATAATAATTATTATAATAAAATAAATAAATAAAAGAAGAAGGGGAAGGGGGAAACGAAGACGGAGACAGAAATCGTGCACAAATTCTGAAACCGATGAATAGTAGAGTGAATAGTGATAAATAGTAACATTCAATTTTTCTCTAGATTTGGAGTCCCTATTGACTTCCAATCTCTAAACTGAGGATACCACTAGATTCAGGACGAAGAATACTACAGTTTTGACTGATTAATTTTTCAAATCAGCCGTTGAATCGCCGTAGATCTGAAATAGAAAATTTCAGAAAAAAGGTAAACTCTAAAACTCTTACTTAGAGATCTTCAATTGAAAATCTGACATCGTAGATAGATTCAAGAGTTAGATAAATATTAGGATATGAAAATTTTCAGCTATCTGACAACTTTTTGTTCTTGGTGAATAGTATTTTTCAGCGGTAAATAGTATTTTTCAGCGGTAAATAGTGTTTTCCAGTGATGAATAGTATTTTTCGACTATGGATAGTGACCAAGCTCCCGTAGTCATTTCCTAAGTCTTTAAACCCTCCGGACACGTTTTTTAGGTCTAATTGGTCAAATTCAGATTGAAAAAGTACATTTTAAGGTTGTCCAACCAGGAGCCTTACCTTGTGAGTAGATAATTCTTTCTATGACTTACCTCGTGCTCTTCTTGAACTATAAATATATAATTGTTTCTGTTTACAATTATTTATGCTATCATAAATTCCTGAAATGTGTTAAAATATTTATTTTGCATACGGACTGGCACATAATTCAAGAAGAGTATGGTTTTAGAAATGGATTTTGGAACTCATTAAATATGTGGTTCTAAATGTATTTATCATTATTTGATAAAATGAATATTATGTACACGATGCATTGATTTGTAAAGTTAGATACTTGTGAAAATTATGCATGACATATTATAAATGAGATTGAATGGCAAACGTAAAGTTCATGGTGAGTTGTTTGATAAATATGAAGTTCATGGCGAGTTGCTTGATAATTTTACATGTATTTATATGTGTGGATGAATATCAGTTGGTTGTATGGCTTGTGACGGTACCGAATAGGGGACGGCCTATTAGCTTGAGTGAGCCGGAGAGGGCCACTCCAACCGAGTGACAGTGGTAATGTGGGGGGGGGGGGCAGGAGGGTGATGTACTCACATTCCCTTATCACTTATTGTGACTGTGGTCGAGGTCACTATGCGTATAGCAAATGAGTTATATTTTTACTACATTGACTAGATTGCCGAGTGAGGCAGGAGCATTAAATTGATATCTTATCTCTAAATCTTAATATTTTACTATAACTTATACAGCTGAGTATAACAACATTTGTTTAATGATCATACCGTGCAGCATATGGTTTTAGATATCTGAATATCCTTTTATTTGAGAATATTTGAAATACGGGTCCCATATGAATGTACTTCTGAACTGTTTTTTCTATGTGACATATTTTAAAACATAAGTACATCCATATGCTGACCTAAGAGGTCATAGGAGGAATTATTTGCTCACTGAGTTGTCAAACTCACTACACGATATTTTTATATTTTTCAGATATTCTTATCAAAGTCTAATTCGGCAAATAGGTGATATATTCCCTGAGTGAGTCTACGCTGCTTCCAAGACTCATGGTTTTTGAATTATACTGTGTTTGTATTCTAGAGTACTCTGAACGTTACAGGCAGGATCCTCGTTTCTGCTGTACTTTGATGTTTATAGACTTGGTCTGTATATTGTGTATACATGAGAGATCCTATATATATCTGTTCCCATGATAAAGAATTGAATTATGTATATTTATAGAGATTATCTTACATTTTAAAAAAATGTTTATTTTACGTAACGTAAATTAGGGGCGTTATAAAATTATTGGGTAAGGAAGATAAATTTTTGTGAAGTAAGTAAAGGTATTAAAATTTTAAGAAGATTGGATTAGGGTAATTTTTCCTAATTTAAGAGTTAAAGCTATTAAGTTTAGTATATCCACCTATAAATTAGGCTTTCACCTATGGACACTTCATATAGAGTTTTTCCACTTCACATGAATTTTTAGCAAGCCAATAGGATAGTCCAAGGAAGAAATAAAACATAGACTTGGACTAGGATATAGAAATTGGACCAATAGCCCAAAAATCATGAAAATGTGACTAAGCCCATTATGAAAGGTAGAATTTTAATCAAAGTAAAGAAAATGGGCAAGAATGAGCCCAAATCTAAGAGGAAAAAAATAAAGTGATGAAATAATAGTATAATCAATATTAGATGACATGGAATTAAGACAAAAATTTAGCAAGTGGTGTGATATCCTACATTCATAATTTTAGCAAGTGGTATGATAATACATGGCATTAGGACAAAACATCTATATCCTACACTCATAATTTTAGCAAGTGAGTAATAATACATAGCATTATGACAAAACATCCTTATCCTACACAAATAATTTTAGCTAAGCAAGGAAGATTCAAGGGTTGGAAATTTGCCACCTAAAAAGGCAAACCTATCATAATTGATTAAGACAAAAGAAAAAGGAAATAAATTCCTAAATCAAAAGGACCTTGTCCCTTATCTTAAGAACATATTATCATAATTTTCAAAATACAAATCTCCTTTTCCTATGCATATCTTGACTAAGGAAGAGGAAGACAAGAACATGAGTTGTTTGTTTTCCAAAATTTCAACCAAGTGCATCCTAATTGTGATAAGGTAGACCCATGATTATGAAAGGTAAATTATTTGATAGTCTATATAAGTAAAACCCACCCTTATAACATTAGAATTTTCGTCCAAGTGAGGGAGAGGAAAAATAGAAGTAAGGTAGAGTGAAGAAAGGAGAGGAAGAAAGGAAGAAAGAGGAAGGAGAAGTCTAGAGAATTAAGTGCTCAAGGTAAGTTTAACAATATTTTTTTTTGAAGAAAAGTTTTGAAACTTGTAATATTTATATAGGATTTTGATCTTAGAACTTAAATGATTGGTCATGGATGTTGCTATATCATGTTACATATTATGTATGTTTGAATACTTAGACTGGTGTAGATAGTTCTGCATAGGTATGGCTATGGGTGGCAAAATTTTAAGCTTCTATTTTTAAAATTATGGGAAGAATCGGTAAGGAATTTAAATAAATAGTTAACATAAGAATTATAGCTATATGTGTGATGGATTTTTAGCCACTATAATCACTCAATTTGGAGTCCATATAAGGCAAATATGTTCCAATTACTAAGTAGTGGTCAGAAAATGGATAATCAGGGAAGAATATGTTAGGATAATTTCTGTGTTTTAATTTCTGGAAACATTCTGTAGGGAATTAAAATAAATGGTTAACATAAGAATTATAGCTATATGTGTCACGGATTTTAAACCACTGGAATCACTCAATTTGGAGTCCATATGAGGCAGATATGTTCCGATTACTAAGCAGTGGTCAAAAAATGGTTAATCAGGGAAGAATATGTTATGATAGCTTCTGTGTGTTTAATTTATGGGAACATTCTGTAGGGAATCAAAATAAATGGTTAACATAAGAATTATAGATATATGTGTCACGTATTTGTAGCCACTATAATCACTCAATTTGGAGTCCATAAGAGGCAGATATGTTCCGATTAGTAAGCAGTGGTCAGAAATTAGTTAATTAGGGAATAATATTTTAGAATAGTTTCTGTGTTTTAATTTTTGGGAACATTTTGTAAGAAATTAAAATAAATGATTAACATAAAAATTATTGCTATATGTGTCACGAATATTTAGCCACTGGAATCACTTAATTTGAAATTCTTATGAGGGAATTATGGACAGATTAGTAGGTAGAGGTCAGAACCTACCCGAGAAGAAATAACATGTACTTTGAAGGAGTAATATCACCATGATGTCGTAATATTGTTCAACTGTTCAACATAATAGTTTTAAATAATTTTTTTAGATTTAAATGGACACCAATTGGAGTTAAATTTAGGAAGTTATACTCTGATTAGTAAGAGAATGTCAGATAGGATGAAAACCTGCATCAAGAAAATAAAGAAATAAAATTAATATTTAAAAAAGAAGAAGAATTTTATAAATGAAAATAATAAATGACTAGTATATGCCATAGCTATTACCATTGCCATTGCATGAACTTCTTACCATCTTAAGTGTGAAATTTTGACATGGAAATATTTTATAAAGTGATATTTGAAATAGTTATGTTCATGACATGATTATTAATTATTTTTGGCTATTATTGTGAAAAGAATGGAAATGAGCACGGTCACATGGTAAATCCGTGTGGTGCACCAGTAGGGGACGCCCTACCAACAGTTATGATTATGCTAATGAGAAAAGAAAGAGAAAATGTGCCATGTCGAACAGAGCGAGAAAAGCCCGTACCAGAGAGTAGAAAATACTCACTTTGACCGGGGTAGCTTGATATGAGAATAAATTGATAGTCATCATATGATATTCTGAAAATAGTTAATCCTATCATACATGTAATTATTGTACGATTTTTATGTGCATAGATATAGTGCATTCATGTGACCAAAGATATTTACTGTAATTTATACAGATGAATATGACGTGATGAGCTATATTGATGATGATTTATTTTTGAACTTACTGAGATTTAATTCTCACTATATTTTCTATGGAGATTATCAAATAAAATATTTGTAGTCAAGTTGGCTCAGATCTTGGTGAAGGTGCAACCACCCGCACCTGTATCTTCAGAATTGGTCAACGAGAATAAATAAAATGTAGATATTTATGTGTTTGATATGTTGTATGTACGTTTATGTGGTTGATATTGTATGTACATTTTGATTAATGACGTATATGTGAACTCTATATTGTATAATTATAATAATAATAAAAAGTTGTTACACAATGGCTATAGCATACACTAGTCATTTATTATTTTTATTTATAAGATTCTTCTTATTTTTTAAATATTATTATCTTCTCTTCACTAAATAGAGCATAACAACCCTCATTTTAAATCCAATTAAGGTGATCTTAGTGTCAATTGAAAGATAAGACAATCCTCTAAAACCCTTATGTTGAACATTTTAGTGAAATCTTAAGTAATCTTGGTATTACTACTCTTTTAAATTCAATGTTATTTCTTCTCGGGTAGGTTCAGACCTCTACATACTAATCGAACAATATCTCCCTAATACAAACACCACTTGAGGTGATTCCAAAGCCTATAAAACGCTAAGACATTTATGTACAACTTTCATGTTTATCATTTTTTCATATTCCTTACTAATTACTCCTATAAAATCGAAAACAAAAATACTTACATTTACCACTCTGGATTCTATACTGGTTCTAACCTCTACTCATTAATCAGTTATATTTCTCTCATATGAACTCCAAATTAAGTGCTTTCAGAGCCTATAGATCTGTGATTCATATATCTATATTTATTATGTTAACAATTTCCTTTAATTCCCTACATATTGTTTCTAGAAACACAGAAGGATACTTAACATATTCTTCCCTGGTTAGCTAGTTTTTGACCTTTACTTACTAATCTGACCATATCTCCCTTATATTAATTCTAATTTGAATTATTTCAGTGGTTAAAAGTCCATGAAACATAGATCTAAATTTGTTATGTTAAGAATTTCTTTTAATTTCCTACATATTTATCTCAGAAATTCAAACACAGTAGCATACTTGACAGATTTTTCTCTGGTTAACCATTGTCTGACCACTGCTTACATATCAGGAAATATCTCCCTCATCTAAACTCCAAATTAAGTTATTTCAGTGGCTAAAAATCCGTGAAACATAGATATACATTTTTAATGTTAACCATTTCTTTTAATTCCTAACCCATTCTTCTCAAAATTTCAAAAACAGAAGCTTCCCTGGTTACCCTGAAATCTAGTTTCCTAACCAATCCTGTCCTAAGGTTTTAGTTCATCATTATATTACATCCTCTTCTATTTTCTTTACATCTAATCATATTCCGTCAATTTTTTACCATATTCAAATATACAAAATAGTAGTATAAAAATCATAAAATTTTTACTACCTATAGCTATACCTATGCAGAACTTTTCACACCAACTGTAATGTCTAAAACATCCATCATATGCAAAATAATATGTAACATGATATAGCAACATCCATGACCAATCATCAAAGTAGAAAATATTGTAAATTTCATCAAAGTTCTAAGATCAAAATCTCACATAAATGTTACAAATTTCAAAAATTTTATTCAAAAGGAGATATTGTTAAACCTACCTAAAGATCTCTCTAACTCACTTAGTGAATTCTTTTTCTTATTTCCTCTTGAAGGAAGTAGCAAGGTTTCTCCCTTCCCTTAGCTTTTTTAGCAGCTTAAATAAGAGAAGGAGGGTGAGTTTTTGAACCCTAAGGATGAAGAAGAAAGATTGATTCAAGTGGAGATTAAGCTAACTTACCTTGAATACTTACTCCTTTAGACTTTTCCTTCTTTTTCCTTCCTTTCTTCTCCTCACTTTCTCTTCTTTCCTTACTCTACCTTGTTTTTATTTTTCCTCTCCCTCACTTGGATGAAATTATAATGTTATAGGGGAGGGTTTTGTTTAAATAGACTATCAAGTGGTTCACCTTTCATGATCATGGGTCTACTTTATCACAATTAGGATGCACTTGATTGATTTTTGAAAAAAAAAATTCATGTTTTTGTCTTCCTCTTCCTTAGTCAAGATATGTATAATAAAAGGAGATTTGTATTTTAAAAATTATGATAATATGTTCTTAAGACAAGGGACAAGGTCCCTTTTGATTTAAGGATCCATTTCCTTTTTCTTTTGTCTTAATCAAACATAATATGTTTGCCTTTCTAAGTGGAAAATTTTCAGCCATTGGATGTCCTTTGTTTGGTTGAAATTATTTGTGTAGGATAATGGTGTTTTTTCATAATGCTATGTATTATTATCCACTTGTTGAAATTATGAACACATGATATAGATGTTTTGTCCTAATGCCATGTATTATTACCTACTTGTTAAAATTATGAATGTAAGATATATATATGTTTTGTCTTAATACTATATGACCTAATCTTAATTATTATTGCACTACTATTTCCTCACATGATTATTTTTTTTTCCTCTTGGATTTGAACTCATTCTTACCCATTTCCTTTACTTTGGTTAAAATTCTACCTTTCATAGAGAGCTTTGTTACATTTTCATAATTTTTGGGCTATCGATCCAACTCCTATATCCTAGTCCAAGTCTATGTTTTATTTCTTACTTGGGTTATCCATTGGGCTTGCTAGAAACTTATGTGAAGTGAAAAAACTCTATATGAAGTGTCCATAGGTGAAAGCTTAATTTATAGGTGGAGATATTAAACTTAAAAATTTCTAACTCTTGAATTAGGAAAAATTACCTTAATCTAATTTTCTTAAAATTTTAAAACCTTTACTTACTTTACAAAAATTTATCTTCTTTACCAAAGAATTTCGCCTCTCTTTAGTATGTTATTTCTAATTTTTTTCTCTTTACTTGTTCCCTTAATGTTAGAAACATTTTTTATACATACACATAAGGTGAAAATTTTTTAAGGATTATATTTCCTTAGATATCTAAAAATTGTTTAATAAATTTTATTTCCTTAATTAAATATTTATGTACATTTATTAATAAAAGAAATAAAATTAGAATTGTTACATTTTATATTTATGTACCTTTATAAAAGAAACGAAATTATGGATGTTACACACAATATCTTTTCTTTACCATATAATGAGAAATACATTTAAAATCACATATTCAATGAGTACAAATATCTATTTTCAAAACCATACTCTTCTTGAACTATATTTTAGATTGTAAACAATTCAAATAATTTATTACATTTCAGAAACATATAAAAGTATAAATAACTTGTAAACATAATCAATTATCCATTCAAAGTTCAAGAAGAATATAGGGTAAATCATAAAAAGAATTATCTACTCACAAAGTAAGGCTTCAGGTTGGACAGCCCTAAAATGCACTTTTTCAATCTCAATTTGACCAAATAGACTTAAAAAATAAGTCTGGAGGGTCCAAAAACCTAGGAAATAACTCTGAAATCTCACAATTTGACCTCCAGAAACTTGGTCAACACCAATCAACTAATGAATACTATTTACAGTCAGAAAAACTATTCACTGCTGAAAATTACTATTCATACTTGTGCAAATTTACTATTTACGACGTAAAAAAATTTATCAGATGGTCGAAAAATTTCATATCCTAAGGTTTATCTAACTCCTGAATCCATCTACGGTGTCAAAATTTCAATTTGAGGTCTCTAAATAGAAATTTCAAAACTTATTTTTTTCTAAGATTTTCTACTTCCGATCTGCAGTGATTCTGCAGCTGATTTGAAAAATTGTTTGATCAAAATCATAGTACTCTTCGTTCTGAATCTAGTGGTACCCTTAATTTTGAGATCAGATATCTATAGACATTCTAGATCTAGAGAGAAAAAATTAAAATTATTATTCATACTATTCATCGGTTACGGATCGGGATTTCGCAGATTCCTCATCTCCCCCCTTTTCTTTCTTTCTTTTTTTAAATATTATTTAAATAATAATTAAATATTAAAAATTTCTTATTATTTTTTGATTATATACATATAAATACTATTTTTCATCTTAAAATATCCCAAAATTTTTAAAAAAATTATATTTTTACAAAAATTTAGTTGAACTCTTAAATTATGACTTTTCTTGATAAAATTTTAATAAAACAAATTATAAAATAAATATCTTTATGCATAATATAAGAAAAAATATTTCTAAAAATAAAACAAAAATTTGTTAGAGGTTAATATAATTATTTTAATTAAAAGTATATTTATTTTTAGCAAAACATAATCATTTTAAAATAATAAAAATATATTTGTTTATAGCAAATATTATTATTTAAAAAAATAAAAATTACGGAATATTACATTTAACATAAGTAAAAGAACTTTGCACAGAGCATAAATCAAGTGGGTCAGTAGAAGAAATATTTTTTACATAATCATCCATATTTGGTTTAGGTAAACCAATCATACAACAAGATTCATTTAGAGATGGGGGTTTGATGGCATCATCCAAATTAAATTCTACTTTCTCATCCCCTACATTCAAAGAAAATGTTTCATCTTTTACATTAATGTTTGCACCAGTTGTGGCTAGGAAAAGCCTTTCAAAAATGACGGAGATTTTGTCATCTTCCTCTATCTTTAAAAAAAAAAAATCAACCGGTATGAAAAATTCACCTACCTTTAGAGGAACATCCTCTAATATACTTACCGGATGCTTGATGGATAGGTCAGCCAAATGAAGAGAAAGAGTGGTAGGCCTTAAGTCACTCATATGAAACTTCTTGCAAACTGAAAGAGGCATTAGACTCACACTTGCTCTAAGGTCACATAGGGCTTTATCAATCTTTATGTCTCCTATAGAGCAAGGAATTTAGAAGCTTCTGGGGTCCTTAAACTTTTGTGACAGCTTATTTTGAATTAAAACACTGGATCTTTTTGTCAGTGCCACAACAACATACTCTTCAATTTTTCTCTTATTTGAGAGGATCTCTTTTAGGAACTTCGCATAAGAAGGCATTTGGGAGATGGCTTCTAAGAATAGGATATTGATATTCAACTTCTTCAAAATATCCAGAAACTTTCCAAACTGCTTCTCTAATTTAGCCTTGACCAATTTTTGAGGAAAAGGGATTGGTAGCTTGTAAGGTGCAGGAGCCACATATTTAGTCTCTTCTTCCTTCTTTTCCTCCTTTTCTAATTTCTCTTATTTTCTCTTCTTAGATGCAGCTTGAGGTTCATCTTTTTTTACCTCCCCACTTCTCTCAGATTCAACCAATTGTTTACTATTTCTCAGGGTAATAGCATTGCAATGCTCTCTAGGGTTCTCAGTCTAGCCTAGAAGTCTGCCAAAGTTCCTAATAGATAAGTTTACTTGCTATGCAATCTGAGTTTCTAGCATCTTACTATGGGTAGCAAGCGAGTCAACCTTAAAAGCTAAATCTTTTATAGCCTCATTCATAAAGTGGTTTTGGGCTCTAAATTCATCATTATGTTTACTTTGAGTAGCAATAAAATTTTCCATTAAAGCTTCCAGATTTGACTTTGGCTGTGCAGGAGGATTGAATTGCCTCTAATTTTGAAACCTAGGAGGTTGCCTGAAGTTATTCTAAGGAGGTTGATTTGCATTAAGTTTATATGAGAGATTTGGGTGATTCCTTCAACCTGAATTATAGGTGTTGCTATAGGGATTGTTTCTCTTATTATTGTTCACAAAGTTCACCTGTTCATAATCCTGAGTTGCAGAATTTCCAAGTTGACAATCATTTGCCACATGGCCAACACATCCACAAATATCATAATGAAGATGATGAAGAACCAACAGTATTGATGCTCAATTTATCTAATTTATGAAATAATGCATCAACTTTAGAAATGAGATGATTAAACACATCTACTTCATACATACTTGTTGGTTTCCTTGATTGTCTTTCACTAGACCATGAGTAATGATTCTGAACCATATCTTCAATTAGCTCATATGCCTCATCAATTGTTTTATTCATAATGGCTCCTCTTGTTGCAGCATCCACAGATATTCTGGTGGTGTATGCTAGTCCATTGTAGAATATATAGACTATGAGCCACTTCTCCAACCCATGGTGTGGACATATTTTGAGAAGTTCTTTAAATCTCTCCCAAGTTTCATACAAAGACTCACCATCTTTTTGAGAAAATGTAGTGATTTGGTTACTAAGATATGATGTCTTACTTGGTGGGAAATACTTGGCCAAGAAAGCTTGAGAAAGTTGCTGCCAAGTAATGATGGACCCTGACGGAAGAGAGTGCAACCAAGCACGGGCCTTGTCCCTTAGAGAGAATGGGAACAATCTCAGTCTGATGGCATTAAAGGACACTCCATTCAACTTCAATATGTCACAGTACTCCAAAACAATTAAAAGATGAAGATTGGGGTCTTTAGTAGGCGACTCTCTAAATTGATTTTGTTGAACCATCTGCAAAAGAGAAGGCTTCAGCTCAAAGTTGTTGACCTTAACAACTGGTCTGACAATGCTTGTGTTCAGGCCATGTGTATCTAGGGCGGTGAAATCCTTAAGAGATCGATTATTTCTATCCGCCATGGAAGGTGGTGTAGGATGATCTTGTTGCTATTTTCTTCTTCTCCTTCGTATAATGTGTTGAATCTCTGGGTCAAATTCAGCAAAGAATTCACGATCCCTTCACATAAAAGAGCAACACACCTATAAAGGAAGAAAAAGGAACAAAAATTAGCAAGATAGAATTATCCAGAAAAATTAAAAGAAAAAGATCTAGTCTAGCTATTTCGTAAAATATCTAATATTGACACTATCGTTCCCTAGCAACGGCGCCAAAAACTTCTTGTGTGTGTTTTATAAATAATAGTAAGCGGACGGCATAGTTGTAGTTAGTCCGGCCAGTACAGTTCGTATCCCACAGAGGACAATGATCAATTACTAAAATTTCACAAAACATACTATCTAAATCATTGCAATTGATGAGAGAGTGTGTCACAATTAAGTGAATAAGTAATTCAATTAATAAAAGTCTAGGGTTAGGGTTTACCACACTTATGATATTCAATAATCAATATGTACCTCTAATTGCAATTATCTAGGTAATTGAGGATGATTTAGCATTAATTAACTAATAACCTTTTTCAAGCATTACTAATCGTACCTAGGTTAATCCAATTGTCTACTTTCATGATTCTTAGTTCAACCTAGGTCCATTAAGTTCTATGTCAACCATGGAATGCAATTAATTGGTTTTCTCATGCCCATTAATTGATTCAATTCCTAGAGAACTTTAAACTACTTTCGTGATTAAAATATCCCTAATTAACTATTAGGTTCTGGTATTAACTTTCACCTTTCAGGTCATCAGTTAATATCCTAAGACGTGATAGATTGGTGATCAGGCATTCTACCAACTCTTAAACATGCACATAATAGTTAATCCTAATTAATCCAGAAATAATCACAATTAGGGTTGCAACATTCAACTTAATAATTCAGTATCATCATACTATAAGTGAGTTTACTGAAATCCTAGATCAATATCTAGTCACACATAATTGAAAGTAAACTCACAATTATACTCATTAAAGAAATCATAAGTGTTCAATACAATGTAAAAGAAAGGTGTAAAAGTAGAAGTAGAAGTAAAGATGGAAAGACAAAACTTAGATGCAATAGATGAAATAGGAATAAAAACTTCAATAATTGTAATTTCAACTCTAAATGCATAAAGTAATCACTAATCATACTTCAAAACTCATCTAGTGGTGTTTTCTAAGCTCAAAACTAAGTAAAAGTAGGTTTGTCTCCGTCTGCCTAGTCTTGGCTGTGCTTCCTCATGTATTTATATCCCTTTGGTTGCTCAAAACCCTAAAAAACACAAAGTGTATGGATACAAAGCATGGCCGTGCTTCATGACACAGCCTGTCCATGCTTCGTGCTAGAAATCTAGGAGAAAATACATTCTTTACACAGAGCATGTCCTGGCTATGCTTTATGCAACACCAAGCACGGTCTGGCCATGTTTGAAGCTGTCAGGCTCTTTTCTTGCCAATTTCTTTAGGGTTGCCTCCTTGCTTCCTTTTCAGCATGTTCCAAGTCTATATGACTCCTCACATGAGTGTTTTCCCTTGCTTCTTGGCCTATTTTGCCTACTTACAAACATAAAACAAACCAAAGCAGTATCCAAAACAAAGCATAATCAAAAACAAAGAAATAATCACAAGTTTACTATTAATTAGAGGAAAAATATAACCATTAAACACTCAATTTTCTCCTTTATCAACTATGAATTATTGAAGATGAAAAATGCTAAGTTTATCAAGGATATGTAAATTCATTTTACTCACATTATTAACCACATAACAGCTTTAGGAAAAGTGTACTTTAGCAAGGATCAAGTCAACAAGATCCTATGGTCCCTCACAAAGGAGTGGCAACCCAAGGTAACTACAATCCAAGAAGTTTAAGAAGCCTCTACACAATATTCTTTTGTCCTATTTGGAAACCTTGTAAAGCATGAAGCTTACATGGCTAAATTCCACATTAAGGAAAATGAAGACAAGAAGTCTATAACCCTTAAAGCCACATCATTTCACCAAGAAGAAGAAGATGAAACTGATAAAGGTATTCAATATCCTTCTAAAGATTAATTAGTAACCCCTAAAAATATTACTCTTTTTGTGAAGAAGTTTGACAGATTCATAAGGAAAAGGAAAAGAAAAAGACACCCTTTAGAAGAAACCAAGAAGGAGGAAGCAAATAGGCAATCACATGCTATGAATATAGAAAGCCAAGGCATATAAAATGGGATTGCTCGAAATTCTTGAAGGAACAAGATTCATATGAAAAAAAGAAAAAGGGAAGACAAAGACAACAGGAGAAAAGGATATATAGTAACATAGGGAGATAGTGATTTGGATTCAAATGAAAGTGAGTAAGCCAACCTCTGCTTGATAGCTAAATGAGAGGTAAGTACTTCTCAACCTTCTTGTGATGACTTTCAAGATGTATTTGAAGTGTTGCATAATGAATATGTAAAAATTGCTAGAATGCTTACTATTTTGAAAAAATAATTTCCTACCTTTGAAAAGAAAATTTCATAATTAGAGAATGAAAATAGTTCTTTAAAATAAACAAATTCTATTTTGAAAGATGAAAATGTTTTCCTAAAATTTGAAAATTCATATTTGAAGAAAATGCATGTCTTTTTCATTCTTATTCTAATTGCAAGAAATTAGAAAAAGAAAAAGTGGATTTAAATATTACTCTTGCTAAATTTACAAAAAGTAGAGATAATTTGAATATGATGTTTGGTAACCAAATATGTGTTTGATAAGGCTGGTATTGGTTATAAACCTAAAGTTAGAGAGAATTTTATAAAAACTTCTTTGTACTAGCTACCATGTCTAGCAATCTATATATAACCTACTCATATTGTTCTAGAAAGGGACATAATTTATAAAAATTCATATACAAAAATGATTCTATATATGGGAACAAAATGAAATAGGTACCGAAAGGTACTGCTTATGCTACTAATCCCATAGGACCCAAAAACACTTAGTACTTGTGAGAAAGAAATGAATTGTATTGTAGGTGGGACTTGGACATTAGTAGTTTAGGATTCTCATTGAAAGTTTAGTCCAAGCTTTTCACTCACAGGAAGTGTTATCTTTGAAATTGGAAAAAGGTAACCTTACAAAAGCAAGAAAAATGGGTAAGATCTCTTCTCTCTTTACTTATCTTTGTTTACTGTTTATTTTCCTACATTTGATTCTTCTGAAGTTTTAAAATCAATATCATTTCTTCTGTTTCGAACCTTTACTAAGATAATAAATCAAGTCTTCATGATTTTGTAAAATCTAATCTGATTTCAATGTTGGCTGCATTTTATGGCATAATAGTTTATTTCTTACATATGCAAGGAAATGATGCGTACACATGCTTTTAGTATAATGTTTGCTTATGCAATACTTAATTGTTTCTCCTATTGATGTGCATATATTTTTGAAACCTTTATTAACTTAAGCATAAGAGTAGTTTCTAAATTTGTTTTGTACGTCCCCCCTTTTGCTTTCTAATATGCACAAGCATGCAAAGTAAAGAAAAATGAGTCAAGTGACTGAATAAGAAAGAGCTTAGTAAATAATTAAGAGAAAACAAAGGCATATAGTCCCCTGTTGGGTCCTTTAGGCACCTAATTAGGTGTATTCTTGAAAAAAAGAGTAAATAGATCCTTAAAGGAGCATTTAGGCACTTGTTTACAGGGAAAAGAGGCATTAGAAGCAAAATAGAAGCAAATGCCTAAGGAATACAATAGGTCCCTATTTACGAGAGGTTTTTATGCTTTGAAGGGAAACCAAAAACAAACAGACACCTATAGGTTTCAATAGGACCTGTTTCACTTATAAGAGGGAAAATTTTCAAACAATAGAAGGTAACAAACACTTAAGTGATGCAATTAGGGTTTGTTAATGTCCAAAAAACCTATTTTTTGTTGTTGGAATTTTCCCTTATTTTATTAGAATACTCGAAGAGATCTCTTAAATTTATCCTAGCCTCCAAATTTATCTTTTGAAATCTTTCACATACATATCTGAAACACAAAACTATCTCAATTTACTTGATCAGTTTTGGTTTTGAGCCTTATTTTCAAAGATTAACAAAGCTAGAGTTCTGAATTAGGGAATTTTAGTTTCTTGACAAAATCATCATCAATGGCACCTAAGAAAGCATCAAAATGTCCTAGAAAACAAGGATAAGCTTTGAGCTCATCCCAAAGATTGCCTCGCTTGCTTACCACAGTTGCATAAGAGAAAAGGTACTTGGAGAAATTCATGGAAATAAATATGATAAATGGTAAATTCTGTGGTTTAAAGTTTTTACATGATGAACACCTGTTGATTGACGAGATTATTAGAGCACAAAATTTGGAACACCTTGTCACTTTGAAAGAATCGTACTCTCCAACCACAATTAGAGCTTTTCACACAAAATTGGAGTTTGATGAGGGGAATCTAGTCATAAGCTCTACTATTAGATGTTTCAAATTCTTATTTTATAGGGACATTTTAGAAAACAATTCTAAGGCTACCTTATTAAATGAAAATGATGCTAAGATATGTGATATTGATGGGGAGTTATAGAGAAACCTCCCTTAGTATTATAAGGCAATGGCACATAGTAAATTATATGGGGATTCCCCATAATTGAAACTTATAGAAAGGTGTTTTCTAAGGTTGTTTGCTTTGACTATGTCGATCGGGTTTCTAAGATATGCCATAGTTCCTTTATGCCAATTTTTAATTACCTAACAATTATTAACTCTTGCAATTCAAAGAAATGGAAGTAAACAAAAAAAAATTTCAGTATTCCAAGTAGTTGATAGAAAATTAATTCCTTATTCCTTTAGGTCCTTTTTACTTCATAGGCGAAAGGAATTATCCATTTCCCTAAGAGAGATTCTAAACCTCTTCCTTGCCAATGATATGTTTTAAAGAGTTTTTGATGAACTTAATAGTATATCAACCAATTTCTTCCAAGATTTTCCATTTGGGATTTTGAGGTGAAATTTTGAACTTGAATGGGTGCACTATTGGATTGAGTCAACTTGAAACATTGGTTAAGAAATAATTTTCTTCTTATCCTCTAGGTGCTTATTGTTCTATGGGAAGAAGGGACCATTAACCTAGGAAAGATTTGAATCACCACCTAATTACAATAAAAACTAGTTGAAACTTCATGTCACGACCTAGATTCTTAAGCATGTGAACAATATGAAAGTGAGGGTTAACTCACCTCATAAGGCTAAACCTACAAAACACATTTCAAAAACCAACATTTTACTTAATTGAAAACTATACAACAACCAAGAAAAGTTTATCAAAATCCTTTTCACATAAAACAATATGAAATATCGAAACCATATGATGAAGATAAATATAAATGAAGATCTGGCTTCAATGTAAACCATATATTTTCATAAAGAGATTTATTGTTTATACACATCAAAATTCCTGTCAAAGCTCATATTTTGAAAACAACTAAAAACATTATTCACAATTTTCACAAAACTATTGTAATGTATATGCATTAAAAGGAAGGATCTTACCTATGGTAATAGAGCACTCTAGAATACAACATCTTATACAGACAAACAATAAACTAGGCCCGATGTAACAAATTAGGCTCACCAAGTTCAGTCTATTCGTTGCAAAAAAATTTTTTTGATTCTAATCTATCTAGAAAACATAAAAGAAGATGGAGTGAGTCTTGTGACTCCGTAAGTAAATAACATATGTTATGCAGGAATGAAACAAACAACACATGCATATGCTTTTCAAAAATAAAACAGAAACCTCAGAAAATGAAAATCAACTATCAAAGGATGTAAATTCTTAAATATTGCATCCGAACATATATCAATCTTACTCATTGATTAAGCCTTGTCAAGGTTCTTATCGGAAACTCAATTCCAAACCATAGCTTACATCCACCACATTTAGAAGCCAAGTTAATGGATTTTAGGAGCTTGCATTCTAAATAGAAGCATATAAAGATCTTATGTGTATCTAAATTCACTTCCTTATAGAATCCTTAATCCATAGGCTCAATACAATGCCAGAATGGATACTAGTCCAACAAACATTTTCAATTCTCTCTCTTAGACCAAAAGGTAATAAAACTCTAACTTACCTAGTTACTATATACATTAATCTACCTACAAACGTCTAGTTTAAGATAAGTTAGTGACATATTCTCCCTAACTATCCTATTGTTAATCCTAATTACAAACTACCTAGTGTTATATTTATTATTATGAAAATTTGTTAAGTAGTTTGTGTCAAAGAAAAATAGTTTAATTAACCTAAAAGATATAATTATTGCTACAAAAGAAAATAAAGGAATATAAATATTTAGTTTGAAATAAATATAGTAAAACCAAAAATTTTCTTTAAAAATTCAAATCAGGTAAGGAAAGTTATAGAAGAAAATTCATTAGTTCAATACTAAAGCCTTGAGATTCTTTAGAAATGTGTATTGGAAATTTAATTGAAACATAAACTCACATTTGATCAAATCAAATCTAATTTATGTAAATGTTTCAAGATTCAAATCAAAATTTAAAACAGTTAAACAAAAAAACATTTAACTAAATTACTTTAAAACACATAGGAAAATGATGTCAAAACTATTAAATTATTTAAGTACACGGTTAAACTCCTCATAAAACAATTCCTTTGGTTTAATTTAAATTTATATATGGGATTTGTAAGAGTCTTAGTAACTTTACGTAAATAGCTAATTTATTTATATTTCTCTTTTATTCAATTACTAAGACATGCACAACCCAAGAGCAAACAAGGTGAATTTTATTTAACCAGAAATACTAACCCGAAACTTCCTCTATCAATCACCCTATTCATAATCTAGTCACCTAGAGAATCTACAAACCTTTACCATTCGAAACCTGTACTACTCTAATCCTCAATTCATCCTTTTAGAATCAAAATTGAAATCTTAGCACAGTAATGGAAAAAATGGAATCAAAGATGGGAAAAATTCTAGAAAAATTTCTGTCTCTGACACTGTTAGAGACGGATTTAGAGACTGAGTTTAATCCGTCTCTAATTTTTCCATCGTTAAGATTTTAGAGACGAAAATTTTCCATTTCTAAATATTAAAATTTTCATCTTTAACATTTACTCCTTTGGTGAATAGATTTTGTTTTTGTAAAGATAGATTTTTTCGTCTTTGAATTTAGAAATGAAATTAATTTCCATCTCTAACTATTAGAGATGAAATTGGTTTCTTTCTTCAATTTAACTGATTTTTATTTTATTTTATTATCCCAAACCAATAATTATCTTGTAAATGATTATATGACATTAAAAATATAAATCTCAAGAATAATAAAACAATTTTGCATCAGAAATGTGTCAATTATATTGATACGTAACACAAAAACATCTATGAATAATATAAAATATAAAATGTCATCTAATATTATGATCTATCAACAACATCACTAGTTTATCCATTGTTATCATCCTTTCACTCTCTAGGTATAGACAACGACATTCTTATATTACTATCTATCATGAGACGCTTGAACATTCCTTAACCTCTTGCTTTAAAATCAACTTTTCATCTTCACTTTGTTCAAGATGAGCATATAGAGCTAGTGCATATTGTCACAGGTACACCTAAATTGATACCTTACCTCTAAATTAACCTGTAATAGTGGGAGTAAATGTCGATTTTACAAAGACTGGTATTACCTTTTGTGAATAAGAAAGGGGGAATTGAATGCTAAAATTAAATTAATAAAGTAAAAGGAGAATTATTGTAAATAATAAAATAGAGTGATTAAGAATAAAAGCATTGGTTTCGGTTAATATCCACCATCAAGGAATCGCATTGATCATTAATAACATAATCAATCTTAAATTGAATATCTACCATTGGAATTCTCTCCCTGTTCCTCCTTAAGTTTAGTAATTGATGATGATCATCTCAGTTAATCGTAATTAACAAGTAATCCTTTAGCACATTGGTAAAGTATAACTTATTAACTGCATGAAGAATTAGAGAAACTAGTAGAACTAAACAAACATAGACACATCTGCTATATTTAACTTAGTCAATCATTCACCATAGGTTTAACAATTTATAATCCAAAATTATTAATCCTATTTGCCTCTTGAATCATAATAATGAAAATTTTGTTCAAAAACATAATTTAGCAGTAGATTGAAACAATAAAATCACTACTATACATCCTAGATATCAATTGAAACAATCATGGGAATAAGAATGGATGAATAATCAATACTAAATTAAAATCGATATAAAAAGCTTAAATCCACATCTCACAATGCATAAAAAATCCTTGAGGTTTCGATTTTCCTCAACCAAAAAAAATAAACTAGCCACACAGGGCCATAAGAAAACCTAGAGAAGAAGAAGAAAAAACTTGAGAAATTTTTCCTTGAATCCATTTGATGGATTGGATCCCCTTTGATGCTTGCTTTTTCTCTTATTTATATGTTAGGAGAGTCCTAAATGAATAATGATTAATTTTAGGGTTGTTCCTAGGCTTTTGGGCTTTATTTGGAGTCAAAATAATATAAAAATTGCATTTTTTACTTTCTACAACGGCGAAGAGTGCCGTAGTGCTTAAAATTCTGGGCATCGGGCGCCACGGTGCCCTGTTGCTAAAAGTTCATAGCGTTGCAGTGCTAATTTTTGGGTGTTGCGACGCTAAAATTTGTTCAGAATCTAGAAAAGTGGTCAACATAAAAGTTTTAGCTCCTGTTGGAATCACCTTAATCGGAGTTAAAATGTGGGAGATATACCTAAATTAGTGACCAAAGGTCCGGATTCATCTATTACATTTCAATTTTGACTTTCAAGCATTATAACACTTTGAAAAATCTTGAATTGGTTAAAGTGATCAACGTAAAAGTTGTAGATAATTGTCCTATAATTTTATAGCCACTTAAATCACTTATATTGGAAATTATATGAGGAATATATGGTCTAATTAGTGTTGCAAGGTCTAGAATCGCTGCAATTCAGCAATTTTCCATTAATTTCTTATCGTTTTCTCTTCTTTTCTTCTTCTTCTGCTCCTACAACACAAAACAAAAGACTTAATTAATTTCTATTTATATTCTACTTAAATAAAAAAAAGTAAGCTTAAAGGTATTAAAATCATGCTTAATTATAAACACATCAAGAGCCGCAATGTTTTGCACTCATAGTAGTAACTTGTTCTTCTGAGACTCTAGTAGAAGCGAAAGAGTTAGAGAAGGAACCACCTGCTAATATATTTTGAGCTTGAGATGCTAGCCTATATATCCTTCCTTTATTGTTTATGTCCCCAACTACTTCCAAGTAACAACGTTGTCTAAATATTGAGTGGAATGTTGGCTAGAAGTGGAACCCTTGTTGCTCTAAGATTGGGACTGTAACAACTCCATTTATGTAAATGTAACAAATTTTTTTTTATATTTGTAAAATTTCATGAAGTTATTACTACTTTAATTCTAACCACTTAACTCGTAATAATAATCACTTTAACCAAGTAAAATTGTTATTAACAGTGATACAAAACTGAGTTTCCATACACATCATTATTTTATAGACTACACACCATTATTTTACAAACATTTGTACAAAGATACATATTAGCTCTAATCATCTATTTCGACTACTTTCTGGGACACTGGTGCGGGTGGCAACTCTACCGGAATCTCAGTCACATCTACGACATATACATCTGATATAACTAGTAGTTGCCCAAGGTAGGGCACCTTGATCCAACGTACGGAAATAATAAGTGTCATAGAGAAAATCTGCATAATTATTCTTTTAAACATGATATGGAAATATAGTGAGAATTAAATCCCAGTAGGTTCAACAATAAATCATAATTTACCATCAATATAGTTCATCATGTCATGTTCAGCTGTATAAACTATAGAAAATATCTTTGGTCACATGAATGCATTATATCTATGCATATAAGAATCATACAGTAATGATATGTATGACAAGATTAACTATTTTCAGAATATCATATGATAACTATCAATTTATTCTCATATCAAGCTACCCCGGTCAGGGTGAGTATTTTCTACTCTCCGGTACGGGATTTTCTCGCTCCGACTGACATGGCCCACTTTCTCTTTCTTTTCTCATTAACATGATCATAACCGTTGGTAGGGAATCCCTTACTGGTGCACCACACGGATTGGCATGTGACCATGCTCATTTCTTTTCTTTTCACAATGATAGCCAAAAATATGCTTTCAATAACAAGTATGTTCATCAAAATATAACTATTACCATAAATCATTGGTAATCATGCCATGAACATAACTATTTTAAATATCACTTTATAAAATATTTCCATGTCAAAATTTCACACTTAAGATGGTAAAAAGTTCATACAATGACAATGGCTATGGCATATACTAGTTATTTATTATTTTCATTTATAAGATTCGTCTTCTTTTTAAAATATTAATTTCATCTCTTTATTTTCTTTATGCTTGGCCTTTAGTCCATTTCTTCTTATTTATATCATTTCTAACACATGTTCTTACAAATTTTTAGAGCATTTTCCTCCAATTTGATTTCTACTATTACCCTTTAGTTAAAGAGGTTAATCTAGAGTAGAAAAATGTTGAAAATAGGCTTCACTAGCTTCCAACACGGTCTGGCCATGTTCCAGGACACGGCCATGCTTTAAAAATACTTCAAATGTACTCAAAAACAGCCTTGAACACGGCTAACCGGTGCTTGAAACACCCAGAACACGGCCTAGCCATGTTCTGTGACCTTTCCTCACTAAGCAGCGCATAACTCTCTCATTTTAACTCTGATTGAGGTGATCTTGGTGTCTATTGAAAGTTAATAAAATTATCATAAACTATTATGTTAATCATATCAGCAAAATAGTAATAACTATTGGTGTTATTACTCCCTTAAATTCAATATTATTTCTTCTCGGGTAGGTTCTAACCTTTACTTACTAATCTGACTATATGTCCCACATAAGAATTCCAAATTAAGTGATTCTAGTGGCTAAACATCCGTGACACATAAATATATAATTCATATGTCAACCATTTATTTTAATTCCTTATAAAATTTTTCCAGAAATTAAAACACCGAAGCTATCCTAACATATTCTTCCCTCATTAACCATTTTCTGACCTTTGTTTACTAATCAGAACATATCTACCTGATATGAAGTCTAAATTGAATGATTCTAGTGGCTAAAAATCTGTGACACATATATCTATAATTCATATGTTAACCATTTATTTTAATTCCTTATAGAGTGTTCCTAGAAATTAAAACACTGAAGCTATCCTAACATATTCTTCCCTAATTAACCATTTTCTGACCTTTGTTTACAAATCGGACCATATCTACCTCATATGAACTCTAAATTGAATGATTCTAGTGGCTAAAAATCCGTGACACATAAATATACATTTTTTATGTTAACCATTTGTTTAGATTCCCTATAGAATGTTCCCAGAAATTAAAACACAGAAGCTTAAAATTCTGCCACCCATAGCCATACCCATGCAGAACTATCTACACCAACCTAAGTATTCAAACATACATCACATGCAAGATCAATATGTAACATGATATAGCAACATCCATGACCAATAATCAAAGTTCTAAGATCAAAATCTCATATAAATATTATAAGTTTCAAAAGTTTTCTTCAAAAAGAAATATTGTTAAACTTACCTAAGAATCTCCCTAGCTTACTTAGTGAATTGGTTTTCTTGTTTCCTTTTGAAAGAAGTAGCAAGATTCCTCCCTTCCCTTAACTTTTCTAGCAGCTTAGGTAAGAGAAGGAGTGTGAATTTTTGAACCTCAAGGATGAAGAAGAAAAATGGATTCAAGTGGAGATTAAGGTAACTTACCTTGAGTACTTAGCCTTCTAAACTTCTCCTTCTTCTTCCTTCCTTTCTTCTCCTATATTTCTCTCCTTTCCTCACTCTACCTTGCTTCTATTTCTCTCTCTTCCTTACTTGGACGAAATTAAAATGTTGTAGGGGTGTGTTTTGCTTAAATAAACCACCAAATAATACCCCTTTCATGATCATGGGTCTACCTTATCACAATTAAGATACACTTTGTTAAATTTTTAGAAAACAAACAACTTATCTTCTTGTCTTCCTCTTCCTTAGTCAAGATATGCATAGGAAAAGGAGATTTATATTTTGAAAATTATGATGATATGTTCTTAAGATAAGGGACAAGGTCCCTTTGATTTAGGGATTCATTTCCATTTCTTTTGTCTTAAACAAGTATAATAGGTTTGCCTTTTTAGGTGGCAAATTTCTAGCCCTTGAATCTCCATTATTTGGTTGATATTATTTGTGTGGGATATGAATGTTTTGTCCTAATGCCATGTATTATCATACCACTTGCTAAAATTATGAGTGTAGGATATAGATGTTTTTGTCCTAAAGCCTTGTATTATCATGGCATTTGCCAAAGTTATGAATGTAGAATCACACCACTTGCTAAATTTTTGTCTTAATGCCATGTAACTTAATCTTTGTTATTATTACATTATTATATCATCACCTAATTCATTTTATTTTATTTTTTCTCTTGAATTTGGGCTTATTCCTACCCATTATGGGCTTATTCCTACCCATTTTCTTTGCTTTGGATAAAATTCTACCTTTCTTGTTGGGCTTGGTCACATTTTCATAATTTTTGGGCTATTGGTCCAATTACTATATCTTAGTCCAAGTCTATGTTTTATTTCTTGCTTAGGTTATCCAATGGGCTTGCTAGAAACTTATGTGAAGTAGAAAAACTCTACATGAAGTGTCCATAGGTAAAAGCCCAATGTATGGGTAAAGATTTTAAACTTAGTAACTCTAGTTCTTGAATTAGGAAAAATTACCCTAATCCAATGTTCTTGAAATTTTAAGACCTTTACTTGTTTCTAAAAATTTACCTTCCTTATCTAAGAATTTTTCATCTCTTTAGTATGTTATTTCTAATTTTTTTTCCTATTAAGTTTTCCCTCTTTATTTGTTTTCTTAATGTTAGAAACATTTTCTATGCATATACATAAGGTGAAGAATTTCTAAGGATTATATTTCCTTAGATATCTAAAATATTGTCTAATAAATTTTATTTCCTTAATTAAATATTTATGTACTTTTATCAATAAAAGAAACGAAATTAGGGATGTTACATTTCTCTCCCCCTAAAAGAAATTTTGTCCTCAAAATTTCAGAAATTACCTAATAAGAACAATTGTAAATATTTCTTCCTTATGACTTCTTCCAGCTCTCAAGTTGCTTCTTTCGGAGTCAAACCTTCTCAGAACACCTTAACAAGGGGAATGGTTTTATTTCTTAGTTGCTTCACGTCAGTGTCCAATATGGATGCAGGTACTAGCTGGTATGTCATGTTCTTCTTTATTTGGATTGGTTCATCCTGTATTACATGTGATGAATCTAGAAGATACTTCCGCAGCTGTGATACGTGAAAAACATTATGCAGGTTGGAAAAATTAGGTGGGAGAGCAACTTGATATGCTGATGTTCCTACTTTCTTCAGAATTTGGTAGGGTCCCAAAAATCGCGGACTTAGCTTTCTTGTTTTGAGAGACCTACCAACTCCAGTAGTCGAGGAAAGTTTCAGAAATACATGGTCTCCTTCCTCAAACTCTAGAGGTCTATGTCTCTTATCATAGTAACTCTTTTGTCGACTCTGAACTGTAAGTATTTTGTTTCGTATCATCCTGATTTGTTCAGTGGTTTGTTGAACTAGATCAGGACCCAACAAGTTCTTTTCTCCTACCTCGAACCAACATAGTGGAGATCAGCACTTTCTACCGTATAAAGCTTCATAAGGGGCCATCTTAATACTGGAGTGATAACTATTATTATAAGCAAATTATACTAAAGGTAGGTACTTATCCCATCCTTTACCTTGCTCTATCACACAGGCCCTCAACATATCTTCTAGGGTTTGAATGGTTCGTTCTGTCTGCCCATCAGTTTGAGGATTGTAGGTAGTACTGAACCGCAACTGAGTACCAAAAGCTTCCTACAACGCCTTCTAAAACATCGATGTGAACCTCAGATCTTTATCAGAAACGATATTTAAGGAAATTTCATGTAGTTTAACTATTTTCTGGACGTACAATTGGGCTAATTTATCCAGTGAATAGTTAATTTTTATGGACAAAAAATGAGCAGATTTGGTTAATCTGTCAATTATTACCCAGATAGAGTCATGTCCCACTGAAGTCTTAGGTAATCCCACAACAAAGTCCATTAAGATACTGTCCCATTTCCATTTAGGGATCTCAAGAGGTTGTAGAAATCCCGCTGGCTTTTGATGCTCCACCTTCACCTTTTGACAAATGAGATATTTCGCCACAAACTCAGCAATGTCCTTTTTCATCCCTGGCCACCAATACATCTTTTTTATATCCTGGTACATTTTAGTGCATCCAGGATGGACTGTGTATTTACTTTGATGCGCTTCCTGTAGGATTTTAGTCCTCAACTCTCGTTCTTGAGGGACACAAATCCTTCCCTGATACATGATTACTCCATCTTCCATGACAGAAAAATTACCTTGGTCTTTATGATCCTGTAAGTATTGGTCGTGAACTTGAGCCTCTTTGATCTGGGCTATAAGGTCACACCCTATACTTAAACCATTAATGACTAGATTCTTTGGAGTAAGAGTAGTGGCTAGCTTCAAATTTCGAAACTCTTCTAGCATCTGCATCTCATACACCATCATCTGACCCATGTGCAGAGATTTTTGACTCAAGACATCTGCTACAACATTCGCCTTTCCGGGATGATACTTTATCTCAAACTTGTAGTCATTGAGGAATTCTACCCATCTTCGTTGCCTCATATTTAACTCCTTCTGATCAAAGAGGTATTTAAGACTCTTATGATCATAATATACTTCAAAGGTTGCCCCGTACAAATAGTGTCGCCAAATCTTTAAGGCAAACACCACTGCCGCTAATTCAAGATCATGGGTTGGATAGTTTCCTTCGTGGGGTCTCAATTGCCTAGAGGCGTAAGCAACTACTCTCTTATCTTACATCAACACACATCCTAGCCCTTTCTTTGAAACGTCACTATACACTTTAAAATGTCCTGTGGGGTTTGGAATAATTAAAACATGAGGAGTGGTCAGTCTTGTCTTCAACTCCTGAAAATTAGCTTCACATTGATCAGTCCATTTGAAAGGACTTCCCTTCCTGGTCAATTTAGTTAATGGCAAGGCTATACGAGAGAAGTTTTTTATAAACCTTCTGTAGTATCCTGCCAAACCCAGGAAACTTCTGACTTCCGTAACCATCTTTGGTCTCTCCCATTGAATCACTGCTTTCGTCTTGCTAGGATCTACGGCTACCCCTCTATTAGAGATGACATGTCCGAGAAACTTCACCTTTGACAGCCAAAATTCACACTTCTCCAATTTGGCATATAAATGTTTCTCTTTCAGCACTTGCAGCACGATTCAGAGATGTTGTTCATGTTCTTTCTCACTCTTAGAATATATAAAGATGTCATCAATGAACACTACAACAAATTGATCTAGGTAGGGTCAAAAAATGCGATTCATGTAGTCCATGAAAATTGTAGGTGCATTCGTCAACCCGAAGGGCATTACGAGAAACTCATAGTGCCCATACTTAGTCCTGAAGGCAGTTTTTGGTACGTCCTCCTCCTTGATCCTAATTTGATGATATCCTGACCTCAAGTCAATTTTAGAAAAGATGGAGGCTCCCTTCAATTGATCCAATAAGTCATCTATCCTAGGGAAAGGGTACTTTTTTTTGATAGTCACCTTATTTAGCTGTCTGTAATCTACGCATAGTCTCAAGCTCCCGTCTTTCTTCTTAACAAACAATACATGAGCTCCCCAAGGTGATACACTCGGTCTAATGAATTGCTTGTCTAATAGTTCCTCCAACTGCTTCTTGAGTTCCTATAGTTCATTCGAGGCCATTCGATATGGTGTAATAGAGATAGGCCCTGTCCCAGGTAGGAGATCAATAGAGAACTCTATCTCTCTCTTAGGAGGTAAGCTTGGAATATCTGATGGAAATACTTCAGAAAACTCGTTAGCTATTGGGATTTCATTAAGCTTTGATTCGACTTCTAGGTTTGATGAATACAAGAGAATGTATCCAAATACTCCTTTCTTCAACTCCTTATTAACTTGATTGGCATTTAGCATCAATAACTGGACCTCATCTTTTGGAGTAGGAGGTAGAAATTCAACGGTCTTGTTACAACAATTCAGCAAGACTCGATTTCTAGACATCCAGTCTAACCCTATAATGACCTCAATACCTCTTAAAGGTAAATAGACGAGGTCTACAGAAAAAGTTTTCTCTTGGATGATGACTTGACAGTTTTTACATACAGAGGAAGTTAATACCCGTTCCCCTGTAGGGGTTACTACGGATAGCTCATAGGGAGTTTCAGAAATAGGAAATTGAAACTTTCTAATATATTCTTCCGATATAAATGAATGACTAGCACCAGAGTCAAATAACACCATAAGAGCAAATCCATAGATATAGCATGTACCTTGAATCATTTCAGAAGATTGAGTTGCCTCTTGGCCGCTCAGGGTGAAAACCCTTCCTTTCACCTGAGGCCTCTGTTCTGGCTGCTTCCCCCCATTCTGTGGGCAGTTTCTCGTAAAATATCCCTTCTGTCTGCAAATGAAGCAGACATCTTGTCCCATGTAGCATGGCCGATTACCATGCATGCGTCCGCACTTAGCGCACTTGACTGGGGTGAGGTCTTGTTGAGAAGGTTTAGGACCTACAATCAATGGCCTCTTACCAGCTCCATATCCACTTCTTCTCACGTTCTTTCCAGGGTTGGGAAAATTTTTCTTCCTCTTCCACAGGTTTCACCTGTGCTTCTTGTCCTCCACTGCCCTTAAACTCTTTTCCAGGAGTCTGCATTTATTTATCAGAGGTACAAACTCCCTGATCTCCATAGCTATAACAGCATTCTTTATCTTCGGGTTTAGTCCCGCTTCAAACTTAACCGCCTTCCATGCCTCATCTGGGTTATATCGCAGATAAGAGGAGAACTTAGACAGCTCCTCGAACCTTGCGATATACTGGTCCACGGTCATGCTGCCTTGCCTGAGTTGGAAAAATTTGATCTCTTTCTCTGCCCGTACAGTACTTGGAAAGTACTTTTCAAAAAAAATGTCCTTGAACACTTGCCAGGTGATCTGTCTTCCCTGATGAGCTAAAAGTTCTCTAGCTCTACGCCACCAGTATTTTGCTTCATCCTTTAACATATATGCAGCAAAAATAACTTGCTGTTCTTCAGTACAGCCCATCACTTCAAAGATTTTCTCTAATTCCCTTATCCACCTGTCGGCTACCGTTGGGTCATAGCCACCTTGGAAATAAGGTGGTCTAGTCCTCAGGAACTCGGATATGCCATTATCTTTTCCAGCCATCCGGTTGTCAGCACCATTCTCACCATTTGGGTTATTAGCATTCTGGAGATAATGTAAAATTTGGTTGGTGGTCATGACTTGGTCTCGAATTGCCGTGGCAAGGTTGTGCAAGGTTTCCTCTACATTGGTTGTTGGATTCCTCCTTGGTGGTGCCATTTCCTACTATGACAAAAACAAAGTTATGCTGCTATTGAGGTGATCAAGCCCAATAGTTAGTTCAAAAATATTTAATAGCAGTCATAACACCACCTCGGTATATAGATATGAAACACTAGTAATTTCTTACCTATATGAATCACTGATCCCCTACACAGCACAACCACAACATACTCAAGACACTATAAGATCGATTCAGATAACCATCCACCCACTGGCCATCTAGGATCGACATGCTCTGATACCAATTATGTAACAACTCCATTTATGTAAATGTAACAAATTTTTTTTTATATTTATAAAATTTCATGAAGTTATTATTACTTTAATTCTAACCACTTAACTCGTAATAATAATCACTTTAACCAAGCATAATTGTTATTAACAGTGATACAATACTGAGTTTCCATACACACCATTATTTTACAAATTACACACCATTATTTTACAAACATTTGTACAAAGATACATATTAGCTCTAATCATCTATGTCGACTACTTCCGGGGACACTGGTGCGGGTGGCACCTCCACCGAAATCTCAGTCACATCTACAACAGATACATATGATATAACTGGTAATTGCCCAAAGTAGGGCACCTTGATCCAACGTACGAAAATAATAAGTGTCATAGAGAAAATCTGCATAATTATTCTTCTGAACATGATATGGAAATATAGTGAGAATTAAATCCCAGTAGGTTCAATAATAAATCATAATTTACCATCAATATAGTTCATCATGTCATGTTCAGCTGTATAAACTACAGAAAATATCTTTGGTCACATGAATGCATTATATCTATGCACATTAGAATCATAGAGTAATGATATGTATGACAGGATTAACTATTTTCAGAATATCATATGATGACTATCAATTTATTCTCATATCAAGCTACCCCGGTCAGGGTGAGTATTTTCTACTCTTCGGTACAGGCTTTTCTCGCACCGCCCGACATGGCCCACTTTCTCTTTCTTTTCTCATTAACATGATCATAACCGTTGGCAGGGTGTCCCCTACTGGTGCACCACACGGATTGCCATGTGACCGTGCTCATTTCTTTTCATTTCATAATGATAGCCAAAAATATGCTTTCAATAACAAGTATGTTCATCAAAATATAACTATTACCATAAATCATTGGTAATCATGCCATGAACATAACCATTTCAAATATCACTTTATAAAATATTTTCATGTCAGAATTTCACACTTAAGATGGTAAAAAGTTCATACAATGGCAATGGCTATGACATATGCTAGTCATTTATTATTTTCATTTATAAGATTCGTCTTCTTTTTTAAATGTTAATTTCATTTCTTCATTTTCTTTATGCTTAGCCTTTAGTCCATTTCTTCTTATTTATATCATTTCTAACATATGTTCTTATAAATTTATAGTGCATTTTCCTCCAATTTGATTTCTACTATTACCCTATAGTTAAAGAGGTTCATCTAGGGTAGAAAAATGTTGAAAATAGGCTTCACCAGCTTCCAACACGGTCTAGCCATGTTTCAAGACACGGCCATGCTTTAAAAATACTTCAAATGTACTCAAAAACAGCCTCGAACATGGCTAACCCGTGCTTGAAACACCCAGAATCTGTGACCTTTGCTCACTAATCAGAGCATAACTCTCTCATTTTAACTCTGATTAAGGTGATCTTGGTGTCTATGGAAAACAATTATCTAAAACTATTATGTTAATTGTATCAGCAAAATAGTATTAAATATTGGTGTTATTACTCCGTTAATTTCAATATTATTTCTTCTCGAGTAGGTTCTAACCTTTAATTACTAATCTGACTATATCTCCCACATAAGGATTTTAAATTAAGTGATTCCAGTGGCTAAACATCCATGACACATAAATATATAATTCATATGTTAACTATTTATTTTAATTCCTTATAGAATTTTTCCAGAAATTAAAACACCAAAGCTATCCTAACATATTCTTCCCTCATTAACCATTTTCTGACCTTTGTTTACTAATAAGAACATATCTACCTCATATGAACTCTAAATTGAATGATTCCAGTGGCTAAAAATCTATGACACATATATCTAAAATTTATATGTTAACCATTTATTTTAATGTCTTATAGAGTGTTCTCAGAAATTAAAACACCGAAACTATCCTAACATATTCTTCCTTAATTAACCGTTTTCTGACCTTTGTTTACTAATCGGACCATATCTACCTCATATGAACTCTAAATTGAATGATTCCAGTGCCTAAAAATCCGTGACACATAAATATACATTTTTTATGTTAACCATTTGTTTAGATTCCCTATAGAATGTTCCCGAAAATTAAAACACAGAAACTTAAAATTCTGCCACCCATAGCCATACCCATGCAGAACTATCTACACCAACCTAAGTATTCAAACATACATCACATGCAAGATCAATATATAACATGATATAGCAACATCCATGACCAATCATCAAAGTTCTAAGATCAAAATCTCATATAAATATTATAAGTTTCAAAAGTTTTCTTCAAAAAGAAATATTGTTAAACTTACCTAAGAATCTTCCTAACTTACTTAGTGAATTGGTTTTCTTGTTTCCTTTTGAAAGAAGTAGCAAGATTCCTCCCTTCCCTTAGCTTTTCTAGCAGCTTAGGTAAGAGAAGGAGTGTGAATTTTTGAACCTCATGGATGAAGAAGAAAAATGGATTCAAGTGGAGATTAAGGTAACTTATTTTGAGTACTTAGCCTTCTAAACTTCTTCTTCTTCTTCCTTCCTTTCTTCTCCTATCTTTCTCTCCTTTCCTCACTCTACTTTGCTTCTATTTCTCTCTCTTCCTCACTTGGACAAAATTAAAATGTTGTAGGGGTGAGTTTTGCTTAAATAGACCACCAAATAATACACCTTTCATGATCATAGGTCTACCTTATCACAATTAGGATACACTTTTTTGAATTTTTAGAAAACAAACAACTTATGTTCTTATCTTCCTCTTCATTAGTCAAGATATGCATTGGAAAATGAGATTTGTATTTTAAAAATTATGATGATATGTTCTTAAGATAAGGGACATGGTCCCTTTGATTTAGGTATTCATTTCCATTTTCTTTTGTCTTAAACAAGTATAATAGGTTTGCCTTTTTTGGTGGCAAATTTCTGGCCCTTGAATCTCCATTATTTGGTTGATATTATTTGTGTGGGATAGGAATGTTTTGTCCTAATGCCATGTATTATCATACCACTTGTTAAAATTATGAGTGTAGGATATAGATGTTTTTGTCCTAAAGCCTTGTATTATCATGCCACTTGCCAAGATTATGAATGTAGAATCACACCACTTGTTAAATTTTTGTCTTAATGCCATGTAACCTAATCTTTATTATTATTACATTATTATATCATCACCTAATTTATTTTATTTTATTTTTCCTCTTGGATTTGGGCTTATTCCTACCCATTATGGGCTTATTCCTACCCATTTTCTTTACTTTGGATAAAATTCTACCTTTTTTGGAGGGTTTGGTCACATTTTCATAATTTTTGGACTATTGGTCCAATTACTATATCCTAGTTCAAGTCTATATTTTATTTCTTGTTTAGGTTATCCAATGGGCTTGCTAGAAACTTATGTGAAGTGGAAAAACTCTACATGAAGTGTCCATAGGTAAAAGCCCAATGTATGGGTAAAGATTTTAAACTTAGTAACTCTAGTTCTTGAATTAGGAAAAAATTACCCTAATCCAATGTTCTTGAAATTTTAAGACCTTTACTTATTTCTAAAAATTTACCTTCCTTATCCAAGAATTTTTCATCTCTTTATTATGTTATTTCTAATTTTTTTTCCTATTAGGTTTTCCCTCTTTATTTGTTCTCTTAATGTTATAAACATTTTCTATGCATATATATAAGTTGAAGAATTTCTAAGGATTATATTTTCTTAGATATCTAAAATATTGTCTAATAAATTTTATTTCCTTAATTAAATATTTATGTACTTTTATCAATAAAAGAAACGAAATTAGGGATGTTACAGGGACTACCTCTCTGCTAAGAATTTCTTCAAGCCATGATGGCTTCTATCAAGCAAATACCTTAATAGAAGCCATCTAGGCACAAAGACTTTCTTCTATTTAATCTCTAGCTATGTGAAAAGGAAGGTCAAATACATCATGCAAATAGTAACTCATTAAATTCATATAGTAGTTTGACACAGGCAAAGAAGTATTTGAATATTAAAAAGCTTCCATACCATTGTCCTCCAACACAATTAACTTCATATCCATATGTGAGAAACACACTTACAAATATCAAAATCATAAACAATCACACATAATAGCTAATAAAATCTTAGTATAAAGCAAAACGATTAGAGAAAAAAGATTCTAGAAACAAAATGCATGAATTCAAACATCGTAATGAACTGATGTCATACTTTCCAGGAAAACCATTTTACTAACTTTAGTAGACTTAAAATTGCTATTGTCGCTTAATAGTTCAGCACAAGGTTATCAATCAACAGTCAAGCAAGCAAAAGTGCAAGAATTCTCATTCTCAAGTGGCGATTTCATGTTGCATTTATTGAGCAAGATTCATTAGAATAATCCAGGTCAATCTTGGGATCATTTACGAATTCATATTTCTAGTATTAGTGTATTACAGGTGTATTGAAAAAGTGGGTACTACTGCCAATTATATTTTTCTATGCAAACATTTTTCAAATCATGGATGAGTTAAATGCTAAAATTTAGGAGGTAGTTGCCTACTTGCCAAACTATTTATTGCAGAAGTAACTACTTTCTCAGTAGTAAAATAGTACTAGCAGTAATTTCTTGCTTTAGACAGAGGACCATAACTGAATAAATGCCTTCATTCAAAAGAAAGCACAGAAATAAATACTAATAAGCAGAATTGTGAAATGATGCTGAAAATCCACCAACATCACTAGACTAATTAGTCATTGTTCTTTATTTTGATTATCTTCACTTAGCGATCATGGTCTACCACCATTTTTCATCATTCAACTATTTGCCAAAAAATATATATGATATTTGTGAGGGTGAATTTATGTCCAAAATCAGTCCATAAGCACAAAATATTAAATAATTCCACTGTTAGGGAAATGTACAAGGCAAACAAATTAATGCATAAGCACACTTATATATTCACTTAGAAAAAAAAGGGGGTTGGGGGAAGGACCTCTTAAAAGCACATTATAAAGAGATTCAAAGAAATGTAGGCAAAAGAATGACATATTTTACATTCACAAACTTGTCTCAACAGAAGTTTTAGCAAATATCAATAATGGTCAAGGGCCTACCTACATCAATCTTAATAATGATCATAAATTAGCATTCTTTACCATCAGCTCTTGATTTTTTGTCTCATAAGCATACATCTTTCAATATTATAAACAAAATGTACAGATGACGGAGTCCAGGATAAAAAGCATGTAAATACAAATTAAAAACATATCAAGCTTCATACAATCTTTTTATAAAAGTCATTGTTCGCCTTTTTCCCATTCCATGTTCCACGTTGTCGCCCTTCTTTCTATTTTACACACATCATAGATACCAAATTACCATGACATTGAAAATTTGTCATGCATATTGAAACTACTTAGATAGTTTATACCTGAAGCAAATTTATTATTAAAACTACTGATGGTTTACGACTGGCATAAAACTAAATAATCCTAAAACTTGATTTCTGAAATTTCATTGCAACAATGTTGAACTATAAGTGTGAAAATTATAAACATACACCATTTTCTTCACTAATATGCACGAAAATATAGTAGTATATTACTAAAAAATAGAACATATAGAACATAAACTAGGGGAACACAAGGATAAAATTTATAAATTTGAATGGCAGGCACTTCAAAAGAAAAGAAGATAAATACAGAAAAGTAACTTCAAGTTTATTCATAATAGATAATTAAAGGAATAGCCGAGAAATTGAAAAAAGCCACACCAAAATTGATACCATAATTTAAGCATCCTAGACATAGAACGCCAAAACTAATAAATGTATTAAGAATATAAGGTACTGAGTCCAATTACCACTATCTTTGTTCATTAGCAGACTCTCTAAACTCAACATCCCACTGTCTCCGCTAAAGCAAGAAGTATATACAATTGCAAGTTTGTCTAATGGAAACTTACCCAAAATAAAGACAAATATTAAAAGAAAAATAAACATACTTTCTTTTTCCCAAAGTATAATCAACAGAATTGTAGATCAATTTTCACAAAGTTATTTGTAAAAAGATCCAAAGAAGCTAGAAATCTAAACTTAACAAGAGATTGGTTCAAACAGTTGGCATAATGCTCCAAGTTCCTGCATCAGCAAACGTGTACACTTTAAAGACAACATATGCAAACATTAAGCGTACATGCACAATAAGAGATGTTTTGAGATAAACCCATGGATTAAATGGTAGGAATGCAAATGTAAAATGCAAGGTAAAAGAAAATCGAAGGGTAAACTCACCCAATTGTGAAGGGAGACTGAGAATATGGCTGTTAAAAAATAGAACAAGATAGTGGAGGAAGAGTTAGAGAGAGAGATGGAAATGGATAAGGTTTATGGAAATTCGAAATTACTCGAGGATCAAAATCTCCGTCAATGGTTGGCATTGTTGTTTTGAAAGCTTATTCTTTTTCTTCTAGCTTGCAATGAAATGGGAGTCTCTGTGATGGAGCGTGGGTTAGATAGATGTAAACGGTGGAGAAATTTGAAAAAAATAAATAAAATCTAAAATTTCTAAAGGGGGATTTTTTTCAGGTGCGTAAGTGCACAGTAAGAAAAGAAAGAAATGGAAGGAATTTTTCCATGGACAAAGAGGTCTTTTCCTATGACAATTAAGGGAAAATGGTATTTTTCTTATTTTTGGGATGTATTTTATGGGATAAGATATAAAAACCATGATTTAAAATTGATAAATGTGAAAATTGTGTCTTAATGTACTATTATTTTCTCTTAACACGTTGAAAAAGGATAGTAATAAACTCAATCTAAACCATCCTCGATCATTTAAATAATTGTAATTAGAAATATTTATCTTGATTGTTGAAGTAAAGGAAAATAATTTATTAGGCCCTAAACTAGTGCAGCAAACCTTTAAGCAGATACAAATGATCTAAAATAAAATAATGGTTTCCTAGAGTCAATAGAAAAATTATTTTGATAAGAGAAGGAAACCTTTAGAGTTCTTGGAAGGCGAACATGTGTTTATAAAAGTGTCTCCTAAAACTAGCATTAGCCAAACCCTCCAAATTAAGAAATTAAGTTCTCAATATTGGGGCCCTATCAAATTCTTAAAATGGTTAGAACAACAGCTTATCATATTGCACTTCCACCTAACTTATCCAACCTTCATGAGGTCTTTCATGTGTCTCAACTCCTAAAGTACCTTCTGGACTATTCACACATAATAAAGGATGAATTAGTGCAAGTAAATGAAATCTTAACCTATTAGCCTATGCCAACATATATTGTTGATACATGTGTAAAGCAATTAAGGAACAATACTATTTTTTTAGTCAAAGTGATCTGAGAAGGTTTAAAACCTGAAGAAGCTACTTGGAAAATGGAAGAGTCCATGAGGCAAAAATATCCTTAGCTATTTCAATAAAGTAATTCTTAAATTTTGAGAACATTTTTTTTAAAAGGGGAGAATTATGATATCCTCAATTTTTATTCATCAAAAGTTTGATCAATATGTTTTAAAAGTATTTATGATGGGAAAAATAACTAAAAGAAAGTTATGGAAAGATTTGGAAAGAATATTAAAGGAAAAATGTATTAAAAGTTTCTGGTAAAATACATAGGTGCTAAATTTGTAATAACTAAACTTAATTTTTTATGGTACTCTTGGATTTTGTATTAAAATATACTACCGATAAGATTTCATTAACACACATAGATAAGTAACACATATTTCATATCATTAAGTCAAAATAGGTTACATCAGTGTTTAGGGTTTATGCAGGAAAAACACTGGGTACTACTCATGGCATCAAAACAAAGAAGTACCAAAGGTTACTCTCTAAAAAAGGTACACTGAGTTCACACTATATAATTTACATTCTACTGATTAAGCCTTGGCCTAGCACCTTGCCCCTTTGGTGCATAGGGTGGAGGAGAGGGTGGTGCTGGCATAGGAATCTCTACCACGTTTGCTACCAGCACATCCTATAAAATGGTGAATTGACCTAGGAAAGGTATCTCCACCACTTGGATCTCTAAGGCCAGGGTCAAGAGGACTGTCAGCATCTTAGTTACTATTATTTGAACACATCACCAAAATTAATGAGAACTAAATTTTAATAGGTTCAACATTAACATAGCATAGAGTAAACAAAAATTGATGTTCAACTGTATAAGCTACAGGAAAACATCTTTTAATATTCAATCATATTAGTCACATGTAGTATAATTAATTGAAATGTGAAAGTCTTAAATGAACATATTCCCAGTATATATTTAATGTCATGCATAACAATTAATTATCTGTCATTCATCTGTATTTTAGTAATAAGGTTGTATGAGCCATTCACCCTTATGCTACTCATATACCACTGTCACTTGGTCGAAGTGGTCATACTCTCCCTTGGCCCACTCAAGGCTAATAGGGCATCCCCTATTCGGTATCATCTTAAAGCCATATAACCCTACCAAGTTACTTATAGCCACAAGGTGCCGTATGTTGCTGGGCTACCTTGTCACTATAAAGGTCATCCCAAAGATTTTGTTGAATTATGTCTCAAAAATTCATCACATGTACACTTCATCAACATATGTTTCATCCATGATTTAAGCATACATCTCATATATATCTCATCTATATGTATTTCATCCATGTATTGAACATACATCTCATATGCATCTTATCTACATGTATATCATTAATGCATTGAATATGCATCTCATATGTATTTCATCTTGATAAAGAAGAAAATTGAGTGTTTAATGATTATATTTTATTCTTTAATTTATAGTGAACTTGTGATTATTTCTTTACTTTGGTTCTGATTTTCTTTGTTTACTATAGATACTGTTTTGGTTTGTTTTCTATTTGTAGGTAAGCAAAAAAGGCCAAGAACCAAGGGAAAACATTCATGTGAAGAGCTATATAGACTTAGATCAAGTTGAGGAAGAAGCAAGGAGCAAACATAGAAGAAATTGACAAGATTTGTACTTGGCAGCCTCCAATACAACCAGGTCGTGCTTGGTGTACCTAGAGCATGGGCAAGTCATGTTTTGTGCAAAATGTGGAGTGAGGAAGCATGGAGAAAGACATACAGACACATTCAGACCTAGAGAAACTCAGTTTAGGCTTAGGAAACACCATTAGATTAGGTCTTTATTAGAATCATTGTTTAATTTATGTTCTTAGAGTAGAGTAGAGTTTGATTGAAGTTTTGTATACCTAGTTCATTAAATTCTACAATTTAGGTTTTATCTCTCTATCTCTACAGCTATCTTCTACTTCTACTCCTTTCTCTTAGATTGTATTAAACATTGATGATTTATTTAATAAATTTGATTATGAGTTTTCTTTCAATTATGTGTAAGTAGATTTTGATATAGGGTTTCGGTAAACCCACTTATGGTATGATGATACTGCATTAGGAATTGTGAAACCCTAATTGTGATTGTTTATGGTTAATTAGGATTAATTATTATGCATTATATGTGTTGATGAATGTCTGGCCAATGTTAATAGGTTATTAACTGATGAATTGAATGGTGAAAATTAATACAAGAACTTAATAGTTAATTAGGGATATCTTAATCATAAAAGTAGTTTAAGGTTATCTAGGAATTGAATCAATTGGCACGCACGATAACCTTTATTAATTGAATCACATGGTAAGCATGAAACTTAATGGATTTAAGTTAAACTAAGAACCACGAAAGTAAGCAATTAGATTAAATTAGATACGATTAGTAACACTTAAAAGAGGTTATTAATTAATTAAGGCTAAACCATCCTCGATTACCTAGATAATTATAATTAAAGGTACATATTGATTGTTGAATATCATAAGTGTGGTAAACTCTAACCCTAGGCTTTTGTTAATTGATTATCCTATTTAATTAATTTTGATCTTTCTATCAAATTACATTGATTTAGATAGCTTATTTTGTGAAATTCTAGTAATTGATGTTTGGTCTCTGTGGGGTACAACCCGTACTCGTCGGACTAGCTACAACTATGTCGTTCGCTTACGGTTATTAGTGAAACACACACAACAAGTTTTCAACGCCGTTGCTAGGACCAATAAATTAATATTAGATAGTTTGCAAAATAGCTAGACTAGATTCTATTTCTTTTAATTTTTATGCATATTTTCTCTTACTGATTTTTTATCTCTTTTCTTCCTTTATAGGTGTATTTCTATTTTATACGAAGAGATCGCGAATTATTTGTTGATTTTGACCTAGAAATTAAATGCACCTTACAAAGGAGGAGAAGAAGAAAGCAATAAGATCCTACTGCACCTACCATGGCGAACAGAGATAGCTGATCTCTTAAAAATTTAATAGCCCCTGATACTCATGGCCTGAATTCGAGTATTGTTAGACCTGTTATTGAGGCCAATAACTTTGACCTAAAGCCTTTTATTCTCTAGATGGTTCAGTAAAATCAGCTTGGAAGGTCCCCTTTTGAAGACCCAAATCTCTATCTATCAGTTTTTTTAGAATACTATGATACATTGAAGCTAAATGGAGTATCTTCTGATGCCATCCAACTGAGATTGTTCTCATTCTCTTTATAGGACAAGGCCCGAGCATGGCTGCACTCTCTTCTATCAGGGTTAATAACTACTTGGCAGTAACTTTCTCTAGCCTTTCTAGCTAAGTTTTTTCCACCAAGTAAGACAGCTCATCTCAGAAACCAAATAACTACTTTTGTTCAAAAAGATAGGGAGTCACTATATGAAGCATGGGAGAGATTTAAAGAGCTTCTTAGATTATGCACACACCATGGGTTGGAAAAATAGCTCATAGTCCATACATTCTACAATAGACTTATATACAGCACGTGTATGTCTGTTGCTGCTGCAATAGGAGGAGCCTTAATGAACAAAACAGTTGATGAGGCTTAAGAGCTAATTGAAGATATGGCTCAAAATCACTACTTCTGGTCTAGTGAAAGGCAGCCATTTAAAAAACCGACAGGAATGTATAAAGTTGATGTATTTAATAATTTAACTTCTAAAGTTGATAGATTGTTTCAGAAGCTAGATAAGTTGAGCATCAATATTGTTGGTTCTTCTCCATCTTTTGCATATGAGATTTGTGGATGTTTTGGCCATGTGACCAATGAATGCCAACTTGAAAACCCTATACCTCAAGATTGTGAACAGGTAAAATTTGTCAATAATAATCAAAGAAACAATCCCTACAGTAACACCTATAAACTAGGTTAGAGAAATCATTCAAATCTCCCATACAAGGCTAATGTGAATTAGCCTCCTCAGAATAACTTTAGGCAACCTCCTAAGTTTCAAAATCAGAGGCCATTCAATCCCTCTCCACAGGTAAAGTCAAATCTAAAGGTTTTGATGGAAAATTTCATTACTACTAAGAGTAAACAGAATGATGAGTTCAAAGCCCAAAACCACTCAATGAATGAGGCTATAAAAGATTTAGCCTCTAAGGTTGACTCGCTTGCTATCCATAGTAAGATGTTGGAAACTCATATAGCATAGGTGAGCCTTTCAAATAGAAACTTTGGCAGACTACTAGGCTAAACTGAAAATCCTACGGAGCATTGTAATGTTATAACCTTAAGAAGTGGTAAACAATTGGCTGAATCAGAAGGAAGTAAGGAGGTAAAGGAAGATGAACCTCAAGCTGCATTTAAGAAGAGCAAAGAAGAGGAATCAAAAGAATAAGAAAAGAAGGAAGAAGAGCCCAAATATATGGCTCTTGCACCTTACAAGCCACCAATCCATTTTCCTCAAAGATTAGTCAAAGCTAAATTAGAGAGGCAATTTGAAAATTTTCTAGATGTGCTAAAGAAATTGAAGATTAACATCCCTTTCCTAGAAGCCATATCCTAAAAGCTTTCTTATACGAAGTTTTTGAAAGAAATCCTCTCAAACAAGAGGAAAATTGAAAAGCATGTTGTTGTGACACTGACAGAGGGATCTAGTGCATTAATTCAAAATAAGTTGCCACAAAAGCTTAAGGATCCCGAAAGCTTTTCCATACCTTGTTCTATTGGAGAAATGAAGATTGACAGAGTTCTATATGACTTTAGAGCAAGTGTGAGCCTCATGTCTCTTTCTGTTTGTAAAAAGCTTCAGATGGTTGATTTGAAGCCTACCACTCTTTTCTTTTAGTTGGTAGACCAATCCGTTATGCATCTAGTATGTATATTAGAGGATATAGGTAAATTTTTCATACCTATTGATTTTGTAATTTTAGAGATGAAGGAAGATAATAAAATCCCCATTATTCTCGGATGGCTTTTCCTAAATACAATTGGTGCCAATATTAATGTAAAATATGGAAAGCTTTCTTTGAATGTAAGGGATAAAAAAGTAGAGTTCAATTTAATTGCTACTATGAACCCTTCTTCTCTAAATGAATATTACTGTATGATTGACTTACCTGAACCGAATAGGAAGCAAAATGTTATGAATCTTTGTTTAACTTACCCACTTGAATTATGCTTTGTGGAAAGTTCTTGTACTTATGTTAAGCAGGGGGTCAAAAAGCAAGCAATTGAGGAGAAAGTGAAGATACGAAGGTAGAACCCAAGCCACCTCCTCTCAACCTTATCGGAGCTAAGGAAGAATAGAATGGAACAAAAGGATCCTTGAAGGCTGATGGACAACATCTCAAGAACCCTAATAAGGGCCAATGGATAGCAAAGAAAGTCATTCAAACTTTCTTAAAACCTCATTGAGCAAAAGAATGAAAAGGAGTCGAGCTAATGACTTTAAATAAGCCCTTTGTGGAAGGCAACCCTTATTTTAATTTTTAAGTTTTTTTTGCATAGTTTCGTTGTTTATGATTTTATTCTTGTCTTTAATTTTAGTTGATTTCTTAGGTTATAGGACTAATGAGTGTTTCCATATGGTTTTTAGGTCAATTCCCATGTGCCCTAAGTTGGATAAAAGGATGATATGCAAAGGAAATTCAAGAGAATAAAAGCCTAAGGCAAAATTCGAGAAAATAGGAGTTTCAACACCGAACTTGGCCAACTCGTGTCATGGAGCATGCCCATGCTTCAAGCACGGGAAAATTTTTGGAACATTTACAGTTTCCAATATGCAACATGAGCTTGCCATATTACCTAACATGGCCGTGCCTAAGGCCCCCTAGAGAAAATATGGTTTCCCGCAAGCAACACGGGCAAGCTGTGTTATCCAACACACCCTTCCCGTGTCATCCAACACATCCTATCCTAGAGAAGTTTTGAAGTCCAACCCACAACACGGGTCACCTATGTTTTGCAACACGACTAGCACCCAAGCTCCAAGAACAAATTGGCCATTCCAGTAGGCAACACGGTCTGGCCGTGCTTTAGGCTCAGGTGAGGGTTTTCTCGTGTTTTCTTTCTATTTTTCCTCATGTGTTTCATTCTCACCTTTCTTATGCCTTAGTCATGTTATTCCCCGTCTCCCTGTGCCCTTCCCAGCCATCTTCCCTACACTATTCCCTTCTCCCTCAACCTCTAATCTCGTGTCCTACTCCTCATTCCTTTCATTCTCTGCCTCTTTATCCATCTCCATTCCCTTACACCTAAGCCCTAACCAATCTCCCAAACCCAAAAAATCTCCCTTGCACCATCAATCCCTTTCCAAAAATCCCCAACCCAACATTCCACTATCTCTAAATTTCTTAAACTGTGCCCACTCCACGTTCCTATGCCAATCCCTATTCTTGGGCCCAACCTAGAAACCATATCACCTAAATTTCCTTACAGCCCACCTCTACTTTTTCTCCCATTGTGTTCAACCCATTCCCTCACCAGTCTAGAGACCTGAGAACTTCCCCCTGCACCTAGCTCCCAGCCTTCATTCACTTGCATTCACCTTATCTTCCGAGCTCAGCCTACTACTGGCACCTCTTGGCTTCCCTCTAGGTAATTTCTAAATTTTTTGCACTTATAGTTTGTTTATCAGAATTAAAATTCCATAGTTATTAAACTTGACTAATCTGGTTTAGTTATCTCAGTTTTCTACACTTTAGCTTCAATTTTCTGGATTGAATCCCATAGTCTTTGTTTGTTTTTGCCTATTGAATTGGTAGTGGGAATTTTCTGCAGCATTTGGGATGTATAATAAATGAATTCTCTAGTTGTTTTTTATCATGCACTTTGGAACTTAATAGTTAATTAGGGATATCTTAATCACGAAAGTAGTTTAAGGTTCTCTAGCAATTGAATCAATTGGTAGGCACGAGAACCCCTATTAATTGATTCACATGGTAAGCATAAAACTTAATGGACTTAGGTTAAACTAAGAACCACGAAAGTAGGCAATTGGATTAACCTAGGTACAATTAGTAATGCTTGAAAGAGGTTATTAATTTATTAAGGATAAACCATCCCCGATTACCAAGATAATTATAATTAGAGGTACATATTAATATTTGAATATTATAAGTGCGGTAAACCCGAACCCTAGGCTTTTGTTAATTGATTATCCTATTTAATTAATTGTAATTGTTTTATCAAATTATATTGATTTAGATAGCTTGTTTCATAGAATTCTAGTAATTGATCTTCAGTCTCTATGGGATATGACTCGTACTTGCAAGACTAGCTACAGCTGTAACATTCTAAGTCTTTAATAAAGTTAGATAAATCTAAGAATAAGTAGAAAATACATATGACAAAGAATTAAAATGCTTAGTTATGTAACAATAAGGAATTTATAAAATAGGTGACATATAGTTAATCATGAATCATATAAATAAAATTCTTAGGAGCATAATGGATGGGGAGAAGATACAAATACATTTTTAAGACATTATTAATCTAGGATTGGTAATAAATTAAGGAAATAGAAAATAATTAAGGAGCTGCCAAATAGTACAACAAAATTGTAGCCACCTTGCACCTACCAAAGCATGCCACATTGCCCACAAAGTTATAGCTATATAGCATGCCACATTGCCCACAAAATTGCAACCACCTTGCACCTACCAAAGTAAACCACATTGCCCACAAAGTTGCAGCCACATAGCATGCCACATTGCCCACAAATTTGCAACCACATTGAACCTACAAAGCATGCCACATTGCCCACAAAGTTGTAGCCACATAGCATGCCACATTGCCTACAAAGTTACACCCACATAGCATGCCACATTGACCATAAAATTGCAGCCACCTTGCACCTACCAAAGCATGTCACAGAGCCATAAAAACGTTAGCCAAAATCAGCCAAATCGTCACTTTTCAGCAAGGAAATCTTGCCACATAGCCACTAATATTTCAGCCACATCTAGCCAAGAAACTGCCACCCACTACAACCATTTTTCCGCCCACAATCAGAAAAAATAATGCAAAGGCTGCCGCCCCAATCTATGCCTCTACATCCTCACGCCTTCCTTGCAGAAATCACAAAAGAATCCCTGCAAAAATACAAGGGAATCCCTATAAAGTACATCATTCCTTTTCCTCTTGAGTGTTGGAAACCAGCGACATCATCATGATGTCTAGGCATTATTTTGGGCAGCAAATTCAAACCACCCATTCCTCATGCAATAAGCATCCAAGAGGGAGAGAAGGCAGCTAGAAAACTTAGAGCGAAAGGGGGAGAGCAGCCAAAAAAATGTAGCTAAGTTGCAAGGGAAACCAAGAGGAGAAGTAAGTTAAAATTTGAGAGCCATAGCAGTATTTCTGCACAAGGTGAGTTTTCCCTCTTGAGGAAAGTTGGTTTGTAGTGAGTTGAGATCATTTTGGGTTCTGCATGGGTGATTCTTGAGCATAAGATGTAAGATGTTAAAGTTGAAAACATGGAACTCTAGTGGTAGGGAGCAATCTTTGCCATATAAGTAACAAACATGTTGAAGCACAACACATTCTGCACCTAAAATATTTAGGCCCTGTGTTCTTGGATTGTTTGATTAGGTAAATGGCCTTTAAATTCTCTAATATTTTGTCAGAAAAGTCTTGAAATATTGATAATCAATTCTGGAAATTTTGTGATTTTTTAAAACCTATAAATAGGCTATTTACAATCAATACAATGTTGAGAAAAATCTACTGGACAGCTTAGGCTGTTGATGAAAATACTACACATTGAAGGTGTTAGATATTGAATTTTTGTATGAAAATTTTATGACACGATATAGGGATCCTAATTAAGGGACTCATCAAATTTTAGAGAATTATGGGTAGGTTAAGGTATATAATAAAATATGGAATTTCGGTGGGACAGGAAGTGAGTCAGAATAAACCAGAACTGGGGACAACCATTAAAAAGTGTGCTATTTGAGGGGTCAAATTAATTATTTTTTACTTGAAATATTTTTGGTGATTATATAACATATCGAGCATGCTTCATATCAAATATCAAGAATTTTGAAAATGTTTTACACATCCAAAGGAATGGAAAACATAATAGAAATGGAACCAAAACCAATCTTCACTGTTTTGGGTTATGGAGGTACTTCTTTGGGTGAATGGAATAGTTAAGGCCTGAGAGATCCATAAAATAAAATAGACATGTAAAGGAACCTCCATGGAGAATTTTAGAAGTTTTAGAGAACTTTTGTGATATTTAATAATAATCTCAAATCTGAATAGAATCATAGTTTTATTTTGGGGAACAAAAGCTCTTAAACTAGAGACTTATGATTTTAGGTGCTAATATACACGCATTAACCAAAAACTCTTATATGTTTTAGTTTGAGTTGCTAGTAGTAACATTGGCAGCCTTAGAAAGGAAGTGATTGTGCAGGAATTGAGGTAGTTAACTTTTTCTTAAAACACTCTTTATGTTTATGAACTTGAATTTATCAATTTCACTGGTTACCTGCCTTTTATGTTATGATGAATTATGGTATAAAGATATGTTATGTATGCATTCTTAGAAATTAAGGGTTGCCCAAGGTCTGCCAAGTAAGCCCAATTTCCCCCATGTATTGGCTAATAATAGGAGATGCATAACCCTTTTGTAGGTATGGGACTGCATTAGGTAAGTATACCAAAATGTTATGGATCCCTAGTGTGACCAAGATGAAGTATGTATGTGTGGTCAGTGCTTATGTTTCAGTGAAATAAATTGAGATGTTTTAAGGAATGGAATGTATATTGTTTTTCTAAAAAATTTACTAGCTATTGAGATTGTCATCTCATCTTTTTCTGTCCACATAATCACATTCCAAGTACTCCAGCAAGAGGTGAACAACAGGGGTCTCAAGGTTGACTCATCAGATTATGGATATAAATTGTATATTTGCTTGTTGTGTAATATATGTGGGATGGCTTAATTGAGTACTAACAGCTTATAATGTGATGTAAAATAAGTTATGGGCTGTACCTTTTTTTATGACATGAGAGCCTTTTTGTTGTAAGTAATGCATATCATGCCTAGTTAGTTACCTATAAGGAAATGAAATTTGAAAATACTTGGAATAGCTTGAAGAACTTGTATGCTTATTTAAGAAAGATAACTAACAATATAAGTGAATAGGTAAATTTATGGGCTAGGTAGACATTGCTAGAAATTTACAGATATATATATATATATATATATATATATATATATATATATATATATATAATACTAAAAGGTTCAAGGGGAATATTCTATGATGTGGATGTATGAAATAAGATGCTAGTCAATAGGTGTTGACATTTTTTGTATCAGAGTCATGTGCACACAGAGAAATGGCATATAAGAGAACCCAGGTTGAGACCCTAAAAGAAATATTTAAGAATATGGAAGCCTTAGCTACCAGGCTCGATGGGCAAGTTGCAGCCCAACCTACCACAACATAAATTCTTCAACAAGTTCAAGAAGCCTTTAGACAAGTGCTGCAAGGAAACAATCCTGAAGGTACTGGAGAGGAAATTAGGCCAAGCCAAATGAATAAACTCCTGGCCCAATTCAAGAAAGCCAACCCTCCTTCATTCCTTGGAGAGTATGACCTAGTGATAGCTGAGCGTTGGATCATGCAACTGGAGAAATGTTTTGAAGTTTTAGAGTACAGCATAGACTAGAAAGTTTCCTTGGCCACTTACATGTTAGAAGGTGAGGCAGAGCATTGGTAGAAAAGTATCCAGAGACTATGGCAGACCAATGATACTCACATTACCTAGGATAATTTTAAAGAAACATGTTATGATAAATATTTTCCAGATAAAGTGAAGAATAAAAAAGAGGCTAAATTCATACAGTTGAAGCAAGGAAACATGGTTATACCCCAATATAAGGCTAAGTATGAAGAGCTTTCTAAATTTTCCACTTACTTGAAGCATACCCATGATGATGCATGGAAGGCAGCAAATTTTGAGCTAGGTTTGAAACCTAAGATTAGAGAAAAATTGGCTACCTTAGAGATACAAGATTTTGCCAAGTTGGCAAGTAAATGTAGAATAACAGAAGAAGCTTTAATGAGTGCCAGGGCTGAGAAAAGATTGAGTGATAGTGAGCCCTCTAAAGGAAGAGGAAAACCCTGGAACAAAAAGTTTAAAGGGAACAGTTCTCAAAGTAGGAGAATGCTGACCCGTAGTGGCCAAACCTCTAGCCAACCTGCTTGTAATAAATATGGGAAGAACCATAGAGATAAACCCCGTTTAGCTAGTCAGAATGTCTGCTATAGTTATGAAAAGCCCGATTACTACTTCAGGGATTGTCAAGCAAGAAGGAGATTAGTTCCTGATGGTAGACCACAGAATCAGGGATGGGTGTTTGCTCTTTTTCCGTAGGAGGCTAGCCTTTCTCCAAATTTGATTAGAGGTACGTTAATGATTCAAAACTCACTTGTAGATGCATTGTTTTGTATGCCTTCCTTTGTTTGATATTGATGTTATTCTTGGAATGGATTGGTTGTCTACTAATAATAAAATTCTTGATTGTTCTAGAAAATATGTTTCCTTACTTGTTTGTGGTTCTACTTCTAAACACTCCACTGAAACTTCTTACCTATCCACCACCCAGACTGAGAAATACCTTAAGAAGGGTTGTCAAGGGTTCCTAGTCTTCTTTTCTTTGCAATTAGAAGTAGAAGAGGGCATAGAAAACATACTTGTTGTTAGGAATTACCAAAAAGTATTCCCTAATGAGTTTAGCAATCTCCCTCCTGATAGGGAAGTAGAGTTCTCCATTGACTTAGTTCCTAGTGTAGGTCCTATATCTAAGTCTCCCAATAGGATGACTCCTATAGAGCTACCTGAGATTAAGAAATAGATAGAGGAACTCTTAGAGAAGGGGTTTATCAGACCCAGTGTATCCCATTCGGGTGCACCAGTCTTGTTTATTAAAAAGAAAGATGGTAGCCTTAAGTTGTGTATAGATTATAGACAGTTAAACAAAGTGATCATCAAGAATAAATATTTACTGCCTAGGATAAATAACCTACTTGATCAATTATCTGAAGCGCCAGTCTTCTCTAAGATAGATTTGAGGTCAGGTTACCATCAGTTGAAAATTAAGGTCGAAGATGTCCTAAAGATAGCTTTTCGAACCCAATACGGACATTATGAGTTCTTAGTCATGCCTTTTGGGTTAACCAATGCCCTGGCCATTTTCATGGATTATATGAATAGGGTTTTTAGGCCATACCTGGATAAGTTTCTTGTGGTTTTCATAGATGACATCTTAATTTATTTTAAAAGCCTTAAAGAACATGAGAATCACCTTCGAATAGTGTTGCAAACCGTGAAGGATAGGAAATTGTTTTCCAAGATTAGTAAGTTTGAATTTTGGCTAACAGAGTTGAGATTTTTAGGGCATGTTGTCTCCAAGGAGGGGATAACAGTGGACCTTAGTAAAGTGGAAGTAGTGGTAAACTGGGAAAGACCAAAGACAGTCACTAAAATACGGAGCTTTCTAGGCTTAGCAAGATACTATAGGAGATTTATCCAAAGGATTCTCTCAGATAGCCATGTCTCTAACTAGGTTAACCAGGAAGGACCAACCATTTGTGTGCGATGGTTGATGTGAGAGTAGTTTTCAATAATTGAAAGTTAGGTTAACCTCCGCCCTAGTGCTAGTGATATCTAACCCTAGTGAACTCTTTACAATATATAGTGATGCATCTAAGAAGGGTTTAGGTTGTATTTTAATGCAGCAAGATAGAGTAGTAGCTTATGCTTCTCGGTAGCTTAGACCTCATGAGGAGAATTACCCTACACATGATCTGGAACTAGTAGTTGTAGTGTTTGCCCTTAAGATTTAGAGACATCATTTGTATGGTGTTAAGTTAGAAGTTTTTAGTGATCACAATAGTCTTAAGTACCTTTTTTACCAGAAGGAGTTAAATATGAGGCACAAAAGATGGATGGAATTTCTAAAAGATTATGATTACACCATTAATTACCATCCGGGCAAGGCAAACATGGTTGCTGAAGCCCAGAGCAGGAAATCCCTCTATATGGCATCATTGATGCTTAAGGAGCAGGACCTAATTGAGGGCATGAGAGATTTGAATATCTCCATTTCTCCACATCCTAGTAGCCTCCTTATGAGTGAATTGAGGATTTAGAATGATCTCAGGGATAGAATTAAAGATGCTCAAGTTTCTGATCCATACTTGAAGGACATTAGAGAATAGATATCCTAGGGCAAGTCTAAAGAATTTCACATTTCTGATATGGGCTTATCAAGTTTGGAGAGCTGCTGTGTGTACCTGAGGTGAAGGAATTGAGAGATAGTATCCTAGCTGAAGATCATAAGAGTAGGTACACCCTACATCTTGGAGCCACTAAGATGTATCAAGACTTAAAAAGGAGTTTCTGGTGGCCTGGGATGAAAATAGACATAACTCGTTATGTGTCTAAGTGCTTAGTGTGTCAGAGAGTCAAGGTAGAACACCAAAAAGTTAGGGGATTGCTCTCACCCTTAGATATTCCTGAGTAGAAATGGGATAGCATCTCTATAGATTTTTTCATGGGTTTGTTTAGGACATCATCTAGCTATGATGCAATTTGGGTAAACGTGGATAAACTGACCAAGTCTACCTATTTCTTAGCCATTAAGTCTACTTATTCTTTGGACAAGTTGGCACAAGTGTATGTTCATGAAATTGTCAGACTCTATGGGATACTTACCAGTATTGTTTCTGATCGAGACCCTAGGTTTACTTTTAGATTTTAGAGATCCTTGCAAGATGCCTTAGGTACTAGACTTAGATTTAGCATGGCCTACCATCCACAGATTGACGGACATACTAAGAGAACAATTCAAACTTTAGAAGATATGCTTAGGGCTTATGTGCTAGAAATGAAAGGGAACTGGGATGTGTACTTACCTTTAGTTGAATTTGTCTATAATAATAGTTATCATTCTAGTATCCAGATGGCTCCCTTTGAACCTTTGTATGGAAGAAAGTGCAGGTCAACTCTGTGTTGGGTAGAGTTAGGGGAGAGGAGTCTTCTAGGCCCTAATTTGGTTGACCAAACCATAAGGCACATTAAACTTATCAGAGAGAGACTGCTAGCTACCCAAAGTAGATAAAAGAGCTATGCAGATAAAAGAAGAAAGCCCCTAGAATTTGAAATAGGCGACCATGTTTTCCTTAAGGTAACTTCGTTCACAGGTGTGGGAAAGTCTTTGAAAACCAAAAATTTTAGTCCCAAATACATCGGTGTTTTCCAAATTCTTGATCGGATCAGATTAGTAGCTTATAAACTTGCACTTCCTCCAAAACTTTCTCAGATTCATGATGTATTTCATGTTTCCTAGCTCAAAAAGTATAACCTAGACCCTGCACATATCATAGAGCACGAATCAATGCATTTACAAGAAAATTTGTCATACACTGTAAGGCCAGATCAGATCATTGACGTTAAGACTAAACAATTGAGGAATAAGAACATCCATCTAGTTAAAGTGGTCTGGAGGAGACTATCCCCTGAGGAAGCAACTTGGGAGACAGAAGAAGAAATGAAGAGGACCTATCCACATAAGTTTGAATAAGGAATGTTGAATTTTGTGGACATAATTCTTTTAAGGGGAAAGGAAATGTAACATCCTAAATTTTTAATAAAGTTAGATAAATCTAAGAATAAGTAGAAAATACATATGACAAAGAATTAAAATGCTTAGTTATGTAACAATAAGGCATTTATAAAATAGGTGACATATAGTTAATCATGAATCATATAAATAAAATTCTTAGGAGCATAATGGATGGGGAGAAGATACAAATACATTTTTAAGACATTACTAATCAAGGATTAGTAGTAAATTAAGGAAATATAAAACAACTAAAGAGCTACTAAATAGCACCACAAAATTGTAGCCACCTTGCATCTACCAAAGCATGTCACATTGCCTACAAAGTTGAAGCCACATAGCATGCCACATTGCCCAAAAAATTGTATCCACCTTGCAGCCACTTTACACTTGCCAAAGCATGCCACATTGCCCACAAAGTTACAGCCATATAACATGCCACATTGCCCACAAAGTTATAGCCAAATAGTATACCACATTGCCCACAAAATTGCAGCCACATAGCATGCCACATTGCCCACAAAATTTTAGCCACCTTGCACCTATCAAAAAATGCCACATTTCCCACAAAGTTATAGTCACATAGCATGCCACATTGTCCACAAAGTTACAAACACATAGCATACCCACAAAGTTACAGCCACATAGCATGCCACATTGGCCACAAAGTTACAGACACATAGCATGCTACATTAGCCATAAAATTGCAGCCATCTTGCACCTACCAAAGCATGGCACATAGCCACAAAAAATTCTGCCAAAATCAGCCAACGAAATCGCCACCTTTCAGCAAGGAAATCCTGCCACATAGCCACAAATATTTCAGCCACATTCCAGCCAAGAAACTGCCACCCACTTTAGCCATGTTTCTGCCCACAATTAGAAAAAATAATGCAAAGGCTACTGCCCCACTCCATGCCTCTGCATCCTCACACCTTCCCTGCAAAACACAGCATTCCTTTTCCTCTTGAGTGGTGGAAACCAACGGCATCATTATGATGTCTGGGCATTATTTTGGGCAGCAAATTCAAACCACCTATTCCTCATGTAATAAGAACCCAAGAGGGAGAGAAGGCAACAAGAAAATTTAGAACGAAAGGGGGAGAGCAACCAGAAAAATGTAGCTAAGTTGCAAGGGAAACCAAGAGGAGAAGCAAGCTGAAATTTGAGAGCCATAGGAGTATTTCTGCACAAGGTGAGTTTTCCTTCTTGAGGAAAGTTGATTTGTAGTCAGTTGAGCTCATTTTGGGTTATTCATGGGTGATTCTTGAGCACGAGATGCAAGATGTTAAATATGAAAACATGGAACTCTAGTATTAAGGAACAATATTTTCCATCTAAGTAACAAACATGCTGAAGCACCATACATTCTGCACCTAAAATTTTTAGGCCCTGTGTTCTTGGAGTGTTTGATTAGGTAAATAGCCTTTAAATTCTATAATATTTTGTGAGAAAAGTCTTGAAATATTGATAATCAATTCTAAAATTTTTTGAGATTTTTGAAAACCTACAAATAGGCCATTTATAATCAAAACAATGTTGAGAAAAATTTGCTAGACAGTTTAGGCTGTTGATGGAAATACTAATCATTGAAGGGGTTATATGTTGTATTTTTGTATGAAAAATTTATGACAAGATATAGGCATCGTAATTAAGGACCTCACAAAATTTTATAGAATTATGGGGAGGTTAAAGCATATAATGAAATATAGCAATTCAGTGGGACAAGAAGAGAGTCAAAACAGACTAGAACTAGGGACAACCATAACAATATGTGTTATTTGAGGGTACAAATAAATTATTTTTTACTTAAAATTTTTATGATCATTATATAACATATCTAGCATGCTCTATATAAAATATCACGAATTTTGAAGAAATTTTACCCATCCAAAGGAATGGAAAACAGAATAGAAATAGAACCAGAACCAATCTACATTGTTCTGGGTTATGGAGGTACTTCTTGGGGTGCATGGAATATTTAAGGACTGAGAGATCCATGAAATAAAATAGACATGTAGAGGAACCTCCATGAAAAATTTTAGAAGTTTTAGAGGAATTTTGTCATATTTAATAATAACCTTAAATCTGAACAGAATCACAATTTTGTTTTGGGGAGCAAAAGCTCTTAAACTAGAGTCCTATGATTTTAAGTGCTAATATGCATGCATTAACCAAAAGCTCTTATATGTTTTAGTTTGAGTTGCTGGTAGTAACATTGGCAGCCTTGGAAAGGAAGTGATTGTGCAGGAATTGAGGTAGCTAGTTTTTTTTTCTTAAAACACTCTTTATGTTTATGAACTTGAATTTATTAATTTCACTGGTGTCCTGACTTTTATGCTATGATGAATTATGGTCTAAAGATATGTTACGTATGCATTCTCGAGAATTAAGGGGTGCCCAAGGTCTGCCAAGTAAGCCCTATTTCCCCCACGTATTGGCCAATAATAGGAGATGCATAACCCTTTTGTAGGTATGGGACTACATTGGGTAAGTAGACCAAAATGTTATGGGTCCCTAGTGTGACCAAGATGAAGTATGTATGTATGGTCAGTGCTTATGTTTCAGAGAAATAAATTGAGATGTTTTAAGGAATGGAATGTATATTATTTTTCTAAAATTTTTACTAGCTATTGAAATTGTCATCTCATCTTTTTATGTCCACATCATCATATTTCAGGTACTCCAGCAAGAGGTGAACAACATGGGTCTCAAGGTTGGCTAATCGGATTATGGATATAGATTGTACATTTTCTTGTTGTGTAATATATGTAGGATGGTTTAATTGAGTGCCAAGTCCATTTTAGACATCTTATAATGTGATGTAAAATAAGTTATGGACTGTACCCTTTTTTTTTGGCAAGAGAGTATTTTTGTTGTAAGTAATGCATATCTTGCCTAGTTAGTTGCCTATATGGAAATGAAATTTGAAATTGTTTGCAATAGCTTGAAGCACTTGCATGCTTATCCAAGAAAGATAACTAACAATATAAGTGAATAGGTGAATTTATGAGATGATAGAGATCAAGGTGCTATCAAACCTATTCCAAACCGTTCCTAAGATCCTTTGCATGGGATATGTGGTCCAATGACTAAAAGCAAAGCAAAGCGGGCCAAAGAAGTTTTATTGGGCTTGATCTTGGATGTGCAGGCTAAAGAGGAAGTTATTGGGCCAAGTCAAGACATCAAGTGGGTCATACTTTGTAGCCTTGAGGATGGCATTAAATTGAGCTTATTGGATCTTGAAGACAACTAGCCCAAATCTGCATAGACTAAAGATGTATTATAGGCTTTATGTTATATGCTTTCTTTTCTATATTATTAGTATTTGGGCCCTTTCTTTATGCTGGCCAAATATTAGTTTAATTATGGGTTTTTTTCTTTTATTTTAGTTGGGCCAAATAACTAGTGTTGTTTGGGCCATATTCTTTTCAAAGTCTAATTATGAGTTTTAGGGTTTTCTACTAGGTTTAGGATTGTTTGACTCTATAAAGGTCCTTTATGTTCATGTAATGCAGAGTTTATGATGATTAATAAAGATTGAGTTGTCTCGTAAAGTGAGTGATTCCTTTGGTTCTTGGGCAAAGAACTGAATTTGATCTTATAAAGGCAACTCATGGCAATTAAACATCCATTAAATTTTCAAGACGATCCTTGCTTTCGCCAAACACACTGTTTCTTGGCTTAAGGAAACATATCATTTGGTATCATCATACTAAAAAGGGCATTCGTTAGAAAGAAGAACTCCTTATGATGCATTTTCTTAAGCCAAGAAACGGAGTGTTTAGTGGAAGCAAAGATCGTCTTGAAAATTCAATGGATGTTTGATCGCCACGAGTTGCCTCGATAAGATCAGATTCAATTCTTTGCCCAAGAACCAAGGAAAGCTCTCATTGTAGGAGAAAACTCAATCTTTATTAATCATCATAAACTCTGCATTACATGAACATAAAGGACCTTTATATAGTTAAATAATCCTAAACCTAGTAGAAAACCCTTAAACTCTTAATTGGAATTTAAAAAGAATATGACCCAAACAACACTAATTATTTGGCCCAACTAAACTAACAAAAAACCCATAATTAAACTAATATTTGGCCAGCATAAAGAATGGGCCCAAATACTAATAATATCCAAAAGAAAGCATATAACATAAAGCCCATAATACATCTTTAGTCCATGCAGATTTGGGCTAATTATCTTCAAGATCCAATAAACTATATTTAATGCCATCCTCAAGACTACAAAGTTTAATCCACTTGATGTCTTAGATTGGCCTAACAACTTTCTCTTTAAATTGCACATCCAAGATCAAGCCTAGTAAAGCTTTTTTGGCCCGCTTTGCCCTACTCCTAGTTATTGGACCTCCTATCCCTTGCAAAGGATATTGAGAATGGTTTGGAATAGGTTTGACATTACCATGATCTCCATCATTCCCTCCTTCCTCGAAAGGATTCGTCTGTGAATCAAAAGCATTACCTACATCAAATAAAGACAAGTCAGCAATATTGAATGTAGCACTAATATTTCCATACTCACTAGATAAATCAATCTTATAGGCATTATCATTAATTCGCTCCAAGACTTGAAAATGTCCATCTCCCCTAGGATGCAACTTAGACTTCCTCTAAGCTGGGAACCGCTATTTGTGCATATGTACCCAAATCCAATCACCAAGTTCAAATACAATTTTTAGTTTAGCTTTTGTTGTCTTGCGTTGTATATTGCTTATTTATTCTCTCATTGTTAGCTCGAGCCTTAGCATGCAAATCCTTTACATATTCAGCCTTATTGTTACCATCCAAGTTAACAAACTCATTAGTAGACAAAGGTAGAATATCCAAAGTTGTTAGAGGATTAAAGCCATAGAAAATCTCAAAAGGACTATAAGCAATAGTAGAATGGCAAAGTTCTTTCTCAATGTTTCAAGTTTTTAGACATAATAGCATGTAAAAGTGTAGTAAGTGTCTTATTAACTACCTCAATTTTCCCATCTTGGGAATCGTTCTTAAGATCATTTGCAAGCTAAGACATCAAGTGGGTCACACTTTGCAGTCTTAAGTATGGCATTAAATAGAGCTTATTGGATCTTGAAGACAACTAGCCGAAATTTGCACGGACTAAAGATGTATTATGGGCTTTATGTTATATACTTTCTTTTGGATATTATTAGTATTTGGGCCCATTCTTTATGATGGCCAAATATTAGTTTAATTATGAGTTTTTTTATTAGTTTAGTTGGGCCAAATAACTAGTGTTGTTTGGGCTATATTCTTTTCAAAGTTCAATTAGGAGTTTTAGGGTTTCCTACTAGTTTTAAGATTGTTTGACTATATAAGGGTTCTTTATGTTCATGTAATTCAGAGTTTATGATCATTAATAAAGATTGAGTTTTCTCCTAAAGTGAGAGCTTCCCTTGATTCTTAGGTAAAGAACTAAATTTGATCTTATCGAGGCAACTCGTGGCAATTAAACATCTATTGAATTTTTAACACGATCCTTACTTTCGCCAAACACTCTGTTTCTTGGCTTAAGGAAACACATCATTTTGTATTAGAGCTTTGGCTCTTTGAAATTTGGTTGGTGTCCTATCTTTTCTTTTTCTATTTGTTTAATAGAGTCTTTCTTCTTCTTCTACCCTTCTTTAGGTCAAATTAGAGTCCTAGTTCTAGTTAATGTTCTTTTAATTCCTTCAACAAAAAAAGGAGAGAGTCATAGTTCTATTCAATTTCTTTTTTTCTACTTATATTCTAATTCCTTCAAAAAAACGAGTTCTAGTCCTAGTGCAACTTAGTTTCTTCTTCCAAAAAAATTAAAATTTCATTAAAAAAAAAGTCCTAGTCCTTTTTCAATTTAGTTTCTTCTTCCAAAACAAATTTGAAAAAAAAGTGCAGAAATTCACTAAAAAAAAGGCAAAAGTGGGTAGAAGTTAATTAAAAAAAAGGAACCTGAAAAAAATAGCATACTTATTTTAATATCCCCAATTTTTTTCACATTCAGTTCCTAGGGTTGTCATCGTTTGAATTTTTGTTCTTATCATTCTTAATTCACTTGTTTCCTTTGATAAGCTTGTTGATCAGGTTCTTGTTTAAAAGCTTTAAGGGAAAGAGAGTAAAATTGAGTGCAAACACGTGAGGTTTGTGAGACAAACATAAGTAGTTCAATAGATCAACCTAAAATTGATCTTAAATTCTACATGAAGGCGGTTCAGGAGCAGCTTAAGTTGATGCATATGAAGCTAGATAATTTTGAGTCACTATCTAAACCTAAGCCTACCAAACAGTTTGGCTTTGGTGAGGAAGAAAAGGGACATATGGAGAGTAGGCATTCTAATGATGATGAGATGTCACTATTGGAGGATTGTAGTAATATGGAGATTAGTGAGCGAGTGAATAGAGAAGTGTTGGTTACTTGACGTGCTCTTTATATGCAACCTAATGATGATATTGATGATGAACAACGTGAGCACATTTTCCAGACCAAGTGCCACGTGAATAACAAGGTATGTAGCTTGATTATTGATAGTGGGAGTTGCATTAATGTAGCTAGTATCTTGATGGTTGATAAATTGAGTTTACCCATATTAAAACATCCTAAGCCATATAGGCTAAGATAGTTGAATGAAAGAGGAAATATATGGGCGACAAATCAGGTTCAGATATCTTTCTCTATTGGTAACTATAAAGATGAGGTGCTTTATGATATAGTACCAATGCATGCTGGACACTTGTTGTTGGGACGTCCATGGCAATTTGATAGAAGGGTCAATTATGATGGCTACAAGAATCGATATACATTGACCATACATAATCAAACTTTTATGTTAACACCCTTAAAACCAGTTGAGGCTTTTGTTGATCAAGTAAGGATTACAAAAGAGTGTAAGTTGAGAGAAACAAAAGAAAAAGAGAAAAAAGAGAGTATACCCAAAATTGAGAGTGAGAGAAAGGAGAGAGAGGTTGAGATATATGAGCAAAAGAAGAAAGAGATTAAGGCCAAAATTGAAAGTGAGAGAAAAGAGAGAGAGGTTGAGACATGTGAACAGAAAAAGAAAGAGAGTGGTGAGCTAAAGAAAGAGAAAAATAAAAGAATGAGTGCTTTTGCACTAAAAAGTGAGGTGAAGAGTGCTTTGGTGTACAAATCCAACCTCCTTGTGCTTATATACAACGATATTTATTTTACTGACACTCCTAACCTTTCTTTGCCTAATATGGTTATGTCTTTGATACAGTAATTAACAACATTGAAATAACCTACTTATGATAAGGAGTTATATGCATTGATGAAAACTTTGTAAACTTGGCAGTATTATCTATGGCTGAGAGAATTTATTATCCATTTAGATTATGAGAGTTTGAAATTCTTGAAGTCTCAAGGTAAGTTGCATAAGAGATATGCTAAGTGATTAGAATTTATTCAAATATTTCCTTATGTGATTAAGTATAAAAATGGAAAGGAAAATGTGGTAGTTGATGCATTGTCTAGAAGATATGTGTTATTGACATTCTTGCATGCTAAGTTACTTGGTTTGGAATACATTAAAGACTTGTATGCTAATGTTGTTGATTTTGGATCTACATGGAATTCTTACGATAAGTGTGCTATTGATGATTTCTATAGACATAAATGTTACTTGTTTAAAAAGAATAAACTTTGTGTGCCTAAGTATTCTATGTGTGACTTGTTAATTAAGGAGAGTCATAGTGAAGGTTTAATGGGACATTTTGGAGTGATTAAAATCTTAGAAATTCTGCATGAACATTTTTATTGGCCTCGTATGAAACATGATGTCATTTCATTTTGTGCTAAGTGCATGGCATGTAAACAAACTAAGTCTAAGGTTATGCCACAAGGTCTTTATAATCCATTACCTGTACCTTCACAGCCTTGGCATGATATTTCTATGAATTTTGTGATAGGGTTACCGAGGTCTCAAAGTGGTAAAGATAGTGTTTTGTGGTTGTTCATAGGTTTAGCAAAATGGCTCATTTCATTGCATGTGCTAAAACCAATTATGTAACACACATAGCTAATTTTTTCTTTAAAGAAGTACTACATTTTCATAGGTTGCCTAGAACAATAGTCAGTAATAAAGATGTTAAGTTCTTAAGTCATTTTTGGCATACTTTATGGGGTAGATTAGGGACTAAAATTCCATTTTCTACTATTACACACCCTCAAACAGATGGGTAAACAGAGGTAGTTAATAGGACACTTACTACACTTTTATGTGCTAATATATCTAAAAACTTCAAACAGTGGAAAAGACTTTTACCACATGTTGAGTTTGCTTATAATAGATCAGTGCATTCTACTACTACTTATAGTCCATTTCAGATTATCTATGGCTTTAATCTTCTAACACCTTTGGATATTTTATCTTTGTCTACTAATGAGTTTGTTAACTTGGATGGTAAGAAAAATGCTAAATATGTAAAGGATTTGCATACTAAGGTTTGAGCTAACATTGAGAGGAAGAATAAGCAATATGCAACATAAGCCAACAAGAGCTGAACTAAAAATTGTATTTGAACCTGGTGATTGGATTTGGGTACATATGCATAAACAACAGTTCCTGGCTTAAAGGAGGTCTAAATTACATCCTAGGGGAGATGGACATTTTCAAGTCTTGGAGCAAATCAATGACAATGCTTATAAGATTGATTTATCTAATGAGTATGGCAATATTAGTGCTACATTCAATGTTGCTGACTTATCTTATATTTGATGTAGGTAATGCTTTTGATTCGAGGACGAATCCTTTTGAGGAGGGAAGGAATGATGGAGGTCAAGGTACTGTTAAACTTATTCCAAACCGTTCCCAAGATCCTTTGCAAGCGATAAGAGGTCAAATAACTAAGAGTAGGGCGAAGTGGGCCAAAGAAGCTTTACTGGGCTTGATCTTGGATGTGCAGGTTAAAGAGAAAGTTGTTGGGCCAAGCCAAGACATCAAGTGGGTCAAACTTTGTAGTATTGAGGATGGCATTAAATAGAGCTTATTGGATCATGAAGACAACTAGCCCAAATCTACATGGACTAAAGATGTATTATGGGCTTTATGTTATATACTTTCTTTTAGATATTATTAGTATTTGGGCTCATTCTTTATGATAGCCAAATATTAGTTTAATTATGGGTTTTATTATTAGTTTAGTTGGGCCAAATAACTAGTGTTGTTTGGGCTATATTCTTTTCAAAGTCTAATTAAGAGTTTTAGGGTTTCCTACTAGTTTTAGGATTGTTTGACTATATAAGGGTTCTTTATGTTCATGTAATTCAAAGTTTATAATCATTAATAAAGATTGAGTTTTCTCCTAAAGTGAGAGCTTTCCTTGATTATTGGGCAAAGAACTGAATCTAATTTTATCAAGGCCACTCGTGGCGATCAAACATCCATTGAATTTTCAAGACGATTCTTGCTTCCGCCAAACACTCCATTTTTTGGCTTAAGGAAACGCTTCATTTGGTATCAAAGCTTTGGCTCCTTGAAATTTGGTTGGTGTCCTATCTTTTCTTTTTCTATTTGTTTTCTATAGTCTTTTTTCTTCTTCTACCTTTCTTTAGGTCAAATTAGAGTCTAGTTCTAGTTAATGTTCTTCTAATTCCTTCACACACAAAAAGAGAGTCCTAGTTCTAGTCAATTTCTTTTTTCTACTTATATTATAATTCCTTCAACAACAAAAAAGAGTTCTAGTACTAGTGCAACTTAGTTTCTTCTTCCAAAAGAAATTAAAAATTTTGTAAAAAATAAGCAGAGTCCTAGTCCTATTTTAATTTAGTTTCTTCTTCCAAAAAAAATTTGAAAAAAATTGCAGAAATTTGCTAAAAAAAGGTGAAAGTGGGTAAAAGTTAATTCAAAAAAAATAAAAGAAGCTGAAAAAAATAGCATACTGATTTTAATATCCCCAATTTTTTTTCACATTCAATTCCTAGAGTTGTCATCGTTTGAATTTTTGTTCTTATCATTCTTAATTCCCTTGTTTGCTTTGATAAGCTTGTTGATTAGGTTCTTGTTTAAAAGCTTTAAGGGAAAGAAAGTAAAATTGAGTGCAAACACGTGAGGTTTGTGAGACAAATATGAGTAGTGCAATAGATCAACCTGAAATTGACCTTAAACTCTTCGTGAAGGCAATTCAGGACCAGTTTAAGTTGTTAAATATAAGGCTGGATAACCTTGAGTCACCATCCAAGCCTAAGCCTACCTAATAGCTTGGGTTTGATAAGGAAGAGGGGGAAAATTCATATGGTTAAGGAATCAGGTCAAGAAAGGAAAGGAGGACAACTCTTAGGCGTGATAGTGGCTTAGGAAGCATCAAAATGACTATTCCTACATTCTAAGGTAAGAGTGGCCCTAAACTTTATTTAGAGTGGGAGAGAAAGGTGGAACATGTGTTTGAGTGTCATGCTTATTCTGAGGAGAAAAAGTTGAAGCTAGCTGCTGTGGAGTTTGCTGACTATGCTAGTATTTGGTGGGATAAGTTAGCAATTAATAAGCGGAGAAGTGGTGAGAGACCTATTCGTTCATGGAAAGAGATGAAGGTTATGATGAGAAAACAATTTGTTCCTAGCCATTACTATAGAGACTTGTTTAGAAAATTACAAAAGCTGCATCTAGGATCTATGAGTGTAGAGAATTACTATAATGAGATGGAGATTGCCATGATGAAAGCTAATATTGAGGAGGATAAGGAGGCTACAATGGCAAGGTTTATAAGCAGTTTGAGGAAAGAAATTGTAGATTTAGTGGATATGCACCATTATGTAGAGATGAAGGATTTACTGCATAAAGCAATTAAAGTTGAGAAGCAGTTAAAGGTTAGAACTTCTAAATTTGGCTCCATTCCTAAAAACTTCATGGAAGCTGAATTGGCAAGACAACCATAAGGCTGCTGCTAGGCTAGAAAAAGAGGGCAAGTGGAGAAATTCAATTACAGCCCCTAATCCCAAGGCCAAAGATGATACTTCTACTTCCTTTAGAGCAAGATATACAAAATGTTTTAGATGTCATGGGTTGGGGCATATTGTATCACAATGTCCTAACAAGAGAGTCATTATTCTTCTTAATGATAGAGGTATGGAGAGTGAGCATTCTAGTAAAGATGAGATGCCACCATCAGAGGATTACAGTGATATAGAGATTGGTGAACCAGTGCATGAAGAAGTATTGGTTACTCAATGTGCTCTTAATATGCAGCCTAATGATGATGTTGAAGATGAATAGTATGAGCACATCTTCCAGACCAGGTGCCACGTGAATAATAAGGTATGTAGCTTGATTATTGATAGTGAGAGTTACACTAATGTAGCTAGTACCTTGATGGTTGGTAAATTGGGTTTACCCACATTGAAACATCCTAAGCCATATAGGCTAATATGGTTGAATGATAGAGGAGATAAATAAGTGAGAAATCAGGTTCAAGTATCTTTCTCTATTGGTAACTATAAAGATGAACCCACATTGAAACATGCTAAGCCATATAGGCTAAGATGGTTGAATGATAGGGGAGATATATAGGTGAGAAATCAGGTTCAAGTATCTTTCTCTATTGGTAACTATAAAGATGAGGTGCTTTGTGATATAGTACTAATTCATGTTGGACACTTGCTGTTGGGACGAGTATGGAAATTTGATAAAAGGGTCAATTATGATGGCTACAAGAATCGATATACATTAACCATGCATAATCGAACTTTTATTCTAACATCCTTAAAGTCAGCTGAGGCTTTTGTTGATCAAGTGAGGATTACAAAAGAGTGTAATTTGAGAAAAACAAAAGAAAAAGAGAAAAAAGAGAGTATGACCAAAATTGAGAGTGAGAGAAAAGAGAGAGAGGTTGAGATGTATTAGTAGAAAAAGAGAGAGAGTTGTGAGGCAAAGAAAGAGAAAAGTAAAAGAGTGAGTGCTTTTGCACTAAAAATTAAGGTGAAGAGTGCTTTGGTGTGCAAACCCAACCTCCTTGTGCTCATGTAAAAGGATATTTATTTCACTAACACTCCTAACATTTCTTTGCCTAGTATGGTTGTGTCTTTGATACAGGAATTCACTGATGTTTTTCCTGATGAGATTCTACATGGACTACCACCTTTGAGAGGCATTAACCACTAGATAGACTTTGTCCTTGAATCATCCATCCTTAAACAACCTGCCTACCGAGCTAATCCTAAGGAGACGAAGAAAATTTAGAGGCAAGTAAATGAGCTAGTCCAGAAGGGATTCATGAGGGAGAGTCTTAGTCCCTGTTCAGCACTTGTTATTCTTGTGCTTAAGAAGCATAGTACTTGGCGCATGTGCGTAGATTGCAGAGCCATCAACAAAATCATTGTAAAGTATAGGCATCCAATTCCTAGATTAGATGATATGCTTAATGAGTTGTATGGTTCTAGTGTTTTTACTAAAATTAATTTAAAGAATGGATACTATCAAATTCGCATGAAAGAGGGAGATGAATGTAAAACTGTTTTTAAGACTAAGTATAGTTTATATGAGTGGTTAAAATGCCTTTTGGGTTGACCAATGCACCCAGTACCTTTATGAGATTAATGAACCATGTCTTACGTGCTTTCATTGGAAAGTTTATGGTAGTTTACTTTGATGATATTTTAGTATATAGTCAAAATCTTGATGAACATGTATTGCATTTGTGTGTTGTTTTTGATGTGCTTAGGGAGCATAAATTGTATGCTAACATGAAAAAGTGCATGTTCTGTTCTGATTCTATGGTGTTCCTTGGTTTTGTTGTTAATTCTCATAGAATTAGTGTAGATGAGGACAAGGTTAAGGTAATCTGAGATTGGCCTACACCTAGGAATGCTAATGAAGTTAGGAGTTTTCATGGTTTAGCAAGTTTCTAAAGGATCTTTTGATTAATGCCCCCTTACTGTCATTACCTAACTTTGATAAAGCTTTTAAAATTGAATGTGATGCTTCTAGAGTTGGTATAGGTGTTGTTTTGATGCAAGATATCATTACCTAACTTTGATAAAACTTTTGAAATTGAATGTGATGCTTTTGGAGTTAGTATAGTGTTGTTTTGATGTAAGATTCTAAACCGATTGCATACTTCAGTGAGAAGCTAAATGTGGCAATGCTAAACTATCCTACTTATGATAAAGAGTTATATGCATTGGTGAGGACTTTGCAAAGTTGGAAACATTATCTATAACAGAGGGAATTCATTATCCATTTAGATCATGAAAGCTTAAAATTCTTAAAATCTCAAGGTAAGTTGCATAAGAAGTATGCTAAGTGGTTAGAATTTATTAATACATTTCCTTATGTGATTGAGTATAAAATTGGAAAGGAAAATATGGTTGTTGATGCATTATCTAGAAGATATGCATTATTGACACCCTTGCATGCTAAGTTGCTTGGTTTTGAATACATTAATGACTTGTATGCTGATGATGATGATTTTGGATCTGCGTGGAATTCTTGTGATAAGCATGCTATTGATGGTTTCTATAGACATAAAGGTTACTTGTTTAAAAAGAATAAATTTGTGAGCCTAAGTGTTCTATACGTGACTTGTTAATTAAGGAAAGTCATGGTGGAGGTTTAATGAGACATTTTGAAGTGACTAAAACCTTAGAAATTCTACATGAATATTTTTATTGGCATCGCATGAAACATGATGTCATTTCATTTTGTGCTAACTCCGTGGCATGTAAACAAGCTAAGTCTAAAGTTATGCCACATGGTCTTTATACTCCATTACCTATACCTACACAGCCTTGGCATGATATTTCTATGGATTTTGTGATAGGGTTACTGAGGTCTCAAAATGGTAAAGATAGAGTTTTTGTGGTTATTGATAGGTTTAGCAAAATGGCTCATTTCATTGCATGTGTTAAAACCAATGATGCAACACACATAGCTAATTTGTTCTTTAAAGAAGTAGTGCGTTTGCATGGGTCATCTAGAACAATAGTGAGTGATAAAGATGTTAAGTTCTTAAATCATTTTTGGCATACTTTATGGGGTAGATTAGGGACTAAACTTCTATTTTCTACTATTGCACACTCTCAAACAGATGGACAAACTGAGGTAGTTAATAGGACAATTACTACACTTTTACGTGCTATTATGTCTAAAAACTTGAAACATTAGGAAAGAGCTTTGCCACATGTTGAGTTTACTTACAATAGATCTGTGCATTCTACTACTACTTATGGTCCTTTTGAGATTGTCTATGGCTTTAATCCTCAAGGCTGAATATGTAAAGGATTTGCATACTAAGGTTCGAGCTAACATTGAGGGGAAGAATAAGCAATATACAACGCAAGCCAACAAGAGCAGAACTAAAATTACATTTGAACCTAGTGATTAGATTTTGGTACATATGTGCAAAGAGCGGTTCCCGACTCAAAGGAAGTCTAAGTTGTATCCTAGGGGAGATGGACATTTTCAAGTCTTGGAGTGAATCAATGACAATGCCTATAAGATTGATTTACTTAGTGAGTATGGCAATATTAGTGCTACATTCAATGTTGCTGACTTGTCTTTATTTGATGTAGGTGATATCTTTGATTCAAGGATAAATCCTTTTAAAGAAGGAGGGAATGATGGAGATCAAGGTGTTGTCAAACTTATTCCAAACCATTCCCAAGATCTTTTGCAAGAGATAGGCGGTCCAATGACTAGGAGGAAAGCAAAACGGTCCAAAGAAGTTTTATTGGGCTTAATCTTGGATGTGCAAGCTAAAGAAGTTATTGGACCAAATCAAGACATCAATTGGGTCACCCTTTGCAACCTTAAGGATGGAATTAAATAGAGCTTATTGGATCTTAAAGACAACTAGCCCAAATCTGTATGGACTAAAGATGTATTATGGGCTTTATGTTATATGTTTTCTTTTGGATATTATTAGTATTTGGGCCTATTCTTTATGCTGGCTAAATATTAGTTTAATTATGAGTTTTTTATTAGTTTATTTGGGCCAAATAACTAGTGTTGTTTGGGCCATATTCTTTTCAAAGTCCAATTTGGAGTTTTAGGGTTTTCTACTAGGTTTAGGATTGTTTGACTATATAAGGGTCCTTTATGTTCATGTAATGCAGAGTTTATGATAATTAATAAAGATTGAGTTTTCTCCTAAAGTGAGAGTTTCCTTAGGTTCTTAGGCAAAGAACTGAATCTAATTTTATTGAGGCAACTCGTAGCAATCAAACGTCCATTAAATTTTCAAGACGATCTTTGCTTCTGCCAAACACTCCGTTTTTTGGCTTAAGGAAACACATCATAGGGCTAGGTAGACATTGCTAGAAATTTATATATATATATTTATATATATATATATATATATATAATACTAAAAGGTTCAAGGAAAATATTCTATGATGTGGATGTATGAAATCAGATGCTAGCCAGTAGGTGTTACAAAAGCTATACCGTGCGCTTGCGGTTATTAGTGAAAGACACACAACACATCTACATGCATTACGTGACTTAGTTTCTCATAATGAAAGGATGGATTTAACATCACAAAACATCATTAAGATGGCATTTATCCATAATTTGGTTCCTCTCATCATCATTCATTCATTGGAGTTTGTTCAGAGCCTTTAAAAAGAAAAATAGAGTAACATCACCCTCAAGCACAGCCTGGCCATGTCACAGAGCACGGTCGTGCTCTAGTTGCTAAAAACCCCTACCCGCGCACAACACGGTCCAATTGTGTTCCACAACATGGCCTTGTTGGGGTTCCTACCCAACACACGCCTGGACCGTGTTCTTGAACACGACTAAAAACAAGCCACCAGTGCTGAGCATGGCCTGGCCATGTCATAGAGCACGCAATGCTCGATGTTGACCAACTTTTTCCTTTGTTTTCTCACTTCCATACCATACCACAGCCACCAAACAATCACCCACAAGATATATCCATAATTATTCAAGTACTAGATAAGATAAAACACCTCAAAGATTGATTTATTTTCAAAGCTTTTTCCTAAGCCTAATCTTTTACACTTAACCCTAGATCCAAATCAAGATTTCATCAAACATAAAATTTCAAGCACTCACATACATCAAGAAACATCATATACCATAAACCAACCATTAAAACTTTGATTTCACAAGGGTTAATGTTAAACCTACTTAGCAAACCACTTCATTTGACTATTTATAAGAAATCTTCTTGAGAGCTCCTTAATTCAATCAACTTTCTTTTATAATTTTCTTCCAAATTTTTGCATCAAACACCATGGATAAAAGCTCAAAAAACTTAAAGAAAGGAGAAGAATGATTTAGAAACCCATAAGCTTAAGAAATCACCTTAGTTTTTCGCCTAGGTTCTTTTCCTCCTTTTCTCTCTCTCTCTCTCTCTCTCTCTTCTTTCTCTCTCTCTTCTCTTTCCTGGCTGCAGTTTTTGCTCCCCCTTCCCTTGGCTGACCTCCTATGAATTATCCTCAAAATATTATTAAAATATTGCATCTTCTAGAAGGCCATACTCCTCTTCCAACTATATCCCCAAACTAGATTTTATTTACAAAAATGCCATTATATTGAATTCCAACTCTTCCTCAACTAGGGCCATGTTTGGCTTTCCAAATTATTCTAAAACTCATTAATCTTCCCCTAAAGAAAACTTTAGTGGGTCTTAGAAACACATTCTCCACATGTCTCTAGTCCCTTCCTTACTACTCAATTTTATTCTAGGAGGTTAAAAATTAAGGTTTTACCATTTTTAGACTTTTTTTTCTCCAGAATTATACTCTTTCCCACCCTTCAAACTTGGAATTTCATGCCATTACATAGAATTAAATTGGAGATGTTACATTTCTTCACCTCTAAAAAGGAAATTTGTCCTCAAAATTCAGGGTTTACTTGTTTTGAAAGAGCTGTGGATACGTTTGTTTCATATCATCTTCCCTCTCCCATGTAGCCTCTCCTCCATTAAACCCACTCCAAGCTATCTTCACAAAAGGGATGGTCTTATTATGTAGTTATTTTACATCTCTGTCTAGTATTACGATTATTTCTCCTTGGTAAGTTAGCTTCTCATCCACAATTACTGAGTCTTCTTATAAAGAGTGTGCCGAATCTAGAAGGTACTTATGGAGTTGTGAGACGTGAAACACATCATGAAATTTTGATAGATATGGAGGAAGTGTAATCTAATAAGCAAATGGTCCTATTCTTCTGAGAATTTGATAGGAGGTTAGAAATTAGGGTTTTACCATTTCTAGTTTTTTTCTCTAAAAGGAGAATTATACTCTTTCTTACCCTTCAAACTTAGAATTTCAAGCCATTACATAGAATTAAATAGGGGATGTTACATTTCTTTCCCTCTAAAAAGGAATTTTGTCCTCAAAATTTAGGGTTTACCTATTTTCAAAGAGCATGTGGATACTTCTGTTTCACCAAAGGGATGGTCTTATTGCGTAGTTATTTTACATCTTTATCCAGTAATGTGATTGGTTCTGCTTGGTAAGTTAACTTTTCATCCATAATTACTGAGTCTTCTTGTATCGAGTGTGCCAAATCTGGAAGGTACTTATAGAGTTGTGAGACGTGGAACACATCGTGAAGGTTTGATAGATGTGGAGGAAGTGCAATCTGATAAGCAGATTGTCCCACTCTTTTGAGAATTTGATATAGGCATAAATACCATGGACTTAACCTTTTAACCTTCATTGCTCGCCCAATGCCTATAGTGAGATAGGGATCTTTAAAAACACATGCTCTACTTCTTGGAACTGCAATGGCTTCCTTGTTTTATCATAATAGCTCTTCTACTGACTTTGGGTTATCCGCATCTTTTCTTGAACCATTTGTATTTGCTCAGTGGTGTGTTGAACCAATTTTGGACCTAATAGATTTCTTTCCCCCACGTCATACCAACACATAGGGGATATGCATTTTCGGCCATACAAAGCTTCATAAGGTGCCATCCTGATGCTGGAGTAGTAACTGTTATTATATAAATATTCTGCTAGTGGCAAATATTCATCCTAGTCCTTTCCTTGTTCCAGAGTACAAGCTTTGAGCATATCTTCCAGGGTTTGTATGGTTCTTTCAATTTGTCCATCAGTCTAAGGGTGATATGTTATGCTAAAATGCAGTTTGGTGCCAAAAGCTTCTTGTAAAGCTCTCTAAAACCTGGAAATAAATCTGTGATCTCTATAAAAAATAATAATATTAGGGATTCCATGCAATTACACAATTTCTTACATACAATTGGGCTAACTTCTCAAGCGAAAAATAGATCTTGATGGGTAAAAAATGCACAAATTTCATCAATCTGTCTGTGATGGCTCATATTGCATCATGTCCAGTTTGCATCTTAGGTAACCCTATAATAAAATTCATAGAAATACTATCTCACTTATACTCTGGTATTTCTAAGGGTTGTTACAGTCCTAAGAGTTTCTAATACTTTATTTTCACCTTTTGACAGATCAGGCAAATGGTAATAAACTCTGCAATGTCTTTCTTCATTCTCAGCCACCAGTACATCTTATTTAAGTATTGATACATCTTAGTTGATCTCGGATAAATAATTTACTTACTTTGATGAGCTTCTTTTAGAATCTTATTCTTCAAGGCTCATTTTGGCAGTATACACATTCGTCCTTGATACTTAAGAATTTTGTCCTTTGTTATTGAAAAGTATGGCTACTCCTTTCGGTTTTGTAGAAATTCATTATGCGACTGTGCTTCCTTGATCTGCGTTTTCAAGTCACATTCAACTCGCAGCTCACTTATACTTAGCCTTCAGGAATGATTGTAGCTAATAAGCTCAAATTTTTGAATTCTTTCATTAACTCCATCTTCTTTATCAACATTTGGCTTATGTGTAATAACTTTCAACTTAGTGCATCAGCTACTACATTTGCTTTCCTTGGGTGATACTTCAGCTCAAATTTATAATCATCAATGAATTTCATCCATCTCCTTTGTTTTATATTCAACTCCTTCTGATCAAAGAGATATTTTAAACTTTTATGGTCACTATATACCTCAAATATGGCTCTATACAAATAGTGCCTCCAGATTTTTAGAGCAAAAACTATTGTTGTTGGCTCCAAGTCATGCATGGGATAATTCTCCTCATGTGGTCTTAATTGTCGGGAAGCATAAGCAACTACCCTACATTATTGCATTAAGACACAACCTAAACCTTTCTTCAAAGCGTCAATATAAATTTCAAAATATCTAGAAGGATTAGGAATGACTAAAATAGGAGGGTAGTTAATCAAATCTTAAGCCCTTGGAAACTATCTTCACATTCTTGAGTCTACTTCAAAAAACTTCCCTTTATGGTTAACCTAGTCAAGGGCAATGCTATTTGAGAGAATCTTTGTAGGAATCTTCTATAGTATTTGACTAACCCCAAGAAAATTTTGATTTTAGTCATGGCCTCGGGTCTCTCCTAATTTAACACTACTTTGATCTTGCTAAGGTAAACCGCTACACCGTATTGGGAAATGACATGACCCAAAAATTTTACCACTTTCAACCAAAATTCACATTTCTCTAGATTGGCAAAAAGTTTCTTCTCCTTTAGAATTTGAAGTACCAGCCAAAGATGCTGACTATGATCCTCTTTGCTTTTAGAATATATCAAAATATCATCTATAAAGACCAATACGAACATATCCAAATAGGGTATAAAGATGTGATTCATATAATCCATGAAAACTGTAGGTGCATTCGTAACTCCAAATGGCATTACTAAAAACTCGTAGTGTCCATATCTCGTTCTGAAAGCTGTCTTCAGAATATCTTCTTTGATTCTGATCTAGTGATACCTCAATCTTAGATCGATTTTTTAGAAAACCGTGGCCCCTTTCAATTGATCCAAGAAATCATATATTCTGAGCAATAGATACTTGTTCTTAATAGTTGCCTTATTGAGTTGTTTGTAGTCAATATAAAATCTCAAATTTCCATCTTTATTTTCCACAAATAACATAGGCACCCCCTAGGGTGACACACTAGGTTGGATAAAAATTTTCCCCAATAATTTCTTGATTTGCTTCTTAAGTTCCTTTAACTCCACTAGAGACATTCTATATGGTGTAACAGAAATAGGCTTCACTTCTAGTGCTAGATCGATGAAGAATTCTATCTCTCTCTTTGGTGGCAATTCTGAAATTTTTTAGGAAAAGACGTCTGGAAATTTGCAGACTATTGGAATTTCATGTAACTCTCAACACATTTCTGGGTTGACAGTATATAGGAGAATGTAACTTAAATCCGTACCCCTTGGTCCCTACAAAAGGTTATGTGTATTGACAACACTACACTTTTGTTCCTTCGGAGAATCAGGAAGGAGCTTAAGAGTTTTATCACAACAATTTAAAAGCACTGGGTTCTGGCTTAACAAGTCCATTCCCAAAATAACATCTATGCCGTCTAGGGGTAAATTAGGTTCACTACAAATGGTTTTTCACATACTACAATGGATCAATTTGAACATATCGAGGAGGTAATTATCTTCTCCCTTATAGGCGTCATCATAGCTAGTTCATACAGTAGATTAAAAATAGGGTATTGTAATTTTGCCACACAGTCCAATGTTATAAAAGAATGGCTAGCGCTCGAATCAAAATGTACAATAAGTGGTAAATTATTGACATAGCACATACTTTGAATCAAGTCAAGTTTTTTTTAACCTCGACTCCATTTAAAGTAAAGACCCTCCCTACTGCCTGTGGAATCTGTTCAGGCCCTTTCCATTTCCCATTGGGCAACGTCATGCTAGGTGCCCCTTCTGGCCGCAATAGAAAAAAGTTGCTTGAGTAGAATAACATGGTTTGTCCCCGTGAGGTAGTGGTGTGTACTGTCGCAGGTACACCCAACTTGATACCTTACCTCTCAACTAACCTGTAGTAGTGAGAGTAAGGGTCAATCCCATAGAGGCTAGTATTACCTTATGTGATTTAAAAAAATGGGGTTTTGATAATTGTAAATAATAAAGCAAATAATAATGAAAGTAATTAAGAAAGTAATTAACGAGAGAGGCGTTGGTTTCGGTCGATATCCATCATCAAGGGATTGCATTGATTATTGACAATATCATCAATCTTAAATCAAATACCTACCATTGGGATTTTATCCCTGTTCCTTCTTAATCATAGTAAATTGATAACAATCACACCAATTAAACCATTATTAATAAGATATCCTTTAACAAATCAGTAAAGTCTAACCTATTGATCGTATGAAAAACAAGAGAAACTGGTAGAGTTAAACAAATATAAACACATCGGTTATATCTAATTTAGTTTATCATTTATCATAGGGTTAATGATTTATAATCCAAAATCCTTAATCCTATTCGCTTCATGAATAAAGTAATGAAAACTTTGTTCAAAACCTAATTGAGCAATAGATTAAGACATACAATATACTAGCAGGCCTTCCTAACAATCATATGAATAATCATTAAGAAAAGAAAAATAGATGAATAAACAATACTCGATTAAGATTGAACTAATGAAATCAATTCTAAATCTCACAATGCATAACAATCTCTTGAGGTTTCAATCTTACTCTACCAACTAAAAATAAATCAGCTGTACAGGGCCATAAGAAGTCTAAAAAATAATTAAAGAAGGTAATTAAGAGCTTGAATCCTCCTTTGATGCTTCCTTTCTTCCTTTTTTATAGATTGGCTTCTCCTCCTTGAAGTAGGATTGTTTCCAAGTCAAAATTCGGCCCGTCGGGCTTCAATTGGAGTCAAAAAGACCTAAAAATCGCAATATCAATGTTTTGGTGCAGCGGCAGGTGCTGCGACACACTACACTAGCACTACAATGCTGGGACTCAAGCGCCTCGACGCCCAGAGCTTCTGGGCAGCCAATGTCACAGCGCAATGAGGAGTGCCGTGACGCCTCAGAAACTTATTGATGCAGTGCCGTGGCGCCCAGAAAATTCCAGAATTTGTCAAAGTACTGAATATAAAAGTTGTACCTCTATGTCTCTTCTTTCTATAGCTGCTAGAATCACCTCCATAAGAGTTCAAATGAGGGAGATATGCCTTAATTAGTGACGAAGGGTCAAAAATCAACATTTTTCATGATTTTCTCTCTATTTTCCTCTTCTTTTCTTCTTTCTTCTTCCTAAAACACAAAATATAAAACTCAATTAATTCCTATTTATATTCTACTTAAATAAAACAAAAGTAAGCTTAAAGGTGTTAAAATCATGTTTAATTATAAACACATCAAATTCCCCTACACTCAACCTTTTGCTTGTCCTCAAGCAAAATAATCCCTAAAGACAAAAACAAAAATCAATATATGTAGTGACTATTAGGCTTACTAAAATTTTTTCCTCATATCTTAAAAATATGCTCAAGAAAAATTTTGAGATATCATAACCATGCACAAGATTAACCCAAACGCAATTCATTGTTTTATTCTCTTGAATTCTGATTGTGTGTGCGCTTTTGGGTCACTAATTTTTCTATTACCCAGATGAATTTATATATCCTAAAATTTTGGGTATAAATCTCTAATTAGTTTAGGATTTTCATAGGCTTATTTTTCATACCACTCTCCACTAATGTAGGCTAAAACTACCTCTAGGATCAATAGGGCTTTCTTTAGCTTGTAATGTGGCCAAGGTATAAGGTAGGTAAATAATACAAATTTAGGCTAAATCACCCAACACCTCATGATTGATCTCTTGAGCCCTTTTTTTTCTCAAGTTTGGAGGGGTTTTCCCCCACACTCATTTTCTTGCTCCAATTGGATTTAATTCATCCTTTTCCTTGGTTCTCTATTTTTTTTCACCCACAGCATATGCTTTTATTTTCTTTGGAATTTTCTTTTCTTTCCTTTGATCCTCCCTTCCACCCTTTTTTCAATAAAACTCTATAAAACAAGTATTCATAAAAATAATCATGGAGTGAGTGAATATAGTCAAAAATAAGGATACTCATACAAAATTTGGCTTTTGGCTCTTTTGTGGTTTTTTAGAAGGAAAAGTTCATTAATCTCAAAATAGAGGAACTATGGATATTTTATTATTTAGGTTAGGCTTGAAAAGCTCAATCTATCCAATAATGTCTAAATCATCTCCTAAATAATAGTATTAACCTAGGATTTCGCCTCAAGCAGCATTCAAATAAGTTTTAGAATCCTGTTGAGATCATGAAATATTTTTGAATTATATAAACCTTCTCCTAGTAAAAGATAAATTGAATGCCCAAAGGTATTATGCAAAAATATTTTAGGATTCTAAAGTCAAAAGTAATAAATTGCAAAAGGGATAAAATTGTACACAATCAAGAATTTTCTACATTTTTCAAGAGCTAAAAAAAAATTGGATAGTCATAGCATTGGTTGTTAGTTGTGCCTAACATCCCAAAACATAAATTGAAACACTCACACAATCACTCAACTTGCTAAACACAATAAAAGTACATTAATAGTAAAAATCAAAAAATTGATACTCAAAATAGGGTCATAATTATTCGGACAAATATACTTCCACCCCCACACTCAAACTTTACATTATCCTCAAAGTAAAAGAAAGATAAGAGTAGGAAATGATATATGAAAACATGAGTTAAGTGGACTTCCCTGAATTTGTTTAGGGTGGAATAAGAGTGTTGCATTACTAGTCCTTGAATATTTCTTATTTCCACTTTCTTTTTGACTAAGTTGGGTTGCCTCCCAATAAGCGCTTTTGTTTAATGTTGTTGACTCGACTCAAAGCTCCTTATGTCATTCAAGGAGGATCCTTGATGTCCACTTTGAATTAGCTTTCCATTGGATTTATAGAATTTTGAGGTTCAACTACATCATGAGGGGGGAAATCAGCATTAATCAAAGGTTTACTTAAATGAGAACTCAACTTACCTGGAAATAACTAATGTCTTGAGTAGCTTTTGGCATCCAATTTAATTTCATCTTTTTGAGATTCTGCTAAAGCATGGAGTAAATTTCCTCTATCTTTAAGTAGGGCATATTTATTTGAGGTTATCATTGGGGGTGGTTCTCCATTATATATGCCCTTTAAGTGGCTAGGGAGGCTTTTTAAGCCTAGGTCAGGATACTGCAAAATAGAAGGTACAGGTATCTTATTAGAAATTGGTAACAACATAAAAAGATCCTTACCTGTTTTTTGCACTTTTGGTGCTTCCTCTCCTGCTGTAATTTTCTCTTGGAATTTGGCATTCAGGGTAGATTCCACAACCTCTTTCTTAGTCTACTTACTAATGTCAACTTCTAAGTCATCTTTTTCATTCAATGCATAATTTTTCTCTTTTTGCACTAATGATGTTGGGGCTAGACTTTCAATTTCTAAATTTTGAGCCTCTAGCTGACTGACTTTTGTTGCTAGTTGGCCCATTTGATTTATTGAGCTTTGAATGCTGACCCTTACCTCTTGTTGAAATTGATGAGTATTATGTGCAAGAGATTTAACAATTTCTTCTAGAGAACTACTTACCTAGGACTCCTGATATATAGGCTGTCTAGGATAATAGGCATGTTGATTATGCTAAAAAATTTGTAAAATCTTGTTCTTAGGCCAATTTTGTGCATTCCCATACCTAAAGTTAGGATGATCCTTCCATCCAGGATTATACATGTTTGAATAGGAATCATACCTCCTTTGTGGGGGCCTAGGAAAACTACTAACCATATTTACTTGCTCAAATGATTCTTCATAGAAAGTTGGGTGCCTATTAGAAGGAAGCCCCATGGCTGAATGATTTCTATAGCACTTCTCTCTTTGCATATTTTTTACACGTTGACAAACAAGAGAAGTTAAATTTACAAGTTGTTGTTCAAGGGAAGAACTACATACCTCACCAACATATCTTAATGGAGAGCCTAGCTTGGTGCCAAATTGTTGAAAATTGGCTGCCATATTCAAAGTTATGAACAAAAAGAAAAGAAAAGAAAATCACAAAAGGTAAAAAGACAGTCCCTGGCAACAGCGCCAACATTTGGTGCGTACTGTTGCAGGTACACCCAAATTGATATCTTACCTCTCAACTAACCTGTAGTAGTGGGAGTAAGGGTCGATCCCACAGAGACTGGTATTACTTTATGTGATTGATAAAAATGGGGATTTGATAATTTTAAATAATAAAGAAAATAATAATGAAAGTAATTAAGAAAGTAATTAATGAGAGAGATGTTGGTTTTGGTCGATATCTACCGTCAAGGAATTGCATTGATCATTGACAATATCATTAATTTTAAATTAAATACCTACCACTGGGATTCTATCCCCGTTCCTCCTTAAACCTAATAAATTGATAACAATTGCACCAATTAAACCCTAATTAATAAGATATCGTAATCAGTAAAGTCTAACATATTAATCACCTGAAGAATAAGAGAAACTGGTAGGGCTAAACAAATATAAACACATCGGTTATATCTAATTTAGTTATAGGGTTAACGATTTATAATTTAAAATCCTTAATCCTATTCGCTTCATGAACAAAGTAATGAAAACTTTGTTCTAAACCTAATTCAACAGTAGATTAAGACATACAATATATTAGTAGGCCTTCCTAGTAATCATGTGAAAAATCATTAAGAAAAGAAAAATAGATGAATAAACAATACCCGATTAAGATTGAACTAATGAAATCAATTCCAAATCTTACAATGCATAACGATCCCTTGAGGTTTCAATCTTCCTCTACCAATTAAAAATAAATTAGCCACGCAAGGCCATAAGAAATCTAAACAAGAATTAAAGAAGGTAATTAAGAGCTTGAATCCTCATTTGATGCTTCCTTTCCTTTCTTATAGATTGGCTTCTCCTCCTTGAAGTATGATTGTTTCTAGGTCAAAATTCAGCTCGTCGGTCTTCCACTGAAGTCAAAAATACCTAAAAATTGCAATATCAGCATTCTTGTGAGGCGGTGAGCGCCGCGGCGCGTTACACGAGCATCGTGGCGCTACAAAAATTTACTAATAGGGCTCTATGATTATGATGCTCAAGTGCCGCAGCGTTGGGGCTCGGGCGCCACGGCGCCCTGTGCTCCTAGGCAGCCAACGTCGCAATGCGATAGGGAGCATCGCGATACCTAGGAAACTTGTTGATGCAGCACCCAAAAAATTCTAGAATTTGCCGAAGTTCCAAACATAAAAGTTGTAGCTATGTCTCTTCTTGCCATAGCCACTAGAATTACTTCAATCGAAGTTCAAATGAGTGAAATATGCCTTAATTAGTGATGCAGGATCAGAAATCAGCATTCTTCTTGATTTTCTCTCTATTTTCCTCTTCTTTTCTTCTTTCTTCTTCCTAAAACACAAAATACAAAACTCAATTAATTTCTATTTATAGTATACTTAAATCAAACAAAAATTAAACTTAAAGGTATTAAAATTATGCTTCATTATAAACACATCAGGTCATCCACATCTTACACACTTATCAGTTACAAATTTCTTTGGAAAGGGTCTGGACCTTGTAGTCAAAGGTTGTTTACCTCCCACATTGTTTTTACCTTTGAGATCCTTGTCATATATGGAAGGCTCCCTCTTCCTCTTCCATGAAGCTTGATGCTCCCTCTCTTCCTCTACTGCCCTCAGACTTTTCTCTAGTAGTCTACATTTGTTGACTAAGGAAACGAACTCTCGAATTTCCAGAGCAACTATAGCACTTCTAATTTCTGGGTTCAATCCAGTCTTAAATCTCACCACTTTCCATGCTTCATTTGGATTATACCACAGATAAGTGGAAAACTTAGACAATTCCTCAAATTTAGCAATATATTGATCAATGGTCCGATTGCCCTGTGTAAACTGAAGAAATTTAACTTCCTTCTCAACTCTTACACCACTAGGAAAATACTTGTCTAAGAATGTATCTCGAAACACCAGCCAGGTAATTGGTCTCCCTTGTTGGACTAGCAGGTCTTTGGCTCCTCTCCACCAATATTCTACTTCCTCCTTGACCATATATACTACAAAAGTAACTTTTTGTTCATCATGGCAATTTAAGACTTTAAAGATCTTCTCTAACTCTACTAGCCACCCTTTAGCTACATTAGGATCATATCCACCCATAAATAAAGGAGGTCGAATCCTCATGAACTCTACCCATCCATTCTCACTCCCTTTTCCTTGTACTTCACCATGATTGTTGTTATTTTACATGTGCTGCAAAATTTGGTTTGTGGCAACCACTTAGTCTCGAATGGTCGTGGCTAGATCATATAGGGTTGCTTCTGCACTATTTGTCAAATTTCACTTTGGTGTTGCCATTGTCTATTGCATTAGTAAGGAAAAAAATAATGAGTCACTATAGAGATAATCAAGCTCAACAGCAAATTAAAATTTTACAATAGTCATCGCACCACCAAAATATATAGATAGGAAATACTAGTAATTTCCTAATCATTATTACATGTGACCCCACATAATAAGACCACAAGCTTATTTGAGTCCTACAGAAGTCAACATAGGTGACCACCCACCCCATGGTCGCCTAGGACCGACCTGCTCTAATACTAACTATGTAATAACCAAACTTGTTTTTTTTTGTACTCTTGGATTCTGTATTAAAATATACTATCAATAAGATTCCATTAACAAACATAGATAAGTAACACATATTTCATATAATTAAGTTAAAAGAAGTTACATCAGTGTTTAGGGGTTATGTAGGAGTAACACTGGGTACTACTCATGGCATCAAAACAAAGAAGTACCAGGGGTTACTTTCTCAAAAAGGTACACTGAGTTCACACTACATAATTTATATTCTACTAATTAAGCCCTAGCGTAGTACCTCACCCCTATGGTGCATTAGGTGGAGGAGAGGGTGGTACTGGCACAGGAATCTTGATCATGTTCTCCACCAGTATATATCCTATAAAATGGTGAATTGACCTAGGAAGGGTATCCCTATCACCTGGATCTCTAAGACCAGGGTCAAGAGGACTGTTGGCATCTCAGTTACTATTATCTGAACACATCACCAAAATTAATGATAACAAAATCGGATGATATGTTCAGCTGTATAAGCTATAGGAAAACATCATTTTATATTCAATCATATCAGTCACATATAGTATAATTAATTGAAATGTACAAGTCATCAATGAACATATTCATATTATTTATTTAATGTCATGAATAACAGCTATTTATTTGCCATCCATCTGTATTTTAGTAACAGGGTAGTATGAGTCATTCACCCTTTTGTTACTCATATACCAATGTCACTTGGTCGGAGTGGCCATACTCTCTCTTGGCTCACTTAAGGCTAATAGGGCATCCCCTATTTGGTACCGTCTCAAAGTATACGACCCTACTAGGTCACCTTATGGCCACAAGGTGCCGCATGTCGCTAGGTTACCTTGTCAATATAAGTTTCTTCCCAAAGATTTAGTTTAATTCTGTCTCACAAATTCATTACATATGCACTTCATCAACATATGTTTCGTTCATGCTTTAAACATAAATCTCATATACATCTCATCCATATTATTTCATCCATGCATTAAACATACATCTCATATGCATCTCATCTACATGTATTTCATCCATGCATTGAACATACATTTCATATGCATCTCATCTACATGTATTACATGACTTAGTTTCTCTTAATAAAAGGATGGATTTAACATCACAAGACATCATTAAGAAGGCATTTATCTATAATTTGGTTCATCTTATCATCTATTCATTGGAGTTTGTTTAGAGCCTTTAAAAAGAAAAATAGAGCAACATCAGCCTCAAGCACGGTCTGACCGTGTCACAGAGCATGGTCGTGCTCTGTTTGTAGAAAACCCCTACCTACCCACAACGCAGCCCAGTTGTGTCCCACAACACGACTATGTTGGGGTTCTCACTGAACACACTCCTTGACCGTGTTTTGGAACATGGCCAAAAACAAGCCACCAACATCGAGCATGGCTTGGCTGTGTCACAGAGCACGGCCGTGCTCGGTGCTGTCTCACTTTTGCCATTGCTTTCTCACTTCCATACTATACCACAACCATCAAACAATCACCCACAACATATATTCATGATTATTCAAGCACTAGATAAGATAAAACACCTCAAAGATTGATTTATTTTCAAAGCTTTTTCCTAAGCCTAATTCTTCACACTTAACCCTAGATTCAAATCAAGATTTCATTAAACAAAAAATTTCAAGAAGCACTCACATACATCAAGAAATATCATATACCATAAACTAACCATTAAAACTCTAATTTCATAAAGGGATGATGTTAAACCTACTAAGCAAATCACTTCTTTGGGCTATTTCTAAGAAATCTTCTTGAAAGCTTCTTGATTCACTCCACTTCCTTCTCAGCTTTTTTTTCCAAATTTTTACATCAAACACCATGGATAAAAGCTCAAGAAACTTAAAGGAAGAAGAAGAATGATTTAGAAACCCATAAGCTCAAAAAATCACCTTATTTTTTCTCTTAGGTTCTTCTTCTTCCTTCTGTCTCTCTTTTCTCCTTCTTTCTCTCTCTCTTTTCTTTCCTGGCTATGGTTTTTGCTCCCCCTTCCCTTAGCCGATCTCCTATGAATTATCCTCAAAATATTATTAAAATATTGCATCTTCTTGAAGGCCATAATCCTCTTCCAACTATATACCCAAACTAGATTTTATTTACAAAAATGTCATTCTATTACATTCCAACTCTTCCTTAACTAGGACCATGTTTGGCTTTCCAAATTATTTCAAAACTCAGTAATCTTCCCCTAAAAAACTTTAGTGGGTCTTAGAAACACCTTTTCCACATGTCTCTAGACCCTTCCTTACTCCTCAATATTATTCTAGGAGGTTAAAAATTATGGTTTTACCATTTCTAGTTTTTTTTCTCCAAAAGGAGAATTATACTCTTTCCTACCCTTCAAACTTAGAATTTCATGCCATTACATAGAATAAAATAGGGGATGTTACAAAATTAACCTAAATGGCTCAGTGAAAGAAAAGAAATTGGCAAGGGTAACTCCCATAAGATAGAGAGAGGTGTGTTAGCATTTATATCCTTAGAAAAATATTCTTAAAGAAAGAATACAGAGTTTCATAGGTTTGGACAAATCAAGAGGGGTAAAAATTGAAATTTTAGTATAATTAGGTGTAAAATTTTAGAAGAGTTAAACCCTAAGAATTATCCTATTTAGAGACTTAATATTTATTAACATCATCTTAATAAAGAATTAAAGAGACTGATGGAATTTGGAATCATCCAAACAAGTCATAAGAAAAAGATAAAGGATAATGATAGAATTAAAGGAAAAAAAGGTGATGAACAAAGGTGGAATTAAGTGGATAATCATAACACTCTAAAATATCTTATACCTAATTAATTAAGGCAATAAGGAGCTAACCAAAGTGGCTAGAAGTTTTGAAGACTTTGACCAAGCATAAGGAGAGAAGTAAGGAGCTAAAATGCAATGAAAGAAGGAAAAAAGAAAAAGAAAAAAGAAGAAGTGCCAAGGTAAGCCATCCCTTCTCTACCTTCATAACTCCTCTTTCTCTTCATTCCTAGTACCTGAAAACCATTATTATTCCTATGGGAAAGTGTAAAACAACAAGGTAGAAGAGAAAGAAGTGTGATGCCAAGAACAAGGAAGCCAAAGAAAATCAAAGGGAATTAGTATAGCAAGATACATAAAGTTGATTCTAGGTAGGTTTAACAGTAATATTTGATTGAAAATCTTGTGATTTGCAAGTCTTGAGATAAGTTCTAACCTTATAGTTTCATGATATGTGAGGCTAAAAATATGCTTAATTATTATTAGCCATGAAGAGTTGATAAATAAGTGCATCTATGATGTATGTGTTGTATTTGAATTATGTTTTGAATGAGTGAAAATTATTGCTTGGAATGGCTAATCTTTGAGGCTATTTTTTGCCATTGAATTGATGTTTTATATCTATTTAATGATATGGGTTGTTGAGAGGAAATTTTTATGTGTTTGGGACATGGATTTTGTAACTAGAAACTTGGGAATAAGGAAGAGGATAAAATTCTGCTTTTGGTACTTATGGAATGGTGTTGGGCGAACTTAGCTCTCCACTTGAAAAATTTGTATGGTGTCACAAAATGGTTCATAATTGATTGATCAAATGAAGAGATAAATGTTTAGAAGGTGCTTTAGTACCCTAGGCCGAACAAGAGGAGGAAGAGTATAGTTAATTTTCAAAGTGATATTAATACTTGGACATGCAAGAATATGTATACTAAATAGTTCAAAATGGATGGGTAAATGAAGATTTAGATTAAGACTTATTGAAATGAAAGAAAATAAAAAAAAGGGCAAGAAATATTTCACCAAAAATTCATGATTTATAAGAGAAGTAAAAGTTAGAAATCTCTCATAAGGAAATTACAAAATTTAGGATAAATCATAATCACTTGAAATAGGTGGCCTACTTTTATGTTAATAGCTAGAATTAAGATAGAGTAAATGAAAGAAAGACTTTTGTGATATTAAAAGGGAGTTTAGTCATATGGAAATAGATAAAAACGAAAGAAATAATAAATACAACTAGCATTACAAAAAGTTTAAGAATTAAAAGATGGAAATAGTAAGAAATAAGGTCTTGACCAAATATGACTTTAAGGGAAGTTTAAATTATATTAATTAGGATAATAGACATTAAACTTAGATAAAAATTTGGTCTCCAATATGGCCACCATTCCATGGTAACAATTCTCTTCATTTATTACATATTGTGGATGGCATGAATGCATTGTTTACTTAAAAATAATTTATACGTATCTTAATGGTAATTAATTTGCACTGATATATGCATAAAATGGGTTGAAGATCACTGAGTTGATTTTATAATATATATATAATATTAGTGTCAAATTTTACCTAGCACATTTGTGTTACTATGTGTTACTGCGAAAAGTGATATCATGACTGGTTGTTTATGAGAAAAGGAAAAGAAAGAAGGAAGGAAAAAATGAGGAAGGTCATTGGCTTTAATGTTGGTAATAGATAGGAGATGCTCTATTCATGGATATAATAAAATAAGATATAAGATTTTAGTCATGCTTGAACTATAACGCCCCTAATTTACGTTACGTAAAATAAACATTTTTTTCCGCAATAAGATAATTGCCATAAAGATGCACAATTCAATTCTCTGTCATTTCTCTCATGTATATACAATGTACAGACCAAATCTATAAACATCAAAGTACAGCAGAAACGGAGATCCTACCTATAGCGTTAAGAGCACTCTAGAATACAAATACAGTATAATTCAAAAAATCGTGAGTCTTAGAAGCAACGTAGACTCACCCATAGAATATGTCACCTAATTGATCACCTATTTGCTGGATCAGACTCTTTATTCTCATCTGAAAAATTTAGAAATATCGTCTACTGAGTTTGACAACTCAGTGAGCAAATAATTACTCCTATGACCTCTTAGGTCAGCATATAGATGTACTTATATTTTAAAATGTGTCACATAGAAAATACACTTCAGAAGTACATTCATATGGGACCCATATTTCAAATATTCTCAAATCAAAGAATATTCAGATATCCAAAACTATATGCTACACGATATGATCATTAAACAAATGTTATGCTCAGTTACATAAACTATAGTAAAATATTATGATTTAGAGATAAAATCATCACTTTTAATGCACCTGCCTCACTCGGCGATATGGCACACTTAATTTAAAAATGACCTGCCTCACTTGGCGATTTGGTCAACTCACACACTCAATTTAAAAATGACTTGCCTCACTCGACGATCTGGTCAACCCACACACTCAATGTAAAATGACCTGCCTCATTCGGCATCTGGTCAATGCAATTTACTATACGCATAGTGACCGATCGACTACAGTCACAATAGTGATCGAGGAATGTGAGTGAGTCCATCACCCATCTGCCTCCTTACATTACCACTGTCACCCGGTTGGAGTGGCCCTCCCTCAGCTTACTCAGGCTAATAGGGTGTCCCCTATTCGGTACCGTCACAAGCCATACAATCCATCGATATTCATCCATACATATAAATACATATATATTAATGCATATTCATCAAATACAATGTAAAATTATCAAGCAACTCGCTATGAGTTTTACGCTTGCCATAATTATCAAGCAACTCGTCATGAGCTTTACACTTGCCATAATTATCAAGTAACTCGCCATGAACTTTACGCTTTCCATTCAGTCTCATTTATAATATGACATGCATCATTTTCACAAGTATATAGCTTTACAAATCAATGCATCGTGCACATAATATTCACTTTATCAAATAATAATAAATACATTTAGAACCATATATTCAATAAGTTCCAAAATACATTTCTAAAACCATACTCTTCTTGAACTATGTGCCAGTTTGTAAGTATAACAGATATTTTAACACATTTAATAAACTTATAATAGCATAAATAATTTATAAACAAAAACAATAATATATTTATAGTTCAAGAAGAGCATGAGGCAAGTCATAGAAAGAATTATCTACTCACAGGGAAAGGGCTTCAGATTGGACAGCCCCAAAGTGTATTTTTTCAATCCACATTTGACTAAACATACTTCAAAAATGTGTTCAGAGGGTCCAAAAATCAAAGAAATGACTCTGGGAACTTGGTCACTATTCATGGTCGAAAACACTATTCATAGCCGGAAAGTACTATTTACCGCCGAAAAATACTATTCACCAAGAACAAAAAGTTATTAGATAGTTGAAAAATTTCATATCTTAAGATTTATCTAGCTCTTGAATCCATCTACGGTGTCAGATTTTCAATTTGAGGTCTCTAAGTAAGAGTTTCAGAGTTTATCTTTTTCTGAGATTTTCTACTTCCGATCTACGGCGATTCTACAGCTGATTTGAGAAATTGTTCGGTTAAAATCGTAGTATTCTCCGTCCTAAATCCATTGGTACCATTAGTTTTGAGATCGGACGTCTGTAGACACTCCAGATCTAGAGAGAAAATATAGAAGTACTATTCATACTTTACTATTCATTCCCTTGGAACAAAGGTTCATCTCACACTCAGCACAATGAATTTTCATCTTGGCTTCAAATGCTGAAGAGTTAATTGATGCTTTACAAGCATATGTTCATGTACCTGATCCAACTATGGCTCAAATAGAATGAACGACAGACAACCGCAGGAAGCGCAAATTGAATTTGGATATTCATCTGTAGATATAGTAAAACGTAGCCATTGTTGTACCACTTTTACTTTCTTAGGTCTACTTGGATACCATCTTTACCAACCATACTCCCTTAGAGTTGGTAAACCTATCTTTGAATGTTGATTATGATCCTCTAAACTTTTGAAATATTCTAGTATATTATAAATAAATGTAATAACAAATTGATCCAAGGATGACTTAATTACTATTCATTAAATCTATTAATGTAGTTAGGATATTTGTCAAACTAAATGACATCACCAAGAACTCATAATGCCTATAATGAGTCCTAAAAGAAAATTTGTGTACATCATTTTCTCTTATCCTTAATTAATGTTACTCATATCTCAAATTAATTTTTGGAAAAGAAAAATATTGAACACCTTATAATTGGTCAAACAGGTCATCTATAGGAGATAATGCGTTTACTATCACCTTATTCGACTGTCTATAATCTATGCATAGTCATAGTGATCTATATTTCTTTATCGTAATACTTATACATAATATTATTGAAACCCAAATTGTCTTCGAATTCTTTATATCAACAAAATATATCATTGAAAATATTATCTTCATAAATTCTCTGCTCTCAAATTCAATCCAACTCACAACTTACCAAATCCATTTATATATATAGATTCTAACTCATCCATCCAAAAAGAGATTTAAATCTATTTTCAAAACACTCACTTTATTTCAAATCATTATCTTAGAGTTAACAACCTTGATCACATCATAACCCACTATCAAAATTGTATTAGCCATTCGTCATATTGTCGCATAAACAAATTAAACAATCAAATCAAACCTAGTTGACATCCGAACATGCCACTACCTTTGTGTTTGGATGAAATTTTCTTATTTTCAACTAATTCTTTTTCTGTATACCCAAGAGTGTTCTCTTTATCATTGTTCATCAACACGAGGTCAAAAGCTGAATTGGTAGTCCACACTCAAGAAACATTGTTTAGGACATACTTATTGGTTCTTAAACATCACATATCTAAGGAAAAGAGTCAGAAGGAAGAAGACGACGACACCCTAAATAATTCCACAGTAGCACCGTGAGTATAAATATGTCCGCGGTTACATACCCATACTCAAAGTCCTACTACAAAATCCTTTGCTCTGATACCAACTTGTAACGCCCCTAATTTACGTTACGTAAAATAAACATTTTTTTTCCGCAATCAAATAATCGCCATAAAGATGCACAATTCAATTCTCTGTCATTTCTCTCATGTATACACAATATACAGACCAAGTCTATAAACATCAAAGTACAGCAGAAACGGGGATCCTACCTGTAGTGTTCAGAGCACTCTAGAATACAAAAACAGTATAATTCAAAAAATCGTGAGCCTTGGAAGTAACGTAGACTCACCCATAGAATATGTCACCTAACTGATCACCTATTTGCTGGATCAGACTCTGTATTCTCATATGAAAAATGTGGAAATATCGTGTAGTGAGTTTGACAACTCAATGAGCAAATAATTTCTTCTATGACTTCTTAGGTCAGCATATGGATGTACTTATATTTTAAAATGTGTCACATAGAAAATATAGTTCAAAAGTTCATTCATATGAGACCCGTATTTCAAATATTCTCAAATCAAAGGATATTCAGATATCTAAAACCATATGCTGCACGGTATGATCATTAAACAAATATTGTTATACTCAGTTGCATAAGCTATAATAAAATATTATGATTTAGAGATAAAATCATCACTTTTAATACACCTGCCTCACTCGGCGGTCTGGCATACTTAATTTAAAAATGACCTGCTTCACTCAACGATTTGGTCAACCCACACACTCAATTTAAAAATGACCTGCCTCACTCGGCGATCTGATCAATCCACACACTCAATGTAAAATGACCTGCCTCATTCGGCGTCTGGTCAATGCAATTTACTATACGCATAGTGACTGATCGACTACAGTCATAATAGTGATCAGGGAATATGAGTGCATCACCCATCTGCCTCCTCACATTACCATTGTCACCGGTTGGAGCGGCCCTCCCTCGACTCACTCAGGCTAATAGGGCATCCCCTATTCGGTACCGTTACAAGCCATACAACCCGTCAATATTCATCCATACATATAAATACATATATATTAATGCATATTCATCAAATACAATGTAAAATTATCAAGCAACTTGCCATGAGTTTTACGCTTGCCATAATTATCAAGCAACTCGCCATAAATTTTACGCTTGCCATTCAATCTCATTTATAATATGACATGCATCATTTTCACAAGTATAGAGCTTTACAAATCAATGCATCGTGCACATAATATTCACTTTATCAAATAATGATAAATACATTTAGAACCACATATTTAATAAGTTCCAAAATACATTTCTAAAACCATACTCTTCTTGAACTATGTGCCAGTTTGTAAGTATAATAGATATTTTAACACATTTAATAAACTTATAATAGCATAAATAATTTATAAACAGAAACAATAATACATTTATAGTTCAAGAAGAGCATGTGGCAAATCATAGAAAGAATTATCTACTCACAAGGTAAGGGCTCCAAATTGGACAGCCTCAAAGTGTACTTTTTCAATCCATATTTGACTAAACATACTTCAAAAACGTGTTCGGAGAATCCAAAAATCAAAGAAATAACTTCCAGAACTTAGTCACTATTCATGACCGAAAAATACTATTTATCGCCAGAAAGTACTATTCACCGCCAGAAAATATTATTCACCAAGAACAAAAAGTTATCAGATAGCTGAAAAATTTCATATGCTAAGATTTATCTAGCTCCTGAATCCATCTACAGTGTTAGATTTTTAATTTGAAGTCTCTTAGTAAGAGTTCCAGAGTTTACCTACTTATAACGCCCTCAATTTACGTTACGTAAAATAAATATTTTTTATTTTTTATTATTTTCACAAACAAATATTCTCTATAAAGATGCATAATTCAATTCTTTATCATGGAAACAGATACATATAGGATCTCTCATGTATACACAATATACATACCAAATCTATAAATATCATAGTACAGCAGAAACGGGGATCCTACTTGTAGCATTCAGAGCACACTCTAGAATACAACAACGGTATAATTCAAAAACTGAGCCTTGGAAACAACGTAGACTCACCCAAAGAATATGTCACCTATATGCCGAATCAAATTCTGATATTAATGTAACGTCCCGTAATTTTTATTTTTAAATAATAATATTTTGCTATAAACAAATATATTTTTATTTGTTTAAAAATGATTATGTTCTGTTAAAAGTAAGTTTTCTAAAAATTTACATTATCATAAAACTTTAGTTGAACTCTTAAATCATAATTTTTCTTGATAAAAATTTTAATAAAACAAATCACAAAATAAATATCTTTATATATAATAAAAGAAATAATATTTCTAAAAATACATCAAAAATTTATTAAATGCCAATATAATTATTTCAAGCAAAACAATAATTACTTTAATTAAAATATATTTGCTTTAAGCAGAATATAATCATTTTTAAATAAATAAAAATATATTTATTTATAACAAAACATTATTATTTAAAAATAAAAATTACGGGATGTTACATGAACAAAGCGAGACTCGTTTAAGGTTGAGTATGGGGAGGCTCACATTGACCTTCTTATAGTGGGATTTAAGTAGAGGGAGGCTTACACATTGAGAAATATAAAAAAATAGTCATAATATGAAAATTGTTTGATATAAGATGCAAAAAGCAGGTGGAACATGTTGTCTATGTGATTTAGTGACACAACTAAGTATAATATTAACAAATTTTATATGTATGCATGCCATATCTATATTGTGATACATGTATTATATGTGCATCTAATCCACATGACTAATTAAATTATATAGCTAATACAACTGGACAAAACATGACATGCATTACACATATTGTCTAGGATTATTGTTGAACCTATACTGTGAGCTCTAGTTTTCATTATTATTTCATGTTATATTCAGATAAAGAAATATAAATGTCGATCAATATCCTTACCCAACTAACTGATGTGCCATGGCAGGGTTGCCTTACTTGGGGGTATCTATCCCTATTGTGCAAGATTTAATAATGGTTGACCTAGACGAGATTCGAGTTTACATGCCTCTTCCTCGACTCATAGTACTTGAGGGGATGTATGCTGGTGACTGAGATTATTGATAGTTTTTGTATGATACTGATGTTAATCTAACTTAGTCAATAGATACTACTTGGAAGTAACAAAGTATCATCTTGCTTTTTGTCCTACCAGTACTCAGGGTTACTCTTGTATATCTGAAAAGCACTTATGTGTACAATTAGCTAATGAATAGCTTACAAATTTTTATGTTATGCCTAATATGAAATGTATGACCTGTTACTTAATCTCTTATTTCTAAAATTAACATACAAAATAACTGCTAAGAAATAAATTGATCAAAGTAAGAAGAAAAATAATAACTTCAAGACAAGCAAACTATGGGTATAAAAAAGAAAGCCGGCGTCATGACACTTAACATACTAGACATACTTTTTGATTTACTACTTTTAGGGTACATAGCTTGAATTCTATGTTACTTTTGCAAATATGAAATCAATGGTGCTTGGCTAGTATGTAATACCTTTAATAAATAGGGTGACCATTTTTTTCTGTCAAAGAGTATCCCTATGCAGACTACACCACATGAGGACGGAGATGGACGAAATTTCTTCCTTGTGGATGGAGATCCGTCCTCAAAGGACTCAACTATATTGAAAATACTGTAGAATATTGGTAATTTATTCAATTATTTTAGTATACATATATCTATATTAGTAATTATATATTTATAATTTATATTAATAAAGTTTAATACATGCTGATTTTATGGATGTATGTGAATTTTAAACTATATTATTTAATTTTCATAAGGTTTCACTTAATTTTTATAAAATCCTACTTAATTGATATAAAAATTTTAAAATATGAAGATCTCTCTGAGTTCCTGTACCCTCGTTAAAAATTAGAAGTGAAAAAATATGTCTTCGACAGTGGATCATGGGGACGGAAAATGACAAAGGTCTCTCTGTCCATGCTCCGATTCCGCTTTGTTCCGATAATAATATTTTATTTTAAAAACAGTCCTGAAATAATTTTTTTTTCTTTTTAAATTTTGGAAAGGTTTGGTAGAAGCACTTTGGAGTTGTAACTAACAGCACTTTTTTGTCCCCCAGGGTTCATTCCGTCAGGAGCTTTCCTGAGCTTCATCTTGAAGAACGTCGAACTTCCAAACAAAGGGTTGCTGTGTGTGGCAGCTTCCCCTGTAAACCCGGAAAGATGGAAATTCAATCGTGTTTGCACAACCAAATCGTCTCTCTTTCATCATTCCTATGCTATTCTTGACCTCTTCCGTGCAAATTTTCCACTTTCAGCCTTCCACAAACCCTGTATTTCCAGATATTCTTAATCAGCTGCTCAATCTAAAAAATTAAAAGTTATGGAACTGATGACTGTGAGCGAAGACCCATTGTCAGATGGAAAGATATATAGAGGAGAATATCGTTAATGAAAACCCTGAGTTGAATTCTGCGAGTGTGCTAAATGAGTGGGAGAAAGAGGGCACTGTGCAAAATGGGAGCTTTTTAGAGTAGCTAAAGAGTTTGGGAAATACAAGAGATATGAGTGAGCTCTAGAGGTAAAATACAACATTTGAAGCTTACCTGGGTAATATTTACTTTCTTTTCTGTGTTTTGTCTAAATGATATGCTCTAATTTGGTTATTAATTGCTTGAGTTATTTGGGCTTTGTGGGAATTCTTGTTTTTTTCTGTTTTGATTATTTGGGTTATAATACTATTAGTTTCTGTTTTGATTATTTGGGTTATAATACGGTTTGGGTGTTGGCATTTTGGTTTGATTCTCTTTAGATTATGCAAATTTAAATCCATAGTTTGAGAAATTCCAATGGACAATCCGGTTATTGAGATTGAAACATGTTTGAGTTCATATGTGATCCTTGTTATATGCATCATGGGTATATATTCATGTAACGCTAAATCACTTATTTTTTATTTTTGCTTTGGCATTAGTAAGGGGGAAAAAGAGAAGGAAATTAGAGTTATGTTCTGTATACGTTATAGCTTTTACACGGTCTGAATTGAAATTTTTTGGAAATGCTTGATGGTGGGATATGTCATTCAACAACAACAACAACTAAGTCTTTTCCCACTAAGTGGGGTCGGCTACATGGATCAAACGGCGCCATAGTGGCCTATCATGGATGAAATCAATAGATAAGTTATTAACTATTAAATTATTTTTAATAGTTTCACTTATTGTTTTCTTTGGCCTCCCTCTACCTCTAATTATTGGACTATTCTCCATCCGATCAACTCTTCTCACTAGGGCTTCTGCAGGTCTTCTCCACACATGGCCAAACCACTTTAAGCGAGTTTCAACCATCTTCTCCACAATAGGTGCTATCCCAACTTTCTCTCTAATGCACTCATTTCTAATCATATCTCTTCTGGTGTGTCCACACATCCATCGCAACATTCTCATCTCTGCAACGTTGAGTTTATCTTCATGTTGTCTTTTAACTGGCTAACATTCCGTACCATACAATATAGCAGGTCTTATAGCCGTACGGTAGAATTTTCCTTTAACTTTGAGCGGCACTTTTTTATCACAAATAACACTCAAAACTTTCCTCCATTTCATCCATCCAGCTTGAATCCTGTGGTTTATGTCCTCCTTTACTTCACCATCATTTTGTATAATGGACCCAAGATATTTAAAACTTGTAACTTGTTTTAATATATAGTCTCCAAGTTTCACGTCGACATTCGTATTTGTTCGTCTCTTACTAAAACTACATTCCATATATTCTGTTTTATTTCTACTTATCCGGAAACCGTGTGTTTCTAAAACTAGTCTCCATGACTCTAACTTCATATTTATTTCCTCTTTCGATTCACCAACTAAGACTATATCATCTGCAAAAATCATGCATTGAGGCCCCAACTCTTGTATATGTTCAGTAACTGCGTCCAAAAATCAAGTTAACGGGATATGTCATTCAACATCTGATTTAAATTGAATATGATGAATCTGTTAGAACTTATTGCAGGTCAAAAAGCTATGTGATCTTTAGCTTTAGAGATTGGGATTTTCGAAGAACGCCTTTCTGAGTCTGTACATAGGTCAAAGAGTGGCATTAATTTGCAGAACAGCTGGGTAGAAATCTCGCCTTCTACAATTTTAGTTCTTTAGGGCTATAACATGAGACTATGAGAGTTTAAAGATTTTTTAATTTTGTGATTAAAGGAGTAAAAAAAATGGTTGCAAGTTGATGTTTTGACTAGAAAGAGAATAAGAGTTTAGGTTGTTGAAAGATATTTAAATCTGTTCCTATGACACTAAGAAATTTGCTGTCTATGTGATTTATTTGTATAGACTTGAGTTTAATGGATATAGTTATCTATACAATTTACATGATCTCAAAGCCTATTCTTATCTTTGCTTTTCCTAAATCTTTTCGTTCTTTGTAGATTCTAAGTTTGTCAATACTATAAATGCTTTCAAGTATATCATAGGATGGCATCACATAATGCACTCTTTTTTGCTCCGGGAAGGGTAAAGTACCATTACATGATGTTTATGAACACTTCTTTTTATAAAAAGATGGCCAGAGGTAATCTGTTATTGTATTTGTTCTATTTTTATTTGTTTCTAATTTTTCTTCTGTTAATTTAAAGGGGCATCCCTTAGGTGTTTAATTTACCCTGTAGGGTTTCTTTATTTTATAATTATTTGAGGTTCAAATCTCTTGAATGATTTAGTATCAAAAGCTAGTGCATTTTGTTTATTCATCTCTTTTGGCCCTTGGCCATGATATATTTCATATTTAGCCATGAACAATATTATGTAAACACATTCCATGAACATTTTGCAAATTTTGGAGGTATATGATTGGATGAACAATAGAGGAGAGAGGTTTAGTATATCTCCTACTGATGCTTCTGTTCATTTGGATTTAATTGCCAAAGTCTGTGAAATTTCTAGTGCAGCGGAATATTTCCTTAGGCTGACTGATAAATTGAAAGACAGGAAGACATATGGGGCTCTTTTAAAGGCCTATGTGCGTGCTAAAATGAAAGAAAAGGTGAAATTATGAAGTAAAAAGGTTATGATGCAAATTCACTTCCATTTAATGTAATGATGACTTTGTACATGAAGCTAAAGGAATACGATAAAGTTGACTTGATGTCTTCAGAAACAATAGAAAAACAAAGTACGGCTAGATATATATTCATATACTATCTAGTTATCTTCTTGTGGATCCGATGGATCAACAGAAAAGATGGAAGAAGTGTTTGAACAGATGGCAAAGGATAATACCATTATTCCTGACTGAACTAAATTCAGCACAATGGCAACAATTGTATTAAGATGGATCTGTTTGAAAAGGCAGAAGATTGCTTAAGAAATGTGGAAAGTAGAATTGGAGGTCAAGAAAGGAGACCGTACCATTATCTCCTGAATTTATATGGTAATGTTGGTAAAAAGAGGAGGTTTATCGTGTATGGAATACCTATAAATCAATATTCCCCATTATTACAAACTTGGGTTATCATTTTATTATCTTTTCTCCTGGGTAGAATGGGTGATATTGAAGGTGGAGAAAAACTTTATGAGGATTGGCTCTTTGTAAAATCATCTTGTGACCCTAGAAAAGGAAATCCTCTCGTAAGTCGGTATGTGAAGAAAGGAAATATAGATAAATCTCTGCATTTCTTTAAACACATGGTTGAAGTTGGTGGAAAACCAAAGTCAAATACATGGAAGGTTCTTGATGAGGGACACAAGGATTTCTGAGGCCTTGTCCTGCTTCAAAGAAGCTTTCTTGGCTGATGGTCCGAAGTGTTGGATTTGGATGCCAACACTTGTAAATGTGTTCTGCATTCTTCAACCTCTGTCAAGACCAAGATGATGCGGCAAGCGCTGAGGTCTTTATTGGGTTGTTAAGGTAGTCAGGATGTCTTGAAGATGAAGTTTATGCATCCCTCTTTAGCCTTATCAGGTGATGCACGTGGTAACAATGAATTCATGAGCAAGGTTGATCCGGTTGATAGAACATATCAAATCAATGACAATGACAATAGGGATGATGAATCTCAAGTTTTCCTAACCAACTTAAGGGCAGCATGTGATACTTACTTTTCTTTTTCCACAAACTGGAAAATGAAGTGCTAGAATTAGATGTAGGAAAATTTATGTCAAAGCTGATCTTGTTCTAGTCCGAGAGTATTTGCACCTGCAAGTTCGAGATGCCTCAGTTGTTCAGTTCTGCTAACTGCTGTTAGGACACCAAAATTCAAAATTTGTTTGTCGGCTCTTAACAATGGCATTTAGGGGGTGTTTGGTATTTGGCAAAGTTTTTTGTTCCTGAAAATCATATTTTTTGGGAAACATAATTGATGGGAATTGTAATTTCTAAAAATATACAAAATATGTTTGGTTGAATTTTAAAATTGCTGGAAATTTTTAATTAACATTTCTTAGGAATTTTATATTTATTTGTTTGGTTATACTTAAGTTTCCTGATAATCTTTAGCAATTTTTCAAAAATGCTCTTTAACTTTTTTTAAAAAAATATTGCCTATTTTTATTTTTTTTATAAAGAATAAAATATTGAAATAATAAAATAAATTTAAAAATATCTATAATTGCTCTCTCAAAACAACAAAGATGCTTTCTCTATGATAAAAGATGTGTAAAATTTAAAAAATATTCAACGTTGCATATATTATTACATGATAGAATTATATTATAAAATAGTTATACATAAAAAAATGCTTTGATATATTAGACAGCAAATTCAATTGAATATACTATTCTCATCATCTTATTATCAATTAATGTGTTAGTTACTTAATTAGTAGCATTTTTTTTGGGGGGGAGGGCCCCCCATGCACTATTACTAGAAGAGTCAGATTTGCTTTGTTTTTCTTCTTTTCAATTTTCCTAATAATAACCCAAAAAAAATGATAGCTAATACTTTTAAGGTACAAGAAACAAACTCTTTTCAGGCCAAATTAGATCATAAAGTCATTGCTTTGGGTAGGAGAGTTTTCTTTTTCTATATATAGGCTACGTTGTGTGGCCCATTTTCTAGAAATGACAGAAGAGTTTGTAGAGAAAAACTCGGAGATCCAGGATGAGGCATTTCTAAAGGAGACATTGCTCCCAAATATTTCAAGCTCAATTGCTGTTCTTAAATGTTGTGAAACTCTTCTGCTTATATCAGAAGAGATAAACTTTGTCAGCAGGCTAATCAATGCAATAGCAAATAATGCATGCAAAGAGAAGCTTGCCTCTAGTTTGCTAAAACTGGATCACAATTTCCCTTCTAAAACTCTCTCAAAGCATGGAACCAAAAACACCCTCAAGTTGGTGAGGAAAATCTCTAAATGTTCTTAATCTTGATTTCTTCCAACGAGTCCTATCTGCAGTGAAGTCAAAGGGACTATAGCAGGACATGATTAGCAAAATTGTGTGGCCCATTTTCTGGAAATGACTGAAGAGTTTGCGGTGCTGCTGGGTGTTGCTGGGTGGCGGAGAGGGAGGTATGGTGGCGGTGACTGCTTGCGATGGTGCTGGGTGTCGTCGAGGCACTCTGTTTGCGGTGTTGCTGGGTGGCGGAGAGGGAGGTATGGTGGCAGTGGCTGCTTGCAGTGGTGCTGGGTGTAGCTAAGGCGCGCTGTTTCCAGTGCTGTTGGGTGGTAGAGAGGGAGGTATGGTGGTGGTGGTGCTGGGTGTCGCTGAGGCGCGCTGTTTCTTTCTTCCCACGCAGATGAAAATGGACGAAGCCTCTTCCTGCATGCATGCTTAGATGAGAAGCTAAGAAGGGTATAGGTAAGGGGTTAAAGAAGGGATGAACTAGTAACTTTATTTTTATAAAATGATTCTCACCCTTGTGGGAATCTCAATTCCTACCCCCTCCCCCAGGAATTGTTTGATGGGAATCTATGCTAAAATTTGATTATCAGGAATTGATAATTCATGGGAATCATGAAATAAAATTTTAAACCAAACTACGGAATTTAAGATTATAATTATAGATTCTCAAGATTTTAAAAAGACTGTTCTTACCAAACACTCCGTTAAAGGATTACTTTGCAGAGGAATAAATAGTTATATATCTGATCCGATCTCATCTTTGTTTGCCTTTTGGATTTGTATTTATGTATCTAATTTTATTTATATTTGGAGCAAAATGGTTATGATGCCTTATAATTGTTGTGTATCTCATAACCCACTGTCTTGTCCATTACAGTGTGTTGCCATGGTATAATAGTTATATTACTCGGAATATTTTGTTGTGTCTTATATATAAAAATTTTTTATTGTTATTTATATGATTTATTATATTTTTATTTTAACATATAATATTTTTTTTAATTTTCAATTTTTTAGTATTTTTTTATAACTTTATTATTTGTATTTTTTTTTTTTTTTATTTTGAAAGTGTTTTTGAATAAAAATGAGCAAAATAGTCTTTTTAATATATCATAACATGTTTACTGCATGAGAATTGGACATTCCCACCCTTCTCCATCAAAATGTGAATGAGAGATTTTGTGTAAATGCTAGGAATATTATAAAAAGTTTGTACCAAACATGAGGATGTAGGATTCACATGCAATATTTCTAGAAATTTAAGAAGATGCCCCATAAATTTCTCTTTTGACGACACCATAATGATAGGGCAGTTTTGACTATTGTCCAATCTTTTCTCTTCACTATCATCACCCCCTTCTAGCAATTTACTTCAAGGTAAAATACAATTTTTTAATATATGATTTAGGTTGTTTTCACTCTATTATCTTGTTAAAAAATTGACATTGTATTATATTGATATTTGCTCTATCATTGACATGCACAAATTAGATATTTATTTAAATATAAATATATATTATCATTGTTAAGTAATAAGATTTTATACGATTATAAAGTGTTGTTTTCACAAGAATTATTGTTATTAATTACTATACTTGTATTTGTTCTAACTTTAACTGAATAATTTAAAAATTTCATTAGCAGAGAGTGCAAAATAAAAATATCAAAGGTAGGAAGTAAATTAATTTAAAAAAATTTAAAATTTAAAATTTTACTATAATTAATTTTTCTTGAATTATTAATTTTTAAATTTAAAAATTATAATATAATTGATAATTGAATGATTTTAATTTATTTATTAGTCTTTTTCAAGGTCAAGCAAAAATATATTTGTAACTAAATTCATGGTATTCTTATGTGAATTAAATAAATAAATATTTATTAAAATTTATGGTACTCAATTAAAATTGTACAAATCATACAAATGTATCTTTATCTTTACATACAATTTCGGGTTACTTACACATTGAATTAGACATACAAATTGCTTCTGAACGATATTATAATTAACCATTTTTTTAATTAATGGCTTATTAACTATAAGCATTAAATAATACATAGTAACTTAATTAAAATAAACAACTTTTTAATTCAATTGAGTAGAAAATTCAAATTTTTATAATTAAGTTACATTGTAGTCTTAGAAAATGATTCTAATTCATAATTAAAAAACATATCATCTCAAAATAAAAATAAAAAATCTAAGTTCAACAAAAAGAGATGAAAAAAAAAATTTGATGATGAAGTTAAATTTTTTATCTTCTTTCTCTAATTTAAGGATCTTCGTCACTTTGTTTTGCTTCTCTTAAGTTGTGTATTTTTGAAGTCCAATTCTCCTTTAAAGTTGCATTCAGTTTTTCAATCATATTTAAATTTTATTTTTAAAAAATAATATTATCATCCCAGGGTCGTGATGTCGAGGGCTCGGGTTATGAAATTTTGATTTCTTTTAGAGTAACAACAGTGAGAATCCACCAATGCAGTGTTGGAATTTCTAGAATTCTTGAGCTTTTTTGAAAAATGTTCGCATCACGATATTAAGGTTGCACTACTACGATGCTGGCTATTCTGTTAAGCTTTTTCGTATTTCTTACTTTTTTTTTTCTTATTTTCTCCAAATTTTTTCGATTCTTCAATTTTTTGTGCTTCCAAAAATAAACACATAATCAAACGCAATTCTAAACTAATTTACTTAACAATTAACAAAATTTTAAGTTAAACATATTTAATTTATAAATATTAAATCTTTTCATTAATCATTATAGCATTATCTTGTATTTTAATATGGTAAATTTCAAATCAAATATTCTCAAATCATATCACTTCATATTTATATTATAAAAGTTGGTTATTGTAACGCTCCTAATTTAAGTACACGTAAAATATATACTTTGCAAATATATATTTGTTATAATATGCATAATACACTCATTTAGTATTGAAAACAGTTACATATAAGTATTTTTATATATACACAATATACATATCAAGTCTATAAATATCAAAATAATAGTAGAAGTAAAGATCTTGCATGTAGCGTTTAGAGTACACTCTAGAGTACAAGTACTATCACGCTCTTATTTTATAGGAAAGTGATTATCATGAATAGTAATAACTTTACTCTTAATTTAATACATACATGCTCCAATCAAATCACATGATAGGGATAATCATATACGGTCACAATTTTTTCAGTATATCCAACCATATATGCCAAGTTTATATTCATATATATTACAACAGAAGTAAGAATTCTACCTGTGGTATTCAGAGTATCTAGATTACAAATACATAATAATTTAAACACAATGAGTTTTGGAAGCAATGTAGGTTCACCCAGAGAGTATGACACCTAGTTGATCACGTAGTTCCAGTGTAACACCCTTAGTTTTGTTTCTTTTATTAATAAAATTACATAAATATTTAATGTAACATCCCTAATTTTATTTTTTAAAAAAATACATAAATATTTAATTAAGGAAATAAAATTTATTAGACAATTTTTAAATATCTAAGAAAATATAATCCTTAGAAATTCTTCATCTTATGGGTATGCATAGAAAATGTTTTTAACATTAAGGGAACAAGTAAAGAGAGAAAACCTAATAGAAAAAATTAGAAATAACATACTAAAAATAGGTGAAATTTTTTGGTAAGGAAGATAAATTTTTGTGAAGTAAGTAAATGTCTTAAAATTTTAAAAAGATTGGATTATGGTAAATTTTCCTAAATTCAAGAGTTAGAAATTTCTAAATTTAACATCTCCACTCATAAATTGAGTTTTTACCTATAGACACTTCATATAGAGTTTTTCTAATAAAAATATGTTTATAGCAAGTTCATTGGATCATCTAAGCAATAAATAAAACATAGACTTGGATTAAGATATAGAAGTTGGACCGGTAGCCCAAAAATTATGAAAATGTGACCAAACACTTCAAGAAAGGTAGAATTTTATCCAAAGCAGAGGAAATGGGTAAAAATGAGCCCAAATCCAAGAGAAAAAATAAAATAAAATAAATCATGTGATGAAATAATAGTGTAATAATAATAAAGATTATGTTACATGGCATTAAGACAAAAATTCAACAAATGGTGTGATATCCTACATTCATAATTTTAGCAAGTGGTATGATAATACATAGCATTATGACAAAACATCTATATCCTACACTCATAATTTTAGTAAGTGGATAATAATACATAGTATTATGACAAAACATCCTTATCATATACAAATAATTTCAGTTAAGTAAGGAACATTCAAGGGTTGGAAATTTGCCACCTAAAAAGGCAAACCTATCATACTTGATTAAGACAAAAGAAAAAGAAAATGAATTCCTAAATCAAAGAGACCTTGTCCCTTGTCTTAATAACATATATAATTTTCAAAATATAAATCCCTTTTACTATGCATATCTTAACTAAGGAAGAGAAAGACAAGAACATGAGTTGTTTGTTATCCAAAAATCAACCAAGTATATCTTAATTGTAATCAGATAGACCTATAATCATGAAAAGTGAATTATTTGATAGTCTATTTAAACAAAATTCACCCTTATAATATTAGAATTTCGTCCAAGTGAGAGAGAGGAAAAATATAAGTAAGGTAGAGTGAGGAAAGGAGAGGAAGAGAGGAAGGAGAAGTTTAGAGGACTAAGTGCTCAAGGTAGGTTTAACCATATTTCTTTTTGAAGAAAAGTTTTGAAATTTGTAACATTTATATGGGATTTTGATCTTAAAACTTTGATAATTGGTCATGGATGTTGCTATATTATGTTACATATTGATCTTGCATGTGATGTATGTTGGAATATTTAGGTTGGTGTAGAAAGTTCTGCATAGGTATGGCTATGAGTGGCAAAATTTTATGCTTATGTTTTTAAAATTCTGAGAAGAATCGGTAAGAAATTAAAACAAATGGTTAAAATAAAAAATGTAGCTCTATGTTTCGTGAATTTTTAGCCACTAGAATCACTCAATTTAGAGTCCATATGAGGTAGATATGGTCTCATTAGTAAGCAGTGGTCAGAAAATGATTAACTAGGGAAGAATCTGACATGTATGCTTCTGTGGTTGAATTTTTAAAATAAATCTGTAGGGAATTAAGGAAATTCTTAATATTAAAAATGTAGATCTATGTTTCACGAATTTTTAACCACTGGAATCACTCAATTTGGAGTCCATATGAGGTAGATATGGTTTGATTAGTAAGCAATGGTCAGAAAGTCGTTAATCAGGGAAGAATCTATTAGGAAAGCTTCTGTGTTTGAATTTCTGGAAACATTCTGTAGGGAATTAAAATAACTTATTAACATAATAATTATAGATATATGTGTCACAGAATTTTAGTCACTGTAATCACTCAATTTGGAATTCTCATGTGGTAGATATGAATAGATTAGTAAGTAGAGGTCAAAACCTACCCTAGAAAAAATAACCTGTAATTTGAGGAAGTAATAGCTCAACGGTTCAACATAATAATTTTAGATAATTTTTTTATCTTTAAATTGACACCAAGATCACCTAAATCAGAGTTAACATAAAAGAGTTATGCTTCAATTAGTGAGGGAAAGTCAGACATGATGAAAACTTGCATATGGGAATAACTCAACATAAAGCATGGTCGTGTTCTGTGCTAGAAATGGCATTTTGAAACCTAAAGTATGGTTGTTTTATAGTAAATGACCAAGTCGTGTTATAGAATATGTTTAGGTCGGTTTGAAAGTTGGTAAAACTTATTTTCAACATTTTGTCTACTCTAAATGAACCTAATTAACTATTGGATATTAGTAAAAACCAAATTGATGAAAAATGCTATATTAAATTTGTGAGAACATGTGTTAGAAATGATATAAGTAGGAGAAAAGTGACCAGAGGCCATGCATAAAGAAAATGAAGAGATAAAAATAATATTTAAAAAAAAAAAGAAAAATCTTATAAATGACTAGTATATGCCATAGCCATTGCCATTGTATGAATTCTTTACCATTTTAAGTGTGTAATTTTGGCATGAAAATATTTTGATGAAATATTATGGCATGTGAGTATAATGAATATACTTGCTATTGAATCATATTTTTTGCTATTAATGTCAAAAGAAAAAAAATGAGCACAGTCACATGGCGATCCGTGTGGTGCACCAGTAGGGGACACCCTACTAATGGTTATGATGATGATAATAAAAAAAAGAGAGTAAGTGTGCCATGTCGGACGGAATGAGAAAAACTCGTACCGGAGAGTAGAAAATACTCATCCTGACCGAAGTAACTTGATATGAGAACAAGTTGATAGTCATCATATGATATTCTGACAATAGTTAATCCTGCCATACATGTCATTACTATACGATTTTCATGTGCATAGATAAAGTGCATTCATGTAACCTAAGATATTTGCTGTAGCTTATACAGATGCACATGACGTGATGAGCTATATTGATTATGATTTATTGTTGAACCTACTGGGATTTAATTTTCACTATTTTTTCATATCATGTTTAGAAGATTAAATATGCAGCTATTTTCCATGACTCTTATTATTGCTGTACGTTAGATCGAGGTGCCCTACCTTAGGAAAATATCGATTATATCGGATGCATCAGTAGTAGACGTGACTGAGATTTCAATGGAGGTGCCGCCATCCGCACTTGTGTCCCCAGAAGTAGTCTACATGGATGATTAGGTCTCATATGTACATGTATATATGTTAAACTTTTGTACGGATATTTGTAAATTAATTATGTGTATGTGAACTCAGTATTGTATCAATAATAATGGTAGATTTTAAACCTTAATTACGCTTGGTTAAATTAAATAAATGTTATTATGAGTTAAGTAGTAAAAAAGTAATAACTTCATGGTATTTTACAAATATTAAAAAAAAATTGACTTATTACATAAATGGAGTTGTTACATAATTGGTATCAGAGCAGTTTGATCCTAGATGGCCAGTGGATGGATGGCTATCTGAATTGATCTTATAGTGTTTTGAGTATGTTGTGGTTGTGCTGTGTAGGGGATTAAAGATTTCATATTAGTAAAAAATTTCTATTGTTTCCTATCTATATGCTGAGGTAGTGTTATGATTGCTGTTAAATATTTTTGAAACTAACTATTGGGCTTGATCACCTCAATAGCAGTATAACTTTGTTTTTGCCACAGTAAGAAATGGCACCACCAAGGAGGAATCCGGAAAACAATGCAGAGGAAACTCTACACAACCTTACAATGGCAATTCGAGACCAAGTCACGATCACTAATCAAATTCTACAATACCTCCAGAATGCTAATAACCCGAATTGTGAGAATGGTGTTAATAACCGGATGGTAGGGAATGATAACGACATATCTGAGTTCCTAAGGATTAGACCACCTTGTTTTCAAGGCGGCTTTGACCTAATTGTAGCTAAAAGGTGGATAAGGGAACTAGAGAAAATCTTTAAAGTGATGGATTGTATTGAGGAACAACAAGTTATCTTTGCTGCATATATGCTGAAAGATGAAGTAGAATACTGGTGGCGTGGAATTAGAGAATTTTTAGCTCACCAGGGAAGGTAGATCACCTGGCAAGTGTTCAAAGATACTTTTTTGGAAAAGTACTTCCTAAGTACTGTGCAGGCGAAGAAAGAGATTGAATTTCTTCAACTTAGGCAGGGCAGTATGACCGTAGACCAGTACATCGCGAAGTTTGAAGAGTTGTATAAGTTCTCCTCTCACCTGCAATTTAACCCTGATGAAGCATGGAAGTTTATTAAGTTCGAAGCAGGATTGAATCTGGACATAAGGTGTAATGCCCCCAATTTACGAGCAGGTGAAACAAATATTTTTTTTCCCGCAATAAGATATTTTCCATAAAGATGCACAATTCAATTCTTTGTTATTTCTTTCATGTATACATAATATACAGACCAAGTCTATAAATATCAAAGAACAGCAGAAATGGGGATCCTGCTTATAGCGTTCAGAGCATTCTAGAATACAAACACAGTATAATTTAAAAACCATGAGCCTTGAAAGCAACGTACTCTCACCCACAGAATATGTCACCTAACTGATCACTTATATGTAGGATCAGACTCTGTATTCTCATATGAAAAATGTGAAAATATTGTGTAGTGAGTTTGACAATTCAGTGAGTAAATAATTCCTCCTATGATCTCTTAGGTCAGCATATGGATGTACTTATATTTTAAAATTTGACATAGATAATATAGTTCAGAAGTACATTCATATGGGACCCGTATTTCAAATATTCTCAATTCATAGGATATTTAGATATCCAAAACCATATGCAGCACGATATGATCATTAAACAAATCTTGTTATGCTCAGCTGTATAAACTATAGTAAAATAATAAGATTTAAAGATAAAATCATCACTTTTAATGCACTTGCCTCACTCGGCGATCTAGTCAATGCAATGAAAACATAACTCATTTGCTATACGCATATTGACTGATCAACTACAGTCATAATAAATAATCAGGGAATGTGAGTACATCACCCTCCTGCCCCCTCACATTACCACTGTCACCCGGTTGGAGTGGCCCACCCCCGACTCACTCAGGCTAATAGGGCGTCCTTTATTCGGTATCGTCACAAGTCATACAATCCGTCGATATTCATCCATACATATAAATATATGTAAAATTATCAAGCAACTTGCCATGAATTTTATGCTTGCCATTCAATCTTATTTATAATATGACATGCATCATTTTCAAAAGTATATAGCTTTACAAATCAATGCATCGTGCACATAATATTCACTTTATCAAATAATGATAAATACATTTAGAACCACATATTCAATGAGTTCTAAAATCCATTTTTAAAACCATACTCTTCTTGAACTATGTGCCAGTTCGTAAGTAAAATAAATATTTTAATACATTTCAAAAATTTATAATAGCATAAATAATTGTAAACAGAAACAATAATACATTTATAGTTCAAAAAGAATATGGGGTAAGTCATAGAAAAAATTATCTACTCACAAGGTAAGGGTTTCAGATTAGACAGCCTCAAAATGTACTTTTCCAATCCACATTTGACTAAACAAACTTTAAAAAGGTGTTCGGAGGGTCCAAAAATCAAGAAAATGACTTTGGAAACTTGGTCACTATTCATGGCCGAAAAACACTATTCACCGCCGGAAAAATACTATTTATCACCAGAAAATACTATTCATCAAGAACAAAAAGTTGTCAGATAGCTGAAAGATTTCATATCCTAAGGTTTATCTAACTTTTGAATCCATTTACGGTGTCAGATTTTCAATTGGAGGTTTTTAAGTAAGAGTTTTAGAGTTTACCTTTTTTAGAGATTTTCTACTTTCGATCTACGGCGATTCTATGACTGATTTAAAAAATTGTTCGGTTAAAATCGTAGTATTCTCCGTCTTGAATCCAGTGGTACCCTTAATTTTGAGATCAGAGGCCTGTACGCATTCCAGATCTAGAGAGAAAACATTGAGATATTATTCACACTATTTTACTATTCATTCCTGCATTTTCATATTTCGGTTTCCGTCTCCCCCTCCTCATTTTCTTTATCTTTTATTATTATTATTATTATTATTATTATTATTTAATAATTAAATAATAGAATTTTATTTTATATATATTCATATAAATACCGTTTTTCATCCTAAAACATCCCAAAAATTTCTAAAAATTTACATTCTCATAAATCTTTAGTTAAACTCTTAAATCATGATTTTTCTTGATAAAAATATTAATAAAATAAATCACAAAATAAATATCTTTATACATAATAAAAGAAAGAATATTTTTAAAAATACAACAAAAATTTATTAAAGGCTAATATAATTATTTTAAGCAAAATAATAATTACTTTAATTAAAAGTATACTTGCTTTTAACAGAACATAATCATTTTTAAACAAATAAAAATATATTTGTTTATAGCAAAACATTATTATTTAAAAATAAAAATTACGAGATGTTACATTCTTCCCCTTTTAAGAAATTCGGTCTCCGAATTTCAGCTCATCTTACCACATGTAGGGAATGAAATCAAGGCATAATTTGGAGTTACCAACCTTATTACTCAAATAATTAGCGATATCTTTTTTGTATATCATCTTTACTTTTTAATATGTCTCTTCACTTGAGTGATTTTACCATATAACTTAACTATAGGAATTTCTTTCATCCATAAGTTCTTCATTTGTCGATCAACAAAAAACATCGATTGTACCAATAGTTAAGCCAAATTTTTGTCCAATTAAATTTTTTTGAATTAGGTAACATAAGAAGAATCTAAAGGTACTTCCTTAGCATTGATGCAAGAAAGTCTGGATCCACATTACTCAATCTTGATGGCAAGGTTAGGTGTAAGAGCTAGGTTTTTTTTATATATACGTTCAGTTTTATCTTGGTTTATACTACAAGTGAATTTCCTTAATCTTACTAAGCCATAAGAATAAAATACCACATAATGTACATCCTACTGACTAGGCCCTGGCCTAGCACCACACCCCTAGGGTGCATGGAGTGATAGATGGGGTGGTGCCGATGCCAGGATCTCTACTACGTTCATTATTATTACATCTTGTAAGACGGTAAACTGGCCCAGGAGGGGCACGTCCACTACCTGTACCTTTACCATCAGTGTAGGCATCTCAGTTGCTATTATCTGAACACATCACCAAAATTAAGGAGAATAAAATCTCAAAAGGTCTAACATTAACAATTTATTATGAAAGTAAAACAAGTGACGTGTTCAGCTGTATAGGCTACATAAAACATTATTTAAAGCTATAATCAGTGCATATAATATAAAATGATTGAAATGCATACACCATGAATACACCAAAAATTTCTCGGTTGTTAATAGGTCAATATCACTTGGTCGAAGTGGCCATAACCCATGGCTCACTCAAGGTTAATAGAGCATCCCCTATCCGGTACCGTCTCACAGCCATTACGACCTCTCAGGTCACCTTACCACCACAAGGTATCGTATGTCGTCGGGTCACCTTGCCACCATAAGGGTCATCCCAATATTTCATTTTAAGATATAGGTGTATCACTCACACATCACACCATCACATATGCCACTTATGCTTTTAAGCATTCACTTCATATGCATCACATACACCTTTGAGATCATGCATCTCATGAATATACAATTTACCCATATATCATACATGCCTTTCACTAGGTCATGCACTCTTATATTTTCATTAATGCAACATATATACAACACACACACATGCCTTAACTGCATATACCTCATCCATTTACCATGCAAGTATTTCACACATGCACACACTTCTCATTCATATGCATCTTGTATATATCTCACACACATCTTATTTATATGAATATCATCAATGCATCATGCATCCATCTCACATACATCTCATCTATATGATTCTCATCAATGCATCATGCATCCATCTCACATACATCTTATCTATATGTAATATGTGATTTAATTTCTCATAATAAAAGGTTATAATTCACACTACAATGCATCATTAACAAGGTATTTATTTGTATTTTAGTTTCCCTTAACATCATCCATTCATTGGAGTTCATTTAAAGCATTTAAAATGCAAAATAGGGCAATTTCAGCCTCAAGCACGGCTTGCCCGTGTCCCAGGGCACGACCATGCTTAAAATTGTGTAAATTGTGCTGCAGAATTCTCAAAAACAGCCCCGAACACAGCCGTGTTTTGGGCTGTAGTCTGGCGACCAGCCTAACCTTTCTTCACTCTCCAAGTTATAACTCTCTCATTTCAACCCCGATTAAGGCGATTTAGGTGTCTATAGACAGCTAAGAGAATTATCTACAACTTTTATGTTTACTAATTTTACAAATTACAACTAGATTTAAATGTAAAAGTATTACAAACCCAACATCGTGATTCTGCGCGTTAAATCTGACCTTGCTTCACTCGTTGAGGCATAACTCTCTCATATGAGGTCGGATGAAAGTGATTTCAGAGGGGTTTTAACCATAAGACACAGATCTACAACTTTTATGTTGAAGATATCTTCTAATTCGGCATAAATCAAGAAATACAGATTTATTCATTTAGACCATCGAATTTCATCCATCTAAAGTCAATTTTCAGCACAAAACATGCAATACATATGCATCCAAACCTTTGTTCTACTTGGATATTCATATGATCAATCCAATACATGTATAAGATACCTCTATCAATAAAAACTTACAATTATTCATACACACATATATCATCAAGATTTCAAGTTTCTTAGTCAATTAATGTAACCTACCTTAAGAACTCCTTGGATTCCTTCTTCTTCATGCCTTTCTCTCTTCTCTCTCTCTCTCTCCTTCTTCCTTCTTCCTCTTCTCCTTCTTGGCTACATTTTTTTTTTCTGATTCCTCTCCCCCTTTGATCAAATTATTGAGTCTTATCCCCATTCCTTCTAGAAGTTACTCCCTCTTACTCTTTGCCCCTCATTTCTCTAATTATTACAAGATTGCCATACCATTAGAATATGTCTTTGCCCCTCATTTCTCTAATTATTACAAGATTGCCATACCATTAGAATATGACTTTGCCCCTTATTTATCTAATTATTACAAGATTGCCATACCATTAGAATATGACTTTACCCCTCATTTCTCTAATTATTACAAGATTGCCATACCATTAGAATATGACTAACCCATTGACTAAAGCCTTGTTTGGCTTCCTTCAATTCCCTAAATAAAACTTAGTAGATCTTAGAGACACATTTTATTCATAATTATAATCCTCTCTCACTACTTAATTCTATTCTAAGAGGTTAGAAAATTAGGGTTTCATCCTTCCTAGTTTTTCTCCTAAAAGGAGAATTAATATTTTTCTCCCATCTTTTGAACCTAGAAATCTTGCCATAACATAGAATTAATTGAGGGATATTATATTAGGCAATGTATTACTATCCTTACTTTGTTCAATTTTTCAAAAGATTCTTTATACTAGAGTTTAACTTTTTCCCTCTTTTCAAACCTCATTACCTCTTTCATTGGTGAGTCCTTCAAGAATATGTGGTCATCAACTGATAATTTCTAGAGCTCAACATTCATGGTCTTTATAGACTTTTGACCAGTATTGAGTTGCTTGTATTTTTTTTTCATTCCATTTCACTTTATCAACATCTTACCATATTTGCAAATAAATACTGACCTTATCATTCAAAAATATGTGGGTATCTGGCGCGCATATCATTATCTCTTTCCCAAGTAGCTTCCTCTGAAAAATGATTCTACCACATCACTTTAACCGTGGGTATTTCTTTTAAATGTAATTTCTTCACTTTTCTATCTACTATAGTCATTGATTTTTTCTCATATGACAAATCTTTTTCTAACTGAATTTCTCGACATTGAATAACATGTGTTGGGTCTGGTAGATACTTTCATAGCATAGACACATGAAAGACTGGATGAACATTACTCAATTCAAATGGTAAAGCCAAACGGTAAGCTACTGGGCTGATCTTATATACCGTGAACTTAACTTTACTCAACTCACTCACCCATTAGGAGACCTACAATATTTCATATAAAATCTCAAATGGTGCCATTGTATATTGGCATGGTAATTACTGATATGAGTAAGTTCAACTAAGAACAAATAATTTCTCCAAACTTTCACCAAAATTATATAAGAATACCTGAAGCATAACTTTTAATGCGTAACACATCATTTAGATTTACTATCAGCTTTACTATAATCTAACAAAGATCCTTAGGTTTCCTGAGTAGCTCTCCTAAAATAAAATATTAAATTTTTACTTGCTGACACACTGAACAATAAAAGAAATATCACTTGTATATTTTTTTTACCATTATACTAATACAATTCTTTCATATCTTAGTATATTCTATCAATATTCAAAATCTATAATTTTTTCTAAAATCTCCTTTCTCAACAATTATTCACACATGGATTTCCAATCTTAACATAATTCACATCCTAAATACTAGACTCAACTTAGCATGGTATAAACCTTTAACACAAGTATCTTGATCACTTTACATTATTTTCGGACATAATTCTTAAAATATTCTCCTTTCCCTTCTCAACCACATTAGATAAATTTAGGTGTTCTTCATACCTTCATACTCAATAAGTATATACTGTAAACTCATTATTATTATTATTATTATTTCTAATTTGAACATGGCCTACCAACTTATACAGTTATACATACTTGATATAAATATTTTTTTAAAATATGTTCTTTGTTAGATAAATTCTTCTAAAATCTCTATACTTAACCTATTAACTACTTGGATACCATAATAACTAAGTTTCAAAAAAGAAAAAAATTAACTTCCCTTGTAATGAAGGAAAAAAACCTTGCATTTAATGCCAACCATTAATGACGGAGAATGCAATAAAATAGACAAAAAACATAATAGAGAGCGGTGCCAAAACAGAAAATAAAAAATTTGGACAAAGCATTGAAAGAAAATTAAATTCGGTGCCCGTAATTCTTGAAAATCTATAAACAAAATCTAACTATTATTTCAGCAAAAATCGGTGGCCGCAAGTTATGAATATATATGCCAAAATATACTTTTAAGCTGTTGGTATTCGGTGGAAAAGAAACATTTTTGAACTTATAAAAGTCTGTGAAAATCAAAGAATACGTAGTTAACTGGTAGGATGCAGTTGATTGCTTCAAAATAAATATAATTAATCAACTGTAAAATAATTAGTCCAAATTAAAATTTCTCAAAATAGCTAGTCGACTGACAAAAACATTAGAAAAATAAAATAAATCAATTGATTGTCCCTCTTCAACAATTAACTTGTTTACATTTTCACTCCTTTTTTTTATAATTACTCCTATCACCTACAACTTCCCTACAATAATCAAGACATCAATGCTTCATTAAGGACAACAAGGAAAAGACAAATTTTTGGTGATATCTTAACCTTATTCTCTTTATATGCTTAATATGAGCGACTATCACAACTACTGTACATATACATGCTTGCCGTCATTTTTGAAAATTTCACCTTCAATTTAGCTTATATCCACAAATCACTCACATAGCTATTCTAATTATTCCCAACCTATTCGCATAGCTATCATAAGTATGCCCTTCTCTGAGTTTTATAAATGCACACGTTAATATTTTTACTTTCATACTCAAAGTTAAAGTGTGTGCAATTATGGAGGGAATCGCATTCCGTCAGTTTTAAAATATTTGTCTCTTTTGTGGTTTCAATCCTAGAAAAAATGGAGAGTATGTGAAAGTTGCACAAAACTTAGGTATGGTGCTGGCTAAGAGAAAGATTCATTTAGTCTATGGTGGAGGTAACTGTGGATTAATGGGGTGTGTGTCTATAGCTGCACATGTAGGAGGATGTCAAGTTTTAGGTATTCCTACAGCTCTAGCTGCATCCAACATTGTAGGAAAGACAATTAGGGAAGAGTTTATGGTAGCTTCCATGCATGAGTGCATGGCTAGAATAATGAGCAATACTGATACCTTCATTACCTTACTAGGTGGTTTTGGTACTTTAGAAGAGATTTTTCAAATAGTTTTTTGGGCACAATTGAATATGCATCACAAACCGATATGTTTGTTAAATGTTAACCATTTCTTTGATGGTCTATTGTATTTTCTTGATCAAGCTGTAGAACAGAGTTTCATCCCATACTCAGCACGAAGAATTCTCATATCAGCTTCAAATGTTGAGGAGTTGATTGATACTTTACAAGAATTTGTTCATGTACCTGATCCAACTATGGCTCAAATAGAATGGACAGCAGACAACTGCATGAAGCGCAAATTGGATTTAGATTTTCATCTTTAAATGTAGTAAAACGTAGTCATTATTGTACCACTTTTACTTTTTTAAAGTGTACTTGGATACCATCTTTACCAACCATACTCCGTTAGAGTTGGTAAAACTATCTTTAAATGTTACTTATGATCCTCTGAACTCTTGAAATATTATAGTCTATCGTCAATAAATATAATAACAACTTGATCCAAGGATGACTTAATTACTATTCATTAAATCTATGATTGCAGCTGGGACATTTGTCAAACGAAATGATATAACCAAGAACTCATAATGCCTATAATGAGTCTTAAAAGAAGTTTTTTTTTTGAATATCTTCTTCCCTTATCCTCAATTAATGATATTCATATCTCAAATCAATTTTTGAAAAAAATATTGAACACCTTGTAACTGGTCAAACAGATCATCTATACGAGGTCATGAGTATTTATTCCACACTATCACTTTACTCAACTGTCTATAATCTACGCACAATCGCAATGATCAATCTTTTGTCTTTCACAAATAGTATTGGAGCTCTCCAAGAAGGAGTACTAGGGTATAAAAATCTCTTGTCCAACAAGTCCTACAACTAATTCTTCAATTTCTTGAGTTTAGTCGTTACCATTCTATATGGGGGTATAGACACTTGTTGGGTTTCAGGAAGTAAATCAATAGCAAATTCTATTTTACGTTTTGAGATAATCCTGACAATTTCTTAAGAATTACATCAAAAAATTCTCTAACCACTAGAACTTGATTTACACTGATATACTTTATATCAACATCTCCCACTACTGCCAAAAATCCTTGACACCTTTTTGTAATAACTTATAGGCTGCTAAAATAGAGATTAGATTTTTGGGTACCTCACTATAGTCTCCTTGTATTAAGAAATAAGATTCTCCAGGAATATTGAATTTAATCATCTTCAGATAACATTCTAAAATGGCCTGACATATTGCCAACCAATCCATTTCTAATATCATATTAAAGTCTACCATATCTATACATTCAGGTAAAACGGATATTATATTCAGAAATGATCATATTTGACATTTGTCTCAATTTTTTAAATTCTCCTGGGACACCTATCACTTGCACTTTCAAGTAGTAATTGACCTATAGATACCTCTTAAGGAAATTTAGCAACTTGGAATAGAAAGGAAATTGAGACCCTATACAATCCCTCAGCAGCACTAAAAGTATAGATATGTCCGGCTCGTATCGATACTAATGGTCCTACTAAAGAATCCTTTGCTCTGACTGTCACAGGGAATCTGATCAGAGAACGATAACGTCTACCATATAATGCCTCAAAAGGGGTCATTTGTATACTAGATTGGTAGCTATTATTATAAGCAAATTCAGTTAGGGGCTAAAATCTTTCCTAGCTACCTTAAAAATCTAGCACACTTGCCTGAAGCATATCTTCCAATATTTGGATGGTTAGCTCAGACTGTCTATTTATTTGACGATGGAAAGCAGTACTAAAATTTAATTTCCTGCCCAAAGCTTCTTGGAAGGCTCTCCCAAAATGAGTTGTGAACTGTGGTCCTCGATCAGAAATAATCAATATTGGCACTCCATGAAGCCTCACTATCTCATTCAAATACAGATTTACATACTGAGCTATGTCATATGTGATTTTTACTGGTAGAAAATATGCTAATTTAGTCAACCTATCAATGATCACCCATATTGAATCAAACCTTTTTGGTGTTGGCGGTAGCCCTATAACAAAATCTATAGTTATTCTTTCCTATTTCCATTCAGGTATCTCTATCTGTTGATATAATCCAGCAGGCATTTGATGTTCTACTTTTACCTGCTAGCAAGTTAAGCATCGAGATACATAATCAACTATATCTTTCTTTATACCATCCCACCAATAAATTTCTTGTAGATCTTTATACATTTTAGTTACCCCAGGATGAATGGTATATATTGATCTATAGGCTTCCTCTAAAATCTATTTCTTGAGTTCTTCTTTATTAGGTACATACAATCGTTTTTCCAATCTTAGAATTCCTTTAGAGTCTACAATAAATTCAACATCACTACCATTCTTCACCTCTTCAATTTTCTTACATAAATAAAAATCTTCTTTCTGTACCTTTTTCACCTGCTCAACCAAAGACGATTAAAATTGTATATGGGATAATAGTATCGCAAGCTCCTTTACTTCCAATACTACTCTGTGACTTTCCAACTTATGCATTTTTTTAACTAACAGCCTCTTTACCATTGTGATATGAGCCAAACTACTCATAAATTTCCTGCTTAATGCATCAGCTACTACATTGCCCTTACCCAGATGATATAGTATTGTATAACCATAATATTTAAGTAATTCTATCCATCGTCTTTGTCTCAAGTTAAAATCTTTTTGTTGAAAAATATATTTGAGGCTTTTATGATATGTATAGATTTCACATGTCTTACCATACAGATAATGCCTCCAAATTTTGAGAGCAAAAACTACTGTTATTTCCAAATCATGAGTCAGATAATTTTGCTCATGTGGCTTAAGCTATCTAAATGCATATGCAATGACTCGACCATATTGCATCAATACACACCCTAATCCAATTCTCGATGCATCACAATATATCGTGTATCTTCTGGTACCTGAAGGAATAGACAGTACTGACGCTGTAGTCAAACACTCCTTGAGTTTCTAAAAACTTCTTTCACATTCATCTGATTAGTCAAACTTTATTCATTTCCTTGTCAACCTCATCAAAAGAGCAGCTATTTTTGAAAAATCTTTAACGAATCTGTGTAATAGACTACTAAACCAAGAAAACTACAAATCTATGTAATTGTGGTAGGGCGTGACCAATGTTGCACCGCTTCTACCTTTTTATGATTAATTTAAATACCATCCTTACTAACCATATGCCCTAAGAAAGTAACACTACTAAGTCAAAATTTACATTTTGAAAACTTAGCATACAACTGATGTTCTCGTAGGGTTTGCAAAACTATCCTTAATTGTCACTCATACTCTTCTGAACTTGGTGAATATACCAGGATATCATCTATGAATACAATAACAACTGATCTAAGAAATGTTTAAATACTCTATTTATTAAATCCATGAATGCAACTCGAGCATTTGTTAAACCAAATGGCATTACTAAGAACTTATAGTACCCATATCGAGTCCTAAAAGAAATTTTCGAAATGTCCTCCTTCTTTATCCTTAATTGATGATACTTAGATCTCAAATCAATTTTCAAAAAATATTAGGCACCCTATAGCTGGTCAAATAAATCATCTATATGAGGTAATGGATATTTATTACATATTGTCACCTTATTCAACTGTCTGTAATCAATACACAACTGTAGCGATTCATCTTTCTTTTTCACAAATAGGACTGGAGTACCCTAAGGAGAAGTACTAGGGTGAATAGATCCCTTATCTAACAAGTCTTAT